>CM056050.1:91628351-92229693 GCA_029574335.1 Rana kukunoris | reverse complement strand
AGAATTAACGAGATTGTGCGTGTTCTGCGAATTAGTGCAGAGATTATGGGAATGATAAGAATGGAGAAAACATAATCTCACTTGGAAAACTCCTAATCCCACTTTAATTCTTTACAAACCCACTTATAATAGTCATAAATCCCCTTCACAATCTCCAATTTTAACCACAATGATTATTTTTTATAGATTTGACTTTCTTCTTGATCTTCTGACACCAGTATGGTCAAAACAGGATACTAATTGCAGGGATGCAATCTCACCATGCGAACGCTTACTTATAACGCTACGGTAATTGTATTTTTGAATTTTAGTTTTTAGTAAAAATGCAGAATACAATAACAAAATCATTTATTTGGAAACCAAAACTTTTTTTTATGTAATCGAACAACATTTGTCAATATTTTTATTATTCAAAATACTAAATTACAAAAAATTTAAAATAGATGCATCTATATAAAGCAATTTTGTTATTTAAATTCACAAAAAATAAATGCCTTGTTGGCTATTTCAAACAACTTAAGCCACAAATTTACACACATTTCTGGAAAATATTCATTGAATTTTACACATCAATATATTTGTACTTTTTTTCAAAAAAGATTAAATGTAATCTTTCTATTAGACAACATTTGAACCAAAAATGTCAACTGTATAGAATGTTGACTAAAATAAAACAAAATTACCAGTTTCGAAGAATTATGAACCAAATTTAGATATCTTGAAAAAAGAGTTGCTGCAGGTAGGATTCCTCTTGGGAACTAGATGGACGAGGAGGAATAGGAGGAGAAGGAGTAGGAGGAGGAAGATGAAGATGTTGCATCTGAGAGTATTGGGGGGGGGGGGGGGGAGAATTCATAGTGTCCGGAAATTATATTGGTGGTTCATTGGCATAAAATTTTGAGTAAAGCGTAGCTGGTAGGACATGGGATGACTATAAGAAGTTTCAAGATTCTGATGATCATAGTGTCCGGAAATTATATTGGTGGTTCATTGGCAGGCCCGGACTGGGACAAAAAATAGGCCTGGGCATTTTAGACTGAGCAGCCCCGGGGGGGGGGGGGCACAGCGGGGGTTAATGACGGGATGTGGGGTGAGATAAAGAAAGATAGATTGAAAGATTAAGATAGAAAGAAAGGAAGATGGATGGATGGATGGATGGATGGATAGATAGATAGATAGATAGATAAAGAAAAAAGATAGATACAGATAGAAAGAAGGGAAGGAAGGAAGATAAAGAAAGATAAAAGATAGAAAGAAATAAGGGAAGGAAGAAAGATAGATAGATATAGATAGATAAAAAGGAAGGAAGGAAGGAAGGAAGGAAGATAGATAAATAGATATAGATAGATAGAAAGGAAGGAAGATGGGTAAAGAAAGAATGAATAATATAGAAATAAAGAAGGGAAGGAAGATAGATAGATAGAGAAAGAAAGATAAAGGTAGAAAGAAAGAAGGGAAGGAAGGGAGATAGATACAGAAAGAAAGGTAGATAAAGAAAGGAAGGAAGATAGATAAATAGATAGATAGGTAAAGATAGAAGATAGTAAAGATAGAAAAAAAGAAGAGAAGGAAGGAAGATAGGTAGATAGATCTAGATTGATAGATAAAATAGATAGATAGAAAGAAAGGAAGATAGATAAAGATAGAAAGAAAGAAGATATAGACAGTGGCAGTGCATCTATATAGGGCACCGCTCCCTCTGGCTCAGCCGCCCCCTCTGGCTCAGCCGCGACAATGGGCACAGTGGCAACAATTAAAGGGCACAGTGGCATCAATTGGCACAGTGGCGACAATTAAAGGGCACAGTGGCTGCGTTTGATGGCATGGCACAGTGGCTGCGTTTGATGGCATGGCACAGTGGTGACAATTGATGGCACAATGGCTGTGTTTGATGGCATGTCACAGTGGTGACAATTGATGGCACAGTGGCTGCATTTGATGGCATGGCACAGTGGCTGCATTTGATGGCATGACACAGTGGTGACAATTGATGGCACAGTGGCTGCATTTGTTGGCATGGCACAGTGGTGACAATTGATGGCACTGTGGCTGTGTTTGATGGCATGGCACAGTGGTGACAATTGATGGCACAGTGGCTGCGTTTGATGGCATGGCACAGTGGTGACAATTGATGGCACAGTGACTGCGTTTGATGTCATGGCACAGTGGCTGCGTTTGATGGCATTGCACAGTGATGACAATTGATGGCCCAGTAGCAGCATTTGATGGGCACAGTGAGGCTTAATAGCCGCCGGGGGCTGTTCGTGGGCCGCGAGGGCCATTCGCGGGCCGCAATCGGCCCCCGGGCCGCGAGGGCCGTTCGCGGGCCACAACCGGCTCGCGGGCCGCAGCGGCCCACCGGGCATTTGCTCGGTTTGCCCTATGGCCAGTCCGGGCCTGTTCATTGGCATAACATTTTGAGTAAAGCATGGCTGGTAGGACATGAGATGACTATAAGAAGTTTCAGGATTCTGATGACCATATCCTCCATGGTATGTGGTTGACTTCCAAGGGTCGGGGGGCGAACAGCTGTGGACAGGTCCGCTGTTTTCTGTTGATAATTTTGCACTAATCTAATCATGTCCACTCGGAGATCACAGAGAGCGAAGGATCCACTTTGTCCACCTGTGGCATTAGGCTTTTTTTTAAAAAGTGTGCATTTCGCTGCTTTTGCTCTTTTGTGCGGTAATTAGATTTTTGACTACCTCTAGTAATTCTAGATTTTGTTCTTTATTTGGGTTTTTTCTGTACGTTCCCCACTCTCTGGGTGGCTGTACAGTGTCATCGACATCTTCATTATCCAATTCCTGTGTTTCATTAGTTTCAATAGTAAGGGGTTCACGGTCTTGCTCCTCTTCCTCACTTTTTTTTGGAGCTAAATGTGCTTTCAGTTCTGCAAATAATTAAAATAAAGAAGGTTATACTATTATACTACATGGTAATTTCAGTACATTAGTTATTAAGAACATTTTTGAAAAAGGTTTAAGTATACTTACTGGCCCAGATTCACAGAGCGATTACGCCTGCGCAACAGGAGATGCGCGTGCGTAAGTCGAAATGTGCGCGTGCGTTTCGTTGCGCGGCATCCACAGAACGAGATACGCAAAAAAAAGAGATTTTTTAATACAGCTTACCTGTAAAATCTTTTTCTTGGAGTACATCACGGGACACAGAGCAGCATATTCATTACTATATGGGTTATATGGAGTACCTTCAGGTGTGGACACTGGCAATCTCAAACAGGAAGTCCCCTCCCTATATAACCCCCTCCCATAGAGGAAGTACCTCAGTTTTGTAGCAAGCAGTATGCCTCCCAAAAATGTTCCCCAAATGCGGGGTGGGAGCTCTGTGTCCCGTGATGTACTCCAAGAAAAAGATTTTACAGGTAAGCTGTATTAAAAAATCTCTTTTTCTTTCTTTCTCGTACATCACGGGACACAGAGCAGCATATTCATTACTATATGGGATGTCCGAAAGCAATGCTTTAATGAGGGGAGGGAGACATCTTCCAAAAAAGGATTTAATTTAGAGGTATACTCAAATACTAGTAAATCCAACTTAAACAAGAAATGTAAATCTCAAATCAAATCAAGGGAGCCCCCTCAGATCCTGAGGAGCTTGAATCGCGGCCTGTAGTACTGACTGCCCAAAAGCTGTATCCGCATTCCTTCTTACGTCCAATTGATAAAATTTTGTAAACATGTGGACTGACGACCACGTTGTTGCCTTGCATATTCGAGCCATAGAGATCTGATGATGTGCTGCCCAGGAGGTGCCCATGGCCCTGGTAGAATGGGCCTTTACCGACAAAGGAGGAGGCAACCTCTTCAAACCGCAGGCCTGAACGATTAATTGTTTAATCTTCTTGCGATGGTGGATCAAGCAGCTGCCTGACCCATCTTGGGCCCTTCCGGTAAAACGAACACCACATCTGTTTTCCGAACCTTCTCTGTAGCTTTAAGATAGGCCTTTATGGCCCTGACAATATCCAACGTATGCAGCAACCCCTCCTTTCTAGAGGTGGGTTTTGGAAGAAGGATAGAAGTACCACATCCTGGTTCAGGTGGAAACTGGATATAACCTTTGGTAGAAAGGAAGGATGAGGACGGAAAACCGCCCTATCCTTATGTAAAATGAGATATGGTTCCTTACAAGATAAGGCTGCCAATTCCGATACTCTCCTGGCCGAAACTATGGTGATCAGAAATACCGACTTTCTAGTCAGTAAAACCAAAGGTACCTCAGCCAACGGCTCAAGGGGTTGTTTCTGTAGAGTTGACAGAACAAGATTTAAGTCCCATGGACAAAGTGGTGATTTGACCGGAGGATTAACACGTAAGACTCCCTGTACGAAGATCTTAACCAGCGAGTGGGCGGCCAGCGGCCTCTGAAACCACACTGATAAGGCTGAAATCTGTCCCTAGATCGTGCTTAATGTCAGGCCTTTATCCACTCCTAGCTGGAGAAAACTTAATACTCTATCAATGGTATACTTGCGGGAAACCCATCTCTTAGCCTCACACCAGCCTCACACGTAGGCCCTCCAAACCCTGTAACAAAATTACCCTGGAGGCCGGCTTTCTAGCCTTAATGAGGCTAGGGATTACCTGCCTAGACAGACCTCTACCCCTGAGAATCAGGGATTCAGCCGCCAGGCAGTCAAATTTAGACGCCGTAATGCAGGGTGGAGGATCGGGCCTTGTGAGAGTAGGTATGGCCATAGAGGAAGAGTCCAAGGGCCTTCCGCTGCCAATTTCAGGACTAGTGAGTACCATGCCCTCCGGTACCAAGCTGGGGCTACCAGGATAACCGGCCTGTGCTATGATCCTGCGCCACAGGCGGGGTAGTAACTGCAGCGGGGGAAATGCATATAGAAGTTATAATTGATGCCAAGGGCAAACCAACACATCGGTTCCGCAGGCCATAGGGGTCCCTCGTTCGAGACATGAACCTGTCTAGCTTTCTTGTGAATCCTGATGCCATGACCTCCACGTCTGGCACTCCCCCACTTCTGGCAGATTGTCTGAAAAAACTTGTGGATGCAGAGACCACTCCCCCGGCGACAGGGTTTGGCGACTTAGGAAGTACTCCTGCAGGATGTCCACCTCGGGAATGAATGTCGCCGATATGCAGGGTACATAAAACCTCTGCCCACCGAAAAAACCAAGCTCCTCTCACTCTGAGTGGCTTGACTCTTGGTTCCCCCTTGGTGGTTCACATATATGCACCGCTGTGGCATTGTCTGAATGACTTCTCACCGAGGACCCTGTAATCTGGATGTCTATGCCAGGAGGGCTAGCCGAGCCGCTCTGATCTCCCAGACCTTGATGGGCAGCTGCCTCTCCGCCTCTGCCCAAGTTCCTTGGCGAGTGAACCCGTTCAAGACGCTCTCCAGCCTTCCAGACCACTGGGCAGAACCAAGCTGCTAGAATTGCTGTCTGTAGGACAGAGTGTGGAAGCGTGTGGTATCGCCGCCCGAACATGGCCATTAGTTTGCCTAGTAATCGCATACATAGGCGAATAGTTTGGTTCTCTTTTGCTTAGAACCAACTGAATCAATCTTTTGATAGCCTCGACCTTTACCAGGGGCAGAACACCCATCTTCTGTTATGTGTCTAATCTCATGCCGAGATATTTCCAACTGCTTTGTAGGTTGAAATGCTGATCTTTTCCCCCGGTTTAAGGACTCAGAGCCGAACCTCTCGAGGTTACTGAACCATGAGGCTACTAACGCATTCCACCCAAGGAGAGCGAGTGATCTATGATTAAAGAGGTCGTCCAGGTATTGCTAGGACCGAGATCCCTTGGATCCTTTAGACTGAACTAGAAATTGGAGCTAGGACCTTCGTGAATACCCGGGGGCCGTAGCCAGCCCGAAGGGGGGCGCCACGAATTGGAAGTGACGCTGTATCACTGCGAAGCGTAACAACAAAAATATTTGATGTGGCTGAAAGACTTGGTAACATGAAGGTAACCATCCTTTATGTCTATAGAAGCCAGATCCTTCTGGAGTGTGGCGGCTGCTGACCGAACGGATTCTGTCCGGAGAAGAGCGAAACCCTTAGGTAAGCATTTAAACCTTTAGGTCCAAAATTGGTCTGAACATCGCCGATGGGCCTTGGTATGACAAACAGATTGGAATAAGAAAACCTAGCCCCTGTTCTTGGGCTGGTAACCTACTACCATTATGCCCTAGTAAAAGCAGATGATCCACCAACGCCGCCCCATTGAGGCCTTCCTTGTGGAGGAAATTTTAGAAAATTCTAATCTGTAGCCTGCGCCACAGATGATCGGACCCCCTCTGTCGGGGATCGATCCCCAGAGGCCTGTCCTTGTGCGATCCATTGTTATAAAGTTTGATCGCGCAGGAGGTCCGTACTGCCTGGAATTTTGAGGGCCCCCGGAACAGGGGGGAGCTGCCTTTTAAACGCAGGACCCCGGAACTTCTTTTGACTGGTAAACGGGTACTTTTGCCACTTGAAACAGTCTGAATGTATTTATCCAGATCTTTCCATGGAAGGGCAAACCTGCCAGCAGTCTTTTACATGGGCTCGGCCGCCCAGTTTTTTCAACCATAAGAGCCTTCTCATATGCACTAAAAAATAGTGACAACTCCGAGACGACTGCTGGATGGAGTCTTTTATATAACCTCTACCGCAAAAGCACAGAGCTCTGGGAAATATCCAATAACTCCTCTGCCTATTGGGCAGGGATGTCTTAAGCATCTGTTTTGTCTGGTTCTTTTTAACGTCTGACAAAACTCCAATTGCAGTCACTGCCTGGCTGTAGCCAAGGATGCTGGAAAAAGTGTCTCTAAACGTTTATCGACCGGGACCTTAAACATTTGTATGTTTTCCCCTTAGGCCAGTTAATGATTTATTCACCCATGAGATGGCTGCGTCCACAGTTGGGAGCGCCCCCTTTTCTTAGAAAAATGTCTTTTCCATAGGGTAAATAACAGAAAACCTTCCAGGTGGTCTCCCATAGGCCAGGCACTAACCAGGCCCGACCCTGCTTAGCCTCCGAGATCAGACGAGATCGGGGCGCTTTCCGGGAGATGTGGCCTCAAGGACCTCACGGGTAGTTGAAAAGCAGTGCCCGAACCGGGACCTGAACCCTGGACCCTCAGACCAAAAGTCCGATGCTCTACCGACTGAGCCATCCGGGCCCCTTTTAAAGAGCAATTGGTCAGGGGAAAGAGTGCCTGCAAGCACAAATATTTCCTGGCAGACGTGCATAAAGACTACCCTCTCGTCAGCTTTAGGCGGCAGAAAAAATTCTGTCCGGGTCGTCCCCAATCCTGGAAAAACCAATTCCTCTAACAGAGGATGGACCGGAAAAAGCTGCGCGTTGCTTAAAGGCGCCTTTTAAAAGAACCCAAAGAGGATACCGCAGGAACCTGAGGCTCTGGAAATGGCAAATTAAATGCCGAGCGGACCATGTCTGTCAAAGACTGGACCCACAGACTCTCCGTCTGGGAGGCTGAAAACGATTCTTCAGTGGTAGATCCTTCCTCTAGGTTCTGTCCCTTTTGGCGATGGGGATCTAGTCCCGCTTCTTGCCAGAAAAAGAGCCAGCGATCATAGCTGTTAACTTTTTCTCTAGCCCCCCTAGGGTGACGGCTAGCATCTCCTCTGTGATAACACAGGGTTGGGCCGACCTGGGCCAGCCTCAGCACCAGACCCCCTTAATGGCTTATCCAGGGTGACCTTTATAGGAATAACCTGTGGGGAAAGTATTGGCATATCATCAGAACCAGAGGAGGAACCCCTTTGTCTTTGCCCTTTTTTTTTTTTTTTTTGTTTTTGATCCTGAAACCCTTGGAAGCCATAATACAAAACCGAGGGACTCCGCTTACAACAACAGACTGTTATAGCCAGGAGTACAAAAAAATAAGGTTTAGGGGACAATAGGATCACTAATGCCCAAAAACGGTGGGGCTCAGTATGTTTTCCTTTATAAATATTATTCACAACATACAGCCCCACCCCCCAACATGTTTGCCAGCATTCAACCTGTTGCCAAGGGGATTTTGGCTTAACAAAAAGTATTGGAGCTGACTCCAGCATGTAGTACCCCTTCTCGCCACCGGGAGTCACTGTGCTGCCACTCTACGTCCTCTCTCTCCAGCTCAGCTTTGAACTGAGCTAAGAACGCGCCTGCTGTGTATAACAGCAATTGAAGGCACGCCCACTCTACACTGCAGTCACGCTCCCCGCCCCCCCCCCTCCCGAACGGTGCGAACATTTTCTATATGCATGCGCGCGTGCGACTGTCGGGGGAGGAGACGCACTCTGGAGCCCAGGAATGCAGGTTGGAGGACGCATCAGGCGGCAGATTTTGAATCCCGGCAAGGTAAGGCTAAAACAGGCCCCTAAGGAGTCCTTTAGCCTAGAGACAGATCTGTTTTTTTTTTTTGTTTTTTTAAAAGATCTTCAACCAGCGAGCAGCAGGTAGCTAGCAAACACTACATAGATAGATAGGGGGATCAAGTGATGGGGGGGAAACATTTTAGGGCATCCTGTCCATCAGACATAGTGGACCATGGTGCCAAATGCAGAGCATACTCAGGCTACCCCCCTTAAAGATCTCCCCTGGAGAGCCTGCCTGTCGAACCAAGTCCCGCAGGCTCCCCCCTTACCCTGCTCCATGCACGCAGGACGTTTTGCAAAAACGGTCCAAACGGTCTCTCTCCCATCTCCGGTTGGTAGCGTAGTAGACCCTTCAGGCACTGGGGTTCCTGGAAGGAAGCCTGCTGTCCTGGGACCTATACAGCACACCATGGCAAACAGGATCTTTTTGGTTTAGAAAAACTCCAAGTCCTGGGCCCAGGGTCCAGCCCTCTAGAAGAGGAGGCATTATAGGCAAAACCCCACGGTTGGGGCCGGGTACTGTCCACTTTGGCACTGGAGGCTCCTTGGACAGGATCCGGTTAGCCCGCCTTAATCCCAATTGGATGTGGAGGCAAAGCTATTCCGTGACCAACACCTAAGACACTGGCGAAAAAAACTGAGGTACTTCCTCTATGGGAGGGGGTTATATAGGGAGGGGACTTCCTGTTTGAGATTGCCAGTGTCCACACCTGAAGGTACTCCATATAAACCATATAGTAATGAATATGCTGCTCTGTGTCCCGTGATGTACGAGAAAGAAAGCGACTTTTTTTGTCCCGCGTAATTTCGTTAGACTGGCGCATCCGTCCGCGCAAAAGTGCGCTAGACAAACCATTGATTTGCTAGTCAAATATGCTAATGAGGGACTTACGGGGATCCACAAAACAACGTTGGGGCAGCGCAGGCGACGCAGTGTGCGCAACAGCAAAATGTCCTGTCTAAAATTAGAGCATATAAAAGCTGGTCTAAAAAGAGAAAAAAAGTCTACTTGTTAGATAAAGCAACACTGTTAGTGAGCAGCTCAGCAGTCACAACGTGTTTTGCACAACAATCTGTATGCCAACATGCCAGGGGCATCGTCGGCACAATATGCTATACTACTGACTTTAGATGAACAAAGAAGGATGAGGGCACGGAGGATGGCACGGAGGATGGCACGGGAGAAGGGATATACCGCACCCGCCATAGACCTGTTTGGCATGAGTGATTCCTGAGGTGTTTCGCATCTTCAGATTCACCCCTCATGCCATCCTGGAATTAACCACAACCTTGCAGGAGGACATCACCAGCCAACACACCCGCTCACATGCAGTGCAGCCCACTGGTCAATGGTCCTGGCAACACTCCATTTCCTTGCCAGTGGCTCTTTTCAGCGTACAAGTGGAGTGGTGGCTGGGATGTCACAATCCTCCATGAGCAGATGTGTGCACCAGGTTGTCCCTGCAATTCTCAGACGCATGGCCAACGAAATCATCAAACCCACCACTGAGGAGCTGCGGCTGAATGGCAATGACAGATTTCTACAGAATTGCCAGATTCCCACGCACTGTGGGGGCCATTGATTGCACACATGTGGCACTCCAGCCCCCCCAGGAGAGACAGAGCACATGTACCGCAATCGGAAGCATTGGCATTCCATCAATGTACAGGTGATAGTCGATGCCCAAGGCCTCATATGGCACGTCCGTGCCAAACACCCAGGGTCCAGCCATGACAGCTACATATACAATCAATGCCACATCCGAATGGAATTCGATCAGAACGTGTATGGGGACACACTGGCTGGTTGGTGAGTGACATGGGTGGCAGGCATGACTATCCCCTCCCATGATGCACATCACAAGGGGCACATGCATGACTAACATCCCTCCTGTCTTTTCCCTTACAGGTGACTCTGCATATCCACTGGGACCCCATCTCATGACTCCTATCCGGAACCCCCAAACCCCAGGGAGAGGAAAGATACAATCAAGCACATGCCCAAACACGAGCAGTGGTGGAGCGCACCTTTGGCCTCCTAAAGTCACGTTTTCCGATGCCTGGATAAGTCTGGGGGTTACCCTCTTGTATTCCCCAAAAACTTCGTGTGCCAGAATCATCGGTGCATGCTGCACAACTTCGCAGAAAGAAAGGGCCTGCAGATTGACTTACGTTGATGACCTGACCCCTGAACCAGACAATCCCCCCCTAACCGAGGCTACCCCGTCTTCTGAAGGGAAGAGCAGCCAGGAGACCAGCTCACATTGGGCATCTTTGCACGTTAAAACACACCTATTAATCATGGCACAATGAGAATGCATGCATGCACACCATTGTGGTCCCTAGCACACACACCCCACATCCACATCAAATTGGATTGGCACCAGTCCACCATGCAGGACTTGTGAGCAGCAACGCCACGCCAAGGCTCCAATTATGTCACTGTACATTCATACACCATTCACACGGACCTGGGGATCACTTCTCCCTGGTCCTGGGGAACCCTTCTCCACCAAAATAGAGGGTGACACCCCTTTTCCGGCAGGAATTTCACCCCCACATTCACAACCCAAAAAAAAAAATGACCTGCAAAAGCAAAAAATGTCCAGCAAAAAAAAAAATAAAAAAAAAATGGGGAAAAACAAATTATTGCCCTCTGCGTGAGCCACGCCTGGGGCGCACCCGGCCACGGCCCCGGCTTCTCAGGGGAGACTCATGGGGAAGGGGTAAAACCGGGGAAGGAGGAGCAGCCCCTGATCTCTGCCCACCTGGCGGCCTGCCCTCCAAGGCCACGGCTATTCTGTCCAGGGCAGCACCAAGTGTTGCCGTGTTGGCCTGGATAGCCAGGGTAAGGGCCCTCACATCCTGCCCAACGTCTGCAGTTCATTTAGGCAGGTTGTGAAAGCCCGGGAGTGGGAGTCCAGGTTCCCCAGCGTATCCTTGATGGAGGACAGGCTCTCCTCCATCCGCACCAATGTCTGGCTGACCTGTCCCAGATGGCGGGTCTGGAGGAACTGGTCCCTTCTCAGAGTGGCGGGCAGGAGATCGGCCACCCCCCTGGTGGTCTGGGATGACATCCTGCCTCCAGCTGATGCTTGTGGCCGGGGGGAAAAGGGGAGGCCCTTGTGAGGGGAGCCATGTTGGGGGAGAAGGGGGGGGGCTCCCCCTTAGGGAGGCCTGCCTGCTGCCAGCCAGAGGGGAAGAGTCCTCAAAACCCAAACGTCCAGTGCCTGACATGGACTCCTCCTCCTCATGATTCTCCTCCTCCTCATGATTCTCCTGCTCCTCATGATTCTCCTGCTCCTCTTGAACCTGCTCCGCGGACTCCGGCCTTGTTGGGGGGGCCTCATTAGGCTGCTGTCCTGGGGTTGGTGCGGTCAGGCCAGATGGCCCTGCACCCTCCTGCACATCTGTGGATGACACAAAACATTCACAGGTTGGAGGATCCACACACTTGCCACATATTCCCTTTCACCCCCTCCCCCACACATGCTACACACCTGATATTAAAAAAAAAAAAAAAACTTACCTGGCACCATGGGCTCCGGACTTGAGTCAAAGCCGGGCAGGCCCGCAACTTCATGCCGATGAAAGGTCAGGGCCACCGCACACGCTCCTCCGTTGTTCAGGCTAATACGGCATGGTGGGGGGCCCCCTCCTGTGCCCCTGGCATGGGCATGCATTCTGCCCAGCTTCTTTTTGACCAGACCGCCAGAGGTCATTGATTTTTTTGTCAATCCCAGACCGGGTCCGTGTCTCCCCCTGCCCCGCTGAATTCACCTGGTCAGTGATCCTATCCAAAATCTCCCTCCTCCTGGCTGGGGTGGTGTTGGCACTCTGTGGGCCGTGGAAGTAACGCCCATACTCGCTAATGGCCCGGGCAAGAATCTGTTTTTCCCACAACTGTAAAAATTCAGCTTTCGTTTTTCTCTCAGTCATCCTTCCAAAAAAAAACAGTCCCAGTCAACAAAATTCACGCACACAAACAAGCACAACCAATCAAAAAAAAAAACACACACACAGAGATAAAACTACTGAGAAAGAAACAGTCACCAAAAAAACAAAAACAAAAAATACAGCAGGAAAAGAAACAAACACAAATATATCAATCAAACAAAACAGTCTCTCAAACACTTATCAAAAAACCACTTTAAAAAATCTACTAGCAAACACTTGATCACACAGAACACTAATCTGACAACTACAAAACACACCCGCAACGAACAACAGGACAAAAGCACTTGGTTAAATGGGAAGGGACAAAGGGATGTACTTTTGCAATGCAAGTGCGTTTGTGTGTGTCTATTTATGCTGTCTGCGTAGTTCACAACGTTTGCCCTAGTCCATTTCCAATTTCACTGATTGCGCCGCTCCCGAGTTGTGAGCATGCGCACAGCGGAGCTGACATGGTTCTCCTTCAAGCGTGCATGCGCGAGCCGGCCAGCCCTTCATTTGCATGGGTCACGGCTCATTTCAATGTAACACGCCCACGTCCTTCCCAATTTGTATTACTCCTCCTTACGCCTCTGAAAAAACGTTACGTATGCGCAATTTTCTGCGCAAAAGCTACGAGAATAGGGTGATTACGCGACAAAATTGCGCAAGTCTAACGTAAAGGCGGTGCGCTACGCCGGTCCAATAATGCGCAGATGTACCTGAATCTGGGCCACTGTCTCTGCTGCATGACCGGCTTCAAGAACTGGAGCTCGAAATAATGGCAGTATGTCCGTGAAACTTTTGCTCCCGATCCACTACGAACATTCTGTTGACGGAGATGTTCACGTCTGAAGTTATCTTGTAATGTTTTCCATCGCATCTTGATGGTTTTCACTGTAAAGAAATTTTTTGTTTATTTTTACAAATATCTTGCCACAGGAAATAGTTATTCATCACTGCAATGTGAATTTAGAATTGGAATCTCAACTATAAGTGAAATTGTGAAGCAAACATGTGATGCAATATGGACCCTGAAAAGTAGATACATGCCAATTTCAAACAAAGAAAAATGGTAAGATATTGCGCAGCGGTTTTTGATGAAGACTAACTTTCCAAACTGTTTAGGAGCTATTGACGAAAAACATATTAGGTTAACCACTTGCTTACTGGGCACATAAACCCCCTTCGTGCCCAGGCGAAATTTCAGCTTCCGGCACTGCGTCGCTTTAACTGACAATTGCGCGGTAGTGCGACGTGCCACCCAAACAAAATTGGTGTCCCTTTTTTCCCCACAAATAGAGCTTTCTTTTGGTGGTATTTGATCGCCCGTGCGGTTTTTATTTTTTGCGTTATAATGAAAAAAAGAGCGACAATTTAAAAATATATATATATTTTTTACTTGTTGCTATAATAAATATCCCATTTTTTTTTTTTTTTATATTTTTTTTTCTCAGTTAAGGCCGATACGTATTCTTCTACGTATTTTTGTAAAAAAAAAAAAAAAAATCACAATAAGTGACTGCTTTGCGCAAAAGTTATAGCACCTACAAAATAGGGGACATAATTATGATTTTTTTTTTTTATATTTTTTTTTTACAAGTAATGGCGGCGATCTGCGATTTTTATTGGGACTGCGATATTGCGACGGACACATCGGACACTTTTGACACATTTTTGGCGCCATTCACATTTATACAGCGACCAGTGCTATAAAAATGCACTAATTACTGTATAAATGTGACTGGCATTGAAGGGGTTAACACTAGGGGGTGAGGAAGGGGTTAAATGTATTGCCTGGGTGTGTTCTAACTGTATGGGGGGAGGGGGGTGACTGGGGGAGGTGACCGATGCTGTCTCCCTATGTACAAGAGAAACAGCATCTGTCACCTCACTGACAGGACGTGAAGCTCTGTGTTTACACTCAGAGCTCCACGTCCCTGCTGTCTCACAGACGATCGCGTGTACCTGACGGACATCGCGGCCGCCGGGTACACGCATCGGATCCTCGGTGATGCGTCGGGACTGTTTTTCCCCCGCCGCGCGCCACCCTGTGGCGCGCGCGGGGAATTACAAGCAAATCACGTCCAAAGACGTCAACCCGGCGCCTCAGGTCTGCGCTGTTCACGTCTTTGGACGTGAAGGAGGATTGAAGTGGTTAATCAAACCATGCCATAGTGGAAGTAAATATTTTAATTATAAAAAGTTTTTTTTTCGATAGTTTTATTGGCTGTGGTCGATGCAGACTATAAATTTCTTTATGTTGATATTGGATCTTTCGGAAGTAGTGCAGTAAATTTGGAAAAAGACTGGCATCTAATGAACTAGATTTGCCTGACAACCGACACCTGCCCGGAACAGAGGGACCAGATATGCCATTTGTTTTTGTAGCCGATGATGCATTTGTTATTCACGTACATCTAATGAAGCCCTTCTCACTGAGAAATCGGTATACTATCGAACAAATGGCAAATATTTCAACCTTAAAATTGAGAATGCATCAAAGGTAGTAAAGGCTGCATGTGTGCTACATAATTCAGTACGAGAGAGATATGGAGTCAATTTTAAGGATACATTGGCAAACAATATGGAACCTGCAGATTTTCTTCATGTACGTGGGCCAAGAGTGGGTTTCTCACAGGGCCGGCCTTTGGGGTGTGCGAGCTGTGCGGCCGCGCAGGGCGCCATGGGCAACAGGGGCGGCGTGCGGCCATCACAGCTTGCAGAATGTGAGTAGGGTTGCCACCTCATCCCTTTAAAACAGAACAAATATGAATTACACAGGTTCTGAGGCTCAGGCTAATGCAGGTAAAGCACCAAGTGAGTTTAATTACCACCATAATCAGCCACAGAACCTGTGTAATTCATATGTGTTCTGTTTTAAAGGGATGAGGCGGCAACCCTAAATGTGAGTCACAGTCAGTCAGTCACAGACTGGGTGAAGAGCAACGCATTGGTTGCGGCAACTGAAAAAAAAAAGTGACTGCTGCCTGCCCCGACAGGCATGCGCCGCCACCACTGCTCGGGAAAGCCATAAAAGGCTCAGCTTTTCTCGGGCAGACGGTGCATGCGCAGTGGTGTCTAAGCGCCAGGCGGCGCCATTTTTAAATGCAAAGCCGCACCATCCACCGAAAGGTAAGTCAGTTTAGGTGACCAGGGGGCTAGGGGTGAAGATGGGGGGGCGCCACAGGATTAGTTTGCACAGGGCGCCTGAACACCTAAGGCCGGCCCTGGTTTCTCAATTAGGGATGAATTTACGGACTACTATATGAGTCCTGCCGGGGCAGTGAGTTGGCAGGAAGATATGATTTAAAGTTTAAATTGACAGGCTTCACTGTAGTTGAGAGTAATACTTTCATTAAAAGCTTGAGATGTATGTGATATTCTAGTGTGGTATTAAATATATCAATGCAATACTGGCGTATTCAAATAAATTCACTCTAACATTTTGTTTAACCTTCCTGGTGGTTTTCCCGTGTCTGACACGGGGTAAAAATTTGCTGCTAACATTGTTGATCCCGTGTCAGACACGGGGTGAGCTGCAGAGCGCACAGCGAGTGCCTTACCTTATCCCGCGATCCCGCGACGCTGTGTTCGCTCGATCTGACACTTCCTTGTTCCGCTCTCTGCGACGTAGCGACGCACGGTGCGGAACTAGGCGGGAATTTAAAAAAAAAAGTTACACAAGAGGTGATACAGTGCAATACAGTGCAATCCCCTCAGATTATCACCTTTAGTAGTTACAACACTACTCACTTGACTACTCACTAGTACTCACTAGTAGTTACAACACTACTCACTTGACAGTGCCCTTGCCTTCCCCATAGTGATCTAATAAAAAAAAATGACATCAAAAAAGCGCCACTTTTCACAAAAAGCGCTTTTGGAGCAGCTGAGTGACAGCGACAATGGTGCAGAGATGCTCGCCGAACAGAGTGAAAGTGAGTCGTGGGATTTGTCATCTGACTCTGAGACCGACACTGATCTGTCAAGTGATGAAGGCGAAGAACCTGCACTTAGCCTCAGTAATGTGCGCACTTGGTGCCCTATTGCCGATACGGACCAGGTTGCGCCCCCAAGATTTCCATTTACCGGATCACCAGGGCTGAAGGTAAATGTGGAGCAGGACAACCCTCTGGCCTACCTAAAATTATTTGTTACAGAGGATGTCATAGAAAAAATTGTAACGGAGACAAACCGCTACCAGGAGCAGCAATCCGCTACGCCACATGCCAAATTTTTCCCCAGCAGAAAATGGGAACCAGTGACCAGAGAGGACATCTGGCAGTTTTTGGGGCTCATTATTCTGCAGGGCGTGGTGGGGAAACCGCTCCAGAAGTGGTACTGGACCACCAACAAATTATTGGCCACTCCATTTTTTGGCACTGTGATGTCAGAATGCCGTTTCTCTCTCATCATGAAGAACTTCCACTTCACCAACAATGAAGAGTTCGATGAGGCCACGCATCCTGCGCCCAAACTCAAAAAAATATGGGAGGTATGCCAAATTATTGTTGGTAATTTCCAGCGGACCTATGTGCCAGATAGGGATGTCTGTGTGGATGAGAGCTTGATGGCCTACAAGAGTCGCCTGAGTTGGATTCAGTACATCGCTTCAAAAACAGCGCGGTTTGGCATCAAGTCATTTATGCTCTGCGAGGCATCCACTGGGTATATATGGAACTCCGTCATTTATACTGGTAAAGGCACAAAGTTCAACCCCAGGTACAGCGGCTATGGGATGGCCACATCATCTGTGCTTACACTACTGGAGCCATTGCTGAACCAGGGGTACTGTGTGATCACCGATAATTTCTATACATCTCCGGAACTATATGAAGTCCTGATACAGAATAAGACTGATGCCTATGGTACCGTTAGGCCTAACCGCCGTGAAATGCCATCTGCATTTGGGAAGAGAAAATTAAAAATCGGAGAAATTGTTGCCTGGCAAAAGGGTAAGATCATGGCAATGCGATGGCGAGACAAAAAGGACGTGTGCCTCATGAGCACTGTCCACAATACCTCCACTGCCATGGTCCACACAAAAGGTGGAAAATACGTGCTGAAGCCCCAAGTCGTGGTCGACTATAACAGCTCAATGGGAGGAGTCGATAGAGCCGATCAGGCTATGACATACTACCCCGCTATACGGAAACAACAGAAAAAATATTACAAAAAAATATTCCGGCATCTTCTGGAACAATGCCTTTGGAACGCCTACATCCTGCACAGGGCATATAGTGCCAAGCCTCTTGTCCACTCTGACTTCATCTGGAAGGTGGCTGAGCTGATTTTCGTCAACCACCAGGTGCCATCTGTATCTGCAAACAGACCAGGACGTCGGCTGTTGATGTGGTGAATCCAGAGCGTCTGACGGGTCGCCATTTTTTGGGTTATATCCCACCAACTGCAAAAAAGGCAGCACCTGCCAGAATGTGCGTAGTGTGCTGCTCAAAAAGAAATAGCAAGGGGAAAAAAGTCCGAAAAGAGACAAGATACTATTGTCCTGACTGCGATGTCGGACTTTGTGCAGTCCCCTGCTTCAAAGTGTATCACACTCAAGATGTATATTGAATTTTCTTTATTTGACTAAATTCATTATTCTTTATTACAGTATTAAATAAAATAATATTAGTTATTAGATTATAATTCATGATTTTGTGTTTCATCTTTTATCACATCTGGGATGTCTACTAGAGTCTTGTTTGGTCAGGTTTAAGTAAGTACTTACTAAGAATTGCAGGCCTATAATACATAACACCACATTTCCTTGCAAAACAATTGCAACGCTTTTGGTACAAAATTCCAGACAGAATCATAACGCCAGGGAGGTTAATTTGTTTTTAGTTAATTATTCCATTACATATGTATAAACATTAAGGATTAGGGTTAGAGGTATGGGACTAATAGGGATGTGATGTTGACTATTATAAGTGGGATTATGACTAGTAGAAGTGCGATTAAGAATACTATTAGTAAATATGACTATATGACTCTTATAGTAGTCTTAATCCCACCCACATAGTCTTAATCCCACCCCCATAGTCATAATCCCACTTAGAATAGTCATAATCCCACTTAGAATAGTCATAATCCCACTTAGAATAGTCAAAAATCTACTTCTATGAGTAGTAAAATGACTAGAAAAAGTGGGATTCTGACTAGTGGAAGTGGGATTTTGACTGGGAAAAGTGGGATTCTGATTAGTGGAAGTGGGATTTTGACTGGGAAAAGTGGGATTCTGACTACTGGAATTGGCATTTTGACTGGGAAAAGTGGGATTCTGACTAGTGGAAGTGGGATTTTGACTAGAAAAAGTGGGATTAGGATTAGACTAGGGATTACATGAGGGTTTGTACTTACTTTTTTCATCTTTTTAGGAATGTGGAGTAGGGCCACAGCATTCCAAGCAGCATTTTTTTTAAACGGTTGGAATACCATTCATGCTGCTTGTCCCAGAGTTCAGGGTGATTTCTCATGGATTCTATAAATTCCTCTGGTTCTACAGATCCTCTTTCTTCTCTCACTTCTGCAGGTGTTGGCTGCATTTGTCTACTGCTGCTTTCCTGCATCATACCACTTTCTGTTTCTCCTCTCCCCTTTTCAACCGGATTTCCTGGTATCCCAGCATACTTCACTCTATTGCGATCATGTGACCTCCACACAGGTTATGGGTGGTATTACAGCGGTTTTAAAGCGGTACCCATTCATTTCTATGGGGATAGGCGTTTTAACAGCGCTATTTTTTGCACCCAAAAGATTCTCCAAAAATGCTGTTTGCCAGAGTTTTTTCAATGCCCAGCCAGCAGGTTACACTGAGATACATGGGAGGCGTTTTTTTAGCGGTAAATTTAGCGCAAGAACGCCTCAATAACTCCTCAATGTGAAAGGGACCTAAGGGACTAAGTGAATTTAATTACCACCTTAATCAGCCACACAACCTGTGTAATTAATATGTGTTCAGTTTTAAAGGGATAGCCCCCAGGTACGTCACTAACCTAGTCTCAAAATACCAAATAAATCATCCTCCATTCCTCCCAAAACCTCCTACTCTCTAGCTCCCTCGTCACCACCTCCCGTACTCTCCTCCGGGACTTCTCACAATCCTCTCCCATCCTTTGAAATTCACTACCCCAATCTGTCTGACTATGACGCCCCCCACCTAACAACTTTTCCTTTTTTTTTTTTTTAATCAGCTCATCCCCCACAATTATTACCTTTTGTATCACTTGACCCTCCCTCTTAGATTGTAAGCTCTAACGAACAGGACCCTCTGACTCCTCCTGTATTAAATTGTAATCTAATTGTACTGTCTTCCTTAACGTTGTAAAGAGCTGCGCCAACTGTTGGTGCTATATAAATCCTGTATAATAATAATAAATGTGACAGAAGGAGAGTGTGATGTAAGGGGAGGCTGTGATGTAGTAGTTGGGCAACTATGTGTTATCGGATGTGAAGAGAGAGGGCTCTGGTGTGAGGAGACTCTGATGTGAGGAGAGGGGGCTCTAATGTGAAGAGAGGGAGCTCTGATGTGAGGAGAGGGGGCACTGATGCGAAGAGAGGGGGCTCTGATGTGAGGAGAGGGGGCTCTGGTATGAGCAGGGGGGCTCTGATGTGAGGAGGGGACTCTGATGTAAGGAGAGGAGGCTCTGATGTGAGGAGAGGGGGCTCTGATGTGAGGAGGGGGCTCTTATGTGAAGAGAGGGGGCTCTAATGTGAGGAGATGGGGCTCTGATGTGAGGGGAGAGGGCTCTCATGTGAAATGGGGGCACACTCTGATGTGAGGAAAGGGGGCTCTGATGTGAGTAGCGGTTATAAGGTGTCTGTTCCAGGCTAGGAAATTGATAGCACAAAACTGGCAAGCACAGAAAGCGCCTACAGTAGCAGAATGGGTCAATGTGATAAATAGTACAGTATGGAAGGAAAAAGTAGTCCTAATTAGGCGCGGAAATTTTAAAAAATGTAAAACACTGTGGGAGCCTTGGTTGAGTAGAATGGGGTGCCCACCCTAGAGAGGGGAAATGAATCTGGATCAGAAGAGGGAGATTGGCCAGTTGAGAGAGAGAGAGAGAGTAGTATTTTATAAAGAGAATAAATGTACCTGGAAGAAAAGGTTCATATTGTAGTAGGGATAGAGGTTGTGTGTGATGAACAAATAAAATGATAGGGGGTAAGGGGGAGGGTGCTTTATGGGAATAATGTGCACTCTAATGTAGCGCTACCCCATTCAAGAGCCGCTGGTTGTTTTGGGATCGGCGTATTAAGTTACCTAAGGTGGCTTCTCTAGGGGTAATAGTAGTGAGTACAGGTAGTGAGCGAATGTCCAGTCAGCAAATGGGTTTTCTGAATGCTTTATTTCCAAGGCCCAACACGGCCAACGTCAACACGAAGTGGGATAGAAAAGGTTGATGAAGCAGAAGAGAACATTTGCAGTATCAGGCCCAGGATAGTTAGGGAAAGCAAGCCTGCTTTCAATAATAGCACAGTTCGTCGCCACTCTAGCCAGAGAGGGCGAAGCGCCTCCAGACAGACTCCTGCCACAAGCCTGGCAGCCGAAGTGTCACTTAGATTGCTGGGAGGAACAGACCTCTGCCACAGGCCTAGTACTTGAATGAGCGTGATTTGGAATGAGCGAATCCTCCCAGTGAATTTAGTCAGGGTTACGGGTTGACAGCTTGAAGTGTACCTGTCAATCTCCGGTGACCAGATCCCCGATGGCTCGTTCAAGCCCTATTGGATCACCTGCCCCCGGGTTCTCCTCAAGCCGATCCCCCAACGAACGCCATCCACCCTGGGATCCATTTTAGCGTAGCTGGGGACCCAGTAAGTCACTGGGGCCCCTTTCAGCATCCGCATTGAACTCCGCGTAGCATATGACCCCGGCCAGGTAGGCCATGTCGCCGGGGTCCGTTGGATGCGCACACCCTGAAGGTGGGTGCCGCACCTGGAACCCACGAAGAACACAGTAGAATGGCGTCTGCCCCATATATACCCTCCCCCAGCATGCCTTGCGAGGTGAAACTTCTCCAATTGGCTGCTGGGGAAAAGTGAGTCTGCCAGAACCCCTCTAGCGCCACCTGTCGCTCAGGGGTGAGAACAAAACCCCTGGAGCGCAGACTGGCCCACAGGACAGTTCTGAATGACAGCAGCCCACATTTTGCATTATTATAAATGGGAGCAAAAATAACTCTCTCATTCCCCATTAACTTTAGCGTAGTGGTCGTACTGAAAGTAAGGGGGCGCTACACTAAAAATTATGTAATGTGATTTTTTCTTTGGATAAAGATGTATGGATTCTAAATGGATTTTTTATATGGAAGAAAATAATAAAAAATATTTAAATAAAAAAAGAGGAGGGGGGGTTTTAAGTGAGGGCTCTGATGTGAAAAGGGGGCACTCTGATGTGAGGAGATGGGGCTCTGATGTGAGGAGGGGGGTTTTATGTGAGGGGAGAGGGCTCTGATGTGAGGAGAACTCTCTGATGTGAGGAGGGGGCTATTATGTGAAGAAAGGGGCTCTGATGTGAGGAGAGGGCGTTCTGATGTGAGATGAGGGGGCTCTGATGTGAGATGAGGGGGCTCTGATGTGAGATGAGGCGGCTCTGATGTGAAAGGACGTACCAAGGTACTCGTACAAGTCTCGTCTGTATACAAGAGGCCCCTCTTCCTGTACACCCCTCTCACATGTACACTGTGCTTTTCTAGAAGCTCAGCCTGCACATTATAACATGCATCTCTCCTACAGCTTCCTATAACCTCCTCTCTGTTTTCGTTGTTAGTCCTGTACTGTACACACCATGAAGAGCCGAGCTACAAAACAGCAGAACACGTGTCTCCGGAGCGTCACCCGTCACCAACATGGCGCGCTCTAACTTCAAAGCTATGCACGTGACCCCGACCAGGATTGTACCAAGCAAGGTCCCGGGGGGGGGGGGGGTGCGCTATGTAATACAGTGGTCACAAAAATGAAACCACTGAATATTACATTTTATTCCCCATTATAATCGTATAGTAATAAATTCAGCACATCGCTCATCCTAAGAAGACTTTTTGCAGTTGTTCGTATCCGGTCCGCCCCCTCCTCCCCTTCTGAGAAGACAGGGGGTGGTTGAGTCCAGCGTGTAGAAAGCCGGGACATGGCGGTGTCAGTAGGTCCCAGAAGCGGTACTTTCAGTATTGGGAACCCGGGACGGTGTGGCCGAACGGGGAAAATGGGTGAAAAGGCGCCACCGGCCGTGTATAAGCGTTATATCTGCTCCTTTTCGGAGTGCAGTGCCTCATACAACAAGAACTGGAAGCTGCAGGCTCATCTCTGCAAACATACCGGGGAGGTGAGACCGGCCGGAACCCTCTTCACTGTCCGACCCCTTCCCTGATCGCTGTCAGCGCTGTGCTCCCCCCCCCCTTCCCTGATTGCTGTCAGCGCTGTGTTGCTTCCCCCCCCCCCTCCCTGATTGCTGTCAGCGCTGTGCTCCCCCCCCCCCTTCCCTGATTGCTGTCAGCGCTGTGTTGCTTCCCCCCCCCCTTCCCTGATTGCTGTCAGCGCTGTGCTGCTTCCCCCCCCCCCCTTCCCTGATTGCTGTCAGCGCTGTGCTGCTTCCCCCCCCCCCCCCTTCCCTCCCTGATTGCTGTGCTTCTTCCCCCCCCCCTTCCCTGATGTGCTGCTTCCTGCTGCTTCCCCCCCCCCTTCCCTGATTGCTGTCAGCGCTGTGCTGCTTCCCCCCCCCCTTCTTCCCTGTGCTGCTTCCCCCCCCCCCTTCCCCTGATTGCTGTCAGCGCTGTGTGCTTCCCCCCCCCCTTCCCTTTGCCCTGTGTTGCCCCCCCCCCCCTTCCCTGATTGCTGTCAGCGCTGTGCTGCTTCCCCCCCCCCCTTCCTGATTGCTGTCAGCGCTGTGCTTGCTTCCCCCCCCCCTTCCCTGATTGCTGTCAGCGCTGTGTGCTTCCCCCCCCCCCTCTGATTGCCAGCGCTGTGCTGCTTCCCCCCCCCCCTTCCCTGATTGCTGTCAGCGCTGTGCTGCCTCCCCCCCCCCCTTCCCTGATTGCTGTCAGTGCTGTGCTGCTTCCCCCCCCCCCCTTCCCTGATTGCTGTCAGCGCTGTGCTGCTTCCCCCCCCCCCCTTCCCTGATTGCTGTCAGCGCTGTGCTGCCTCCCCCCCCCCCCCTTCCCTGATTGCTGTCAGTGCTGTGCTGCTTCCCCCCCCCCCTTTCCCTGATTGCTGTCAGCGCTGTGCTGCTTCCCCCCCCCCCCTTCCCTGATTGCTGTCAGCGCTGTGCTGCTTCCCCCCCCCCCCTTCCCTGATTGCTGTCAGCGCTGTGCTGCTTCCCCCCCCCCCCCCTTCCCTGATTGCTGTCAGCGCTGTGCTGCTTCCTCCCCCCCCCCCCTTCCCTGATTGCTGTCAAGCGCTGCGCTTCCCCCCCCCCCCCGCTTCCCTTCCCTGATTGCTGTCAGCGCTGCTGCTGATTGCTGTCAGCCCCCCCCCCCTGTGCTGCTTCCCCCCCCCCCCTTCCCTGATTGCTGTCAGCGCTGCTGCTTCCCTGATTGCTGTCAGCGCTGCGCTGCTTCCCTGATTGCTGTCAGCGCTGCGCTGCTTCCCTGATTGCTGTCAGCGCTGCGCTGCTTCCCTGATTGCTGTCAGCGCTGCGCTGCTGCCCCCCCCCCCCCCCTTTCCCTGATTGCTGTGTATGGGATCTATTTATTTTTTCCCTTGCGGCTTGTCCTGTATGGCAGTGATCATGTCCAGACATGACCATCACACTTAAAAAATAAATAAAAAAAAAACAGCCTTGCACAACATAAGCCACACTGACTGTGTGCATTCGGGTAGTAGAGCAGGAAAGGGATGTGGATGTAGGGCCATCTCCCAAACCACCCCCCCGGTTGGGGCCCTACATAAAAGCAGGCCAAATATGTCCATAGAAGCTTGTGTTGCAAGAGGATTTCCCTTTGACAAAAGTTTGCTTTGTTTCCTGAATGGGAGGCAAGGTTAGTGACACTATGGCTTCACCTTTAAAAAAAAAAAAGAGTGGCCCTGATTGTTCTTTTCTGGGGGGTCGCACGGCTCCTCCCTGCAATAGATGACCCCTTCTGGGAAGCTCTCTTCCAAAGGGGGTTACTATTTTTCCAAAAAAAGTGCACTTGTAAGACCGCTTCGCAAATACGGTGTGACAAAGTATTGCAATGACCGCCATTTTATTCTCTAAGGCGTTAGAAAAAATATGTTTGGGGGCTCTAATTAGAGGGAAGGGGATGGCAGTGAAAACACTGGGGAAGCTCCATTAACATTTTTTGGTTTACTTGTCTGTCATGCCAACGGCCACCACAAGATGGCGCCAGATCACAGAAGCATCAATTACTGGCCAGCGCGTTCCCGACACGATTGCAAGGAGACACAGGACGGGTGTCTCTGTGCGCACCGGCCGGTACTTGAGGCCGTGGCTTTTCGGCCTTCTGCAGGCCTAAGCTTCCTTCCTTGGGCACCAGGTCGCTAATTCCAGTCGCAATTGCGACCGGGTGCCTGGATTTTGTCGATCCCTGGTTTACAACCCCTTTAACCAACTCCATCCAATATGGCAAAGCTTTGACTTTAGATCTCCTAAGGAAGTTGACCTTGTTGGGGTTTTGTGTAATGTTACTTTGTATGAGCAGTGCATTATTTTGTCTAGATGTAGACCTTAAAATGGTTGTAACCGGTGCTTCTCCTTTCTTCCCTTCCTAGAGACCTTTCCCCTGCACATATGAAGGATGCAGTAAAGGCTTTGTGACTTTGTTTCACCTGACCCGTCATTCTATGACACATACTGGGGAGAAGCCTTGCAAGTAAGTGCTTGGATAAACCTCTGGGGGTTGGCAATATTAGCAGGAAAGTTTTCGAGAACTACAATGGTTGCAATGTGGGCAGTGGTCTGACATGCCAGTTCAAGAATGCTAGAGCTCTGCAAAGGGCTTTGGGGTGGTTTGACCACTGAAACCTGATTTTGCTGTAATTTTCATAGATATGTGACTCGAATGCAACACGGTGCCTTTTTGGCTTTTTAAGGATAAGTTTGCCATTCCACGAGTGGGCGCAATTTTGAAGCGTGACATGTTGGGTATTCACTGTGTAACATTCACAATATAAAATAAAGTGGCTAACTTTACTGTTTGATTCAACGTTTTCCAGAGTGCGCTTGTAAGACCACTGCGCAAATCCAGTGTGACAAAGTATTGCGACGACCACTATTTTATTATCTAGGGTGTTGGAACCCCTAAACATAATTTTTTTTATTTTTTTTCTTCTTTCAAGCAAAAGATTTGAACTTGTAAACAAGTCTCAAACATAGTCTTAAAGTGGTTGAAGGATGGGTTCACCTTTGGGAACATGGTACGGGGGGGAGGCACTGCTGTGCACGGCTCTTATGTCCTTTATGTACACTGTTCTGTGTATGGACTACAAGCCCTGGCACCCTTCAGCTGTCTGCTTGTAGTTAACTACCACAGCCCTGTGGTTGTTCATTGGCTGTTCAGGAAGTATCAGCTTAGCCATATGGGTAAGCTGATGCACCGAGTGTAGGAGACCTGCATGGTATCAGCAATGTTCTGATCACTGGTGCAGTGCTTTCCAGGCTCCTACTACAAAATTATTATACAGGATTTATATAGCACCAACAGTTTACACAGCGCTTTACAATATAAAAGGGAGACAATACAGTTACAATACAATAGGATTAAGAGGGCCCTGCTCAGAAGAGCTTACAAAATAATAAAGCATTTTGCAGGTAAAAAAACTTAACCTTTTGGGTAACAAACTTATTCACAGGATAACATGTTGATGGTGTACCCCTTCTAAATCCCCACTAACAGTGCGCTGGGGATCTTCTCCCTGCAAGCAATGTCTGTTTTAAAACTGCAGTGCAGGGCTCTGCGCACCCAGCTATGTCATTCAGAGCTCTCTGAATGGGAGAGCTACAACTACTGTCAGCCATAATGGCTGATGATTCATGATGGCTTGTAGTTTTTAACCTACTACGAGGTAGGGCTGCAACGAACGATTATTTTCATAATTTATTTAGTTGGCCGATTATTTTGGATAATAAAAAAATAAAAATTTGGGCCAATTTGTTGTTGGGCAGATTACAAAACGCAAATTGCCGCAAAAATACATTACATGCTTTTCTGCAGCTTCTCCATTGAAGTATATTGAACCAAAAAAAATAAAATGGCACCGTTTTGCGTTTAAAAAAGTCCTTCCCTTTCCAAATATGCAGCAGCTGAAAAACAGAATCGTGGATGTGTCCGTTAGGAAAACATGTAAATGAACTGTAGTGTGTTTCTGCAAAAAACAGGTGTGACCCGGCCTGAGATGTTTAGTAACATAATGGGGTTAAAAAAACAGAAATGTACAAAGAGCAAATAATCGCTACTGTAAGGGGTTCATTTTTTTACTGTGGGACAGTGAAAGTGATATTTACAGTAGCTCTTTGCTTTCTTTGTACTATAAAGGGCTAATTTTAGTTTTTAGCCCCATTATGTTACTGGCCGATCGATTTTATGAAAATTAGGATCGATTAATTTCATAATCAATTGGTTGTTTCGGCCCTACTACCAAGGCACTGAGCACTCTAGGGCTTTTTTATTTTTTCAGCGGAACTCGGTTCCACCACCTCTGGCTCAGACCCTTTGGTGCCTGCTCACCACAATCGCTTGTAAACACAGAAACCAGACTTCTCTGTTTACAAGTGAAAGCTCTGCACTCTGTATGTAACCCCCTGAATTCTGAACTCTGTATGGAATGAAATCCTGGTATTTAATGTCCCTTTAAGACCCTCCTACCGTTTGTAATATGAACAGGGTCGTGGTTGAGTTCCTGCACCTATTTTCTGAGAAAAAAAATCTCTGGCTCTAGTTAGTTCATTGATGCTTGCTGTCATTAAGTAGCTGCCTGTATTAGGGACAGGCACAAATACATTGGTGGTCTGCTGGAAAAGATTGCACCAGGCGCCATGCTTTATAGGCTTCCAAAAATGCTTTATTTTTTCCTGCAAAAAGCTGCATTTATTTCACACTGCAGCCTGCTCTTTTTTCTTCAGTTGGCAGAAAATGGATACCCCCCCCCCCCCCCTCAAACCTGATTGCATGCAATGCAGAACCAGTTATCTGCATTGGAGGTGTCTTTGGCTAATGAGAAAGTTCAGTGGGTGCCGGTAAGCCAGCATGAGGGGGGGCCTGTGGGATGGTGTCTTGTGTAAAGTGCTCAATCTAGGTAGGGATGCATAGATTACAGAAATCTGTATATGGGGGTCTTTTTTTTTTTGGAGTTGGTTTAACCTCCCTGGTGGTGGTCCCAAGTGTGGCTTGGGGTTAAATTTCAGCACCATTAGCGGTAACCCTGAGCCGCGCTCAGGTTTGCAGAATCCTGGGGACAAGGCATATATACTGCACCAGGATCCTGCAATGTGCCCCCCCCCCCCCCCCACAGGCTTTGTCCTCTGCATAATGCCTGTGTGCCAGGCTTCATTCCCTGCAAACATTGTGATGCACAGGGGGAAAGAGTCTGGCAAGTTTAAAAAGTACTCAAAACATGACATACAGTACACTGTGTAATCTTACAGAGTACATTACTGTATGAAATGATTTCCCCTCCCTTTTTGTCCCTAGTGCTTTGTCCAATGCCCTGCCTGCAAAATTGTACCACTTTAAGTCGCAAAAATCTTAACAATCATACCGCCAGGGTGGCTACATGAAGTCTTGGCCTTTTGAGCCTAAGGTCTAGCAATTAACCTGGTGTCATCAAACTAACCAAATGGTGGTTCTCAAAACGTTATACATGGAACTTTAGAGATGTAAAACATTGTAGATTCAACTGCTAAACTATTAGAATTGTTTACCCTTTTCAGATGTGATGCTCCAGATTGTGACTTGTCATTTACCACAATGACCAACATGAGGAAACATTATCAACGAGCTCATCTTTCTCCAAGCCTTATCTATGAGGTAACATTATTGAGATGTCAAGTGGTCCTTGGTTTACATGTCATTTACTTTAGATGGCAGCTTGGCAATGATTAACAAACTGTAGCAAAACTACAGTACACCAGACGCTGATCTGTAGCGTCTACCTTTGTCTCTTCTGATGGGCCTCCATAGGCCAGCCACACATTTTAGGATGACCCCCAGAAAAGAATGTAGCTGCTGGAAGTGCTGTTAGACCAGGGTTTTGAGGCGGCAGCTTGAGACCCGTTTCACAGATGGCAGCCAACCATTGGCGCTAAAGTGCCGCTCATTTTTGCAGCCCACGTTTTAGGTGCTTTGGAAGCACTGCCCATTCATTGCAATGAGAAGGCCATTTTGGGAGTGCTATTTACAGTGCTCCAAAAATTGCCCCAAAGATGCTGCTTGCGGGACTTTTCATAACCTCCCATAAGCGAACTGCCCCAGTGTGAAGACACTGCAATGAATGGGAGGTGCTTTTCGGAGGCTATTTTTGTGCTAAAGCACCTGAAAACCGCATCAGTGTGACAGTGGCCTGAAGGTGTTGGGAGGTGCTGAAATTTGTATTGTGTCCAGTACCTGCCTGCTTTTACTGTTCAGGTTTATGAAGGTTTTTTTTTTTACGACTGCCAGGCTCTAACTAGCATAGAAAAGCTTTCTTGGAGCAGTACCATAGCTGGATCCCCTTTTGAGATGTGTGATGATCTGGGTCAGGGATGGTGACTCTGGCCTATATGTATTCCTATCACAGGTGTGATAAAGGTGTGCCAGATGGGGGGGCCTGGCTTAAAGTGCTGCAGTTTTAAATATCTGCCAGTTTCCAAATACCAGTGGATCCCCGTAGAGCCAAGAACAAGGCCATACACATGGCCTTGATCTGATGTTTAAAGTGTTGGTACACCTTTATTCAAAAACTGCCTATGCAGATAAGGGGCGTCTGTAGACAAACTGCAGTTTTGACTTGAAGCTGCTAAAACCACAACCCTGCATGCACTATAGCTGGTCTCACAGTACACGGGACATGCAAATGCTATTTTAGTAAGGCACCTTTCACACAGGTGTTTTTCAGGCCCTTTTGTCTAAAATGCATATTTTAGGCTTATTCAGGCTGTATGTGCAATAGGTGAACAGTGTTTTGAACCTGTAGCTTTGTATTTTTATAATTCTATACTTTCTAATTACCCGTTTTTCCTCTGCCCTTCTTAGTGTTACTTTGCGGATTGTGGGAAAACCTTCAAGAAACACAATCAACTAAAAATTCATCAGTACATCCATACCAACCAGCAGCCATACAAGTAAGTTCATGATTGCCTAGAATTTGTTGCCTGGCTTGTCGGCTCACAGCTCTTTTCCTGTTAAAACAATTAGTGTGGCTCTTCCAAGATAGCTGAGCAAAAGTGTAAGGTAAACTACACAAATTATAGTTTTGTTTAGAAACCCTCGGCTCTGTTTTGGCAATGGGTGACTAGCAAATGTGAGCGCTGAGCTGTAGTTCCTCAGTAGCAGCATGTAACAAGCCAGCACTCCCTTTGGTCTCCTCAATTACTTATGTTCAATTTAATGATTGCTTGAAGCTGTAGAATGGCTTCTATGAATGGAGGAGCTGGCAGAAAGTGAGGGCATAGTTGGACACTTGATGAGTGCCTGTGACAGCTTGTTATGTATGTTAACCCTGCTGCACTGGATGATTGTGAGGGAGTGGGATATTAAGATAATGGTAGACATCAGCACAAAGGACACATCCTACTTACTAAGTTATGTCCCTTAATACTAACTTTTTTTCTTTCTGTTGGCTACACTTTGGTTTTAAATACAGGTTACTTAGGCTTTAAATTGTAGCTAGATGGCTGTTCATAGACTACTTTTGTTTGGACTTGGTACTCAACACTTTTTTTTTTTTTTTTTTTTTCTTTTATAGATGTAATCATGAAGGATGTGACAAAAGCTTTTCCTCACCTTCTAGACTTAAACGCCATGAAAAAGTTCATGCAGGTACTGTACTACACTAATTTGCCTATAATCAAATTCTAGATGCCTTTTCGGTGGATAGTTTCTAGTGTTTGTTAGCCAATCTCATTTTGATGGAAGACATGCATTAATTTCTTCAAAGCTGACAAGAACCACTTCTCGAGTTGCTGTGTTCCACCAAAATGGCAGCAAATTTCTTCCATTAAACTTGCAATATTCATGTTGTTTTATATATATATATATTTTTTTTTTTTTAGGATATCCATGCCAAAAGGATAGCGCCTGCTCGTTTTTGGGAAAAACCTGGACAGAGTACATGAAACATTTGGCAGCTAGCCATTCAGGTATTTTCTTTACACGGTCATAAACATGTATTTCATTAAGAGTTTAATGGATGAGCCCTGCCCCTGTGAATTGCATGTGGCTGCTGTGAAACAGTTGTTTGTGGAAAAGGTTTGGATCATTTGAACATTGGAATTCTACTTTAAGCCTGACTGTCTACAGCTTGTGCACCAGAATCGTGCTGTTCACACCAACTTTGGTTGAATGCACCTTTTGGAACACCACTTAAGTGCTTACTCAAAGGCTGCTGTAATAGTAGTTTTATGAAACGATTTCACCAGAAAGTTAAAATACAAGCTGCAAAATATACTCGCCTGCCCCTTTATTGGGTACACCTTCCTAGTTACTGTGTTGGACCCCCTCTTTGCCTTCAAAACGCCTTAAAGCAGAGTTCCACTCAAAAGTGGATGCGCTTCAATTAAATGTTAAATACTGTAAAGTTGACCTGTTTTATGATGTGAAAGGTGTTGTGCTGAGAATCGTGACCTTTTGTTCTAATGTTATCCTGAATTGTGCAGCTCTGTCAAGTTTCTAAAGCACTCTGTGCCCATTGGGGATGATTCACCCTACTTTGTATCATCACCAAAAAGAGTGGCAAACCAAGAGGTCAGAGGAAATCTTCCAATAGGGAAACCTGTTTGGTGAGAAATGTTTAAGGGGAAATGCCTCTCACTTGTAGAAAATGATGTGACTGTCCCCAATGGTACAGTAATACATTTTAACACTAAACTTTCAGTACTGCTTATACCTAGGAGTGGTAGACTCCTGAAAGGTAATGCAATAAAAAATTGCCACTTAAAGTGGTAATGACCTCTTTAATGATTTATACCTACAGGTAAGCATGAGGCTTCTCTGTAGGTACAGTGTATGTTTAGGAGATATTTACTTTAGCAGTGGCATCATTGTGCACTGTGCTCTCAATGGACAGTGTGCTGTGGCCATGACTCGTGTGCAGGGGTGAATTCATTGCAGCTCAGTCACAAAGCCTCAGGGAAGCTATGCCAGTTCTCTGCTTGGAGGGCTTTGTTTTTAGGCAGCCTTTTATGATGCGTTGGTATGGGATCCATACTAGCACAGCATGCTCTTGGCTTGCAAGGACAAGAGTGGGTGGGTTTTTGTTTGGTCATGGCAGTGATTTGAAGTCAGCGGCATAGGTTTAGATTATATTGTAAATGCAGTTGTGATATCTGTAGGCATTGTGGGATGCAAGGCTTTTAGTACTGACATATTGAATACATTTATCATGCAAAAGATTCAAGATGACTGTAAAATGTTTCATGAAATTGGCAGTAACAAGACAATTTGTGTAATCAAAAGACCTTTTTTCTAATACAATTTTAGTTTGCTGTACAGAGCCAGCTATCTGCGATGTATGTAATCGCAAGTTTAGGAATAAAACTCACCTGAAGGACCATAAGAGAACCCATGAAGAGGAGAGGGCGGTATACAAATGCCCCAGGGATGGATGTGATCGAACATATACCAAAAAGTTTGGTCTCCAGAGTCATATCCTTTCGTTCCATGAGGATTCGCGTCCATTTGCCTGTGGGCATCCTGGATGTGGCAGGACCTTTGCAATGAAGGTAAGTTAAAAGTACTTCATGCACCAGTGTGCGTCTTATGGTCTTCAATTGTTAAGAGGTGCAGTTTTGGTGTAAGATGGTTTCTCCTTCCCTCTCCCAACTGTTCATAATTTATCCCTACAGAAAGCCCATTCCTGCAAGAACTTTATGTATTTTAGTGAACTGTCTCTGCAAAACTGCAGCTTTCAGTTCAGTTGAGTAGAGGGGCTAGGCAAGCTGTACATCAATAATCCTGTAAGAGTAGGGTTACAAGTAAGGCTGCTTTCACACGGCAAGCACTTGGGTGTTGCCAGTAAAACACTGCTATTTTTACTGGTGCTTTACTCCTTTATTTTTTTATTTATTTATTTTTTCAGCCGCTAGCTGGGCACTTTTAACCACCACTAGTGTCCAAAAAAGGGGTTTAACCACTTAAGACCCGGACCAATACGCTGGCAAATGACCCAAGGGGTTTTTGCGATTCGGCACTGCGTCGCTTTAACAGACAATTGCGCGGTCGTGCGACGTGGCTCCCAAACAAAATTTGCGTCCTTTTTTTCCCACAAATAGAGCTTTCTTTTGGTGGTATTTGATCACCTCTGCGTTTTTTATTTTTTGCGCTATAAACAAAAATAGAGTGACAATTTAAAAAAAAATGCAATATTTTTTACTTTTTGCTATAATAAATATCCCCCAAAAATATATAAAAAACATTTTTTTTCCTCAGTTTAGGCCGATACGTATTCTTCTACATATTTTTGGTAAAAAAAATCAAAATAAGCGTTTATCGGTTGGTTTTCGCAAAATTTATAGCGTTTACAAAATAAGGGATAGTTTTATTGCATTTTTATTAATTATTTTTTTTTTTACTAATAGCGGCGATCAGCGATTTTTTTTTTTTCGTGACTGCGACAATATGGCGGACACTTCGGACAATTTTTACACATTTTTGGGACAATTGTCATTTTCACAGCAAAAAATGCATTTAAATTGCATTGTTTACTGTGGAAATGACAGTTGCAGTTTGGGAGTTAACCACAGGTGGCGCTGTAGGGAATGTGTACCTAATGTGTGTGTTTACTACTGTAGCGGGGTGTGGCTGTAGGTGTGACGTCATCAATCGCGTCCCCCTATTACAGGGATGACGCGATCGATGCTCCGGCCACAGAGAAGCACGGGGAAGCCGTGTGTACACACGGCTCTCCCCGTTCTTCCGCTCCAGGGACGGATCGCCGCACTGCAGCGGCGATCGGGTCCGCGAATCCTGCGGTCCCGGAGCTTCGGACCGGGGCGCGCGCCTGCGACCCAAGGCTGGGTACTAAAACCAACGTATATATACGTTGATGTGCCCAGCCGTGCCATTCTGCCGACGTAAATCTGCAGGAGGCGGTCCTTAAGTGGTTAAAGCACCGCTTTCAGCGGCGCAGCCCATTTATTTAAATTGTCAGGGGCGCTTTAGGAGCGGTGTATTCAAAACCCCTAATGCGCTGCAAAGAAGCTGCTGGCAGGACTTTTTCTGACGCCCTGCCAGCACACCACTCCAGTCTGAGGTGAGGGCTTTCACACTGGAGTAAATGCAGCTGTTTTTTCAGGGTGCCATTTTTGGCACCTGCAAAGCGCCTCAGTGTGAAAGGTCTAAGTAGGGACTAATGCAAAATGCTCATGGGGAAGGTAGTAAAGTGCACCTGTCATTTTGCTTTTAGATAAGATGTGAAACACTGATCAATACTCTAGACAGCCAAGGAGAAACCAGTGTTTGGAATAGTTCGTTTATAACACTGCCTTAATGTAATTTCTTGGGTTTTATAGCTGGTTCATATTTTCATAATCTTACTTTGGTCCATACTGTTGTATAGCAATGTCTTAACACTAACCATTTTGCTAATTTCTGAATACTTAGAGCAATTTTTTTTTTTAACAAATTTACCTGATTTTCAAAAAATCATTATTTTCTGTTTACAGCAAAGTCTTGATAGACATGCAAATACCCATGACCCAGAGAAGAAAAAGATGGTGAGCAATTTTCCTCTTGCCATTTTCAATAAATGCAGTACTCTTGGCAAACCAGCATTCTTTTACTTGTTTTGGGTTTTAGTAACGTGAATTCAGGTTTTATGGGTTGCGGTTTATCAAGTAATACAAATCATAACGCCTTCATTGTCTGCTTGCAGTGATTCACACACTAGTGTTTCAGCTCCATTCTCCCAATGTGTGAAGGCAGCACTTGCTGCAGTGCACTACCATGTGTTCTGTTTGGGGGGGTGGGGTGACAGGATATGGTAACGCCTTCTAAAATTGTTGAAGAACCCATGAGTTTGCTTGCTGTAGTGAAATTCTTGGTATTTTTGGTGAACCTGTTTTTTTAGGCTAACAAATTATACTGAATGATGGAAGGGTGTTTTTTTTTTTTTTTTTTTTTTTCTCCTCACATATTTGGATTTGATATGTTTACTTTGTGAAAGCTTGGTGAACTGCTAATTGGAGTATCCAGAGTGGGCTTAGGGCTGTCGCCCTGATAACTTTACTACCTAATGGACTTCAATTTTCACCCAGCAATTCCTTATTGATGTAAACCTGTGTACTTACTCCTGATAGCCGGTAGGGATGATCCAGTTATTCGATGCGACCATCAAACTTTTGTTTGCAAAAATGAACCAAACATATGGGCTTTGGCCAATCATGGCAGTCAAGCCCCACACTATATGAGGCTGCTTACACAGCGGCTGTATGTAGTGTAATACATGGAGATTGAAAACTTGTGCTAGATTAGGCAGGTTAGTGGAGCACAGGTAGGTGTGTATTTATACTTTAAATACATTGAATGGCTTGCAAGTTTTGTGGTACTGCGGCGGGCAGATTGGACACTTAACATTTTTGGGACCATGGACACTTATACAGCGATCACTGCTATACAAATGCACTGTTTACTGTGTAAATATCACTGGGCGGGGGGGGGGGGGTGTTAACCCTAGAAGGCGATCAAGGGGTTTAATGTGTTCTCTAGGTGTGTTCCGAGGGGGGGATGGGAGGAGACATATCGTTGTTCCTACTTGCTAGGAACAAATGTCTCTGCATCCCTGTTCCTTCTCTCGTGCATGCGATCGTGTGTGGTTGCTGGCCACAGGGATCAGGTTCCCTGTAATGCGCTCCTCTGGCGCATGCCTGCTATCGCTCTTAAAGGTACAGACCTGACTGGCACCTGTTGGAGGTAATCTGTCCTGTTCAACAAAACAAGGGTTCCAGCGGAGTAGGGATGCACTGATCAGAACTGGGGTATACTCTGGGGCCCTTTTGGGAGGAAGTAGAGTCCTTGGATGTCGGGTACAAGCCTCTCCTAAGTGTCCATCTGACCCCCCCCCCCCCCACAGTCAGCACTGGTAGCTCCCATATTTGTACACAGCATTTTTTATTTTATCTCTAAAGAGCACTGAATGTTATGTTTGTGCTCATCTGTAGTATTGCCTTTTTTACTGACTTGTTTCTCCCTCCTGCAGAAGAAGCCACGTCCAAAGAAAAGTCTGGCCTCTCGCCTCTCTGGATACAACCCAAAGAAAACGTCTAAAAAACCAAAGTCGGAATTGGGGAAACTGCCTCTAGATGGTCCTCCAGATACTGCTGCAGCAATGCAGAATCTCAGCATTAAATAACATGGTAGCACCTGTTACCATAAAGCAGTTTATATTTTATGTTAAAATTTACCTCAAGAGAAGTAACCCATTTTTATGGGAGTTTTTGCTGTGAGGGTTTCTAATGGTTTCAGTTCCTGAGTCAGGGAATTTATTTTATTATCTGTTTCATTTATATGAATGTACTGTTCCTACCTGTATGGCACTATAAAAGTTTAATGTCTTTGCAATGATTAAAGGAGGAAAAGCAGTTCCAAGGCCTGGTTATCCTTTTGTTTTGAGAAGTGTAAAAGTTGCAAAGGAATTTTCTTAATCACATAGACTGGCTATTTATAGACCCCAAGTTACAGGCTGGGCCCTTCAGGTGTATGGACACTGACAAAGCTTTGCTGGACACGGCACCTGGGTGTATACTTGGAACCATTGTAACAAAATGTCCCACACTCCGCTTGTGTTTTTTCATCATATACTGCTTCCTCCTAGTCTAATATACTGTAGATATCCCAACTTAACAACCATAAACAAGACTATGCTTGTTTGGTTGCTGAACATGGACTCTTTATTAGAACAAAGATACAGTCTTGTATACAGTTGAGGTACCCTTCCATCTGTAAATATGACTCTAACAATACAACTGTAACCTAGAAACCTAATTAACATGAGCTAGTTTATGTACCCAGACTTGGTGACTCGGGTTATGACCTTTCAGTAGACTTGCTGTCTCCTCAATCCAGTGCCGATACAACCTATAGGCTCACTATGCTAGCTGCTTGGGGCCCTGCAAAGCTTCAGAGGGCCCTTAAATTACTAGAGGCCCTGCCTGGTGAAAGTAATTTTCAGCCCCTCACCCTGCTTCTCAACTCGCTGGCTGCATGGGAGAAGAGGTAAGAAGTCTGCACCCCCACTTCTTGCTTTAATGTAAGATGTAATTTCCCTCAGCAGAACACCCCCCCCCCCCCCCCCCCGCTCTTTCAACTTTAATCCTTAATGTGACATGTCAGCAGCACCCCCTAGGATACATTTATGCGTAAGACAGGGTGCTTTGAAAGTGTAGAGGGCATTTGCGTAGTCTGGAGTTGATTGTTCCCACCATGACTGCTATGTCTTTTGGGATAAAAAAAGAAGTCTAAGGCCACGTACACACGATCGAATTTGTCTGCTGAAACTGGGCCCACATACTAGTTGCTGCAGACCTAATCCTTCCAAATGGTCGGCGATGGGATCCTGTGAGGAGGTTGAAATCCCAGAGCAGCAAAAGGTGTTTGCTGTTTAGGGTCTAAGTGGAGATGAACTCCTGATGTGAGGAGCTGTGTTTTTGGACCGGGTGGTCTAAAGCAGAGTAGTATGTGAACAGTGTCCTGGGGATTTGTTTGGAGTTGCAGAGTGAGGGTTTCCATAAATGGAAGTGAGTACTGAAGGACTGGTTTGGTGACCGAGAGGTGAGTCTTGTGGATCACCGCCAGGTCTTCACCTCTTTGCCCAACTCTGTTTTCTGTTATAATACGATAATTTTCTGGCACCAGTTCTCCTAGAATGGTGTTAGTTGGCTGTAAGCTAGCTTTCTGTGATAAAGAGGCAGTCTAAATCGTATTTTTGGATGAAATCATGGATTGCTTGTCGGTGTTTTACTGCCGATCTAGTGTTGACCAAAGCGCATGATATGTGCTTAGGCGGATGCATGTAATTTTTGAGTGTCGATCGTCAACCGAGTCTTGGCAGTTACTCCTTGGGGCTTTTTTGGTGACGACTGGTAATATTGAGGCAAATTGGCTTTAGATCCCAGATGGTTTCTGCAGAGTATCACTGTTTAGCCATAGTCGCAGAAAACACAGGGAGGGTAATGTTGATTGGGGAAGTATTGGAATGGTGCTGGGAAGGAAGATTTGCAAGTGGGGCCCCCACTCGCTAAGGCTTCTCTCTGTTTGATCCAGAGAAAAGTGAAAACCCTAGCTGTGCAGTGGCTGTCTGCAGCATCCTGAAATTCCTTCCTAATCCCTCAAGGGCGATTGGGCAAGTGCTGAATGGTTGGCATCCCTGGATTGATAACTATTGGAGCTAATGGAGGGGGGAGGTATACGCACCCCTGAGTTTACAGATGGGATCAATTCCAGCAATCGGGCTGTGGAGGGGGGAGTGGGGATGATTCAATTGCTGGGGAGGCTAGAAAGAGAAACCATCATTGCTGGGATGTAGCAAGATGGCCGCCGACCGGGACTAGGCCCGAGTCAGGGGCTAGGGTTCTGGCTCACTGAGGGGAGAGATGATAGAGATCCTTCTGGGGGCTTGGTGAAATTTGAGGGGGATGTTTGCCCAGGTTTAAGCGTGGCGTGACTCTAGGCCTCAGTTGAAGCTGTGGACTTTCCTGAATGCGGCTGCTGCGACCTAGTACCTAATTTGTGCGGGTGAATTTTGATTGTCTGAGTTGTGGTAGGGAGATATTTTGGAACGTGATGGGAGTATCAGTCGTTTTTCCGGCCGTTACTCCGTGGTCTATCCTGAGGACGGCCGCAACACTGACCCAGGTTAGGAGGATGGGAAACTCCTGGGGAAGATGACGGCGGGAGGCAAAGGGGAAGGAGGATCTGTGATCCTGGGTCCTACTCCACCAACTGACTGCACTGACTTGTGCCTGAAGGGGAACTTGCAGGAAAGTAGGGGGGGTCAACTGTCAAAGGCAGCAGAGAGGTCTAAGAGTATGTATGGAGTAATTGCCATTGGTTTTAGCAGTTAGTAGGTCATTTGAGTTTTAGTAGGGCAGTTTCAGTAGAATATTGTGGGTGGAAGCCAGACTGTGGAGGGCAGAGAAGGTTGTTTGTCAGGTAGCGACTCATTTGGTCATGGACAAGGTGTTTGAGCTTGGAGGCACACATTGTTGCTAAAGGTTCCATCCAGACTAACTTGGAAAAAAAGTGCCTGGTGTTAAAAAAGCACCATAGTAGCAGTACTAACAGCATGAGCAGCAATCTGCTGTAATGTACAGGGTGCCTGCCACATAGTTATCACCCTTTTTGTAAATCACAGGACAGTTTGTTGACCATAGTGTAAAACAAGGCTGAAAAAAAAAGTCCTTATCCACAGCCAAGAATTACAAAAGTATTGGTAACTTTCAAAGGATATTTGTTCAAGGGATAATATAATGCATACAGAGGGATGAGTTATCCTTAGTGTCCTTGACGCAGAAGTTAAAGTGAATCTCCAGGGTTTATTAGCCAAGGTATGTTACTAAGCATGCGGAGGGCTGTGCCAGTGAATGTCTAGGACTTGATCTGGTGTGACAACAGCAAAAAAGCCTTCTGATTCCTATGTCCAGCCTTATAATGGCACAGCAGTATACCCAGTGGTTTACTTTGCCCCCCCCCCCCCCCCCCCCCCCCCAATCGATGCAGAGAAAAAAAACGTTAGGAGGTTTTTACATTAGATATCATCACATCCTAGAGAGGACTGGTAATTTGCAGGTTTCCATAGTGCCCGTTGGTTTATTTATTATGGTAAAATTCTGAATGGACAATGTTTATTTTTTTCAAACTGGCTAATTGTAAGGTTACACTAACTACAATTAGATTACACTGAGTAAAATAAAAAACAATCCGATGGGATACAGTGAATTCATTATCAGCTGTTGCAGAAATGGCTTCTAAATAGCTGTAAGTGTAATGTCACAAGACTACTTTCTATGGGTTAGCTAAGTCTACTTTCCTTTTCTAATTATGTTGCTTCCTAACTGTGCAAGCCAGCATGATGTCAAAAGGGAGCAATGTCAATAAAGGGAAAAACATCCTGTAAAGTCTTACTCATCGGGCCCTGGCTACTACTGGGTGGGGTGTGGAGGAAGAGCACTCTGCCAGGAAAAGCAAGGAGATAAACAGGCAGGTGGCTGGCCAGGGCTTGAGCCATGGCAGAAGAACATGTGAGCGGACCTGAATGGGCATTCACCCGATACTGAAGAAATATTCTCTCAGCTCCTATCAGCACCTGATCATCAGAAAGGGGCACAGATAATGAAAAGAATACACCCTCTAAGCTAGTAGGAGCTGGAGTGTGTAAATCAGATTTTTTATTATTCTGCACTGACTGTCTTTGAAATTGTCCCAGCCCCTGTTCAAATCCAGTCCGGGGACAGTGTCCTCAATCCGGGGACTGTCCCCGGAAACCAGGGATGTCTGGTCACCCTAGCCTAAGGCCTCTGTGCTACGTGCATTGCATCATAACTCTCTATTATGTGCAAAGCCTGATAATATTCTAATAATCACAATGCTTCCTACCTTTCTAATACAGTCACAAAATATTTACAAAAAGGTGAGGGTTATACTCACTTTTATTATCTTTTCATGTGACAATACTGAAGAAATGACACTTTGCTACAATGTAAAGTAGTGAGTGTACAGCTTGTATAACGGTGTAAATTTGTATAACAGCAACACACAGCCATTAATGTCTAAACTGCTGGCAACAAAAGTGTACACCCCTAAGTGCATCCCTGGTGTCATGTGACCCATCAGTGTTGCAAGGTCTCAGGTGTGAATGGGAAGCAGGTGTGTTAAATTTGGTGTTATTGCTCTCATTCTCTCATACTTGTCACTGGAAGTTTAACATGGCACCTCATGGCAAAGAACTCCCTGAGGATCTGAAAAAAATAATTGTTGCTCTACATCATGGGTCTTCAAACTATGACCCTCCAGTTGTTCAGGAACTACAATTCCCATCATGCCTAGTCATGTCTGTGAATGTCAGTGTGTTACAATGCCTCATGGGATGTGTAGTTCTACAACATCTGGAGGGCCGTAGTTTGAGGATCCCTGCTCTACATGAAGATGGCCTAGGCCCTAGGCTATGAGAAGATTGCCAAGACCCTGAAACTGAGCTGCAGCATTGTGGCCAAGACCATACAGTGGTTTAACAGGGCAGGTTCCACTCAGAACTGGCATCACCATGGTCAACCAAAGAAGTTGGATGCACCTGATCAGCTCTGGTGAACTCCAAGCCCAAGAGGTTTAAGGCAGTGCTGGAAAATAATGGTGGCCACACAAAATATTAACACTTTGGGCCCAATTTGGACATTTTCACTTAGGGGTGTACTCACTTTTGTCGCCAGGGGTTTAGACATTAATGGCTGTGTGTTGAGTTATTTTGAGGGGACAGCAAATTTACACTGTTAGGCCTCATTCACACTTCAGTCCGTTCAAGTCCGTCTTTCAGTTTTGACGGCGGACCTGAACGGGCGCTCCATGCATCTCTATGGAGCGTCGGATGTTAGCGGAGACATGTCCGCTGACATACGACCTGATCCGATCTGCTAAAAACAAAGTATAGGGGATACGTCCCCATCCGTCCATGCGGATCAGGTTGGGTAAGATCTGATGAAAACGGGCATGCTGTCCGTTTTCATCAGATCGCTCCATAGGAGACAGCGGCGCTGCACAAGCTCCTCCCCGCTCAGTGAGCAGAGAGGAGCTTGTCATCCGTCGGCTCAGCAGAGATCTGCGGACTGATCTCCCGCTGAGCTGGCGGACTCCATCGGGACGGACTGCGACGGAGTCCGCCAAGTGTGAATGAAGCCTTATACAAGCTGTACACTCACTACTTTACATTGTAGCAAAGTGTAATTTCTTCAGTGTTGTCACATGAAAAGATATAATAAACTATTTACAAAAATGTGAGGAGTGTACTGACTTTTGTGAGATACTGTAAATGCATGGCCTCTAGTGTTGCCAACCACCCGAAGTGAAATTTATTGGCAGAACGCCAAAATTTACATTTATTCTTTACTGGCACTGCAAAAAAGTACCTAAAATGTATTTGTTTGGTGCTATACAGTGCAAATATCAATATTTGAACTATAAACACATAGCTAGTGCTATTAGTCAAAAAACATATTTCTCCATTGACATGAAGGTCAGGATCAGTATTGCTCATCTTACTTTAAAAAAGTAATTAGTTACAGTTACAAATTACTTTTTCGAAAAAATAATTGCGTTAGTGACTCAGTTACTACATCGGAAAAGTAATTCGTTACTCGGCAAAGTAACTATGACTTTTTTTTAATATTCTACAATGCATTATTTGTAATAAAGAATCATTGTGAATGGATGCAAACTGTTAAAAAGTAAGGTAAATATTGTGCTGACAAGACATAAATGTAAGAAACCATACACACTAGTGGGTTCAGAGTAAAATTTATGGAGATTAGAGTAATAGAGTAGTGCAGAATTTGCCAAGTAAGGGAAAAGTTGCAGACTGAGGCCGTGTACACACGACCGAGGTTCTCGCTGGAAACCAGCGAGAACCTCGCTGGAAGCTGCATTCCAGCGAGGACCTCGGCGTGTGTACGCTCTCGGCGAGCTTCCCGTCGGGAAGCCCGTCGAGCAGAAATAGAGAGCACGCTCTCTATTTGCTCGAAGGCCCGCCTGGAAGAATGGCTGGTTGCCATTCCCGACGGGCGGGTCGCCGATTTCGAGGTTCTCTGCCGTGTGTACACGGCCTAAGAGGTAGGCGGTTATAAATGGTACTAAGCTAAAATAATAACACCTACAGGATTCATTATTTATCATTGCTCAAAGGAAGGCAAATAATATTTAACTGTGCTCCAATGACTAACCAGAAGGGTGAATTGTAATTTTAAAGATAGGCACCCTTACGGTATAGGGGCCAGAGAGTACTGGGGTAGGGGCAGAAGAGCATACAGAGGGTGGGGGTGGAGAGCACAGTGTGGTGGAGAGCATGGGGGGAGCACAGGGGGGTGGGGGGAGTTGGAAAGCACTGGGGGGAAGCTGGTTAGCATAGTGGGAGCCAGGGAGAAAAGTGGGGGCTGGAAAGCATAAGGGGAGAGCTGGAGAGCACTGTGGAGGCTGGAAAGCACTGTAGGGGGGGAAGCTAGAGAGCATGGGGTAAGTTGAACGCACAGAGGGAGCACGGGGGGGGGGGGGGGGAACAGGACAACACAGGGGTCAGGGAGCATGGGGAGAACAGAGAGCTCTGGGGGGCTGAAGAGCACTGTTGGGGGGAGCAGAGAGCTCTGGGGGGCTGAAGAGCACTGTTGGGGGGAGCCAAGGAGCACGGGGGTCAGAGAGCACTGGGGGGAGACAGGGAGGACCAGAGAGCACCGGGGGGATATCATTGTGTGGGAACCAGGGAGCCCAGAGCACTGGGGGAGGTGGGGGGACTGGACAGCACAGTGGGGGGACTGGGGAGCACAGTGGGGGGGGAGAGCATGGGGGAGCTGGGAGCAGTGAGGGGACTGCACAGCACAGTGGGGGAGAGCATGGGGGAGCTGGGGAACAGTGGGGGGGACTGGACAGCACAGTGGGGGGGACTTGACTGAACAGTTTGGGGGGGGGGCTGGGGAGCAGTGGGGGGTACTGCACAGCACAGTGCGGAAGCCAGCTATCACAGGGATTAGAGAGGAGCTCCGGTGGATAGATCCCATCCCAGCACCTGTTGCAGCCTGGCTGACCGACCAGAAAGAACGTGACTACCTGGCCGCACTGCACCACACCTGGATAGGAGGAGCGGCAGGCCGGGGACAGCTGAACATGAAGGAACTGATCTTTCCATATTCTTTCTGCAGCCAATGAACGCCCATAGAAGAAGTGGACAGCCATTCAGCGGCTGCAGAAAGAATATGGAAAGATCAGTTCCTCCATGTGCAGCTGTCCCTGGCCCGCCGCCCCTCCTATCCAGGCACACAGGAGTGTGGTGCGGTGTGGCCAGGTATTCACGTTCCCTCTGGGCTGTCGATCAGGCTGCAACAGGCGCTGGGATGGGATCCATGATCCACCAGAGCTCCTCCTTTCCCTTCACAGAAAGTCAAAAGGGCAGGAATAGTTTCTGCCATCTGGCTCGAATAGGCAGCTGGCCAGATGTGGAGGGAGATATCAGAAGAGCGGCGCAGGCTGAAGGAGCAGCTCGGCTGCTTTGTGTGGCCGCATGGCTTTTACAGATAACACCTGGAGCCTGAGAGGCAAATAAGGTGGCTGCGAGGCCCCTGTGAGGGCGAGGCCTTAGGCGGCCTCCTCATTTGCCTAATTAGAGAGCCGCCTCTGATCAAATTAAATCATGTTATGGTCACTGCTACCCAGGTGTTCCTTTATCTGAACATTAGTAATAAGCTCTGCATGGTTTGAGATTACCAGGTCCAACAGAGCATCATTCCTAGCTGGGGCCTCAATAAACTGGACCATAAAATTGTCCTGTAATAGGTTTATACATTTTTGCCCTTTAACTGTGCGAGCAGTGCCATTACTCCAGTCAATTTCTGGGTAGTTAAAATCCTCCATTATTATCACTGTCCCAGCCCTTGCAGCCCTTTCCCTGCAAGGACCTGAGTCTCCACCTCCTCATTAACATTGGGTGGTCTACAACAAATTCCAATGATTAACTTTGAATTACGCATATCTGTATGCAGTTCCACCCATAATGCTTCAGACTCATCACACTCTTCATCCACCAGGTCCTCTTTCACACTTGCTTTGAGATCGCTTCTCACATAGAGACAGACCCCTCCACCTTTCCTTTTTACCCTGTCTTTCCGAAAGAATGTATAGCCAGGAATATTAATAGCCCAGTAATGCAAGGAATGAAGCTAAGTTTCAGCAATACCGATTACATCATAGCTCTCCTGATGCACCAGAGCTTCCAACTCACCTATTTTGCTTGACAGACTTCTTGCATTGGTGAACACACACTTTAATGCAGGGATCCTCAAACTACGGCCCTCCAGCTGTTGCGGAACTACAAGTCCCATGAGGCATTGTAAAACTCTGACATTCACAGACATGACTAGGGCATGATGGGAATTGTAGTTCCTGAGCAGCTGGAGGGCCGTAGTTTGAGGACCCATGCTTTAATGCATCAATATATTTTGACAGGTCACATACTATCCTCTTGGGTCTTCCAAGATTGCAACTAGGACTTGCTACTATACTTACATTGGGTTTATGTGCTTTGGTTACCCTATCTAATGCCCCTAATACTACCCTCTGGAATATGTTCCACGCGCACTATCTCTATCTCTGGACCCTCCCCCGTCGCTTGGGTTTTAAAACCCCTCTAACTTTTTAGCCATCCTTATTCCCAGCTGATCTGCACCCTCCTCATTTAGGTGCAGTCCGTCCCTTCTATAGTACTGGTTATCGACTGAGAAGTTGGCCCAGTCCTCCAGGAACCCAAACCCCTTCTTACTACACCAGCTCTTCAGCCACTTGTTTACTTCCCTAATCTCCCTCTGCCTTTCTGGTGGGGCTCGATGTACCGGTAGTATTCCTGAGAATATTACCTTTGCGGTCCTTTTCCTCAATTTTGCTCCCAAGTCTCTAAAATCGTTCTTTAGGACACTCCATCTGACGCGGACTGGGTCTTTCCCCAATCCCTTCCAGTAATCTGTCCACCAGATCTGTAATTTTCCGAACCCGAATGCCCAGTAGACAACATACAGTTCAGAGCTTCATATCTTTGTTACAGATTGCCCTCCCTATCCTTCTAAGAATTGAGTCCCCTACTGCCAGAATCTGTCTTTCCTTTCCCTTTGCTTCCCCCCCACTCTCACTGGAGGAGTTCTTCCTCCGGCAGCTAGGAGAGTCCCTCAGCTCCAGCAGTGCTGGTCCCTGACTGGTTTCACCAATGTTACTCAATGGAACATACTGATTGGGATGATCCAGCTCTGGATCGGCCTCCCTGGCACTTTCCCCTTCCAGACTGTCACCGATCTACTATTTCCTAGTGCCTGCACCTCTTTGTCTCCACCCACCTCTGTACTGGCCCCTGCCGGCACCTGCCATGTACGTTCCTGGCTCTCCTTTAGTCTGGAGGGTCTACTCAGTCCTGGCAGTTGCTTCCCCAGATTCAGAACCTGGGCTTCCAGGGAAACAATGGCCCGGATTCACAAAGCACTTACGCCGACGTATCTCCAGATACGCCAACGTATCTCCAGATACGCCGACGTAAGTACAAATGTGCGCCGTCGTATCTGCGCCGACCCACAAAGCTAGATACGTCGAAAAATAGGCTTCAGCTGCCCGACGTAGCTTTCCTACGCCGGCGTATAGTGGGCGCATATTTACGCTGGACACATGTGTCGCTCCCATTGATTTTCTATGCAAATGAGGGAGATATGCCGATTCACAAACGTACTTGCGGCGGTTTGCGGTTACGCGGTTTGCGTAAGTCGTACGTCCGGCGTAAAGTTATTCCCCATATTGGAGGCGCAACTCCTGCAAAGGTATGGACCAGGGAACGAATGCCGTCGAATTTTACATAGTTTACGTTATACGTGAATAGGGCTGGGCGTATGTTAGGTTCACAAGGTAGGCAGTGTTTCGACATATCTTAGGCAGTTGTTTCGACGTGATTATGAGCATGAGCACTGGGATGCGCCCAAGGCACGACGCATGCGCAGTTAGTTTTAAGTACTTGTCTGAAGCTCGGCCCATCATTTGCATGGGGTCACGCTTCATTTACATGTATCACGCCCACTTCCAGCCCACTTCCACCTACTTTGACTTAGACCGGCTTACGCCGACGAATTTACGTTACGCCGGCGCAACGTTGGGAGCATTTCCTTTGTGAATTCCATGCTTCCCTCTCTGCGTTGCGCCGGCGTAGCGTAAAGAAGATACGCTACGGCGGCATAAATATGCGCCGATGTATGTGAATCCGGGCCATTGTGCTTACATTTTGCACAGCAGTAATCGTCCCTTGATCAGATGATCAAGGAATGCATACATGCCACAAGATGTACACGGAGTCGCCTCTCCACACTCGCCGGGCACTGTACCTATTAATTTTTATGAGAATTAGAGATTATACCCAGTCCAAATTACCTAACAACTAGCTTCCTGACACTAATGCCGCGTACACACGATAATTTTTTGCGATGGAAAAAAACATTGTTTTTTAAAACGTCATTTAAATTGATCGTGTGTGGGCAAAACGTAGTTTTTTGTCTTCCAAAAAACGACCCAAAAAAAATTCCAACATGCTTGAATTTTTTGTGTCGTTTTTCAAAACGTCGTTTTTTGTTTCACAAAAAGTCACCGTGTGTAGCAAAAACGTCAATTAAAACGACATTTTTCAACCCGCGCATGACCAGAAGCTAGTTATGAAGCGAGCTTCAATGGAAAAGAGTGGTGAACGTAACCTCGCTTTTTGTGAAAAAACGATGGTGTGTAGGCAACATCGTATTTGATCGTGTGTTTTTCATCCAAAAAATGATTGTGTGTACGCGGCATAATAGTCAACAAGACAATACACAGTAAACCATCAGTATTCCCAGCCCATGCAGTCTAGTCCCTCCGACGGGGCATACAGAAGCACCAGCCGGTAGCTAGTGGCAAGCGCCTACCTAACACGAGTGCCATCTTCAGGGACATGTCTACAATTCTTACTCGTTCTCCATTTGGGGCTTTGCCGAGTCTAATCATCCAAGCAGCCATCTACTTGACCTTCTACGGTTTCCTACGACCTAGTGAATTTGCCGTCGACGGCTCCAGCAGTTATACTGCTCTAATGCCACCTGATTCCCTTTCGAACTATTACACCCTTCATTTTACAGTCTCCAAAACTCAACAAACCGGCCCCAGGGTTGACATCAACCTGTTTTAGACTAATAACGCCTGGTGCCCAGTTACGGTGCTCGACCGGATACTGTCCCATCTTCCAAGCCAATCTGATTTGTTTTTTTAATCTGAATTATATGTGATGTATCAGAACACAATAGTCTAAGTTTGTAAAGTAAAATATGAAAAATATATACATAAAACAATTTTTCAGAAATAAAAAAACGATACCGTAATTGGCATGTGCGTATGTATTCACCCCATTTGTTATGAAGCACATAAATAAAAAGCTCTGGTGCAACCAATTACCTTCAGAATTCACATAATTAGAAATGATGGACACCTGTGTGCAATCTAAGTGTCACATGATCTGTCATTACAAATACGCACCTTTTTGAAAGGCCCCAGAGGCTGCAACACCTAAGCAAGAGGCACCACTAACCAAACACTTCCATGAAGACCAAGGAACTCTCCAAACAAGTAAGGGACAATGTTGTTGAGAAGTACAAGTCAGGGTTAGGTTATAAAAAATATATCCAAATCTTTGATGATCCCTAGGAGCACCATCAAATCTATCATAACCAAATGGAAAGAACATGGCACAACAGCAAACCTGCCAAGAGATGGCCGCACACCAAAACTCACGAACTGGGCAAGGAGGGCATTAATCAGAGAGGCAGCTGAGGTAAGATAACCCTGGAGGAGCTGCAGAGTTCAACAGCAGAGACTGGAGTATCTGAACATAGGACGACAATAAGCTGTATGCTCCATAGAGTTGAGCTTTATGGCAGAGTGGCCAGAAGAAAGCCATTACTTTCAGCAAAAAACAAAATGCCACATTTTGAGTTTGCAAACAGGCATGTGGGAGACTCACAAAATGTATGAAGGAAGGTGCTCTGGTCTGATGAGACTAAAATTGAACTTTTTGGCCATCAAAGAAAACGCTATGTCACATTACCCAGAGAACACCATCCCCACAGTGAAACATGGTGGTTGCAGCATCATGCTGTGGGGATGTATTTCAGCAGTCGGGACTGGGAAACTGGTCAAAGTTATGGGAGAGATAGATGGTGCTAAATACAGGGATATTCTTGAGCAAAACCTGTACCACTCTGTGTGTGATTTGAGGCTAGGACGGAGGTTCACCTTCCAGCAGGACAATGACCCTAAACACACTGCTAAAGCAACACTTGAGTGGTTTAAGGGGAAACATGTAAATGTGTTGGAATGGCCTAGTCAAAGCCCAGACCTCAATCCAATAGAAAATCTGTGTTCAGACTTAAAGATTGCTGTTCACAAGTGCAAACCATCCAACTTGAAGGAGCTAGAGCAGTTTTGCAAGGAGGAATGGGCAAAAATCCCAATGGTAAAATGTGGCAAGCTCATAGAGACTTATCCAAAGCGACTTGGAGCTGTGATAGCCACAAAAGGTGGCTCTACAAAGTATTGACTTTAGTGGGGGCGAATAGTTATGCACATTGACTTTTTCTGTTATTTTGTAAAAAAAAACATCTTCAAAGTTGTGGATGTTCTGTAAATAAAATTATGCAAATCCTCAAAGAATCCATGTGATTTCCAGGTTGTGAGGCAACAAAACATGAACAATGCAAAGGGGGGTGAATACTTTTGCTAGGCACTGTAATTTGTGGTAATTGTTTGCATTATTTTGGAGGCTCCCTAACTATATCAGAGGAGCGGTGTTATTATTAATTAATATATTGTTTGGGGTTATATTCAATTGTGTTTTTATGTATGTAACTGCTTTTATGTAATTCTAATAAATGATTATATGAGTTTTAAATACGTTGTATCAGGAGACAGTGCCCTTAAAGTCCCATATTTGGGGGATTTATTGTTTTTTACCATATTTAGGGACGAGGCATGGGTAATAGCTAATGTCTATGGTAGCCACCATGTGTTGACATATTTCTTTAATTATCTAATAGGTAGTGTCCACATCATGCAGCAGTAACATTAACACGAAAAAGGACCCCCATTTCTTGTGCACAGAAGACGGGGGGGGGGGGGATTTTCAGTATTTGAGATCTAGTAGTTAAGCGAAAATAAAGACATTACCTAACACATTCCTTTCTACTTGTTATTAAAAAAACATCCAGCACTCATCCAATTGTGCTTTAAAATTTTCTATTTACTTCCATTATAGACTTTATAGTAATTAGTAGAATTTGTAGCAGAAGACATGAGCCCGGTTCCATCTTCTACCCACACAGGCAGACTTTTGCTATCATAATAATGTCTACTAACATTACATTTATTCAACCACCCATACACACAAAAAAGGAATTAAATATCTTACTCTAAACATTCCACATAGACAAAATGATGACAATCGGGAACTTGCACCCCCTCTAGAAATTACAGCATTCATGAACAGGCACACATTTGCTGGTATATATTAATTACACATACTTGTTTTAATGGGTTTAGCACGGTCCATGGAAATACAATAGATCACTGGTTAGTAAATAGAGTAGGCTACTAAAATAAATCTTGGCAAAGACAATTAAATTTTTCCGCTTCAAGCAGACAAAAGTGACAGCACATGCGTCTAGCCTATAACGACACAAAGCAACTATTGAAAAGGCTGAATATATTTACCTTATAGCAGTCTCAGGCACCACAGAACTGCCTAAAGCATCCCACAACAAATTATATATGTACTTTTTGTCACCCGTCTAGGCAGGGGGCCAATTTTCAACTCACAATTCAAAAATCATGTACTCTCCCACCTGCACTTCTTTTTATTCACTCAAAAGGACAAAAAAAAAAGACATATAAAAACTTTGTTAAGCTGTCACAGGCAATAGAATGAAGAAGACATAATAGCCGACAAAAAAGAAACAAATTGCGATTCTTTGTAAAATCTCCCTTGTTGCTCTTGTTAGGCTATAACCTTAAGATGTTGGCTAAATTTAAGCCATTCTGACCTCCAGCTTGCCCCTTCGCCCTTGTATTCTTTTCCGTCCCGTGTTTGCTGAAGCCAAACAGCACAATCTTTGGAAAAAAAATTCTAGGCCTCACACAAAGACCTAGATTGGTTTTCTTTCCCCCCTCCATGACAGGAAGCCTGGAATAAGAGCAAGGTCAGCACCTGGGCTTAGAGGCAGGTGACAAAAAGCAGCTTCCCCCATTCTCTAGCTTCTAATAGACTTTTTCTCTACTCTGAATGTCAACGTGTGCTTTATATCTATCGAGAAAGTGCTGTCTTGATTCTCGTTGTAAAGACTTTCAGCAAATCAACCCATTCTTGTTCAACTAACTGTAAAATTAGTGAAATTACTGTTGAAAAAAAAAAAGAGGGGGGTGAGCTTTTCCTTCTTGTTAAATAAGGTCATAGATACATCCCGGGCTGCTAGACAAAGCACCTTTCACAAACTCTGCAGCTGAACTTGGCAACGTGTAAAAAGCTGCAGGCAATGTTTGAGATGCACGGGAGGAAAATAGTGTCCCCCCTGCAGTGACGGGGCTGGGAGTTAGCTATTAAAAAGATAACACTGCACACTGGGGAAGTTTAACTTTAATTGTGTGTTGGCTGCAGCACACAGAGCTCTGTGCTAAAAAGTGCATTGTGGCATACACAGCAAGCTTCTGCCTTCAGGAAAATGGGCCATTTACAGGGATATTTCATGAAGCAAAAGAGGGCGGAGTGAGTGTCGTCTATAGCAACAACAATTTTAATCATGCAGGGGAAAGCAAGAAAAAAATGGTTGCTGTGAACAATATTTTGTTTTTGTCCTGAATTTTTTGCTTACAGTGGTATTTAAACATTTCCGCGTTTTTAAATTTTTGCGCTATAAACAAAAATAGACTGACAATTAAAAAATAAATAAATATTATGACGGGAGGGCCCGTGGAACCAAGAATCCCTTGGAGAGGTTGGAAAAACTCTTGTTTCAGCTCCCCATGCACCTCCTTTGTCTAAGGCCTCATTCACACATGGATCCGTTCAGGTCCATCTGTCAGTTTTTCAGGCGGACCTGAACGGGCGCTCCATGCATGTCTATGGAGCGTCGGATGTCAGCGAAGACATGTCCGCTGACATCCGACCTGATCCGATCCGCTAAAAACAAACGTATGGGGCTCACGTCCCCATCCGTCCATGCGGATGGGATCGGGTAGGATCTGATTAAAACGGACATGCTGAAAGAGGACAGCGGGGCTCAACAAGCTCCTCCCCGCTCAGTGAGCAGAGAGGAGCTTGTCATCCGTCGGCTCAGCGGAGATCTGCGGTCTGATCTCCCGCTGAGCTGGCGGACTCCGTCGGAACGGATTGCGACGGAGTCGGCTATGTGTGAATGTAGCCTAAGTCATCCTGTGCAGAGTGGGGGACGTTCCGTCACATAAATGTTTTTACTTTCTGCTATATAACATTTTAACTGTAATTGTGTGTTGGCTGCAGCACACAGAGCTCTGTGCTAAATCGTGCATTGTGGCATACGCAGCAAGCTTCTGCCTTCAGGAAAAAGGGCCATTTACAGGGATATTTCATAAAGCAGAAGAAGGTGGGGTGAACAATTTTAATCATGCAGGGGAAAGCGAGAAAAAAAAAAGGTTGCTATGGACAATATTCCGTTTTTGTCCTGAATTCTCTGCTTACAGCTTGGTCACCTATTGGGGACATATTTATAAAGCAGCAAATGTGGCTTTTATCAAATGTTCACTGGTGGAGAACCAATCGCCAAAAATGGAGGAGATATGTCTGTGCACTTTTTGAGCATGGACATACAGTACAGACCAAAAGTTTGGACACACCTTCTCATTCAAAGCGTTTTCTTTATTTTCATGACTATGAAAATTGTAGATTCACACTGAAGGCATCAAAACTATGAATTAACACATGTGGAATTATATACATAACAAAAAAGTGTTAAACAACTGAAAATATGTCATATTCTAGGTTCTTCGAAGTAGCCACCTTTTGCTTTGATTACTACTTTGCACACTCTTGGCATTCTCTTGATGAGCTTCAAGAAGTAGTCACCTGAAATGGTCTTCCAACAGTCTTGAAGGAGTTCCCAGAGATGCTTAGCACTTGTTGGCCCTTTTGCCTTCACTCTGCGGTCCAGCTCACCCCAAACCATCTCGATTGGGTACAGGTCCGGTGACTGGAGGCCAGGTCATCTTGCGCAGCACCCCATCACTCTCCTTCTTGGTCAAATAGCCCTTACACAGCCTGGAGGTGTGTTTGGGGTCATTCTCCTGTTGAAAAATAAATGATGGTCCAACTAAACGCAAACCGGATGGAATAGCATGCCGCTGCAAGTTGCTGTGGTAGCCATGCTGGTTCAGTATGCCTTACATTTTGAATAAATCCCCAACAGTGTCTCCAGCAAAGCACCCCCACACCATCACACCTCCTCCTCCATGCTTCACAGTGGGAACCAGGCATGTAGAGTCCATCCGTTCACCTTTTCTGCGTCGCACAAAGACACGCTGGTTGGAACCAAAGATCTCAAATTTGGACTCATCAGACCAAAGCACAGATTTCCACTGGTCCAATGTCCATTCCTTGTGTTTTTTAGCCCAAACAGCAGTGGTTTCCTAGCAGATATTCTACCATGAAGGCCTGATTCACACAGTCTCCTCTTAACAGTTGTTCTAGAGATGTGTCTGCTGCAAAAGGTGGCTACTTTGAAGAACCTAGAATATGACATATATTTTCAGTTGTTTCACACTTTTTTGTGATGTATATAATTCCACATGTGTTAATTCATAGTTTTGATGCCTTCAGTGTGACTCTACAATTTTCATAATCATGAAACTAAAGAAAACTCTTTAAATGAGAAGGTGTGTCCAAAATTTTGGTCTGTACTGTATATCATAATTTTCTGTTGAATAGTGCATGCCAGTCACCAGACCTGAGTTTGTAGCTCTCCTCCAACCGTGTCTATTTTCTCCATGTTGACACTGACCTCTTCTGACCTCCAGAAGATTTACCTCCCTTCCTGACCAGGCCATTTTTTGCAATATGGCACTGTGTTACTTTTTGAAAAATATTGAAATTGAAAAATTTTAAACACAGTTTACAACACATTTAAACAAGACTAGACATAGACAGCTCAACATCTTACAACTCTCCATGAGAAACAGCCGGTACATCCTAAAGATAGCAACCTACACAGAGTAAGCAAGGTAACAGGCTAAGGTCCGCAGCGACCGACATACTCAAGGAAAGGAGGGGGGGGGGAAGGGAAGATGCCATATCGGAAAAACATGTTTTAGCCAGCAGTTTCCGGCTCCTCCACCCAGACCCGCCACATCTTATCGTATTTCTGTGGGTACCCGCGATTAGGCACTGTGTTACTTTAACTGACAATTGCACGGTTGTGTGATGCTGTACTGAAAAAAAATATTTTTTTTCCCTCTGCACTATAGACAAAAATAGACTGACAATTAAAAAAATATATATATATATATATATATTATTTATTCATCAATTTAGGCCAATATGTATTGTGCTACATATTTTTGGTAAGAAAAATCCCAATAAGCGTATATTGATTGGTTTGCGCAGAAGTTAAAGCGTCTACAAACTATGAGATATATTTATGGAATTTTTGTTTATGTATTTTTACTAGTAATTGTAATTGTGGCGATCAGCGACTCATAGTGGGACTGCAAAATTTTGGTGGACAAATCGTACACTAACTGACACTTTTGACACTTTTCGGGGACCAGTGACACTAATACGGTGATCAGTGCCAAAAATATGCACCGTCACTGTACTAATGACACTGGCTGGTTAGGGGTGAACATGAGGGGTGGTCAAAGGGTTAACTGTGTGCCTAGCCCGTGCTTGTGTACAGTGGGGGAGGTGCTTTTACCAGGGGAAGGCATTGATCCATGTTTCTGCTTTGCAGGAACACAGGATCAATGCCTTCCCTACTGAAAGAATGGCAATCTGCCTTGTTTACATAGACAGATCGCTGTTCTGGCTTTCTGCCTAATGATCGGCGGGTGCCTAAGGAACACTGGGGGTACGCATGTGTGCCCCAGAACCAGAAGTGCAGGATCACATACTAGGTATCAGTCGTTCCGCCGTATATGTAGGTTTTGCAGGCGGCAAGCGGTTAATTTTCCTTGCACCTGATTGGGTATTCTTTACAAAGTGAATATTTACCATGTTACATTTACTAAGGAAAATTAGTGCAACTGCAAGTATTTGGCATTTTGCAGAGTAGAGTATGGACTGGCCAGAGAGGGTTTACTTAAGGCACTTTCACACAAATTTCTGCTCTCAGGTATTTATTTAAACTCTTCTTTACATACCTTTTCCCTTTGCCCTTGTTGACACTATTTGGCAGCATTTGTGCCTTACAAATTTTTAAATAATATTTTAATTTTTTTAATTTTTTTTGTGTGTCTTTCTGGCTATCCCTTTGGCAGTGCCATAGGAAGGACAAATACCTTGCCTATACTTTGGAGGCAATTGATGTCTAGACCCCTGGCAGTCCACTCTGCGCCCCATCGCTTTTTGAAATTAATTCTTCTCTGCACTAGGTATGTAAGTTTAGCCCAACCTGCTAGGTATAATTATTGGCCATGATTATTTTTAATGGCGATTATTTCCTACCTTCCTTATATATTTGTTTTATTTCCTAGTTTGGAGTTTCAGCCCCCTGCAGCCACAATAAGGTTGTTGTCCCTGCATTGTCGATTGAGGGCACATTCATTGGCATGGCCGCACACTGAGGGCTATTTTCGGAAGGCGTGACACGCTATAGCCGCGCCATAGCCGCACGTCAATCATGTAGGAACGCCTATTCCCCGCGGTAGGAAGAAAATACAATTAGCGATTAAACCGTAAGTACAGCGATAAAAAAACAGCATACTGTAGCTGATGACAGTATGCTGGATGGGATGGCACGTACATGTTTATTAGGGTGAACCCCCGCTTTAAGGAAGTCCCCCCCCCTCATTTTTATGAAGGGTTTAACATATTTATATATCTAAATTTATGTACTTACAGTGAATAAATGTTTGCATCCATACACCTGATGAGTGAACTTGATTCACAAATTGGGTACAGTAAAACCTTGGTTTGAAAGTAACTTGGTTTAAGAGCATTTTGCAAGGCAATTAACATTTTAAAATACATTTTTACTTGAAATACAAGTGATGTCTTGATATAAGAGTAGCGTCATGTCACAACTGGGTATAAAAGACAAGAGAGGCGCTTCTAAGTGTAGCAATATGGTTACATTTAATGAAGGTACACCATTTAGCAACATATTGCTACACTTAGAGGTGCAGCTCTTCTCTTTTATAAAATGTAGCTTCTGCTGTATTTTGCTTTTAATTCCCTTGTGGGGGCTTCCATTTGTGGATGGACATTTTATGATTACACAGCCTGGTCATTATTATTATTAAACAAGTGTTATTTAACTGTACTTCTGTCTCGTTCTGATTCATGGTTTCTGACAATAGTAGTGAATATACTGTATGTCTCATAGGTAGGGGGGTACCATCCGGCCTCCTGTAGAGGGCCCAGATACACAGGGGAGCCCAGACAGCAGGGGGATCAGTGTGGCGGGACGGGATCAACATTACAGAACAATTCAGAACAATGCACTGTGTCTGTGTCTCTCCTTCCAGCAGCTAAAATTTAGTTTCTCCCCTCTCTGTGCCGCTGGCTTTCAGCTGTTGGAGGGAGAGACACAGACACAGTGCATTGTTATGTAATTGTCCTGCTCTCCTGATGCACAGTTTCCCCTCTCTGTGCTGCCCACATCAGTTTTCCTACCTGTAAGGCTGGACCCCCCTCATCCTTCTACAAGTGCTCCCGGTTTCCCTCTCCTGCCAGCTGCTGTGAATGCACAGGCGGATAGAGAGTAGGGGAAGGGGCTGGTAAATATGTCATTTACCGACCCTTCTTTTTCTGAATTGGACACAGTGAGAAATCAGTACCTATCGGTCCTGTGTCTTTTGATAACTGAGCAGAGTAAACTGTGTTTACTATGATTCATTTTATGAAAGAACAGGAATCTCTGTCTTCTGTTCCCTTATCTTCAGTGCAACTGAGGCTACAGAGAAAGGAATTGGAGAATCTGTGTCCTTAATTCCTCTCTCTGTCTCAAAGGTGAGATGTCAGGGGTCTTTCAACCCTGATATTTCCACCAAGCCCCCCCCCCCCACAGTGGTGTAAACAAATATATATATATATATATAAAAATTGTAAAATTATAAAAAAAAATATTTATATAACTGTAAAGAAAACACTTTTAAAAATTGGAAAAAATATAATTCTTTTTTTAAAGTAGGGCTCTGGCCCCATGATTTTTAATGACAGTCCTGCTCATAGGTATGTATTGCAAATAAATCCATGGAACTTGTACATATGTATCATAAATGACCCAATCCTGAGGAAGTAGCAAATTGGACATGAAATGTGTTGAATTATGGGCTTTGATATACACGTGTAATTTTTAAATTTGTATTAGTACACGTAACTACAAATTTCTGTGGCATTTTCATTGTTTATACTGTATATTCTATACTGTATATTCTATGAGTTGTACAATTGTATTGTTAACCACTTGTCTATGGAGCAATTGTTTTTGCACATTTTACAATCTGCATTTTTTTTGCGAGACATTTTTGTAAATCCTCAAAAAGTATAACTTTTCCGAAAGGAAGAAACCATAGAGAGTAAAATGATGGTAGTTACAATTTTTTTTTTTTTAGATAGATGTGTGCAGCTATATATCAAACGCATATTTTCAGGAAAAAATACTATAAAATGAGTTTTAGTTTAAACAAACATGTTATGCCAAATTTTTGGTAACATATAAAAGATTGGGTTGCATCAAGTAAATAGATACCAAACATGTCTAACCCTAAAACTGCACACTCCTATGAAACCGCAAAAAAAGATGGTACCCAAAAATCTATATAGGCAATGATTTAAAAGCCTTATTAACACCTTCTTAATGCAGCACGGGCGTGCATTCCGTGCCAGTGGAAGCAACAGGCAGCACCAACTGTGGCCCAACAAGTGGTTAATGATGCACTGAAATAAGAGATTTTAAGGTGTTATATTATACTTCTGAGGTATAACTTTCCACTTGAAAGTACATTTAAAGTTCCTTATATATGCTTGGTTAAGAGCACTTTATATACAGTGCGCAGCATAAATGAGTACACCACAACAGATTTGGCAGAAAACCTTTACTTTCCTTTCAGAATCAACATTTTCTATTGGACACTATACTACAAAATACTCCCACAAATGTGGAAAAATTATTGCAGCCAAGATTTGTTAATTTATACACACACAAAAGTATTTTTCCTAACAAATTCATTGAAGACCATTTTGCAAAAATGAATACACCACCAATGAAAGTCTTAAGAATAAAGCTACATTTTAGACAACAAAATTAACAAGAATTCAACTACAGGTGAGTCTAATTATTCATTAAACAGGTGTCCAGCAGACAATTGATTATAAGGCTGCATTCAAACCTAGGCGTCGGCGGCAGCGGCGTATTCGGACGACATGCAATAGGCGTTTTGTCCCCGCGATTTGCGGCGACAAAACGCCAATTGTTTTTTTGCTGGAGGGCAGAATTTTACACTGTCGGCTATGGCCGAACGCCGAATACGCCTGAAGAAAAGGGTCCGGGACTTGTTTCAGGCTTCAGGCGTACGGCGTTTCAGCATTCGGCGTAGAGATGTGAACCATCTCCATAGCCGACAATGTAAATTCGCCCCTCCAGCGTATCACAGGCTGCTGCAGCGTCTGGCGTAGGGCGACAAAACGTCTAGGTCTGAATGGAGCCTAAAAGGGTGTTATTTAACAAAGAAAAATCCTTCCCATTTCATGTTGTCAGCAATTGCAGCAATGGAAGAGAAATGTCACAAGACTTGAGAAAGAAAACCATCTCTTTACACAAGAAAGGTGAAGGCTACAAGATGATCAGCAAAGCTTTACTTATCAGTCAAAATACTGTTGCAAAAGTGATACAAACATTTAACAGAGATGAAAATACAACCATCTCACAGAGATGTCCACGGAAGTTAATACCTCGACAGGGGCATCTTCTGTTGAGAAGGGTTGAAGAAAATTGCCATGCAAGTTCACTGCAGTTAGTTAAAGAAGTAGAAAACTAGAGTGATTGTTTCCTGTGACACAATACGGTGTATACTGCAGAGGAATGGCATGCATGGATGTCCTCCACAAAAGGAAGCCTCTCCTAAAGCTCATGCACAAAAAAGCCTGTGTAGAATTTGCCAGGGCCCATGCTGAAAAAGAAGACTACTGTGACTCTGTACTCTCGAGTGATGAGACCAAGATGAATGTTTTTGGAACTGTTAGCTTCAAAATGGTATGGCATTGCAAATGTGAGGAGAAAAATTAATGGTGCCTACTGTGAAACATGGTGAGTGAGTGAGTGAGTGAGTGAGAAACTTATATAGCGCAACACATGCGCCTCTGGGTTGGTAGAGCGTTCCATAGTCTGGGTCCTTGGACCGCAAATCTTCGCTCTCCTTTGGACTTGTATCTAGCTTTGGGTATCTGGAGTAGATTTTGGTTATTGGATCGCAGAATGCGAATGGGGTTGTGAGCTTTTAGTTTTTCGCATATATATTGGGGGGCATTTCCTTAAACACACTTATGCGTTAGACAGAGTGCCTTAAAAATGATTCTATCTTTTACTGGCAACCAATGAAGGGATCTCAGAGAAGGTGAGATTGATTCCCATGTTTTTTTCCCAGTCACAAGTCGTGCGGCTGTATTTTGACCAACTTGCAGACAAGAGATTTGGTATTTGGGGAGTCCTAGATAGAGGGCATTAGCATAGTCCAGTCTGGAGTTGATATATGTTCCCACCACGACTGCTATGTCTTCTTTTGGGATAAATGGAATGAGTCTGCGTAGTAGGCACAGCAGATGGTGAGATCCGCTGACTACTGACCCTATTTGTGCATCCATTGTCATGTAGGTGTCGAAGATGACTCCAAGACTTTTGACTTTGGTGCTAGGGGTTATAGATTGACCCAGAATGGGCGGGGGCGTCCAAGTTGTTGCGGGATGAATCTTCCGATTGGCCTGCAAGATGAGAAGTTCTGTTTTGGAGCCATTGAGTTTAAGATAACTCTTTGTCATCCAATTTTCTATCAGAGTAAGGCATTTCTCTAGTGCGAGGTGATGATCCTTTTTGTTGCAGATGCGAAAATATAGTTGTGTGTCATCTGCATAAGAGTGGTACAGTAACTTCTGGTTACTGATGATTTCAAAAAGAGGACGGAGATAGATATTGAATAGAACCGGCGACAATGAGGATCCCTGGGGGACTTCGCATGACACTGTGCGTTTTTTAGAAGTGAAAGGACCAAGTTTCACTGTTTGTGATCGGTTTTCCAAAAAGGAGGAGAACCATGTTAAGTCACATTTCGCGACTCCGGCTACTTCAACTAGCCGTGTCAGCATTAATTGGTGGTCTACCGTATCAAACGCTGCGCTTAGTCCCAGCAGTACTAGAAGACAAGATTCTCCTTCATCTGCGGCCTCTAGAGCATCATCCCATATTTTCAGCAGTGCTGTTTCTGTCCTGTGCCCAGGCCGAAAACCGGACTGGAATGGGTCAAGTAATTTATGGGTGTCCAAATGATGTTGTAGCTGTTGTACAACTACTTTCTCCATTACCTTGGAGAAGACATTAAGGGCAGTTATGGGACGACGGTGGTTAGGGTCTTTGGTGTCGAGGGTAGTTTTTTTTAGAATAGGTTTGATTATACCTTGTTTCAGCAAGGGAGGCACCATGCCTTCCGTGAATGACTGGTTTATGAGCTGCATGATAGCTGGTGCCAAAATATCGGCACATTCTTTCAGTAGTTTAGTGGGCACAATATCATTGGGTGCTGTGCTATTGCGCAAAGTCCCGGTTATTTTTAGTGACATCGATGGAAATGGGTTTTAGCCCAGGTTCACACTGGGCTGCGGGAGTGAAGCAGTGCGAGATCAGCTGAACTCGCACGATTTCACTCCCGCCCGGCAGTCCCGATTTCAGCCGCGATTTCAGAGACATCTGTGCAGGTTTCTGCACAGATGTCAATGTAAATCGCAGGCTGAAATCGCAAAAAGTAGTACAGAGACTACTTTTTGAAATCGGTGCAATGCCGCAGATGCAGCGTCGCACCGATTAGGACGGTGCCATTGCCGTCAATTTGAGGCAAAATCTGCCGTTTTGACATGCGATTTGACATGCCAAATCGCATCTCAAAACGCACCAGTGTGAACCAGGGCTTAGAGTGAATTTAGCTGACTGTGGCGATATTGTGTGGGCGTTGGGTTTGTGATTTACGGGGGGTAGAGAGGGGGTCTATTTTGCTGAATATTTTCACAGATCTTTTCAGTTTTGTTAATGAAATAGTCCGATAATTCGTTGCAAAATTCTTGTGAATCAGTATTGGGGGCTTCTAGACAGATTGGGTTCATAGTCTTGGTGACTAGATTGAAGAGTTCGCAGAGGCGATTTAAGGCATTGGTAATAATATTGTAAAAATGTTTTTTTTTTGGCAATAAAAATTTCTTTATGGTATTTTTTAGGGATGCACCGATATATCGGTGGCCGAAACATATCGGCCGAAAACAGCTGTTTTGGGGACATGCCGAAACAGCTTTAAAATTGCCGATATGACTAGTGGCTGCAGAGCGGTAAAACACACTGAAACTGTCTCCGCTCTGCTCGCACACAGCCCTGCCTGCTCCTAACCACGCTGTGATAAATGCTGTTGTTTTAATGCTGATATGTGCTCTGTCTATTACAGCGTGGGGTTGGGAGGAGGCGGTGCTATGTGCTAGCAGAGCAGAAACAGTTTCAGCATAAGGGTGGCGGTGAGTTGCTTTTCTTTCTAGCAGCCTTCCGTCCTCCCCCCCCACATACCTCAATCCGGTTGGTATATCTTCAGGACTCTGTCCCCTCCTCCTCCTCCCTCCGGCTGGTATATCTTCGGGACTCTGTCCCCCCCCTCCTCCTCCCTCCGGCTTGTATATCTTCGGGACTCTGTCCCCCCCCTCCTCCTCCCTCTGGCTTGTATATCTTCGGGACTCTGTCCCCCCCCCTCCTCCTCCCTCTGGCATGTATATCTTCGGGACTCTGTCCCCCCTCCCCCTGGCTGCCTAGTCTGGCTTCTGTCCCTGACGCCAATCCACTCCTGAGGTGACAGGGTTAATAAAGAGAACCTGTCACCTCCAATTGGGTAAAAAAAAAAAGAAATAATAATTAAATTAAAAAAATAAGTAATTTAAGAAGTAAAGAATAAGAAAAATAATATTAAAAATAAGAAAATTATACAAAAAAAAAGTAAAACGACAAGATAAAAAAAGTCATAAAGTAATAATAATAATAAAAAAGAAACAAGAGGCAGCAATTGGGCGCACAGTGAGTGTATGTGTTAACATACAATTATAAAAAAAAAGTCATTTTCGGTTTCGGTTTCGGCCTGACATTTTTTTTAATTTCGGTTTGGTTTCGGTTCTGAAATTTCCATTTCGGTGCACCTCTAGTATTTTTTTGTTATTGTCTTATAGATATTGTGGTTTTCCTCTGACAAGCTTCTTTTCCAAGCTGCTTCAGCTCTTCTGCGCTCTTGTTTTAACAACGACAGCTGGTGGTTAAACCAGCTGGAGTTGTTTTTACGGATGCATGTTGTTCGTTTTGGTGCCACTGGGTCGGCTGACTGTAGTAGAGCCTTGTTTATGGCATCAAGAGTTTCTGTGGCTGTTAGATGTGGTTGGATTGTTTTTATTTTTTCCCCTAATGTAATTTTAAAGAGCTCTGAATGGAGCTTCTTCTGAGATCTAGTCCAGTGTGTTGTCACCGTCTTTTGCGGGGTTTTTTGAGGGGACATTTATGGTAATAGTGAATTTAATGGCATGGTGATCTGTCCATGGCTGCGGCTCATTTTCCTGGATATTAATTTCCAGGTCTTGTCTGAAAATGAGATAGAGCATATGACCTGAAGTATGTGTGGGCCCACATACTAGTTGCTGCAGACCTAATCCTTCCAAGTGGTCAATGCAGGCGTCGGCGACGTGGTCCCGAGAGGAGTTGGCCTAGAGGTTAAAATCCCTGAGCAGCAGGAGGTGTTTGGTGTTTAGGGTATAGGTGGAGAGGAACTCTGTCAATGACATGAGCAGGTGCGATTTTGGACCCAGTGGTCTATAGCACAGGAGTATGTGAACGATGTCCTTGGGTTTGTTTGGAGTTGCAGAGTGAGGGTTTCCATGAATGGAAGTGAGTACTGAAGGCCTGGTTTGGTGATTAAGAGGTGAGTCTTGTGGATCACCGCCAGGCCTCCTCCTCTTTGCCCCACTCTGTTTTCCGTTAGAATGTTGTAATTCTCTGGCACCAGTTCCCCTAGAATGGTGTTACAGTCGGCTGTTAGCCAGCTTTCTGTGATAAAGAGGCAGTCTAAATCGTTTTGTAGAATGAAATCATGGATTTCTTGTCTGTGTTTTACTGCCGATCTTGTATTGACCAAAGCGCGTATGATATGTGCTTAGGTTGGGATAAATACGTGTCAATCGTCGGTTGATTCTTAACAGTTGCTCATTCCTTAGAATGGTGGTGGCAGTGTCATTCTGTGGGGCTGCATGAGAGCTGCTGGTGTCGGGGAGCTGCATTTCATTGATGGTATCATGCATTCACAGATGTAAAGCCATATATTGAAAGAGAAGATGCTTCCATCACTCCATGCCCTTGGTTGTCGTGCTCTTTTCCAAGATGACAATGATCCAAAACACACATCTAAGTCCGCTGTTATATTTCTGAAGATGAACAGGGTGAAAGTGATTCAGTGGCCAAGTATATCTCCTGATCTGAACCCAATGGAACATCTATGAGGAATTCTGAAGAGACAAGTTGAGCATCACTCTCCATCCAGAATTCAGGCTTTAAAAGAGGTTGTTTTTGAAGAATGGAAAAAGATAGATTCGGCATTATTTCGCCAACTTGTTCATTCCATGCCTAGAAGACTTGGCGCTGTCCTTACAAATCATGAAAGTCATACAAAATACTTGATGTAGTAGTTTTTGTTGTGGGGTATATTCATTTTTGCATCAACTAATTTGAGTAAAACTGAGGATTTTGTCATCTAAGTTATATTATTAAAGCAGAGTTTCACCCTAAAAAACATCTATATACCATTACATCCAGCATACTTCGAAAATGTACAGTATGCTGGTATTTTTTTTTTTTCCCGCTATACATACCGTCTTAAAGTTATTTTTCACCCGGCTTCTGGTTTCTCACTCCATCTTATTTTCAAAAGATTTTTTTTTTGCTATAACTGCCCAAAAAATGTGAGCTGGAGTTGGGCTTTAACCTGCTGAGCGGTATTCCCGAGTCTGGCTTGGGGTGGAATTTCAGAACCAAAAGAGGTAACCTCGAGCCTGACTCGGGATCGCCTCGCAATGTCCACAGGCATGGTTTACTTACCTTGTCCCTGGATCTTGCGATGCCTCCCCGCTGTGTGATCGAGCCGTGTCCTCGCTCAATTCACACCGTTCACTGCAATGTTACGACGCATTGGGGCGGAGATTTGCACCAAATTCAAATAAGTAAATAAACACAATACATACAGTATACTGTAATCTTATAGATTACAGTACTGTATAAAATAAATACACACCCCCTTTGTACCTAGTGGTCTGCCCAGTGTCCTACATGCACTTTTATATAATAAAAACTGTTCTTTCTGCCTGGAAACTGGAGATTGTCCATAGCAACCAAAAAGTGTCCATTTATGTCAAAAGTGGTTTTAGAGCAGCTAAAAAACAGCGATAATAAATTAGAATCACTTGCAGAATTGAGCAAATGTCAGTGTTTTTGATTTGATTACAGTATTGAATATTTTTTATTACATTATTATTTGTTATTATTATTTATAGTTACAGTTGGTTCACATAAGAGGCGACCTGCAAGATGACTTCTGTATAGAAGTCAATGCAGGTCGCCTCGAGCCGCCCCCGAAGTCGTACAAGAACCTCTTTCTAAGTCGGAGCCACTTGTGTCGCTCCTATTAGAACGGTTCTCGTGAATAGAATGGGAATGCTTACTGAAAACAGAAACGCCGGCTCAAAGTGAGAGTTAGGCTGGAGTATCACTGATACTCCAGAGTAACTCTACCTGAATCTGGCCCTATATATCTAAGTATATTTAAAACTACATGTCCATTTAACACTATCCTGTCTATAGGGTGACAATGTGCGACTTTACAGTAGAACAAGCAGCGTTTTCATCCTGTTACCCGCTTTAGCCCCGGATGATTTTACCCCCTTCCGGACCAGAGCAATTTTTAGAATTTGGCACTGCGTCGTTTTAACTGACAATTGTGCGGTCGTTTGATGCTGTACCCAAACAAAATTTGCATCCTTTTTTTCCCACAAACAAAGCTTTCTTTTGGTGGTATTGGATCACCTCTGCGGTTTTAATTTTTTGCGCTATAAACAAAAAAAGAGCAAAAACTTTGAAAAAATATATATCTTTTTTACTATAATAAATATCCCTAAAAGTAAAAAAATAAATAAATAATTATTTCTTCATTAGTTTAGGCCAATATATATTCTACATATTTTTGTTAAAAAAAGAAATAAGCATATATTGATTGGTTTGCGCAAAAGTTATAGCGCCTGCAAACTATGTGAAAGATTTTTCACATTCTATGGCACTACTAGTAATGGCGGTTATCTGCGATTTTTTTTAGCGGTACTGCGACATTGCGACAGACAGATCAGAGACTTTTGACACTTTTTTGGGACCATTGGCATTTATACAGCGATCAGTGCTATAAAAATGCACGGATTACTGTGTAAATGTCAAGGGGTTAAATGTGTGTTCCCTCAGCATGTTCTAACTGTGTGGGGATGTGAGTGACTAGGAGAGAAGCCATATTGTTTTTCATACTTTATAGGTAACACACATAAATACCGTGCTGGTGCATGTGATCACGCTTGGCCAGTGGCGGCGATCGTGCCCGCTGGCCACGCGCATGGGGACCCATGTATGGGATTTCGCCCAGGAGAGCCATTGTGCCGCAGTACATCTGTGTGACGCAGTCGGCAAGTGGTTAAAGGAAATTCTAAAATAAAATAATGAATCTATTGGTAGGTTCAACAGGTAATAATAACACATACACACAAACTGCTGTGTTCATTTTAGTGACAGACCGCAGCATATATGTTGTTTTTCATTTCACCCAAACTTGCACTTTAAGCACATTATTTTTTTCATGAACAGTATTAATTGGTCTACATATTTTACAGGCTATCTATACATTTTTGGACAGTTTACAACCCCCGATCACAGCCTGTCAGTAATATATAGAAACAGATGAATGCAGCATGAATTTTTTCCCTATAGCCATTTAGCTACTGCCGTATGTTTTAGGTAATTAGATAAATGTGTTAATAATGTCCACTAGAGATAGCACTGATGGGATTACTTAGTAAATGAATTCTCATGTTATAAATGCTTGCATGTGTTTTCCTAATGCAGATGGTGAAGGCAGAGAATCCACTTCATAATTTTAAGCACCTGCAAAGTGTTGGATAGAAGTGGTTAATCTGCCAGAGCTATATAGCCCTGATTACACAGAATACTATTCACATATTATTCTCAATCATATCATGCATTTCTAAAATGTTGCCTAATGGAACTACAAACATCCACTGCATTTTTTGATCAGCTTAATAAAATAATAAAAGAAAATCTGCAGAATGTTTGATAAGTAAAATTTACTGCTACATACAGTGTATCCGGAAAGTATTTACTTACAGCCTCATTCCAAAATGGATTAAATTTGTTATTTTCCTCAAAATTCTACAAACAATATCCCGTAAAGACAACATGAAAGAATCTTGTTCAAAATCTTTGAAAATCTATTCAAAATAAAAAAGGAAAAATTACATGTACATAAATATTGACAGCCTTTGTCATGACACTCAAAAATGACCTCAGGTGCATCCTGTTTCCACATCTTTGAGATGTTTCTACAACCTAAATGAAGTCCACCTGTTGTGAATTCAGTTTCTTGGACATGATTTGGGAAGGCACACACCTGTCTATATAAGGTCCCACAGTAAACAGCGCAGGTCAGAGCACAAACCAAGGAATTTCCTGTGGTCCTCTGAGACAGGATTGTATCAAGGCACAGATCTGGGGAAGAGTACAGAAACATTTCTGCAGCATTGAAGGTCCCAATGAGCACATTGGCTTCCCTCATTCTTAAATTGAAGACATTTGGAACCACCAGGACTCTTCCTAGAGCGGGCTGCCTGGCCAAAGCAAGTGATTGGGAGAGAAGTGTCCTAGTCAGGGAGGTGACCAAGAACAAGAAGGTCACTCTGACAGAGCTCCAGCATTTCTCTATGGAGAGAGGAGAACGTTCCAGAAGAACAACCATCTCTCTAGCACTCCATCAATCAGGCCTGACTAGTAAAGTGGCCAAACAGAAGCCACGCCTCAGTAAAAGGCACACGATAGCCTGCCCGGAGTTGCCAAAAGACACCTAAAGGACTCTCAGATCATGAGAAACAAAATGTTTTGGTCTGATGAAACAAAGATTACATTTTTTACCCTGAATGGCAAGGAAGAAACCAGGCACTGCTCATCACCTGGCCAATACCATCCCTACAGTGAAGCATGGTGGTGGCAGCATCATGCTGTGGGGATGTTTTTCAGTGACAGGAACTGGGAGACTAATCAGGATTGAGGGAAAGATGAATGCAGCAATGTACAGAGACATCCTTGATAAAAAAAACCTGCTCCAGGGGGCTCTGGACCTCAGACTGGGGCAAAAGGTACACCTTCCAACCAATGGCGGATCCAGGGGGGGGCAACAGGGCAATTGCCCCCCCCCCCCGAGGCAATCATGTCACATTGGCTTTATCATTTTTTTTAACTGCTTTGCGGTGCCTGCAGCTGCCGCTGCCAAATCTCTCACTCTCTCTCATCACCAGGGCTGGTAGGCTGCCTGTCCTGAGGCTGCTTTGAGCTGTAGCTGACTGCAGCGCTCCCCTCTCCTGCATATATGACATCGGGCATCTCTGGCTGGGTGTGAGAGCCAGATCTGTGTTTGGCTGTGCTGCCTGTGCTAGACCTGCTCCTGTGATAGTAGATGGAACACTGATTGAATCAGTGTTTTGTCTATCACACAAGCCCGTCTAGGGGGGGGGACCTTGCTAGAGCACACTGCCCTGCCGAACACAGACCTACAGCTCCTGTTTGTTCCATGACACACGTTGGGAGAGGAGATACCTGCTGTGTGTGATCGAGGCAATGCCATGGTGAGTGCTATACACAGTGTGGCTGCAATAATAGACAAAAGTGGGGCTGCATTGATATACAAAAGTGGGACTGCATTGATATACAAAAGTGGGGATGCATTGATATACAAAAGTGGGATGGCATTGATATACAAAAGTGGGGCTGCATTGATATACAAAAGTGGGACTGCATTGATATACAAAAGTGGGACTGCATTGATATACAAAAGTGGGACTGCATTGATATACAAAAGTGGGACTGCATTGATACACAAAAGTGGGACTGCGTTGATACACAAAGGTGGGGCTGCGTTCATATGCACAATGAGGCTGCAATGATGGGCACTGATGAGGCTGCATTGATCTCTTGTACCATGTCTGCAGTCTCTGACCATCTCTTGTACCAGTGTTTTTCAACTCCAGTCCTCAAGGCACACCAACAGGTCAAGTTTTCAGGATTTCCCTCAGATGAAATGGCTGTGGTGATTACTAAGGCAGTGAAACTGATCAAATCACCTGTGCAAAATAATGGAAAGCCTGAAAACATGATCTGTTGGTGTGCCTTGAGGACTGGAGTTGAAAAACACGGTCTTGTACCATGTCTGCAGTCTCTGACCATCTCTTGTACCATGCCTGCAGTCTCTGACCATCCCTTGTACCACGTCTGCAGTCTCTGACCATCCCTTGTACCACGTCTGCAGTCTGACCATCTCCTGTACCACGTCTGCAGTCTCTGACCATCTCTTGTACCACGTCTGCAGTCTCTGACCATCCCTTGTACCACGTCTGCAGTCTCTGACCATCTCCTGTGCCACATCTGCAGTCTCTGACCATGTCTTGTACCACATCTGCAGTCTCTGACCATCCCTTGTACCACATCTGCAGTCTCTGACCATCTCCTGTACCATGTCTGCAGTCTCTGACCATCTCTTGTACCACACCTGCAGTCTCTGATCATCTCTTGTACCACGTCTGCAGTCTCTGATCATCCCATGTACCACGTCTGCAGTCTCTGACCATCTCCTGTACCACGTCTGCAGTCTCTGACCATCCCTTGTACCACGTCTGCAGTCTCTGACCATCCCTTGTACCACACCTGCAGTCTCTGACCATCCCTTGTACCACGCCTGCAGTCTCTGACCATCTCTTGTGCCACGTCTGCAGTCTCTGACCATCTCTTGTACCATGTCTGCAGTCTCTGACCATCTCTTGTACCATGTCTGCAGTCTCTGACCATCTCTTGTACCATGTCTGCAGTCTCTGACCATCTCTTGTACCATGTCTGCATTCTCTGACCATCTCTTGTACCATGTCTGCAGTCTCTGACCATCTCTTGTACCATGTCTGCAGTCCCTGACAATCGTCTACAAACTATGGGATAGATTTATGGCATTTATATTTAAATATTTTTTTACTAGTAATGGCGGCGATAATTGATTTTTTTAGCGGTACTGCAACATTGCAGTGGACACATCGGACACCTAATTGAGTTCTGTAAGCAACACCTTATTTTCTGGCAGTGCCCCTCCCGAGATTAGACTCTGGATCCGCCCTTGCTTCCAACAAGACGACGACACCTAGCACACAGCCAAGTTAACAAAGGAGTGGCTACAGGACAACTCTGTGAATGTGCTTGAGTAACCCAGCCAGAAAAAAAGAAAAATAGGTGTACCAAGCTTGTAGAATCATAATAAAAAAAGACCTGACATTGTAAATGGTGCCAAAGGCACTTGAACCAAGTATTGAGCAAAGGTTATGAATACCTATGTACATTTCATTTTTTTCCTTTTTTTCTATTTTTAAAAGATTTGCAAAGATTTTAAACAAACCTCTTTCACATTATGGGGTATTCTGAGGAAAATGATGAATGTAATCCATTTTGGAATAAGGCTGTAATATAACAACATGTGGAAAAAGTGAAGCGTACTTTCCAGATGCACTGTAGATTGCATACAAAACATTACTTCATTTATTCTACACTGGCCAATCAGAATCAGTCAGCTCTACGAATAATATAAATTTAAATGTAAAATATAGGGCTTCTGTAGTCACTAGAGGTGAGTGATTATTATTATTCCCTCAGTCTACCAGTCCAGTCACAATTTTCCTGTGGAATAGGTCTCCATAAGAAAGAAATTCAGGTAAAAAAAAAAGTTTAGACTTTAGTACTAAACTTTAGTACATGTTGTGTAGATTTTAAATTACTATTAATTTGTTCAGGACAAGACTACCTAACAAATTAACCCCAGAAAATAGCCATCTGTTTGATGCAAAAAAGAAGTCTCCAAGAACGTCTCCAAAATTGGATGGGATCATGGGTGTCCCCTGACATTTTTTCAGGGGGGGATTTGGCAGCGGCGATACAGTTGCATTTAACCCTTTCTTCAAATGCTAATGGGGGTTAAAAGCGCCTCACTAGCAACCGAATAGCGCAACTAAAACGATAAAGCGCTTTACCAATAACACAGCCAGCTAGCAGTGTAAAATAGCTCTTGAGATAATTCAGCTTCACTCAATATAAATATTGCCTAGAGAATGTACAGACCCCCCCTTCAGCCCAGATGCCCCCCCCTTCAGCAAAGACCCCCCCATTCAACACAGATGGACCACCATTCAGCACAGATCCCCCAATTCTGCACAGACCCCTCCCTTCAGCACAGATGGACCTCCCCCTTCAGCACAGACCACCCATTCAGCACAGATGGACCCCCCTTCAGCACAGATGGACCCCCCTTCAGCACAGATGGACCCCCCCTTCCAGCACAGACACACCCTCCCTCCCCCATCCCATTCAGTACCTCAGATCAGCCATCAGCGCGGCACAGCAGGTTCCCTCCCCCTGTGTACACATAAACACTGGCGGCGGAGGCGGCTTTACTCTGCTCGCTGTGCCTGTGTGACATGATCGCTCAGACAGCCCGCGGCCGCAAGTGAAGGGGTTGGTTTGTCAGGTGAAGTGGTGTCACTCCTTACCAGACCACCCCCCCCTCGCAATGCCACGGCCAGCAGCTCACCTCTCTCTCCCTGTTCTAACCTGCCTGTCACCACGGCGCTCTTCACTCTTCAACACCTTCTTTATTTTCCAGGGGGGTGGTCAATTGCCCCCCCTTGCCCTATGGAGCGGACGCCCATAGATAGGATGTGTAGGTAACTCTGCTAACAGTAAGTGCCAAAGTGCATGTGTGTAGGCAATGACCAGGCAGACCTTCTGGAGCAATGGGCCGTGGACTAATGAAATAAATATAGGGTTGGTTTGCCACAATAGAAGTATCACAAACCAATGACAGCATTTTAGAAGAACCCCATACCAACTGTGAAGCTTGGTGGTGGAAATTGTGTGGTATTGGATTGCTTTGCTTCTTCAGTCAAGTCAACCAAGAATTCTGGATCATATCATAGTGTTTTTTGATAAGATTGTGAGACCATCCATCTGAAAGTTTAACTGGAAATAGATCCTTCACCATGATAATAATCTGCTGCACAGTAGCAAATCCACCAAGGAATTGCTGAAAAAGAAAAATGGAGGATTATGAACTGATCTAGTCACAGCTCTGAATTATATTCCTTTTAAACGTTGTGGGGGATTTAAACAGGCCCAGGGAGTTTATACAAGGAAAACCACCAACATCTTGCAACCAAAGGAATTTTGGAGGTAGGAGTGGTTAAAAACTTGCACCTAGTTGGTGTCAGAGACTACTGGACAGTTATGCAAAATGCCTACAAGAGGTAATTTCTGCTAAAGCTAATACCAGCATCTGATGCCAAGGCGTACTTACCTTTCCCACAGTATACCATAACATCTACTGATAATCCTGTTGAATAAATATTTGAAAAAAGGGAAATTTCCTTGTGTATTTTTATTTTATTGTATCACCTTTAATGAACATCTAAGGTTTGCCTTTATTAAAATGTGAAAAAGTAAAAATTTCCAACAAGTGTACTTACATTTAAATATATATGCAGCAAAAGTCAACATTTTTCATGGAGTTTACTTGCTTGACTATGTATACTCTACATATATGTATTTTTTTTTTTTCATTTTCACTGCATTTATGATAGCAAAGGTTTGTATATATCCACTGTTTTCCACACACCAGTACAGTATATACTGTATATAACCAATAAAACAGCACAACATCATCTAAAAGGCTGCCAACCAGCTTCTAATTGGGCAATTAGTGCTAATGTTGCATAGTGTTGACTCTTTCGTTACTTCATATTGTATACAGAACTAATTGTGTTGAAAGCAAATGAATGGGTAAGATGGAGAAACAAGGCACTAGAAAATAATTATTTGGAGTGTTTCTTTATAGTACCTGTACTGTCTATTTTATTTTAGTCAACAGCCAGCAAAACATGCAGAAATAGTGGTATTTGTCGTGTTCATAGAAACTTGATAATGGCATTAATTTATCTTAATGGCCCGTTCTATTGTTATAAATAGTAAAATTAGCTCAAATTGTCTTGCTTTTGCTGGTTTGGATGGCTTTGGATGGCCCCACGTAGAAGATGAGTAGATAATTTGGTGTGCTTGACAGATATCCAATAATTTGCTATGTGGAACATGAGTAATGCTAGTGCCATTAATGTCCATTTTCCTCTAAATTCATTACTGGCCTTTTCCCTTTTATCTTTTTAATGCTTAGGCCATTTTTCTCTGTTTCAAGTGGCTTCACAAAGCCTATTCATATTATTCAGTCAGCTATTAACATTCTGTACATGGGGAAGAGTTTTCAGAAAAACAACTCTTTATGGAATGATTAGCTTGGTGATGGTTTATGGCAGAGAGGACATGATGGTTTGCTTAGAGTTATTGCAGCTTCTAGCTCATGTTAAACAGGCAAATGTGACTAAATTTATAATGCTTTTGTTTGTCTGTGAAGGAAGGAATGTTATGTTATGTTGTGTTACATTTTAAATGTTCTAAATATCCCCCTGTAAAGTGTACATACACTATACTTTCTTTAACATTAGTAACATGTATATGAAGAATAGATAAATTGTATATAGTGGCACAAGACTTTGGCATACAGATCTCCCTGCCACTGCAGTGACATTGTCTACTGTTACATCCAATAGTATTATCACTCAGTCCATGCTGAGAACCTGGAGCAGAGCAGGGACTACTAACACAGGAGTAAGAGATACAGAACCTCAGGGGAGGGACTTATAGGAAAACACTGGATAAGTTAATTGATTGTCGAATATGTTTATTTTAGCTCTGGGTGGCTGTCACGGAAGCATGAATCAGACGTACAACAACAGATAAATGAATTTGAAGGCTTTATTGAAAACCAAACAGCAAGGTAAAAGTCCAAACGGATGATCAAACAGCCAGCAGGGTCTTCCACCGGAGCCAGGGTCGATAGCCATGAATGGGAGTCAGCCAAGCCGCAGTCTGTAGCCAGAGAGAGAGATGGTGAAACGAAGCCAGGGATCAGGAGCCAGAAGGATCGTCCGTAGGAGCCGAGTCAGTAACCAAGAATAAGCAGCACAATCACAGGAGGGTGTCAGACGAGAGGCCCAAGCAAGGAAATGCTGCAGCTGCCGTCATATATATATATGCTGAGCATCCAGCTCCTCCCAGTGGGAAGGAGGAGCCGCAGGGTGTGGTAAGTTATAAGAACCCCATGAAGCAAGATGGCTGCCAGCACCTGTCAGTGATAAGAAGCCTGCAAGGAGGTAAGACTATGACAGTGGCCTTGACTTTAAAGAAGAATGACAGGGGGGCATGGCCAGGATCGGTATGTGAGCAGCCCCTTTTCACAAAGCTCCCACCAGTTACCCTGCAATTGATCCTGTTCCTGCCTTCCTCGGTCTCATCCGGCAGTACAGATCGGTACCGGAACCCCTGCTGAGCAGCCTGACCTGTTGTGAGCCTGCTAGAGATGATGGTGACCTGCAAAAACAAGGAAGGAGCAGACCGGTCTAAAAATCCAACACGGAGCCCCCAGGACCCCCCAGCAGTGTGGCCAGCGTGGCACTGAGAAGAAGGACACAGTGAGTAAACTGCCCAAGTCCTCTAAAACGTCAGCCAGTGACCAGCCTAGGGACATGAGATACTATGCCCAGAAACTTGCGAGATCTCCTTTTACCCTGACTTTTCGTCTGATGTGCAGAAGGGCAGGGCACAATTCACCGAAGTCAAAAAGTGGTTGCAAAAGCTGCAGGCTCCATATGCTATGCTATACCCTGCCAGGCTCCGGATCACAGCCCAGGGGCAAACGCATTTTTTTGAAAACGCAGCAGATGCATCTGCCTAGCTGGATGCCAATGAAAACGCATTTCCCCGGGTCAGGAGGCAGGCGGACGAAGAAGGTTGAGTCGGCCTCTGTCACGTTGCAGTTTCCCAGGAAGTCCGGCTGGGACTTAATACACTGTGTTACCAAAGTGCCTAACTGAGAAGACGGGAACATGCATACTTTTTTGTTCTACAAGAGTGTTTTCTGCAAAAAACTGTTTTCTTTTCCCAGTGGAATGTTTTATACCTATTTTCTATTCATCTGCAAGATTAGACTGTGGTCCCTGTTGGATCCCACGTTGTACATGACGGAGAAGACCTGTTGTCCTACCACTGGTTCGGTTGTGCCAGACACTGCCACAGGTACTGTGTGTGAGACCCCTCGATGTACATCGGGGGACAGTGACTGGCGGCCTGGGGGACATTCTCAGCTTGCTGGACGTGTGTCTTGGGCTCATTCATGTGAGGTTGTGGTGCTACGCCACTTTTCAATTTTGTTGTTCTTTTTGCTTTTTTTTATTGTTTCCATTTTATCAGAGCATCACCTGTTTTACAAGACATCTATACAGAGCTAGCAGTTATATATATGCATCTTCTAAATCTAGTTGATTTGATGTGGGACAATGTGCTTCCAATTTACATTGATATGTATAGATAAACGAATCTACAATGGCCACAGTTCTGGTAGTCTCATGGAATGTTAGGGGGATACATGATTCCCTGAAGCGCACCATAGTATTTACCTCCCTTCACAAGTACTTGCCTGCCATTTGTTCACTACAGGAGACCCACCTAACATCTGACTCGGTCTCATGTTTAAAGCTGTCATGGGTGGGGTGGTCATATCACTCCACACATACCTCCTATTCGAGTTAGTCAAACCAAACTTTTGTACCATCAACTCATCGCTAATGAGCATGATGTAGTGCTGAGTGCAGGCACACACACCACATATACCATAGTGTCACACTCTACATGTATGGAAAGGAAGTAGAATGTTAATTAATTGTTAGTGAATTCAGTAGATCCTTCTCTAAAAATACCTTTTCCATCTGTGTTCTACTATATGAATTATTAGTTATTATTAATTAGTTAAACTTTGTACACATAAACTTCAAAAAGCCAGACTAGGAACCTGTAGATGGGATACTGGATTAGGCACAGGTGGCACTCAACTTCATTTTTGGTAAAGTTTAGATAGAGTAGGGAAACTACAGAGTGTTGCTCGATTCTGCAGGAAAAAGCTGGAGTCAAAATGACTATGATAAGTAACCTAGTGCTACATGCCAATTACCTTGCATTATCTTCCCCCGAGGTGTAAGTTACACCACCACTAGATGCTATTTTGCAGCTACCACTGTGCACCAGGTTTAATACTTTGCTGCCTCAACAATGAAATTATTCACATGTGTACAATATTCTCTGAATTAATTAATAACAAATACCATCCATGCCCCCATGAACATATCTATATCCTTTAGCGCCTGTATGTCCTATTCCAGCTATTCTTCCTTTACTTACAGTTCTATGAGAGCAGTTCCATTAACCCCATTGTAGATGTTCATGCAAAAAATGTTTCACCGTGTATTAAACACATTATGTTACTATTTGATACATGGATAATCTCTTAAACTACTCTAATACCCGGTATGAAGTGCCTTGTTTTGTTCAATTAACTGTGCTCTGAATCAACTTGGGGACCGCTGTTATTAATTTCAGTGCTCGGATGAAATGCAGTATATCATCTATAATTGGAGGGTCACAGTGTAAAAAGCCAGTAAAAGCTTTTAATCAGAGGTTTTTTGTGATAGGAATGATAAAGGGTACATCTGTTAAAGTCATATCAAGATGCATATTTTTCAACGGAATTGAGAATATGTGCGCTCATCCTGAGATCCAAATGTCTTTCTACAGTACCAAGCTATGAATCAGACTGCTGTGTAATTATGTGAGACAACCAATGGAGTATCAATAAAAGAGAAATGAAAGGTAAACTAATGCAAAAATACAGAGGAACAGTTCAAATCATTAAAAGCACATCCAAGTAACAACACCAAAAACAAAAGTGAAGCCACTCAACTTCTAAAAGTCCAAAGTAGATTTATTAGTGTTACCCAGTACAGTGGTTATCCCAGAGGCGGCTCTTTAATTAGGCAAATTAGCCTAAGGCCTCGCACTAACAGGGGCCTCGCCACTAACAGGGGCCTAATTTGCCTCTGCTCAATCACTGTGTGCTAGATCCGTGCAACTTTCTGCAGCCATTTTTATTTGCTTGAATTTGTTTACCCTTTATGGGGGGGCCCCGTGTCTAAGTTTTGCTTAACCACTTAAGCCCCGGACCAATATGCTGCTAAATGCCCAGAGGCGTTTTCACAATTCGGCACTGCTTCGCTTTAACAGACAATTGCGTGGTCGTGCGACGTGGCTCCCAAACAAAATTTGCGTCTTTTCTTCCTACAAATAGAGCTTTCTTTTAATGGTATTTGATTGCCTCTGCGATTCTTATTTTTTGCGCTATAAACAAAAATAGAGCGACATTTTTGAAAAAAAATCAGTATTTTTTACTTTTTGTTAGAAGAAAAATAGAATAAACAACATTTTAGTCAAACATTTAGGCCAAAATGTATTCAGCCACATGTCTTTAGTATAAAAAATTGCAATAATTTTTTTTTAGCTACCTAGCTGCAACAGTACAACAATACAGCGATCAGAAAAACGATCGCTTAGTGACGCTGGCAATAGGGGGTGAAAGGGTTAACTAGGTCGGTGATCAAGGGGTTAAAACTTTATTAGGGGTGGGGTACGGGGCTACACTGGACCTAACATTAACTGCCTGGTACACTAACTGTCACACTGACACTAAATGCAGTGATCAGTAAATATATGATCACTGCTATTAGTGACACTGTGACAGGGGGCTGGGGGGGGTGATTGTAAGGGGTTGAATGTGCCTATGTGTGTGGTGTCAGTGTAGTGTTGGTGTGACTTACTGTGATGTCTTCTCTCCTCTCGGCGGATTGAAAATACCGCCGAGAGGAGAGCTGACATCACTTCCTCTGCCTATGTTTACATTATACAGGCAGAGGAAGTCACGTGGCGGAGGCTCAGTGGATTGGCTGGGAGCGATCACGAGGGGGCGGACAAAAACGAACAGCCGTCCCCTCATCCCGGATCGCTCCCGCAGGTAAGACACCCGCCGCATGTAGCGGGGGGGTCCCGATCGAACCCCCGACCCGCAAGAAGGCAGGGACGTACATGTACGCCCATCTGCCTGTACATGCCATTCGGTGGACGTACATATCCATGCGGTGGGCGTTAAGCGGTTAAGGACTGCCTCCTGCACATATACATCGGCAGAATGGCATGGCTGGGCAGATCCACGTACAGGTACGCCCACGGCGTGCTCCCTTGACCTGGTCCGAAGCTCCGGGACCGGGACTGCGGGACTCGCTTTCCCGTGCTTTACTGTGGCGGCTGCATCGATCGTGTCATCCCTGTTATAAGGGGACACAACCGATGACGTCAGACCTACAGCCACACCCCCTACAGTTGTAAACACACATTAGGGAACACATAACCCCATCAGTGCCCCCTGTGGTTAACTCCCAAACTGCAACTGTCATTTCCACAATAAACAATGCAATTTAAATGCATTTTTTGCTGTGAAAATTACAATTGTCCCAAAAATGTGTTAAAATTGTCCAAAGTGTCCACCATAATGTCGCAGTCACGAAAAAAATCGCTGATCGCCGCCATTAGTAGTAAAAAAATAATAATAATAAAAATGCAATAAAACTATCCCCTATTTTGTAAACGCTATAAATTTTGCGCAAACCCACCGATAAACGCTTATTGCGATTTTTTTTACCAAAAATAGGTAGAAGAATACGTATCGGCCTAAACTGAGGAAAATTTTTTTTTATGTATTTATTTTTGGGGGATATTTATTATAGCAAAAAGTAAAAAACATTGCATTTTTTTTTCAAAATTGTCGCTCTATTTTTGTTTATAGCGCAAAAAATAAAAACCACAGAGGTGATCAAATACCACCAAAAGAAAGCTCTATTTGTGGGAAAAAAAGGACGCCACTTTTGTTTGGGAGCCATGTCGCACGTCCGCGCAATTGTCAGTTAAAGCGACGCAGTGCCAATTTGCAAAAAGGGGCAAGGTCCTTTACCTGCATTTTGGTCCGGGGCTTAAGTGGTTAAGGCCTCACAAAGCCTAGAGCCACCTCTGGGTAATCCACCAGCATTTCATATGCTTAGTCATGGAGTGATAATTGCAGGGGAATATGATACCTTTATTACAGCTGAATTACATACACTATATTGTCAAAAGTACTGGGACACCCGCCTTTACACGCTGTTGAAATTTAATGGCATCCCAGTCATAGGGTTCAAAATTGAGTTGAACACCCCTTGGAGCTATAACAGTTTCAACTCTTCTGGTAAGGCTGTTTACAAGGATACAGGATAATTCCAACAGTATGTGTGATGTCTAACCACTCACCACAAAATGGAAAAAACCCAGCTTTAAAAATTCATCACCCAATAGAAAAGGTCTGTCACAACCGTGCACCTCCACTAATCTAAACACTCACCAGGTGGCGAACAATGATATGCCTTAGACCGTTACTTGTGAAGCGAAGAGTCATCCTGCTGTGGTGTATTGATTGAATGATGGTCTCCAGTGGGGTCAAGCACTGTGCAAAAAAAGCTCACCAATGGGAGCCCAAATGATTCTCATATAGTGTAGTCATTTATTGGTCTTAAAATCATGAACAAAAGCTGCAGCATAAAATCAAATAATGCCAAATAAACTTACATAAAAAGCCACCGCTCCTACCATGAGGACAGTTAGAGCTACTATATATGAAAACCAATATACAAGGCAATACCTTATGACTATTTTCCATGTCGGATTGATCATTTAAATGGTGTATGGGCATAGAAAGTCTTGTGACACGGTATATAATGTATTCCGAGGTGTCACTAAGAAAAACACCATGTAAATGCTCAATACAATATATGTATAAATATTCATTACAGCGGACCTTCCATCATTTTTCATCTTTCTATCTATTACATCTATTAAATCTTCTGCCTGTGTTATTTTAACTTTGGATAGTAAAACATTTTTTTTTTGCCAGTAAATACCTTCTACAGCTCTCTCTCTCACTATCTTGAGAGTTTTCCATGAAGGGAGGGGGATCATGAGAGGGCCAATGGGAGTTGCAGGGCTGCAGAGGTAGATGTGTGCATCTGTGTGTCTGTGTTAATCCAGGAAGTGAAAAGGCAGTGGCTTCAGCTGCCCACAGTTAAAATGGTTGTATCCAGACTCAGTGGAGGGAGATTTCTCCAGAATATTTGGCAAGTACAGAATCACTGTATACACAAAATATAATGCAAAGTGATTGGAGGGAAGCTTCAGAACGGTAAAGATGTTTTTATTACAAATTATGTGAGCAGACTACAGTTCCTCTTTAAAGCCATATGTCTCAAAATGACTATAAATGAAAAATATATATATGTTTTGAATTTGTTACATTTTGTAGTTGTCTTACAATTATTTTTGGTTTTGTTAATAGAAAGTATTATTTATAAGGGGGTAGCTATGGGGGCTAAATTTACCTCCAGGTAAAGAGGTGGAAAGAGGACATCATATATGCCAGAGATTGGCCTGAGCTTACCTTCTACCATAGGTATAATACATACACACACATATATATATATATATCCTCTTCCTACCTGGTAAATTTGTCAGACTGGGGACACATTTAGCCCCCATAGCTACCCCCTTGATCTACAAATACTTCCTATTAAACCAAAAATAATTATGAAACATTACAAAATGTAACAAATCCAAAATACATTTATATTTTTTTGTATATCAGTGAAATCGTTTGCCTCATCTAGGTAACATTTTCTTATGGATTTATTAAATTAAAAATCTCTCCTGAATGAATGAATGAAAAACTTATATAGCACGGCACATGCAAACTAAATCGCCTCTGGGCGCTCGTTGTTCCTGTCTCTCTTGACATCAGAAGAGCAGGGTTTTAATCTGTCTTCTGAAGGTCAGGTGGTTCTCCTCCAACCGAATGCTGGTTGGTAAAGCGTTCCATAGTCTGGGACCTTGGAATGCAAACCTTCTTTCTCCTTTGGACTTGTATATGGCTTTGGGTACCTTGACCAGATTTTGGTCGGTGGATCGCAGAACGCGATTGGGATTGTGGGCTTCTATCTTTTCGCATAGATATTGCGGGGCCTTCCCATGGATGCACTTATGAGTCAGACAGAGTGCTTTAAAAGCAATTCTGTCCTTTACTGACAACCAGTGAAGGGTTCTTAACGAAGGTGAGATTGATTCCCATGTTTTTTTCCCAGTCACAAGTCTGGCGGTCATATTCTGAACGACTTGCAGACGAGAGATTTGGTATTTTGGGAGTCCGAGGTAAAGGGCATTTGCATAGTCCAGTCTGGAGTTGACAATTGTTCCCACCATGACTGCTACGTCTTCTTTGGGAATAAATGGAATAAGTCTGCGTAGTAGGCGCAGCAGATGGTGAGATCCGCTGACTACTGACCCTATTTGTGTGTCCATTGTCATGTAGGTGTCGAAGATGACCCCGAGACTTTTGACTTTGGAGCTAGGGGTGATGATTTCGCCCAGAATGGGCGGAGGTGTCCAGGTTGTTGCCAGTTGATTCTTACGACTGGCGTGAAACAGAAGTTCTGTTTTGGAACTGTTGAGTTTAAGATAACTCATAGTCATGCAGTTTTCTATCAAAGAGAGACATTTCTCTAAACTGAGATGATGTTCCTTTTTGCTGCAGATGCGAAAATACAGTTGCGTGTCGTCTGCATATGAGTGATAGAGTAGTTGTTGGCTACTGATGATTTCAAAGAGAGGGCGAAGATAGATGTTGAAGAGCACTGGTGACAGGGGGGATCCTTGAGGGACTCCACATGATACCGTGCGTTTTTCAGAAGTTAAGGTCCCAATTTCACTGTTTGTGATCGGTTTTCCAAAAAGGAGGAGAACCATTTAAATCACCTTCTGTGACTCTGGCTACCTCAGCCAGCCGAATCAGTAACAGTTTGTGGTCTACCGTGTCGAAGGCTGCGCTTAGGTCCAACAGAACCAGGAGACAAGATTCTCCTTCGTCTGCGGCCTCAAGAGCGTCGTCCCAGACTTTGAGCAATGCCCGGGACGGAAACCCGATTGAAATGGATCAAGTAGATTATGGGTATCTAGATGCTGTTGCAGCTGTTTGTCATGAATCAGACGTACACAAACGGATGAATGAAAGAAAAGGTTCTTTATTAAAAACCAAACAACAAGGTTAATATCCAGACAGATGAAAACAAGCAGGAGAGTCTTCCACCGGAGCCAGGATCGATAGCCAGAGATGGGAGTCAGTCCAGCCGGAGTCTGTAACCAGGAAGGTGGTAAAACTAAGCCAGGGATCAGGAGCCAGAAGGAACGTCCGTAGAAGCCAGGTCGGTAACCAGAACAGCAGCACGATGAAGGTAGGATGTGAGACAGGTCTTAACACAGAGGCCCAAGCAAGGGAGTGCTACAGCAAGCTTGGTATATATATGCTGAGCATCCAGCTCCTCCCAGTGGGAAGGAAGAGCCGCAGGGAATGGGAAGTTACAAGAACCTCAGAAGCAAGATGGCCGCCAGCACATGTCAGTGATGAGAAGCTAGGAAGGAGGTAAGTCCATGACACTGTTGTACCACTACTTTCTCGATTACCTTGGAGAGAACGTTTAGGCCTGTTATGGGACGGCGGTGAGTTGGGTCCTTGGGGTCCAGGGTAGGTTTCTTCAAGATGGGCTGGATTGTGCCCTCTTTCAGCAGGGAGGGCACTATGCCTTCCTTAAATTACTGGTTTATTAGCTGCGTGATAGGTGGTGCCAGGATGTCGGCACAATCCTTCAGCAGTTTAGTGGGGATAATATCATTAGGCGCTGTGCTGTTTCGCAAAGTACCGATGATATTTTTAGTGGCATCGATGGAGATGTGTTCCAGAGTGAACTTTGTTAATTGTAGAAAATTTCTATGGGTGTTGTGTGGATGATTGAGGGGGGGTTGAGGGGGGTATTGTTTTGCCAAATGCTTTCCCGGATTCTCTCAATTTTATTGATGAAGAAATCCGATAATACATTGCAAAATTCTTGGGTATCTGAATTGGGGGCTTCAAGACAGCCTGGATTCATGGTCTAAGTGACCAGCTTGAAGAGTTCTCGGGAGCGGTTTAGGGCGCTGTTGATAGCCTTGGAAAAATGATGTTTCTTGGCTTTGAAGATTTCTTTATGGTATTTTCTTGTTATTGCCTTGTAGATGATGAGGTTCTCCTCCGAAGCGCTTCTTTTCCAGGCGGCTTCCGCCCTTCTGTGCTCTTGCTTCAGTAACGACAGCTGGTTGTTGAACCAGCCGGACTTGTTTTTCCGGATGCGGGCTTTGGGTTTTGGTGCTACTAAGTCGGCTGACTGTAATAGGGCTGCATTTATGGCATCCAGTGTTTCTGAGGCTGTGCGAAGTGGTTGGATTGTTTTTATTTTATTTCCCAAGGTAGACTTGAAGAGTTCCGAATGGAGCTTCTTCTGAGATCTAGTCCAGTGTGTTGTCACAGGCTTAGGTGTTTTTATCAATGGGGGAATTTTGGAAATTATGAATTTAATTGCATGGTGATCTGTCCATGGCAATGGTTCATTTTCCAAAATGCTTATTTTTAGATCTTGTCTGAAAATTAGGTTGAGCGTGTGACCTGAAGTATGTGTGGAACAACATACTAGTTGCTGTAGCCCTAAAGCTTCCAGGTGGTCAATACAGGCGTCGGCAACGGGATCCTGTGAGGAGTTGGCCCAGAGATTGAAGTCCCCGAGCAGCAAAAGGTGTTTGCTGTTAAGGGTGTAAGTGGAGATGAACTCCGTCAATGATGGTAGAAGCTGGGAAGCCCGGGTGGCCTATAGCAGAGAAGAATGTGGACGGTCTCCTGGGGATTTGTTTGCAGTTGTAGAGTAAGGGTTTCCATGAATGGAAGAGGGTTTTGAAGGCCTGGTTTAGTGATCACAAGGTGAGTCTTGTGGATCACCGCCAGGCCTCCTCCTCTTTGCCCTATTCTGTTTTCTGTTATAATACGGTAGTTTTCTGGCACCAGTTCTCCTAGAATAGTGTTACAGTCGGTTGAGAGCCAGCTTTCTGTAATAAAGAGGCAGTCTAAATCGTACTGTAGTATGAAATCATAGATTTCTAGTCAGTGTTCTACTGCCGAACTTGTGTTGATCAACGCACATGATATGTGCTTAGGCTGGGGTGAATGACTGTAATTATTGACAGTCGATCGTTGATCGATTCTCAATAGTTGCTCAATTCTTAGGGCCTGTTTGGTGACGGCTGGTAATATTGCGGCGAAACGCCTCAGACCCCAAATGGTTTCTGCAGAATACCACAGGTTAGCCATAGTCGCCAGTCACAGGGGGGTATGGTTTTCAAATGGCGATGGAGGGAAGATTCACTGAATCCTCTCTCCCTGCTTGGTCCAGAGGAAGGCAAAAAAAAACTGGCCGTGCTGAGCCAATGTGCTACGGCAGGGAAAAAAAATCCTTCCTGATCCCTGAAAGGCGATCAGACGAAACCCTGGATCAACTGCTGTTGGGTTGTGAAGGAGGGAGTGGGGGTGAGGGATATCTTTGTTGCTGGGGTGTACCAAGATGGCCACCGATCAAGACACAGGACCCAAGCTGGAGGGGCTGTCAGCTGGGTGGATCGGTGAATACAGGGGAGGCTGGTTGTTAACCGGGGGGATGGGGTCCTTATGGGGTGGGGGGAATATTTTGGGCCGTTCTGGGGGTGTTTGCTGGGTATGGCTGCGGCGCGCCGCTAGGCCGTGGATGAAGCCGCGGTCTTTCCTAAGATGCGGCCACCGCAAATCTATAATAGGCTGGCGTGGAGGTCTGAAAAGCGGGGAACTGAGACGGGGAGGTGGCGGGGGGGATGCCTCGCTTGTGGATGGCAATGTGGGGGAAAAAGGAGAGGGGGAAAGCCGCAGTGGCTAGGCCGTCATGGCAGCTGCCGCCGCGCTTGTTGTAAAATGGTCCAGGGAGTTTGCGGGGAAGTGCGTGGGGAGTCCTATGCCCCCGATGGGGGTGTAAGGAGGGTGTATGGCCAGCGGTTAACCCAGGCAAACGGCGCGGCTTATCCTGAGAAGGACGGCCGCAAGCCATACCCAGGCTGGAGGGAGGATCGGGGTCCGGCGGCGGCAGGTTTTACCTGTAGCAGGGCACCTGTGAGGAGGGAGAAGGAAAGGCAGCTTTGTTACCCTGGGTCCTGGATTCTGGGTCCTGAGTGCTGGCGAACCTAGCCTGCCTGCCTGCCTGGTGCTATGGGTATACACGTCCTATTCCTAGGAACGTGCCCCTGATCGAAAGCTCCTGTAGCTAATCCTGCAAATGTATTCATGGCCAAGAGGGCATCATATATGCCAGATATTGGCCTGACTTGACCTGACCTTCTACCATCGGTATATAGATGATGTCCTCTTCCTGTGGCAAGGGGATAGATAGGACATCATTGGACAATTTTATGTGTAATCTTAATAACAACACACTCAATATTATCAATCTTAGTTTTATATAATTTTTATAAATTTTTTAAAAATAAACAAATATACATACATGAATGGTATTATCATACAATCAAAACATACAAATACATTGTACGAACTATCATAACCAAAACATCAAACGGAAAAGAAAAAAAAAGACGGGAAAAGGAAGGATGGGGGGAAAGATGGTAAAGGGTTACAACATAGACATCCTTGTTAAATCTTATTTTAGGTTCTATTCTAGTTCCATTTTACCCTCTAATTTACTGTTGATTCCCTAAATGTCCTCCAGGGGGCCCATATCTGACAAAAATTTTCATATGTGTCCAATTCATGTGACAGGAGGGTCTCCATTTTCTTAATTAGACCTATTTTCACTGTCCATTCATTCACTGATGGAGTTTGTGTTGATCGCCAATGCAGCGGAATAACCAGTCTTGCCGCCGTTAACCAATGTCTGAGCAAACCTTTTTTGATATTTTTGTATGAGCCTGGTAAGATGTATAACAGCGTAATTTGAGGTATGTTGGGGATTAACTCCCCTGTAACTATAGTATACAGCTGCATGATCCTGTCCCAGATTTGGCAAATTTGTGGGCATTCCCACCATATGTGTATCAACAAACCCATGGCAGAATGACATCGCCAACAATTGTCTGATGCGCCTGAATATATACGTTGCATGGTTGTTGGGCATCGGTACTAACGAGAGACAAGCTTATAACTCAATATTGAGTTAATTTACACCTGCAGTCAAACAAAGATTAAAGCGGTAGTAAACCCGCAGCAGTTTTTTTTTTACCTACCTGAAAGACAAAAGGCATAATGAGCTAGTATGCACCACATACTAGCTCAGTATGAAATACTTACCTTGGAACGAGGCATGGGGAACTTACCTGGTCCAAGCCGAGGGAGATGTCATCTTGCCTCGGCGTGTCTTTCGGGTATCCCCGCTCCAGTGCTGTGATTGGCTGGAGTGGCAAGGTTGTCACTCCCGCGCACTTCTTTCCGGCAAGGTCTGGCGGCTGCCACCAGTTTTAAAAGGTTCCTGGAGGGATAGTTTTTTAACATTTTTCCATGGAGTTGGGCTTTTTAAAAACACAGGCTAAAACAATTACTGCAAGGACATTAACTAATGTACTTGCCAAGTAATACAAGACAAACCTCCAGATAAGGATGTGGTATGTACTGAAGGAAAAGAAGATATCTGATCGAAATACAAACACACCAATGATTTCATAAGTAAAGTCATGCAAGGAAATAACATGTTCAACAGCTGGGCCCTGATGCAACAATAGTAGACAGGTTACACAATCTGGTGCAGTGAAGCCACTCCAAGGTTTTGATTTAAAAATTAGAAATGTGTATATAATTATGGTTATTGCTCATCCTATAATCATTTTGGAAATAAGGGAGATGCAATATATTTTTGTGAACACTAGGTGGCACCATCAAGCCAATGTGTATAATGGTATGCTGGGACTTCCAGGTTGAGTGTTGTAAATAATGCCATACAAGATTTATTTAGATATTTAGCAGCACAGATTTGCTTTAACAGTGTTAGCAATACAGTTTTTAATTTTGTTAGTGTGTCTCCTGACATTCTCCAAGCACAAGACACAACACTATGTATGCTGATCTATCTTTTTAAAATTGTTAGTTGCCTGTCTATCATGTTGATTCTCTCACTTTAATACTTTGAACTGCTACTGAAACAAGAATGTAGATAAGGACTTGTGATAGCATTCTTACTTTCATGATTCAAAATATATAAAAATCAAAAAGTCATCATACAACCAGACAATTTGCATTTTCAGAGGGATTTCAGTAATGGGATTCACTTCACTTTTGTCACAGTTGGTTTAATTTACTCATATTATTATAGATGATGTAGATATTGCACAGTTTGTGTAGTACTGTATTAAATGAAAGGATATAGTACAGTTACAAAACAATAGAAGATAAGATGGTTGGGGGTTCTGCTCATGAGAGCTTGCAATCTAAAAGCTCTTTAGAAATCTAAACAAGGCAATAGTTGTGTGGGGATCTGTTGATGGAGAAAGTTCAGTTCTTAGGTAGAGGTGAAATAGGCTTCCCTGAAGATATGAGTTTTCAGGAATCATCAAAAGGTAGAGTAGGAGATGGAGAGATTGGGGTAAGGAGTTCGAGAGGATGGGAGAGGATCTGTAGAGGTCCTAAAGAGAAGCATAGAAGGAGGAGATGAAGGAGCTTGAGAGTTGGGGTCTTAAGAAAAGTGGAAATTTTATGTGATATTTAGAGATAACATTGACAATGTAGCTCAGGGCAGTGGCGTCACTAAGGTTAATGTCACCTGGTGCTGTAAAACATGGTGTCACCTCCCCCCATGTTTATTGCACTGCTACGGAACGGCTCTCTCCCGCACCTCAGCCTGCCGCAGTGCCCTGTCCTGCTGCTGCGGAGTGACAGCATGAGCAAGACAGAGCAGAAGACACTTGGAAGGCTCTCCTCCTGTCTAGGAAAAAGGCCTCAACCAAGTCCACAGCACAACCCCCCCTCCCCACAGGGAGGAGCACACCGGATAAAAGGGTAGGTGCAGCCAAATTGCATGCTACATACAGGGTGCAGGACTCAGGTATGCACTATGTACAGGGGCAGGACTCAGGTGTGCGCTATGTGCAGGGAGCAGGACTCTGGATTGTGCTATGTACAGGGGGCAGGGCTCTGGAGTGCGCTATGTACAGGGGGGCAGGACTCCAGATTGCGCTATGTACAGGGGCAGAACTCAGATGTGCGCTACGTACAAGGTGCAGGACTCTGGAGTGTGCTATGTACAGGGGGAAGGACTCTGGAGTGTGCTATGTACAGGGGGCTGGACTCTGGAATGTGCTATGTACAAGGGGCCGGACTCTGGATTGGGCTACGTATAGGGTTCAGGACTTAAGATTGCACTATGTACATGGGGCAGGACTCTGGAGTGTGCTATGTACAGAGGGCAGGACTCTCAAGTGTGCGCTATGATAGGGGGAAGGTCTCTAGAGTGTGCTATGTACAGGGTGCAGGATTTCTGGAGTGTGCTATGTACAGGGGGAAGGACTTTGGAGTGTGCCATGTACAGGGGGCATGAGTTAAGATTGCTCTATGTACAGGGGGCAGGGTACAGAAGTGGGGTGTATACAGAGTGCAACGTTTAGGAGGGTGCTATGTACAGGGTGCTGTGTACAGGGGGCAGGGTTTAAAAAAATTGCAAAGTACAGGGTGCAAGGCTCAAGAGTTCTCTATATACAAGGTGCAAAGTTAAATACTGCATGCTTTACAGGCCAGAAGAGAGTACAGAGGGGCTGCTGTTAAAGACCAGCTATAACTTACAGAGGCTATGCAGTCTGGGCTTTAGAAGGAGCTGTCCCCGGGACAGTAGAGCTGTCATACAAATTGCCCAACCCCTCCCTCTCTCATAGGCCGCGTACACACCATCGGACATATCCGATGAAAACGGTCCGCGGACCATTTCCATCGGATATGTCCGATCGGGAGTTTGATCCGATGGCGTGTACACACCATCGGATCAAATTCCCCGCCGCCAGCGGGCGCGGTGACGCGGCGGTGACGTTGACGCCGCCGCGTCACCGCCACGTCACCGCACCAGGAAGTAAAACACTTCTGCGCATGCGCCGAATCCATTCGGCGGCGGCGCGGCGGCGGAGGGGGACTACATGTCTGCTGGTAAGTGTACTAACCAGCAGACATGTCGGGCGGACAGATTCCCACCGGATGGATTTCAAAGCATGCTTTGAAATCTGTCGGGTGGAGAAATCTGTCCGCTAGCCCATACACACGAGCGGAGATGTCTGCTGAAACGGTCCATCGGACCGTTTTCAGCGGACATATCCCCTCGTGTGTACGCGGCCATAGAGGTACTGCTTGGCAGTGGTAATTTTTCCCGATCTCTTCCAATTGGCTAACCCTGCTGCTAGTCAGTCCTGTGATCGCTTTAGTTGGTAATGAGAGATGGGGCGGGTGGTGTCTGCAGCACTGCTTTTCTGGGGCACTGTGACCCAGAGTGACTTTGTGTGCTGTGTGTGTGTGGGGGTTAATATGACACTGAGCGCCTGAGCAGCAGGCAGTCAAAGGCACAGCTGCAGGGTTTAGATTTGTCTCAGGCAACTCCATGTATGCAGTGTGGCTCAGCCCCACACACACTGCACAGAGATGCATGATGTGCCGTTTGTGTCACCCTTCTGGTGGGTGTCATCTGGGTGCGACCCCCCCCCCCCCATAGCGACGCCACTGTCTCAGGGCAGAATTATGGATGGCTGGGTACATTAGTGTTTTGAGTTTTATTTGGGTGAGTGGAAGATACAACATTCATGAAAGAGTAAAAGGGGATGTAGAGTTAGGCCAATGAGAAGGAAGATAGCAAGGAAGTGAATTAGTAGCTTGGTGCTGTCATTGGTTAAGAAAGGGGTATTATTATTTATAGGCACAGATTCACGTAGGGCGGCGTATGTTTGTGCGGGTGTAGCGCATCTCATATACGGCGCCGTAACATAGAGAGGCAAGTACAGTATTCACAAAGCACTTGCTCCGTAAGACGCGGCAGCATAGCATAAATTGGCTGGCGTAAGCCCGCCTAATTCAAAGTAGGAAGGAGGTGGGCGTGATCTATTTAAATTAAGCGTGACCCCATGCAAATGAATGGCCAATCGAACGGCGCATGCTCAGAATCACGTTGCATATACTCCCTAAGATACGACGGCTCAATGCCTACGATGTGAACATAACCTACGCACAGCCCTATTCACGTAGTACTATGTAAACGGCGTACGCGACGTAAAATTCGACGGTGTCGTTCCCTTGCCCATACCTTTGCATTACCTGCGCCTAATATAGCAGGGGTAACTTTACGCCGGACGTACGCCTTACGTAAACGGTGTAGATTACAGCGACGGGCGCAAGTACGTACGTGAATCGGCGTATCTTGCTCATTTACATATTCGAGACGTAAATCTATGGAAGCGCCCCTTGCAACCAGCGTAAATATGCGCCCAAGATCCGACTGCATAGGAGACTTACGTTGGTCGGATTAAGCCAAAATTCAGGTGTATCTAATTTAATACGAAGGCGAACCCGTGGACTTACGCGGCGTATCAGGCGATACGTCGGCGTAAGTCCTTTCTGAATCCGGGCCATAGTGTCTACAAAATAGGGATAGTTTTATGGCATTTTTTTTTTTTTTTTAATAGTAATGGTGGCGATCAGTGATTTTTATCATGACTGCGACATTGTGACGGACACTTTTGACACCATTTTGGGACCATTGTAATTTTTACAGCGATCAGTGCTATAAAATAGCATTGATTACTGTATAAATGACACTGGCAGTGAAGGGGTTAACCTGCAGGGGGCGCTGAAGGGGTTAAGTGTGACCTAGGGAGTGCTTCTAACTGTTAGGGGGCTCGCTGTTCCGGATGAGAGGGGACAGACGATCAGTGACAGTGTCAGGGGAAGGATGGGGAGATGTTGTGTTTACACTAACATCTCCCCATTCTTTAGCTTCATGGCACAATTGCAGGACACCGGTGGACATCGAGTCCACAAGTCCCATGGGCACGGTCACGGAGCTCGCGAGCACTTCGCCGGCACTGTGTGTGCGACCACGCGGCTCGTAAATTAAAGGGCACGTATATATACATCCATTTGCGCAGCCGTGCCATTCTGACAACGTACATCCTTGTGTGGCGGTCGGGAATTGGTTAAAGTGTTACTAAACCCACAACAGTAAAATCAGTCTGTATATGCAGCATAGCATGGTTGTTATACTCACTGTGGAACCTAAGGGGTTAATCCTCTGCCTTGTGTAAAAAGGCAGTTTTATCCTGTATGCACAGATCCTTCCCTGCCTGCACTGTCTATCAGGGGAAGGCCAGCTAACACAGGCAGAGTAGCCGACCTGCACATGCTCAGGTGTGTCTTTTATGCTGGAGAGAACAGTTACTTGTTCTCAGAGCTTGCCAGGTCACGTGGTATTGACATCACACACATGGGCGTGTATACAGGCTGCAGTGGAAATCTCCTCCTTCCTGAAATCTCAGCACTTGAGAAACTGCAGTTTATCATGCAACAGTGGTATACAGATTAACAAAAGATGTATATAGTTGCAGTATTTCTAATGTATAAAGAAGATTTATAAGCTGTGGGCACTGTGGGGGGAGGATGAACTATTTTCATATTACTGGGTTTAGTAACACTTTAAGAATACCTGAAAAATGGTGGCTTTGAGCCTTATTACGCTCTTTGATAAAGGAAAACCTTCATCACACTGCTGGATGGGAAACATTATTATTCTGTTTATCCAGCTACAGGTCAATGGTGATAGACCACCCTTCCACCACCATACAGTGCCAGAAAGCAACTCCTATCTTCAGAATTTCTGAGTGTTCAGAATCTGTTTGAAAAGGAAATAGTGGAAATGGGACTTCTAATGTCGCATACACGCTCAAGCTTGGCTTGCATACACACAGTCATTCCGACAGGAAAAGTCCAATATAGCCTACACACAGTTGAACCAAAAGCTCACATCTGACTTTTCTTGTCGGAAATTCTGACCATGTGTAAGGGGCATACTGTATTTGCCGGTGTATATGACGACTCCCTAATTTTACGATTTTTTGCCTGTACTCACCGTATAAGACGACCCCCCTTCCGAGGCTTCCGACGCTTCACATTTCTTCCTTCTGGAGCCATATTCTTCTTTCTTCTTGCTGGAGTTGGAGCCAATCACGGCGAGCAATGTATTATATTAATTAATACTGTACAAAGCCTGCTTGGATTGGCAGAGGCTGTAACATCATCAGCCCACACCTCTTTGGACTCTCAAAGCCAATCCGAGCAGGCTACTGTATGTAGCCTGCTCGGATTGGCAGAGGTTGTTACTCCAATCCAGGCAGGCTCTGTATTTATTTGAATACATTGCTCACCGGGATTGGCTAAGTGGTATATACTGTATGTAGCCGAAAGCTACATACGGTATTACTGCACATGCAGCAGGCATCCGAGCAGCTGACCTGGCGTACAAGACGACAACTGCTTTTTGGCCATTTTTTTTTACATGTAAGTTGTCTTCTAAGTTGACATTCACTGTCAGTGATTTTTTTAAATGTATTTTTTTTAACAAGTTATAACGATTGTAGGATTGGGGAATCAGACTCCAATGGTAGGTGCGTTTTTCAGTGAGTAGACAATTCCAGAACTGAGTTTTTTTAACCACTTCAATACCCAGCCATAGAAAATTGACGGCCTGGGATGGGATTTACCATCCTAAGTGGCTGTCAATTGACGCCCTGGGCATTGCAGGCGAATATCTGGATGATGCCTGCAGCCAGAGGCATCATCCAGATATCCTCTTCTTCAGCCGACGATTCTGCACAATGTAAGAACGATCATAGCGGCGGTTCCGCCGCTTGATCGTTCTTACAGGCCGCGGGAGGGGACATCCCCCCCCTCCCGCCGCCATCCGGTGCTTCTCCGGGCTTACCTGTGCCTTCGGGGGCCCGGAGAACGAATCGTCGGCGGCGGCAGGAAGCATAGAGATGACTGGTGACCAGATGGTCACCAGTCATCTCTATGACCGTCGGAGGACCCGGGCGCGATGTGATGACGTCACGCCCGGGTCCCCGTAAGTAAACAAAGCCGCGATTGCGGCTGTAAGCCCCCATTCATGAGATCGGTGAATTTTTTTTCACCGATCTCATGGTTTCCAGCCTGGAGGAGAGATGTGAGGTCTTATTGACCCCACATCTCTCCATAAAGAGGACCTGTCACACACATTTCCTATTACAAGGGATGTTTACATTCCTTGTAATAGGAATAAAAGTGGAAAAATATAAAAAAAATATAAAAAGTGTAAAAATAAATAAAAAATAAGTCAAAAAAATAAATAAAAGATAAAAAAAATATTAAAACGCCCCTGTCCCCGATAGCTCGCGTGCAGAAGCGAACGCACACGCAAGTCCCGCCGACATATGTAAACGCCGTTTAAACCACATAAGTGAGGTATCGCCGCGTGCGTTAGAGTGCCAGCAACAAATCTAGCACTAGATCTCCTCTGTAAATCTAAACTGTAACCTGTAAAAAATAAATAAAGCGTTGCCTATGGAGATTTTTAAGTATCGAAGTTTGGCGCCATTCCATGAGTGTGCGCATAATTAAAGCGTGACATGTTGGGTATCTATTTACTCGGTGTAACATAATCTTTCACATAATACAAAAAAATTGGGCTAACTTTACTGTTTTGTTATTTTTTTAATTCATAAAACATTTTTTTTACAAAAAAAAGGCGTTTGAAAAATAATTGCGTAAATACCGTGCAAGATAAAACTTTGGAATGACCGCCATTTTATTCCCTAGGGTGTCTGCTAAAAAAAACATATATAATGTTTGGGGGTACTGTGTAATTTTCTAGCAAAAAAATGATGATTATTACATGTAGGAGAGAAGTGTCAGAATAGGCCCGGTATGGAGGTGTTATAAAAGCCTGGTATTGAAGCGGTTAAGGGCCTGGTAGCCCACTTTTATTTAAAAGCATCAAAGTTCATAGATACAAAAGCAGCCCTCGCAGGGGTTCCATCATTCCTGTATCTTGCAAAAAAAAAATCCACAGTCGCACACAGCATCTGGTTCGCACACAGCGACTTATCCGCACACAGCGTTTGATTCGCACACAGCGACTTGTTCGCACATAGCGACTTATCCGCACACAGCGTTTGAGCTTACTGGTCGCAGACATCGTTTGAGCTTACTGGTCGCACACAGCGTTTGATCTTCTTGAAGCACACAGCTTCTTGCTGCCCCAACATTAATGACCTCTGCCTCCTGCAGAGAGACGCATCCACTCTGTCTTCTCTCACAGAGGTTTGGGAGTCACCTGACTCCTAGCACAGACCTCCTGTCTGTGGTGTGGGGCCCTGAATGCTGTTCAGGTCAGAACTATATACCTGGACATACAGCTGTCCAATTAGTGTGTCTTGCTCTCCTGAATCTGGCGTAAACTAGCCATTTCTCACACAGCACAGGGTCCCATCCTCACACAAGATATGTCATAGAACAGTATGCCCATAAAGAACGACACTAGAGGTTCTACATAGGCAGGGATTTTATTCAAATTTAGTGGTAACACAACATTTTCTGTTTCAGGGCAGCGTTTACTCTGGTGTCCCATTTTCTTGCTTCTTATTCGTGGATTCCATCTATGTATCTTTACATGTCCCTTACTTTCTACCTTATTCTTGTAAGAAAGGGATTTATGCTTTAGTAGTTTTTCACCAGACTGAAGGTGTTATTCCACTACTACTGCACTAGTTATGACAGTTATGCCAGTATTCTTGCTATGTGTTGGGATGATAGGTTGCTGGCTGAACAAGTGCACAACACTTTATCTATATTCAAAAAAAGTCAGTAGGTGCTATAGCTTTTTTTTCCCCCCAAGAACAACTACACATTTTTTTTTTTTAAATGGCATCATTCTGCTTCTTTCTCCTGTTGAGTGAAAAGAGGCTTGGCAGCATTACTAGTCCTCTCCATACTCCACACTCCAGCACTTACCTTCACATTCTCTTTTGCTAGTGGTTGTGCCCCAGCATCATTCAACCACTTGCTGTAGTCATGGGCATGCTCTTGGGGATGCGTCATCATTCAGCATGGACTACATAGAATGTTTCTCCATCAGCATTGCTCTGACTCATTCAATTGTAGATATAGACTTTACTAATTGTTTGTCAAGAACAAACAGGTAGACATGTGAAATAGAGTCTGGGGCTCCATCTGCTGACCGGATATCAAATGTTTACCCAGCTCAAATTTTAATTATTTCTTGGTAGAGAGGTCAGATTTACATGAACTGTTTAAAGTCTGTGGAATATTGCTTTCACCTAGGACTATGAAATTCGTTCCATATAAAACCATTTTTGTTTTGATTGTTTGATATTATTTTACATAATTGATATTCAGATCACATAACCTTAATGCCAGGTAACTAATTTGGTTTTGGTCTCACATAATACTGCATTTACACACATTTTCAAAAAGTACCCAATAAAAAGAAGAAACATCTGTGTAACTGACCCACTTTGAAGTTTATTTAAGCATTTTTGTACATCATTCAGATTTTTGTCCAGTCAACACATTAAAGAAATATCCATGCCTAGATGAACAACATACAAGAAAATAAAGAGGCCTAAATATGAACACGGTTTTATTACCTATAAATATATATCCCATATTAACTGCCAAGGTAGGTGGCATTTAATCTTTGACATTCAGTTGGAAATAGCAAAAGATTTTTTTTTTTTTATAACCATGCTTAATAATTATATTAAAGGGACCCTGCCACAATATTACTAAGGCCAAGGTCCTTAGCTGGATGCAGCCGATGTCTGACTCCTGGGCTACATTCTAGTTCTTGGTTAGTGATGTCACTTGCAAAGAGACTACACTTTATGGCCAAATGTTTATAGAAACCTGATAATCACTTGTTAGACATCCCAATCAAAACCACAGACATTCATAAAGAGTTGACCTCTCCCCAGGGCTGATCCTAGGCAGGGTGCACAGGGTGCATTGCACCCAGGCGCCTGCAGAATTGGGGGCACCAAACATCTAACAGACTCTCTAACAGAAGCCCTCTCTGTGTCCTCTTCCTGTATTTTGTTTATTGTTAAGAGATCATGTAAGGATCACAGGTTAATGAAGACTTTGTGGGGGAGCATCGCTATGGTTGAGTCGTTGCCATAGAAACATTTGTAAAGGGGAAGAGTCAGTAACATCACGACTCCGATGTGGGGGCGCCAGAAATATTTCTGCACCCAGGTGCCTGTGACCCTGGGACCGGCCCTGCCTCCCCCATAACAGCCTCTACTCTTCTAAGAAGGCTTTCCACAATATTTTTAAGTGTCTGAGGGATTTTTTTGCATTGATTCAAAAGAGCGTTTGAAAAATTAGGTATTGCTTTTGGATGAGAAGATTAACCCCTTGGCGCTGGCTGAACGCAAATATGTGGCCTCTTAGTGCGTGGGCCCTGGTGCAGAGCAGCTGCATATTTTCCTGAATTTGGTTGAATGCAGCTGTGCCGAGAGCATGCGCCCTGTGCACTCCCGGCACGGTTAGTGGCAGCTACGCCCGTCGGAACAAAACAGACAAGACAAGCAACTGCTTTGGGCCCCGAGCTGGCCTGGAGCCCCAGCAGGGATGCAGCTTGTAGCGTGGCCAAGCTCCTCTTCCTAGTTCCTCCTGCAGTCCGGACGGGTACCGTAACCGCGCGGTACAGGAGATTCAGTTTTCTGTTCCTGGCCAGACTGACAGGAAGTGCACACACTCAGTGCTCACTTCCTTTCAGTCCGGCCAGGAACAGCAAACTGAATCTCCTGCTGCGCGGTATGCGGTAAGGAGGGGTGGGGGGTAAAAATAACATGGGGGGAGTAAGGGGGGATGCAGTCAGAAGTACTACTCACCAACCCAACCCCCCCTGCTTCTCAACTTGAAGCTCAGCAACACCCCATCCCCTTGCTTCTTGCTTGGGGCCCCCATATTTCTTCAAGCGGCACTGGTGGTAGCCAACGGAAAGCTGCCAAGCGCTACTTGCGATCGGGAGCTTTCCGATCATGTGACTGCCAATCACGGCGATCACATGATCATAAATACCGCCCCCCCAGCATCTGAATCCAGCGCATAGGGGTTAAGCATATAGTTGCTATTCTAATTCATCCCAAATTGTTTAATAGGGTTGAGGTCAGGGCTGTGCTCAGGCCACTCAAATTCCTCCACAACAAACTCACCAAACTGTTTGTTTATGGACATGGCTTTGAATACAGTCATGCTGGAACTGAGAAGAACCTTCCTAAACTGTTGCCAAAGGGTTGAAAGCACACAGATTTGAGAATTCCTTTAACAGTACTCTTCACTGGAAACAGCTGAATGTAGCACTTTGGAGAGGTGTCTGCATGCTTTTGGACATATTGTGAGTGTGATGGTGAGGGGTCCATACATTTTTTGCTATATATAGTGCCGAATACGATAAGGGAGTCAGATAATGGCTGTTTCTAGCAGAGGGCATTAGCTTTGTCTCTGCCAGATATCATGCGGCATGGCAGGGTCACATTAAAGAGCACCTGTTGCCTATACATTAGGCTTCCCCAAAAACTTATGGCAACTTGCTTTATTAATACTAGAAGCCATTAATGTAGGGCTTGTTTGTACCATTCCATAGTTCATGCCACTTTTCTTGCTTCCCATACCTGTATATTTGTTTATAATAAAATGTGTGCTTATTGGTTTTGTCATTCTATAGATATTAAAGGTACACTTCTGCCAAACATAAACATTTTGCCTCATTCAAGGAACACATCCTACCTGCCAAACAGCTGTCCCACTCACTCAATAGCTTTGGCTTTCATTATTATAATTTCTTGAAAAAAAAAAAAACCAAGCCTTTGAAAATGCAGACTGGTGTGTTGCTAGATTCCAGCACCACCCTCTGTAGTTCTAAGAGTGGTAGCTTCCAAGGCAGGGGCATTGATAGGATTGTAATTGACCTTCCACACTAGGGAAAGGGGTCAATGGCAGTGTGCATTGTGTGCTGTAGGAAAATGTAGGCATCTATAAAGTAGCCCCTCCTAGTGTATAGCAGGCATCCACTAGAAACTTACCTCTTCTACTCCTATTTGCCACCATGAACCCCACTTTAGACAGAATATTTTTCTCAAAAATATTCTGGGTATTGGGGAACATGTGATGCATCTCTCTGACTTGCCACAATGCAGTGCTTGATGTCTGAGTGGCCACTTGCTGTCACATTGGTTGAGGAGAGGCTGCCTTGCAGCATGCATCGCCAACCATCAGATTATTGGCAGTCCAGAAATTGTGCAGAGGCTGTAAACTGGATCAGGATCACAGACAAAAGACAAATTCTAATACTAGAAGAGAGTGTCTGTTATACACTTGGAGGACTAGTAATTGTTTGAAAGGAACACATTTGTAAATGTAAATGATTAAATGACAACAGGCCCATCCCTTGCAAGCTGTAGGCACTGTTCTCACATCTTCCATACAAGACTGGAGCCAAATAGCACATTTCTATTTGATGTCATTGGCTTGTGCCCTGGTGATTCATTTAGCCTTTCATATTGCATGATTCTTTAAACCCAGCATAACTTTAAAATGCCTGATATCAATAAATAACAGATTTGAGCACGCCAACAGTTTTGCAATTTTATGGAAGCTACAATTCTCGGTCTTACCTGAAGTTCAAGTGTGGTAAAACCTTGAAAATACACTACTTCTATGGGCTCTCTAAGGAAATAGACTATGGGATGTGGGTTACTAGAATTCAGGGAATTACATCTAAACTGGCAGTTTCATTAACTTTGCTGCTTCTTGAGAAATGCTAGTGACCTCTTTACTACATGAACTCCAATCCCTACTGTGCTAAACTCCATCTTTAATGGCAGCTACATGTTGGATTCCTTTTCCCATGATACCTTGCAGTAGCTGTAATACAACTTCTGGCAGTAGTGTGTAGGGAAGCTCAAATTCCATTCTTGTTTTATATAGAACACTTATTCATCAAACTGTCTTCATGTTTACCTTTGTAAAAAGCTCACAATCACAAGCACATTATCTTAGAAATATTGCAATAAAAATATCAAAATTTGTTTATGCTAACAAAAACATTCATTATAAGGAAGATGAACCTTGCAACCAATCCCCGTTAACAATCTTACAGGCTACGTTGTGTATTAAATTACCCTTTGACAAACGAAGAAGGGAAAAAAGAAACATCTATTATTGCACAGTATAAAATCCATTTTGTTAAAGAGTTTGCTTTGGCCCCCTGTTTTTAAGTAAAAGGGAACACGAGCAGATGATTGATATTATTTTAAGGACATTTGTTACTGGCAATGTTCCTGTGAGGTAAACCAATACCAGCCTTATAGCAGCACAATATTATGACTGCAGTGGGAATCCATTTTTCACACTGACAAAGAGGATGGTACGACACTAAAGCTGGTCATACTGCAGACGTGGCGACGTGGTCAGTGAACGCCTTGTCATCTTGGCACACACACGCGCTTTATTCTATGGCTTTACACAATCTTCACAGCAAAACTCTATGCTGACAGCGTTGCACAAGGTACGAACTACAGACTCATCGCAGGGTATTTTCAATGGCTGGAAGAGAAGCAAGGGAAGGTCACAGCTAGCCCAGCGCAGGTAATGGGTGAGTTTGGGCCACTCCAGTGAGAGTTTCGCCTCTTGACCACTGACTCACTTGTCGGCGGCCTTGGTTGTTGAAGACAGATGACCCAACTGTTCGCCAGTTCTGGAGCACAGGAGATATTTGAAGGCAATGCTCTTGTGTAGAGCAATTTACACAAGGCTTCCAGGCCAAGAGATTACACTAAGGGTGACTTTGCTTCTTTGTTCCTTCAGCATCGGGACAAGAGCAGAATGGCTCATTCCCACCGTAGATAAACCATTCACAGCAACAATCATATCTCCACATCTGTAAGCAGAAAGTTCAACTCATATTAATATACATGCAAAGGAGCCAGTCAATAGTTTAGCTGTGTTTAAAAGAAAGCCAAGCACACAGCTCTGAGGTGTTAATAAAAATCTGGACCTTCTGTAAATCTGCGTCTTCAGCTGTCGGTAGCTTCAGTGTACTCTGAATGCAGCAAGTAAGACCTCCTGATCTACAGTACATTCTAGTTCTGGATCAGTGCCTAAGCTGTTATTAAAACCGCTGACAGCTAGGTAACTAATAATTTTAGAACAAAGGCTACAATGGCTACCTAAGCATGGCCCCTCACCACAGATTTACTTTAAAATAAAATAATATCAATCCCCCCTTTTTTAATCATACTTAACCTAGCTAGATGCATTAGTCTGATGCTGTATCTCTCCCCCACTGGCTCGGACACTGAGAACCAAGGCTTTTAAACAGCGCTGATCGCTCGGTCCTCACAGCTCCCTGAGAATAGAGCTGGTGACTGCCAGCAGCTCTTTGCTCTGTCTCCCGCATTCACTGGAGCTCTGAGCTGTGAAGGAGGCGGGAGAGGCCAGCTCATGCTCTCAGCAGCTCACTGAGATGCTGAGCTGGGTGCTGGTCCAGGCATGTGGGCAGATCCTGAGTTCATTGTTGTGATCTTGCCTGGGCCTGGACTGGCTCTGTGATGTCAGCAGATAGCGCAATTCAGTCCAAAAAAAATCTGCACTCCTGTGAACGACCTTTGGATGTACTTCTTCTTTAAGCTCTTGCCCTATTGCAATATTTATATTATTGCTCCTCTGCCTGATGCCCTTGAAAGCTGCCAGGTGACACTTAGTGGGGGCCAAAGTTGTTAACAGCCAACATACACACTAAGGATACCAGAAAATAATCGTTTCAGAGGCTACAGGCACCTGCAGCCTTTAGATGGCAGTGTGCATCTGTTTAATACTGCAACTGTCTGATACAAGCAGAGTATTTTGGCATGTCCTGAATTTCTGCTCTCCTACCTGGAGCTTTACTCTGAAGCAAATGTGACATTTTGGGATGTATTTCGTAAATATGTTAAAATTGCCATACAGTGAACCAAACACTATTACCACAAAGCTTTGATCGCATTTATTGACATGTTGCAGTGGATGCAAATTTGTATCCTTTTAGAGAGTGTGTGATGCGTGATGCGTGATGCAAGAAACGATTGTCCACATATATGTCTCAAATAGGGTCAACATGTAATGGAGAGAAAGCAAGCCATAATTGTAACTAAGTTTCTATAAAGTAAAAGAACGTCCAAAGATTTACATCTATATAAACAACATTTTTGGGATGCGACAAAAAGTTAGATGACTGAGAATAAAGGAGAATTCAGCAAAACAGCATTTGCATCTACAATAGCTACATATAGTTTTGGGCAATCCTCAATTGTTTCAGCAAAACAAATTTTTATTGAGTTCTAATGATGTCTATTACTCACTTCAGTCGCCCATCGTAATATGCGGGCGTCCCGAGCACGATGGTCTTAATAAAGAAAGGCTGGTTTGTGTGATTCTCCTCATAACCACCAACTATGCTGAAGCCCCAGCTCCCCATATTGCTTCTCCGCAGCACCACGTCATGGCAGCGATGGAGACAGCTAAAAAGGAGACATAATTAGGCAGTTATAATCATCAGTGACATTTCACTAAATGTTCGGTACTTATCATCAGCAGCTCATATTTATGCACAGGTAACATTTTAGGTACCATGTTCTTCACAACCAATAATGTGACCATTTTGGAAATAGCTACAGTCAGGTTGGCAAAGGTTAAAAGAAAAAGATAATTTTGAAGACCCAGAAAAAAGCTGCAAAATGTTAAAATTACAATTTTATTATAATCAACTAAAACACTCCTGCACATATTTTATAATTCAACTGCATATAACAGCCTGTAATACTTAAAGTACCCCTGTCAGGCTAAGGAAATATCCTATAGGAAGGTTCTTGCAGTAGAAGAGCTCTTATGCTCAGCTCTCTGGTTGCATGTGCCTCTACCTTCTTTCCATTCTAGAGCTACAGTCTTCATCAGGCTCCTCAGCATTTGGCACTTCTTGGAATGTCGAATGCCTGCGTCCCCCACAAAAATCTGTGATTCTATTCAATTACTCCTACTGTGTCCTGTAGTATTGTAGGGGTTGGTGGATGGAACCACAGCTCATGGTGGTGGACACTGGCATCCCACACAGAACTGATAAAAGCTGAAAAGTCTGATAGAGATTGTAGCCCTGGAATGGAGAGCACATGCTGCAAGGGAGGTGAGAATAAGAGCTCTTCTATTTCAAAGATCTGCCTCTGCTGAAGGTTTGAGTTACCAAATGTCAGTGTCGAAAACTTAATGACTTGGAGAGGATCTGCAGTCGGACAAAATCCCTCCTGAGATGCGTGGAAACCTGGTGGCCAACTACAAGAAATGTCTGACCTCTGTGATTGCCAACAAGGGTTTTTCCAATAAGTACTAGGTCATGTTTTGCAAAGGGGTCACATACTTATTTCACAACTAATTTATAACTTTTTTGAAAAGCGTTTTTCTGGATTTTTTTTGTTATTGTGTCTCTCACTGTTAAAATAAACCTACCATTAAAATTATAGACTGATCATTTGTCAGTGGGCAAACGTACAAAATGAGCAGGGGATCAAATATTTATTCCCTCATTGTATGTATGCTTGTGACTTAGGGATTTTAGGCGGCGTACACACGTACGAGAACCTCGACGGGCGGAACACATCGTTCCGCCTGTCGAGGCTCTCGGCCGGCCGTCGAAATCGGCGACCCGCCCGTCGGTAATGGCAACCAGCCATTCATCCAGGCGGGCCGTCAAGCAAATAGAGAGCCTGCTTGTGTACTTAATGGTATAACATTGCAAGGATAACTTTCCTAAATTAAAACCAATAGAAGCTGGGGGAGAGAACATGTCACAAAGCAGTATTTTAGAATGGCACCAGTTTGTCCAGAATAAAACCTTATTGCTTTGGTCGATTCCTAGGTCGTTATAAAAAGGTAAAGTAAAGCAAAGCTAAAACACTTTTGGCTCCCTTTCCTATCTCCTACAATTTCCTATTGACTAGTAATAACCCAATAGGACTACGTAGGGGATGGGAAGGAGCGATAAACTTTGAGGCCGCGTACGCACGATCAGACATGTCCGATGAAACATGTCCGACGGACCGTTTTCATCGGACCAGGCTGAAGCGGTCTGTTGGTCTGATGTGCGTACACACCATCGGACCAAAATCCCCTCGGACCAGAACGCGGTGACGTAGAAGACAACGACGTGATGAAAAAACAAAGTTCAATGCTTCCAAGTATGTGTCGACTTGATTCTGAGCATGCGCAGGATTTTGGTCCGATGATTTTGTGTACTAACCATCAAACATGTCCAACGGACAGGTTTCCAAGCATGTTTTGAAACTTTTGTCTGCTGGAAAACGGTCCGATAGGCCATACACACGATCAAACATGTCTGCTGAAACTGGTCACATGCTCCACTCATTTTACAGGTGGGAAGTGGGCATTATTGCAATCTGTAAAGACAGGAGTCACTTGTTTTTAAATGCATTTGCTGTTCAATGGCTAATCGGCAGCCAGAAGCATAGACGTAGAAACACTGCTCAGTGGAATGTTAAATCTAATTCAATATATGTTTCCCGGAACAAGTAAATGGAATGTATGAATGTTTATTTAGAATGTATGTAAAAATGGACAGAAGGGCAAAAAACAAGAGTAAAACTGAACAAAATATTCCTGCTTATGCAGCAGTTTATGGTTTAAGCTCTTCCCTCAGTTAAGTGGAGAGCTAAACAGTGCAGACTGCTGTGCTTACAGGCAAATCATATGCTAGAGTTCTGTCTCATTTACATACTTCACCGTCTTCTCTTATATAGCAAGTAAACAGAGTGTCGAATGTGGAAAAAAATGCAAATACACTGCAAACCATGTTACCAACATAAATTCCAACTGATGTGGAATAAAATTGTGTCCACTTCCTATCATTAGATGGGAATTGTCCATGCTAGCCCTATTGCTATGTCCCCTACAGGAACAGTCTGTATACGTATTTATTGTTATTTATTTACTGTATACATATTGTTATATTTAACAATCTCACAAAAAAAAGTGTAAACAGCAATCCAAAAATGTCAAAATATCAAAAAGCTTTATTCAAATTACTTTACCCACATCCTGTGGCGGCCCATCCATTAGGAACACCGCCTCCCTAATCATTGCGCCCGGCCCCTAATCTCCATGCAGGGTGCTAGATGCATGGATTTCAATGTGGGGTTTGTTTTTTGAGACCCAATTGGTCAGGGAGTCTTATGAAAGGTAGTGTTTGCTGCCCCCCCCCCCCCCCCCCAAAAAAAAATATTGGAGCACCAGCTGCCACTGCCTACAACCCAGGATAAAACCCCTGGTGGATCTATTTTAACATTAAGGGTTTTTATCTTGGGTTGTAGGGTATATGGGTAAAGTTTTTATTTTTTTTATTCACGGTTTTCTATTTTTGTATATTTACAAATATGTTTATTTAGCATGTAGCTCCATGGTGCTGTGAGATACAATATGTTGTTCTATTGTGTGTCCTAACGTGTAGGAAAATGACAATAAAGCTGGACTTGACTTGACCTGATAAGGGTACAGTAACTTGATATTTTGGATTGGCAACTAGATATTTTTTTATAATTTTTTATTTGGGAGATTGTTGGAGGACACCTGAAGCTTCATATATCATTTACCCTTTAATTAAATCAAAAAAATGTTTTGATGTATTTAGGTAATACATGCAATGCAAGCTGGTGTGTTATGGCTGGAACATAGGTGCGTTGGGGTATGTTTCCACCCAGGAAATGGTTCTAGGAGTTCTTAACGTAGCTTCCCTGTCCCTGCTGAAGAAAAGCATCCCCACAACATGATGCTTCCACCACCATGTTTCGCAGTGGGGATGTTGTGTTCGGGGCGAGGTGCAGTGTTAGTTTTCCACCACACATAGCATTTTACTTTTAGGCCAAACAGTTACATTTTGGTCTTCTCTGACCATAGCACCATCTAGCACAGGTTTTCTGTGTCCCCCACGTGGCTTCTTGCAAACTGAAAACGGGACTGCTTATGGATTTCTTTCAACAATGGCTTTCTTCTTGCCACTCTTCCATAAAGGCCAGATTTGTGGAGTGCACAATTAATAATTGTCCTGTGGACAGATTCTCCCACCTGAACTGTGGATCTCTGCAGCTCCTCCAGAGTTACCATGGGCCTCTTGGCTGCTTCTCCGAATAATGCTCTCCTTGTCCGGTCTATCAGTTTAGGTGGACGGCCATGTCTTGGTAGGTTTGCAGTTGTGCCATGCTCTTTCCATTTTCGGATGATGGATTGAACAGTGCTCTATGAGATGTTTAAAGCTTTGGATATTTTTTTATAACCTAACCCTGCTTTAAACTTCTCCACAACTTTATCCCTGACCTGTCTGGTGTGTTCCTTGGCCTTCATGATGCGGTTTGTTCACTAAGGTTCTCCAACAAACCTCTGAGGGCTTCACAGAACATCTGTATTTACACAGATTTTACTTTACACACAAGAGGACTCTATTTACTAATTAGGTGACTTTGAAGGCAATTGGTTTCACTATATTTTAGTTAGGGGTATCAGAGTAAAGGGGGCTGAATACAAATGCACACCACACCACACCCCACCACAATGTGTGCAAACTAAACACCTGTTTTTAATGTGAACTGTTAGACCTCATGTACACTGACGTACGTATAGAAGCAGTTGGGCGTTTTTTTCAGCAGCCCATGAAACCTCCTTTATGTTATCTTATCTGTCCGTATACACCGAGTAGTTTATAGTCGTTTAGAGGCAATTGAGTTTAGCTGCATTTTTTTTTTTTTAAGAAAAAAATTACGTTCAGGTAGGTTGGAGGTTTATTGGCATTTGAAAAACCAAATGCTTGTAACAGCGTGCAAATGCGGCAACTCTCGTTTAGTTTGTTTATAGGTGTTTTTAATGGAGATACATTTCTCACCATTTGCATTTGTAAAAAGCTCTTCTAAAAACAAATGCAGCTAAATGTGGCACAACAGAAGTTTTTAACCATCGGTTACTAGCTGTTAAGTTTCATTATTCAGGAGAAATTTTTAAAGCCTGTGTACATGAAGCCTTAGGCCGCGTACACACAATCAAATCTATCTGCTGGAAACGGTCGGCCCGACCGTCCCAGCAGACAGATTCGACCGTGTGTACGGGCGAGCCGACGGATTTGGCCAGCCGACAGATTTCAAAGCATGCTTTGAAATCTGTCGGCTGGGAACCCGTCCGCCCGACATGTCTGCTGGTTAGTACGCTAACCAGCAGACATGTCTTCTCGCACACGCGTCGAATGGTTTCGACGCATGCGCGGAAGTGTTTTACTTCCTGGTGCGGTGACGTGGCGGCGTCAACGTCACCGCCACGTCACCGTGCCGTCTGCCGGCGGGGATTTTGGCTTGATCGTGTGTCCGACCGATTTGAACAAATGTGTCTGCTCGTGTGTACAAGGCCTTAGACATACCAATTTGGTATATTGCAGGCTGGTTGGGAATTTTTCTTTGTTTTTGTTTGGCATGTATTGCCCTTCTATGTGCTCCTTGTCTGTAAATATGTGCAAACTAAACCCCTGTTTTTAACATGAACTTTTAGACAGGATAATTTAATTTGTTGCAGGCTGGCAGGTAAGTTGAGCTGAGAATTTTTCTTTATTTTTGTTAGACATATGTTGCCCTTCCATGTGCTCCTTGCTTTTAAGGCCAGTTAAAGGATGGGGCAGTTGCCGTTTGTATTGAAGCAGTTTTTGTCTTTAGTACATTTTTGTTCTCCCAAAACCTGGAGATTCTGCCACTGCTTTGACAAAGCTGTACTAAAATATACTTCTCACATATGCAGTAAAAAGTGCAGTAGATATGGCTGTTGTCATCTAAAACCTAATTAAAACCTAGTGCTTACTTCAGGAGCAATCACCTGTGAATGGTTTCTACACCCCAGTAAGATGTATATTTATTAGTTGACACTGGATTTTTTTACCATAGGCAGAGGCATAGGTTGGCAGGGGTGACATCTTAGTCACCCTGATAAAGAGATCTCTTTGGCACAGTTCATTGGCATGGTGGTGAGCAAACAGCTTGAACCCAGCAGGTATTAAATAAGCTTTTTACCATGCTTCCTCATTACCGATCTAAGATCTTGCACAGAACTGTAATAAGTTACTGGAAGAGACTTTTATAGTCTTACAGAAGATCTAATGCTGCAGTAAGGTAGAAGGTTTGCGGAGGAAAATAATCAGCCCCATGTGAGCAATAAAAAAAAAAAAATTCTTCTTACTGCAACTTTATTTCGTTAATGCCAAAAATATTACATTTGGTTGTTCCAATATTTTGTATTGTTTTGACACAGTACGAGATTACCATTTTTACATAATTGTTACATACCTGGGAAGACCCAACCACATGACCCATGATGGAGACCAGCTGGCATCATACTCATTCTCACTGATTGTGCTCATTTCTTCATTTATTTGTGCCTGCTCTTCAAGAACTTCCACCTCCAGGGCTTTCAGTGTGATGACCGAGGAGGCAGCACTGGCTTTCAGCATGGCTACTGCTTCACTATGACTCAGGTTGGTGAGATCAATGCCATTTATACTCAGTAGAACATCACCTGGCAGAAGAAAATTAACACAGACAGGTCAGACTGTTAATACTGTTAATACTGTTAACTGTTAATACTATGGAGCCATTTGCATATGCACTTCATTTAAAGAAAGCTATCAGTATGCATGGCCAGTATACATTGAGTGAGCAACTCGTAGTCCTTTAGATGTTAAAAAATACAATTTCCAAAATGCCAAGATATGTGCACCTGATGAAAACTGTCTAATGCCTAGTACACACGTAGGGGATTACTGGCGGTAAAAAGTCAGCCAGGAATCCTGATGGAAAAAAAGAGCTGGTTCACTTTTTTTCCCAGAAGTTTTCCTTTCGGGAAAACTGCGATTGCGCATTCACACAGCCAATTTTTCCCAGCCAAAAGCTCTCATTGCAGTTTTCCCAACGGGAAAACTGGTCATGTGTACGAGGCTTAAGAATTTCCCTCACTTTGAAGCGATTTCCTCTATCCTCTTCCCTCTCTAAGAAAGAAGTAAAGGGAAATTTACCTGGCAGGACACAGGCTGCAAAAAAACAACATGAGGATGGTTTTAACCCTTCCCTACTCTATACAAAAATTTTGGGGTGTGGACACACTTAAATAATATAAATTCTTTGCATTTTCCTTTGCAGAAATAGAGCATATATGTATATTGATCTTTGCCTCATCAAATACAAGACTTAGGGCCCTTTCACACGAGTGGACGAACGGTCCGCTTTTCATAAGTCCGTTTACGGACTCACAATGCATCCCTATGGGATCGTGGACGTTAGCGGATGATCCGCTAACGTCCGTAAACATCCGCCTCCGTCAAGATCCGTTTTTTCGGACGGAAGAAAATCCTATTTTTCTTCCGTCTGGCGGATCGGATCGGATGAATACGGACACGTGGTCCGTATTCATTCGATTCCCCATAGGGGAAAGTGGAGAAAAGACAGGGCGGTCCCCGCACACTGTGCAGGGACCGCCCTGTCAGCCGACAGCGCAGCGGGGATTTACAGATGATCCCCGCTGAGCAGACGGACACACACGGAGCGGATCAATACGGATCCACTCCGTGTGAAAGAGCCCATAGGGGGAAATTCATTTTTCTGGCGTGAATCCTTCTTGGTAATGTATTGCATCAAATTCATGAAGCTTCTGCAATACTTTTGATTCTGGCAGCGACTTGCACACCAAATTCGGATAGTTCTGAAATGTGCCACTTCTACATTTTTAAAATGAACATGACGAATTCAAAATAAAACACAAACAGTTTGTATCTTATGAAAGTGAAGCTAATTAAGAGCAACTCTCTTTTGGCGTACAGAGAGAAACGGGCGTAGACAGATTTTGAAAAAAAGTGTCTCACATGCATTTTTAAGTGGTGCAGCAAATTTAAGAACATGTTTTTAGACAGGTATATTAGTATGGCACCTGCTGCACCACCTTTTAAAACACATAAGTGACACTTTCACAAAATTTGTCCTGGCCAGTCTTTATGAATTCTAGGGATAGTGTTATCATGTATCCTGTTTCATTTGCTGCTCATTAGAGCAAGTAATGGAAAGCCCACTTTACCAGGGATATGGCAGAGTGTCTATTAACAGTTTTCCTAGGTAAATCTATCCTTCAGGATATTAATGAACTGGTAAAAGTATTCCTCTAACCAGTTAATAAGTAAATACCAAAACTTTGGATCACAGTGAACTAGCATGCATTCCTGAGCATTCTTACATGTGCAAACCAATTTACTCATCACCACTGCTTAATATGAAAAATGTCAATGTGGCTAAAAGAAGAGAATTCCATTACAGTGCCTTGAAAAAGTATTCATACCCCTTGACATTTTTCAAAATTGCTGTTTACAGACACTCTCCATCCAATCTGACAGAGCTTGAGCTATTGTGCAAAGAAGAATGGGCAAACATGTCACTCTCTAGATGTGCAAAGCTGGTAGAGACATGCCCATAAAGACTTGCAGCTGTTATTGCAGTGAAAGGTGATTCTACAAAGTATTGACTCAGGGGGGCTGAATAAAAATGCACTCCACACTTTTCACATATTTATTTGTAAATAATTTGGAAAAACTATTTTTATTTTCCTCCCAATTCACAATTATGTGCCACTTTGTGTTGGTCTATCACATAAAATACATTTACGTTTTTGGTTGTAACATGACAAAATGTGGAAAATGTCAAGGGCTATGAATACTTTTTAAGGGGGGAGAGAGGGAGAGGGGGGGGGAGAGACAAAGAGAGGGGGAGGAAGAGAGAGGGGGAGAGAGAATGTGTGTGAGTGTGTGTGTGTGTGTGAGAGAGAAAGAGAGAGAGAGAGAGAGAGAGAGAGAGAAAGAAAGAGAAAGAGAGAGGGGGAGGGAGAGAGAGAGAGAGAGAGAGAGAGAGAGAGAGAGAGAATGTGTGTGTGTGATAAAGAGAGAGAGAGAGAGAGAGGGAGAGAGAGGGAAAGAGAAAAAAGGGAGAGAGAGAGGGAAAGAGAAAAAGGGAGAGAGAGAGGGAGGGGGAGGGGGAGGGAGAGAGAGAAAGCACATAGCTTATGTCACAGGATTCCCAGAGCCCTGTGAGAATTCTAAAAAGAGAGAAAGAGAGCAAGCACTGCTTATTCTGCTCTCTCTCTCTCTTTAGAATTCCCACAGGGCTCTGGGAATCCTGTGACATGAGTGTAGCCTGTGTTTACTGTTAGCACAACAAACATTTTATATAAATAGCAAACAGGATATACAAAAAATAAAATCAAAAACAGGACCACTTTTGTGTTTAACAACTGTACATTCGCAAAGCACATTCAAAGCACATTCACACATCATTCCCATTGCTGAATACAACTGAATTGTGAGTTCCCTTTTAATCAATAAACTATATCCTTCATTTTAAAATGTCTATGCTGCCATTTTAACTGTATTGGAATGTACAGGAAGCAAACTATGGAGCAGCAGATGATTACATGTGATCGTCAGAATCTATTTTAGTGTGAGCTGTGGATATTTGCAGGTTCATAAATTACATTCCTGTCAAACGCATCATTCAATCTGTACTCATCAAAACCTGAACTGTGTTCTGAAAAGAAGATGTGAATTCCAACCTCGTTTAATTCTGCTGTCTCGTGCCAGGCATCCATGAGGCTGCACGCTGGTCACAAAGATTGGCAGCTCCCCGCTTTTACTCCCTCTGCCCCCCGCTACTGTCATGCCTAATGACTCCATGGGGGCTTTCTTTACCGTAATGTGTTTTTCACGGCAGGTAACACACTGAGCAAGATCCTAAAGATAAAATAAAAAGATGAAGAAAAAAGAAATATTAAAATGACAGGTCAGTATAAGCAAGAGTATAAACAATTATTGGATACATAGTGGAGATCTGTTTCAAATTTCAAAAGAAACTCTTAGGTATATTGGTGATGTGTATCCAAAACTACACCTGCCATTTCAAATACTGGTCAGCTTCACAATAAAGCTTGGGGTTTTGGGGAAACAGCAGTAAACCTATCATAAATGTAATGCTTCTTAATTACTACTATGAAAAAAGTGCAGTGCATTGTCATATACCTTGTACACAGAGAGACTTGAAACTTGGTGCTAGATGTCAAGATCTTAAACTATGGGTCATGACCCTAATGGGGTTGCAATGGGTTACAATGGGTTTGGGAAGAGTCACCACTTGACTTTGTGTCCAAGTGTAAAATCAGCACAATATGAATGGCAGCACAGACCAATGCCAAGCATTAGTTGGAAATATCTTCTACTATTACAAAATAAGAATAAAAAGTAAGATTTTATTTTATGTAGCTTTACTAAAGCTTGCAGAAATAGACAAAGGTGCCTGCAATGTGTCCAATTCGGTAAAGTGCTTAACCACTTTAGCCCCGGACCATATTGCTGTCCAAAGACCAGAGCACTTTTTGTGATTCGGCACTGCGTCGCTTTAACTGACAATTGCGCGGTCGTGCGACGTGGCTCCCAAACAAAATTGGCGTCCTTTTTTTCCCACAAATAGAGCTTTCTTTTGGTGGTATTTGATCATCTCTGCGGTTTTTATTTTTTGTGCTATAAACAAAAATAGAGCGACTATTTTGAAAAAAATGCAATATTTTTTAAATTTTGCTATAATAAATATCCCCAAAAAAGATATAAAAAAACATATTTTTTCATCAGTTTAGGCCGATACGTAATCTTCTACATATTTTTCGTAAAAAAAAAATCGCAATTAGCGTTTATTGATTGGTTTGCGCAAAATTTATAGCGTTTACAAAAAAGGGGGTAGTTTTATGGCATTTTTATTAATATTTTTTTTTTTACTAGTAATGGCGGCGATCAGAGTTTTTTTTCGGTACTGCGATATTATGGCGGACACATTGGACACTTTTGACACATTTTTGGGACCATTGGCATTTTTATAGCGATCAATGCTATAAAAATGCATTGTATTACTATAAAAATGCCATTGGCAGTGAAGGGGTTAACACTAGGGGGCAGGGAAGGGGTTAAGTGTGTTCCTGTTTGTGTTCTAACTGTATGGGGGGGTGGCCTCACTAGGGGAAATCACTGATCTTCTGTTCATACATTGGGACTCATACGCGGGACTCGGGGGCGTGCGGGGGCGCGCGCGCCGGCCGCCGGCGGCGGCGCTCACGCGCCCCCTAGTAGCCGCAAAAGAGAGGACGTAGAGCTACGTGCTCTCGCGAAACAGTGCCACCATCCCGCAGTAATATGACGGCGGGCGGTCGGCAAGTAGTTAATAATGAAAGTTTTAAATTTAAGACCCAAAAAATTATTTGCTGGCAAAATCAGAAACCTTTAAAGAACTGCTTTGGCAATGAAAGGGTAATTAGTTTAGGCTGAATCAGCTTGTAACAGTAGCTGTGGGCAGGTAGCTAGCCCCATAGTGCCAATTTGGGCTGTTTTCTACAGTGGTTCTCATGTGCAGTCCTTGCCCCCACCATGATAAATACAAGTCTGCATTAAAGTGTCAATAAACCCAGACTATGAAAAACTCATTACATGCTATATAACAGCATGTGCATACTCACAATGCCACTAAAGGATTTGTTTTGCATAGGGTGAAATATACCTGGTTGATCCTGCTTTCAACATTCCCTACCATCTTCTCTGTGTCCTCATTGCAGGCTGGGATTGGATAAACTAGCTAGTGTCTTCTATGGAGCATGCTCTGTTTCAGTCCCCTTCTAAGCTCTTAATTTCCTCCTTTTTCTTATCTGAGCAGCCCATGTGACTATAGAGTCACACGTGTGGGTGTATACACAGTGGTAAATTACATTACCCTCCCTCCCTCCTCCTCCATGTCCTCCTATTGCTAAACACTAGGGGGGTGAGATATAGTATTCTACTTGATTACATTCACTAAGAAACTCACAATTTATTTTAGTTTTAATATAAATCAATATTACATATATTTAAAGGGGTTGTAAAGGTTCGTCTTTATTTTCTAAATAGGTTCCTTTAAGCTAGTGCATTGTTGGTTCACTTACCCTTTCCTTCGATTTCCCTTCTAAATGTTTTTTTTCTTTGTCTGAATTTCTCACTTCCTGTTTCTCCTCAGTAGGCCTGGAAAGTCAGTCAGAACAGCTTACAGAGGAGAAACGGGAAGTGAGAAATTCAGACAAAGGAAAAAAACATTTAGAATAGAAATCAAAGGAAAAGGTAAGTGAACCAGCAATGCACTAGCTTAAAGGAACCTATTTAGAAACTCCTTTAACGTAATTGCTAATACCTGTAAAGTAAAAAAGTGTTTTAGATGTAGATGCTATCTGAACAGAGTGAAAGCTAGTATCAATCATCTTTGACTCCGCTTACCATATTAATGCACAAAAAATACACATCTGATGTTCAATAAAGATTTATTGGGAGCTGTAAGGCAGTTATTTATATTTATAATTTAAATTACTCTTTTGAAACTGTTTCTTTAGTCACGTGACTGGCACAGCACCAATCAGGGCTGGCCAGACACAGACTTATGCCACGTACACACAATCCGAATATTGTTCGAAAATCGTCGTCCGGTAATCGGATCGTTAGTACAGGGCTTCTGTGAGCCGATCATGACAGTTCCTCCGATATTATTTTATCGGACATGCACGAAAATTTTCCTCGTACGATACCAGATCGTACGATTTTAGTTTGGTCAGTACAGTTGTCGTCCGAAAATACAACACAAATACATTACAACACATGACATCACTTCCGATTTTTTTTTCTGTCGTACGAGAATTTTCGTGACTTTAATAACCTATTCAATTTCTACTTGCGACTAGTAGAACGGAAAAAGTCGGACGAACTGTCGTCCGATTTTCAGATCGTGCGTACGTGGCATTATACTGTAGAGAACATCCATCAGATAGTAGACATGTGCAGACTGAAACATTTAGTTTTCGTCCGGAAAATAAATTTATTTTGTTACTCCCGAAAATCGTTTTGATTTATTTAGTTTTCGTTGGGAAAGTTTTCGTCCGAAAACAACGATTTTCGATGCTTTGTCGAATGTTTGTCGTTCAATTCGACAAAGCATCGAAAATGGTCGTTCTGAATACAGTGAATAGGTAGAAATTGAACGACGAAAATTCAACGATTTTAGATGCTTTGTCGAATTTTCGTCTTTCAATTCCTACCTATATTCACTGTATTCACTTTCTACCTATTCACTGTATTCAGAACAACGATTTTCAATGCTTTGTCGAATTGAATGACGAACATTCGACAAAGCATCGAAAATCGTCGGATCTGAACGAAAACGAAAATAAAGCATATTTTATTTCGGATCTTTCGGTTTTCGTTTCTTGCGCTTTCGTTTTCATTCGTTAAAACGATAACGAAAATACCAGATTTTCGGACGAAAATGCATTGTAACGAAAACGAATGCACATGTCTATCAGATAGTAATAGAAGCTTCTCCCAAAGATTTTACCCTGCAGATGCTAAAGAACAGGGAAAGATCATGTGACCACACAACAGTGCTGCAGGAAAAAGGTACTTTATGTTAATTATTTATAGTAATTAACACGTCTCTGTTTAGAATGACTTTAATTACTGTTTGTGTTTTTTTTTTATTATTAATACCATTATTACTCGTCTTTGTATGAATTTTCTAACATTTTGGTTAGGGTTGTCCCGATACCACTTTTTTAGGACCGAGTACAAGTACCGATACTTTTTTTCATGTACTCGCCGATATTGACTACCGATACTTTTTTTAAATGTCATGTGACAGTTTTCAAACCACAATACAGACTAAGGATATTTTCTTTAGAATTATGAAGAACTCTAACTCAAGACATTCTAAAAGAATAAAAATGAGTAAAAATGAATAAAAATGTTTTATTTTCTTGTCACGCAGTAGTAAAAAACTCAAAGAATTTTCACAGAACATGTTGATAAATACAAAAAAAGTATTCTATTTAGGTATCGGGAGCATTTGCGCGAGTACAAGTACTCCCGCAAATACTCGGTATCGGTCCCGATACCGATACTAGTATCGGTATCTGGACAACCCTAATTTTGGTAATAATTCTCTTCTTAGATCCAAGAACAACATTTTTACCGTTTAGGTTCTGACATTAATGCGTTTTAACAAACCCTGCCTTACATTACTTCACACTATAGATACAGAGCTATGAAGCTCAAGGCACAAGGGGTGCACTGCTATTTTATTTAGGAGTTCAGGGCAAAAGGTATATTTTTAAGGTTCCTAGAAGCATAAATACCAATTATAGATGTTCTCTATACCATAGCAAATGATAAATCTTCACTTTTGACTTCAGGTCCACTTTAAAGACAATCTGAGAAAAATGTCAGGAAGCACTCACCCTGTGTGCAGTAGGTCTGTGATGGTAGACGGGCTGCATATGGTGGTGAGATTGTCCATTGCTTATTTCACGTGACACATTAGGAGCAGGATGCTTTACAGGGCGAGATACGGTCAGATGGACTCGTTCCCCACTACCCTTTGGGAAAGCAAAGAACACAAGATGATGCCACCCGAATCTAAATCCAGCAAGTTTCATAAATGTGCAATTTTTATGTAAGAATGATATTCAACTACCTGAAGATAGAACTTCTCCTTTACAGAGAAAGTCCTCAATTTATTGGCCTACTGGATATATATAAATCAGAATTTCTCGGCAGCACTCTGTCACACATCGCTCAATAAATCCTGTCTCTTTAGAAATTAAATGGCGTGTAAATGTACTGTAATTAACTGAAGCTAATATAAGGAAAAGAGCATTTACAGGTCACTAAGAACCTGTAAAATGTTACACTTATTAAACGACAGAAAATCTTTTATTAAAATATGTAAAATGAAGAACTATATGACTACTAAAGACATTAAGCTACTTAACTGTGTAGAAATATCTTAAATACATTTTACTGCACTCCAAATGTACCTTTTCACAATAAAACCCTAAGAGCCGGTTCACACTGGAGCGACTCGTCAGGCGACTCAGCCGCCTGACAAGTCGCGTCCCATTCTATGCAATAGAACCGTTAGCTCTGACTTAGAAAAAAGTTCTTGTACGACTTCGGGGCGACCTGCATTGACTTCTATACAAAAGTCATCTTCAGGATGCCTTGCCGAGTCGCCCCTGAAGTCGTGCCACCCCAGTGTGAACCGGCTCTTAAGAAGGCCTCTGTATTCAACAAATAAGGCAATACACATTTAAATGACCAGGCTTTAAAGGGGTTGTAAAGAAATATTTTTTTTTTGCAGAATAAGCATCCTTTACTTGCAGACATTCCTCTTTTCACGTCCTCATTGTTCGTTTTTGCTCAAAAGTTGCTCTATTTCTTCTCTCTCCTGTTCACTTCCTGCTTGTCTGATTTTACTGACCACCGCGAAGGGAGGCTTTACTACGGTGGTCAGTAACGTGCTCGCCACCTCCTGGGAACTACATCTGTGTGGCAGGACACTCTCTACGTGTAAGGCCGCGTACACACGATCAAATTTGTCTGCTGAAACTGGTCCGCAGACCAGTTTCAGCGGACATATCCGACCGTGTGTACGGGCTAGCAGGCAGGTTTTTCCAGCAGACAAGTTTTAAAGCATGCTCTGGTCTGCTGGAAACCCATCCGTCCGACATGTCCGCTGGTTAGTACGCCTAACCAGCGGACATAAATCTCCCTCATGCGTCGAATGGATTCAACGCATGCATGGAAGTATTTTACTTCCTGGATTGGTGACATGGCGGCGTCAACATCAACGCCACGTCACCGCGTTATCCGTCCGAGGGGATTTTGGTCCGATGGTGTGTACACGCCATCAGACCAAATATCCGAGGAGACATGTCCGCTGGAAACGGTCCGTCGGACATGTTTCAGCAGACATGTCTCCTCGTCTGTACGCAGCCTTAGAGATTTCAACAAGGTGTGAATTACTGGGCGTGCCCCAATTCATACTGGGAAATGTAGTTCTTACATGAACGAGAGCTGCAAACCAGGAAGTGAATGAGAGAATAATAACTAGAACGCCGGAGGTGATATAGATGAAGGAATTTAATAGGTATTTACTTGTTTTTTTACAGAATCATTACACTATTGTGTCTGTCTATCTTGCAGACATTAATTTTAGGCCACAAAAATTGTTCCTTTACAACTCCTTCAAAGGATCGGTTCTCATTGCAAGTAAAAAAAGTCGATTTTTTTTTAATCACTTCAATACCAGGCACTTAGCACCAAGCGTTGTTGCTTTTTTTAAATGAAAATTGCGTGGTCATGCTACGCTGTACCCAAACAGAACAAATAAAAGAATACCATAAAAAAATAAAAAAAAGTTTTTCTTTTGTTTCCGTTATAAAATGTTCTCCTTCACTGATGGCCACTGATAAGGTGGCACCAACGAGGCGGCACTGATGGGTGGCACTGATATGCAGCACTGATGGGCATTGATAGGCGGCACTGATAGGCTGCACTGATGGGTACTTATGAGTGGCACTGATAGGCAGCACAGCTGGGCCCTGGTGGCCACTGATACGTGGTACTGATGGGCACTGATATGCGGCACTGATAAATGGCACTGATAGGCATCACTGATGGCACTGGCAGGCATTGAAGATTGGCACTGATTGGCAGCTGCCGGGTACTGATTGGCAGCTGCCTTGGCACAGATTGGCAGCTGCCTGGGCACAGATTGGCAGCTGCCTGGTGGTCTAGGGTGAAATACCTGGTGGTTCAGAGTTGTGGCCTTCCCTGGTGGTCCTGGCAGCATCTTGGTGGTCCTGGGTGGGCATCTAAAGGGGAACTGTACTAATAAACAATCAGCACAGACCCCCCCTGTCAGGAGAGCAGTCGTTTCTTCCTGTTCACATTGTGATCAGTTGTGATTGGACACAGCTGATCACATGGTAGAGAACCCCGGTCGCAGCTCTTTATCGAGATCAATGTAGCGGTGTGTTGGACTGACATGCCGCACCACTGATCGCCGCAATGCACGCCCCCCACGGCCTAGCGGCGGCTGTTATTCTGCTGGAAGTCATAGGGGTGTACTCACTTTTGTTGCCAGCGGTTTAGACATTAATGGCTGTGTGTTGAGTTATTTTTAGGGGACAGCAAATTTACACTGTTATATAAGCTGTACACTCACTACTTTACATTGTAGCAAAGTGTCATTTCTTCAGTGTTGTCACATAGATATAAATGAAATATTATGCTGCGTACACACGATCACTTTATGTGATGAAAAAAAATGACGTTTTTAAAAACGTCAATTTCATTGACCGTGTGTGGGGGAAAACGTTGTTTTATGTCTTGTAAAAAAACAACAAAAAAAAATTGAAGCATGCTTCAATTTTATGTGTTGTTTTTCAAAACGTTTTTTGTTATACAAAAAATCACTGTGTGTAGCAAAAAACTTTGTTTAAAACAACGTTTTTCAACCCGCGCATGCCCAGAAGCTAGTTATGAAGCGAGCTTCAATGGAAAAGAGTGGTGAACGTAACCTCGCTTTTTGGGAAAAAACGATGGTGTGTATGCAACATCGTCTTTGAAAAGTGAAGTTTCAAAAACGTCGTTTTTTACTTCACAGAAAACTTCGTTTTTTTTCATCACATAAAGTGATCGTGTGTACGCGGCATAAGAGTTTGTTAGTCTTTTAGCTTTATATTAATGATTTGTGTGTATATATATACACATATATATATATATACACACATACATACATACATACATACACACACACATATATATATATTTATCTTAACCATGGGGAGTACCATTTAAAAGCCCATTTTCTACAATACTTTTTTCGTTCTACAATAATAAAATATTTACAAAAATGTGAGGGGTGCACTCACTTTTGTGAGATACCGTATATTTCATTTAAATATTGTGCCTGTGGGGACTGAACCCAGGACTCCGGTGCTATTTACTAAACCACGTACTAGAAACAAACAATGTAGTATCAATAAATGCTTCAGATTATCTGAAAGAAGAACAAACTTTGCCATTCATAGTCCACAAATGCTTCCATTTATTTTCACTGGAATAATGGCGTTTGGAAGATGATTGGTGGCTAATAACAGAGAAAGACATTTTAAAAAATGAAGCTTGAAATAAGTGTATCTGTAAAACCAGAGAACTGTCATTTTAACAATCATTTCAGTTTAGCGCAGATCTTCTTCATGAGGCATAACAACAGCTTGTTCTGGCACATTTGCGCAACGCTGGCATGCTTTTTGAAAACAATTCACATCTACATGCAGCCAGATTTGATGATTTAATGGGTCCATCTGTCATGAAGAATTATTTCTGTTATTTAATCTAGCTTCTGAACCCATAATTTATGCTTTAAAGGAAAATAGATCCTATAAATTAAATGTTAATTGCCAGTTCCTACACATATTCACAATGGTCATGATAATTCAGTAAGCAAGTGCAATACAGCACTGCAACCCAGATCCTCTGAAGAAATACCCTCTTTAATGAAAAGACTTACTGTACTTTTTTTTCCCTTTTTTTTTTACTGAAAAAGCCTGCAAAATGAAAATAAAGCCAACCCAGAGTTTGTCCCTACTAGTTTGCCTATAAAAGCCAAAATGTACATAGGATTATGTATTCAACCCCCTTAATCACATGACAGTGCTTGGGCCTGCAAGCACTGAGTATCAACCAATCTTCTGCTGGTCAATTAGAATACTAAAGCAGCATGGGGAAGGTAAATACCTCTATGGTTACAGTGAAGCTGTAAAATACAGGTTCTCTTTAGCCTTGGCGTATTTTCGATGGCGCAGGCCAGCCTAAGTGGAAGTGGGCGTGATCCATGCAAATGAGGCGTGACCCCATGCAAATGATGGTCCGAGCGCCTGACAAGTATGTATAACGAACTGCACATGCGCCGCGCATGCTCACAACCACGTCGGAACAACTGCCTAAGATACGCCGGATCACTTTGTACGCCGTTAACGTAACCTATGCCCAGCCAGACACACATCCAACATAAAATACGCCGGCTTGTGTTCCCTGGTGCAGACCTGAGCATGTCTGTTGCTGAGTTACACCTCTTTTATGGGGAATAACTTTAAGCCGGACGAACAACTTACGTGCACCGCGCGTAGCCTGCATCGGTCGAACGTACGTTCGTGAATCGCCGTATTTACGTCATTTGCATGTTTGAATGGCTAATCAATGGAAGCGGCACCATGCACCCAGCCTAAATGTACGTCCACCCTACGCCAGCGTAAGTAAGTTACGTTGGCGGGGTGTAGCCTGGTTTTGGGCGTATCTCTGTTTGTGGGTCTGGCAAACAGATACAACGGCGCACATTTGCACTTACGTCGGCGTAACTTGTTATACGTCTGCGTAAGTGCTCTGTGAACCCGGGCCAATGTTTCCACCTCCATTTTTGACGGTGGGGATGGTGTTCTTGGGGTCATAGGCAGCATTTCTCCTCCTCCAAACACAGTGAGTTGTGTTGATGACAAAGAGCTCGATTTTGATCTCATGTGACCACAACACTTTCACCCAGTTCCCCTCTGAATTTTTCAGATGTTCATAAGCAAACTTCAGATGGACCTGTACATGTGCTTTCTGGAGCAGGGGGAACTTGCGGGCACTGTAGGATTTCAATCCTTCACAGCGTAGCGTGTTACCAATTGTTTCCTTGGTGACTATGGTGTCAGTTGCCTTGAGATCATTGACAAGATTGTCCTGTGTAGTTCTGGGCTGATTCCTCTCCGTTCTCATGATCATTGAAACTCCATAAGGTGAGATCTTGCATGAAGCCCCAGACTGAGGGAGATTGACAGTAATTTTGTGTTTCTTCCATTTGCGAATAATCGAGCCAACTGTTGTCACCCTCTCACCAGGCCCGGACTGGCCATAGGGCAAACCGGGCAAATGCCCGGTGGGCCGCAGCGGCCTGCGGGCCGACTGCGGCCGTGAATGGCCCTCGGCAGCCAGTGGGCCATATGTCACGTCTCCCCAGGGGTGTACACCACCAACACAGCGCCAGATAGAGAGAGATCAGCTGGGCATATCAAAGCCAGACACTTCTCCCCTCCTCTTGCTGCCCCTACAGCCAGTTAGAGGAGAGGAGCTGCTTCTACTCCTCCCCCTCCTCTCTTCTCCTCCCGTGTCTGCCCCGCCCACTCTCCCGACAGACACTGTTCTGCTGCCTCAGGGATGTGGGCGGGAAGATACAAGCCCAGCAAACAGAAAGGAAAGATGGAGTCTGATATCCATCCATAAAGTCGGTCCCTCCTGCCTCTGAGTGAGTACTGTACACTGGTGTACGGGGTGCCCTTCATTCTCTTCTCTCTCTCTCTCTTCACCTTTCTTTCTTTCTCTCTCTCTCTTTTTCACCCCCCCACCAGCAGCCACTGTAGATAGATAGCTAGATAGATAATAATCTATCTAGCTATCTACAGTGGCGGCTGGTGCTCAAATTTTTTTGGGGGGGCGCAAATGAAAACAAAAACAAATGCAGCCTCACTGTGCCCATCAAACGCAGCCACTGGGCCCATCAATTGTCACCACTGTGCCATGCCATCAAACACAGCCTCTGTGCCATCAATTGTCACCACTGTGCCATGCCATCAAACGCAGCCACTGTGCCATCAATTGTCACCACTGTGCCATGCCATCAAACGCAGCCACTGTGCCATCAATTGTCACCACTGTGCCATGCCATCAAACGCAGCCACTGTGCCATCAATTGTCACCACTGTGCCATGCCATCAAACGCAGCCACTGTGCCATCAATTGTCACCACTGTGCCATGCCATCAAACACAGCCACTGTGCCATCAATTGTCACCACTGTGCCATGCCATCAAACGCAGCCACTGTGCCATGCCATCAAATGCAGCCACTGTGCCATGCCATCAAATGCAGCCACTGTGCCATCAATTGTCACCACTGTGCCATGCCATCAAACTCAGCCACTGTGCCATCAATTGTCACCACTGTGCCATGCCATCAAAGGCAGCCACTGTGCCATCAATTGTCACCACTGTGCCATGCCATCAAACGCAGCCACTGTGCCATCAATTGTCACCACTGTGCCATGCCATCAAACACAGCCACTGTGCCATGCCATCAAACACAGCCACTGTGCCATGCCATCAAACACAGCCACTGTGCCATCAATTGTCACCACTGTGCCATGCCATCAAACACAGCCACTGTGCCATTAATTGTCACCACTGTGCCATGCCATCAAACACAGCTACTGTGCCATCAATTGTCACTACTGTGCCATGCCATCAAACGCAGCTGAGCACCGCCACTGTCTATCTTTATCCTATCTATCTATCTATCTATCTATCTATCTATCTATCTATATATCTTCTTTCTCTCTATCTATCTTTATCTATCTTCCTTCCTTCTCTTCTTTCTTTCTTTCTTTCTTTATCTATATTTCTTTCTTTATCTATCTTCCTTCCTTCCCTTCTTTCTTTCTATCTTTATCCATCTTTCTCCCCCCCCCCCCCCCCGGGCTGCTCAGTCTAAAATGCCCGGGCCTATTTTTTGTCCCAGTCCGGGCCTGCCTCTCACCAAGCTGCTTGACAATGATCTTGTAGCCCATTCTAACCTTGTGTAGGTCTACAATCTTGTCCCTGACATCCTTGGACAGCTCTTTGGCCTTGGCTATGGTGGAGCGATTGGTGGAGCGATTGAATCCGATTGATTGCTTCTGTGGACAGGTGACTTTTATACAGGTAACAAGCTGCGATTAGGAGCACTCACACACCTTTAAGAGAATACTCCTAATCTCAGAAAAATGTATATGCCCCAAGGGGGCAGTAAGCAGAGTCTTAAGGTGCAAAAAATCTAAGAGCCAGCATACTTCAAGGTGCTTGTACCCTCCGAACGTTTCCTTTATTTCACTTTGCCATCCTTGCTTGACTCAGTGTCTGAGAATAAGACCATATACTGGGGGAGGATCAAAGAAGTTTGATCTGTCCCAAGGGAGTAAACCTTTTTGGGAAATGAGTATTGAGCCTCACCAACAACAGTACAAGGGTACAAGCACCTTGAAGTAGGCTGGTAATGGATGAAGTCCATTTATGGGAAAAGATTAAATATTGATTAATCGATTTGCCAAAACTTCTTGAATTAAAAACGTGTACCTATAGGGCAACTGTTTTCTTTTCACTCTTATGGCACAGACGTTCCCAGATTGGACCTCATGGTGGGTCTTGGGGAGTATCCAGAATCGTGACCATTCAACAGGTGGTAATGTTTTAAAATAAAGGTCCTACAAAAGCTCCAGAAGAAGCCACATTTGTGATGAAACATGTAGAGGCAACCATTCTTTTGTAATATGACTATTGGGCTATCTGTAGCCCTAATTATAGAAGTAGTTTTATACTGTTTATGTATCAATAACAATTGTGTATTCTTTGTATAATTGATTTTTTTGCACCTTAAGGCCTCTTTCACACGGAGCGGTCCGTTTTGTGGTCCGCTCCGTGTGTCCGTCGGCTCAGCGGGGGGTCTCCGCTGAGCTGTCGGGCGGACAGGGCGGTCCCCGCACACTATGCAGGGACCGCCCTGTCTCTCCTCCGCTATCCCCTATGGGGAATCGGATGGAAACGGACCGTCTGTCCGTTTGCATCCGATCCGTTCCACCGGACGGAAGAAAAATAGGACATTCTTCCGTCCGAAAAAACGGATGCAGATCTTGCGGACATTAGCGGATGCATCATCTGCTAACGAATCCGCTCCCATAGGGGCCCATTACAAGTCCGTAAACGGACTTGTAATAAGCGGACGAACGGTCCGCTAATGTGAAAGGGGCCTAAAACTTGGGGCCTATACACTTTTTTTGTTCTACTCTATAGGAGGTGGTGCATTTATTAAAATCTTTGGGTTTCATGAATAATTTGCTCCTAATCTCAGCTCGTTACCTGTAGAAAAGACACCTGGGAGCCAGAAATCTTGCTGATTAATAGGGGAGCAAATACTTATTTCACTCATTAAAATGCAAAGTTTTTAAATGTGTTTTTCTGGATATTTTTGTTGTTATTCTGTCTCTCACTGTTAAAATAAACCTACCATTAAAATGATAGACTGATCATTTTTTTGTCAGTGGGCAATTGTACAAAATCAGCAGGGGATCAAATACCTTTTTCCCTCACTGTATGTCAATGCAAATGCAGCAGAATGCAGCAGTACTTGTGTTTTTAATGCGTTTCTGCTAAGTTCTTGCTGGTTTCTTTTGCACAACAACAAATACCTCCCAAAAACGTGCAATAAATATACCGGTACTGTAAGTCAGAATGCACCGGGAAAATGCATTAACTGCAACCTGGATAAGTGCAAACCCAGCCTAAAAGTGCATTTCTACTTTTGCATTCACATCTTAGAAAAATCCACTGCATATGTGTTACTGTATGTGTTCCTATTCCTAAAAATAATTTAACCACTTTTACCCCTTCCTGCCCAGGTACATTTTCATCTTTCACCGCTGTCACACTTTAAATGACAATTGCACGATCATTAAGCATTGTACCCAAATGAGATTTTATCAATATTTTTCACACAAATTGAGCTTTCTTTTGGTGCTATTTAATCACCAATGGGGTTTATTTATTATTAGCTAAAACAAACGAAAATAAACCAAAATGTTTTTCTGTTTCTGTTATAAAATTTAGCAATTGGGTAATTTTTCTCCTTGACGGATGTGCGCTGATGAGGCTGCACTGATAGGCTACACTGATGGGGCAGCACGGATAGGCTGCACTGATGAAAATTGATAGGTGGCACTAAAGGGCATTAATAGGTAGCACAAATAGGCACCAATAGGTGGCACTGATGAGAAGGAACTGACAGGCGGCACTAAAGAGAAGGAACTGACAGGCGGCACCGATTGGCAGCACTGATGGGGCTGCTCTAATGATCAGGACACTGATGATCAATGCCTTTCACACTTGCTGGTTACTGGCTCTCCTCTCCCCATCCTGCGACAGTTTGAGGAAAGGAATGCTGATAACCGGCAAGTGTGTTTACATCGTGATCAGCTGTGATTGGACACCACTGATCACGTGTTAAAGGGCTGCTGTCATTGGCCCTTTATCCCAATCCCAGAGCACACCGGATGTGTGGTTCTGGGAGGACATTAATAGACGTCCTACCTGAACTGGACAACAGCGATGTAGCCATCATTTGGCTATAGTGTGGTCAGCAAGTGGCTAAAAAAATAAATTTCCTACATTTCCAGGTGTGTGTTTTGAGCATGCCTTGGGCAAACTGCAAGCTACTCTAAGTTTCATTTAATTTGAAACTGTTCAATCTGTCCACAATGATAAGGAGGAATTTCGCCTTGTTAACACATAATGAAGAAGCTCAGTTTCTAGATCCTTAACTCTCGGTTAGTACAGTGTTCAAATCCAGATTAAAATTGACAATGAGTTCTGCTAGCACAGTACAGAAAGGATTAAAAATGGCAAACATTAAATAATATGTAAACCCAACATTTTATATTCCTGATATGTACCTGTGTTAAATGTATCCTGTTCTCTTTGTATTTCTTCCTTTGTGTGAAATCCTTGGTGTTCCTACCAGTCCCATCACTTTCCTATCAAAAAATTACCACACTAGGCATGAGAGCATAGCGTGGTCAGTTGTTTTCTAGCTGTGCTGGAAACTCAGCTTGCTCTTTTGGAAAGATCTGACTTGTGCCGACACCCCCCCCCCACACACAGCAATTCCCTGGGAATATCAGTGTTCTGCTGTTTCTCCTCCCCAGCTCTCTGAGCTCCATAATCCGACAGGGATTATAGCACTCCAGTACTTTATCTAAACTTTAAAAAAGGTTTTCCCTATAGCTCTACATTATCTGGCCCTTTAAATGCCCTGTAGCCATCAATGCAGTGCATGTAGACAGAAAATGGTTGTAAAGAGGCTTCATGAGATCAGCAGCACTGAGATGCAACAAAAGATGAAAAAAAAGTTGAAAACAGTATTTGTTTTAAAAAAAATTGTATTATAAAAAAGTAATTCAGCTAGGGTTCATATCTACTTTGAAGAGCAGAGTGTGGAGGTAGGTTTCACCAACATTTCAGCTGCACTTTACTCTGCGGGGAAGTTTCCTTTTGATAACGTGACCAATCAGCAATCTGATGTTTAAATTACCTGAATAATCTGAGCAGCAAGTTCTGGGGTGCCATGTTTCAGGTCAAGCCCATTGATTGCAAGGACACGGTCATTGCTGTGCAGTCTTCCGTCCTGAGCAGCGAGTCCACCTTCTAGGAGATCCAGAATAAAAACTCCAGATTCGTCAGTTCTGCGGACAAGCTTGATACCAAGCTGCTCGTTGGTTCCTCTTTTATTCAGAGTGACGTGGAAACTTTCTTCCTTCTGTAAGCCGTTGTCCATCTGGCTCACAAACCTACTTCCGAAGCGCCTTTCCCGCAGCATAGTGAGATGCAGCACAGTGCACGGCTGAGACATGACCACCCGGGCGTAGTTGTGTGATACATTGCTAATATCAAAATTATTCACCTATAGAAAGTATAAACCAGACTTTATTATTCAGCAAAGAGAACTATATGCAAAATAAAAATCTCTGCTGCAGTAAAAACAAATAAAATGGATAATTATGGGTCAAATTGTAAGAAATGATATGTGCAATGCTGTGTAGTCTGAAGCTTTGGCTATATACTTATATGGTGGATTGTGCTAAATACAGGGATATTCTAGAGCAAAACCTGTACCACTCTGTGTGTGATCAAAGGCTGCAAGCAAGAGGCACCACTAACCAAACACTGCCATGAAGACCAAGGAACTCTCCAAACAAGTATGGGACACTGTTAAGAAGTACAAGTCAGGGTTAGGTTATAGAAAAATATACAAATCTTTAATGATCCCTAGAAGCACCATCAAATCTATCATAACCAAATGGAAAGAACATGGCACAACAGCAAACCTGTCAAGAGACGGCCGCACACCAAAACTCACAGACCGGGCAAGGAGGGCATTAATCAGAGAGGCAGCAGAGAGATCTAAGGTAACCCTGGAGGAGCTGCAGAGTTCCACAGCAGAGACGGGAGTATCTGTATATTGGACGACAATAAGCCGTACGCTCCATAGAGTTGGGCTTTATGGCAGAGTGGCCAGAAAAAAACCATTACTTTCAGAAAAAAACAAAATGGCACGTTTTGAGTTTGTGAAAAGACCTGTGGGAGATTCCCAAAATGTATGGAAGAAGGTGCTCTGGTCTGATGAGACTAAAATTTTACTTTTTGGCCAAAGAAAATGCAAACCCAACACATCACATAAAAATCACGGCGACAGCATCATGCTGTGGGGATTTTTTTCAGCAGTCGGGAATGGGAAACTGGTCAGAGTTCAAGGAAAGATGGATGATGCTAAATTCAGGGATATTTTTGAGCAAAACCTGAACCACTCTGTGATTTGAGGCTAGGACGGAGGTTCACCTTCCAGCAGGACAATGACCCCAAACACACTGCTAAAGCAACACTTGAGTGGTTTAAGGGAAAACATGTACAGTAAATGTGTTGGAATGGCCTAGTCAAAGCCCAGACCTCAATCCAATAGAAAATCTGTGGTCAGACTTAAAGATTGCTGTTCACAAGCGCAAACCATCCAACTTGAATGAGCAATTTTGCAAGGAGGAATGGGCAAAAATCACAGTTTTAAGATGTGTACCTTATAAAAAGCGACTTGGAGCTGTGATAGCCGCAAAAGGTGGCTCTACAAAGTATTGACTTTAGGGGGGTGAATAGATATGCACATTGACTTTTTCTGTTAGGCCGCGTACACACGATGAGACATGTCTGCTCAAACATGTCTGACGGACCATTTCCAGCAGACATGTCTCATCGGATTTTGGTCTGATGGCGTGTACACACCGTCGGACGAAAATCCCCTCGAGCTGAGGACGCGGTGACGTGGCGGTGACGTTGACGCCGCCACGTCATCACTCCAGGAAGTAAAATACTTCCACACATGCGTCAAATCCATTCGACGCATGTGCGGAGATTTCTGTCCGCTGGTTAGTGTACTAACCAGCAGACATATCCGACGGACATGTCTCCGGGGGACAAATTTCAAAGCATGCTTTGAAATTTGTCCGCTGGGAAAACATGTCCGCTAGCCCGTACACACGATCAGAGATGTCTGCTGAAACGGTCCGTCGGACCAGTTTCAGCAGATAAATTCGATTGTGTGTACGCGGCCTTACTTTGTCCTATTTGTTGTTGGCTTCACAATAAAAAAAAAAACATCTTCAAAGTTGTGGGCATGTTCTGTAAATTAAATGATGCAAATACTCAAACAATCCATGTTAATTCCAGATTGTGAGGCAACAAAACATGAAAGAAGGGGGGTGAATACTTTTTCAAGGCACTGTGTGTGTGTATATATATATATTTTTTTTTACAAGATCCTATGAGATAGCATAACATTATGCAGGTGACAGGCTCTCTTTATGGAGACATCAGGTGGTCTACAGTGCCTGCCGCCGAGAATGTGTTTTTAGCACGCCAGCATCGCGCTGAATCTCGGCGACAGGCTGCCGATATCTCGCACTCGCTGGAATAGTAAAAGCACATTCCAGCGAGTGCGTCATAGAAGCGACGGGGATCCGACGCGGATTCCCGCCAATTCTACACGTGGGCGGAGTTTGTTATGAATCCTGAAGGAGAAATCCCCGCCGGATTTTTAAAGAAAAATCCGGCATGGGTTCCCCCCTCAGGAGCATAACGGGCCCTTAGGTCTGTTATGGGTTGTAAGGAGACCCCCCTACGCGAAAAAACGGCGTGGGGGTCCCCCCACAATCCATAACAGACCCGTATCCAAAGCACGCCGGCCGGTCAGGAAGGGAGTGGGGGCGAGCGAGCGCCCCCCCCCCCTCCTGAGCCGTACCGGGCAGCATGCCCTCAACATGGGGGGGTTAGGTGCTCTGGGGCAGGGGGCGCACTGCGGCCCCCCGCCCCAGAGCACCCTGTCCCCATGTTGATGAGGACAGGGCCCCTTCCCGACAACCCTGGCCGTTGGTTGTCGGGGTATGCGGGCGGGAGGCTTATCGGAATCTGGAAGCCCCCTTTAATAAGGGGGCCCCCAGATACCGGCCCCCCACCCTAAGTGAATGAGTATGGGGTACATTGTACCCCTACCCATTCACCTGCAAATAAAAAGTGTAAACACAAATAAACCACACAGGGTATTGAAATATTTTATTAGTTGGCCGCCGGGGGGGGGGGGGGGTGTGTATGATCGCTTTTATAAAAGCGCCCCCCTCCGGCGGGCTTCTGTGGGGGGTGGGTGCCGCCGTCTGGTTCTCTTCCGCCGCCGGGGGGGGCGCTTTGATAAAAGCGCCCACCACCCGGCGGGCTTCTTTCGACGTCTTCGGCGGCTGGGGGGTCTTCTCCCACTCTCCGGGGTCTTCTCCTGCTCTCCGGGGTCTTCTCCTGCTCTCCGGGGGTCTTCTTCTTCTTCAGGACTCGCCGCCGCTAACTTTGTGTGTTAGCTCAATTACTAGCGGCGGCGAGTCCCCTCCTCTGTGACGTCGTCTTCTTCTTCTTCTCCAGATGTTGACGCGACGCTTCCTTCCGCTGTTATGCCGGGCGCGCGGCTCGCAGCGAGTTATATAGGCCTGTCTTGTGACGTCGCAGTCCCATCATGCTCCGGTAGGTACCACGTGCTACCTACCGGAGCATGATGGGACTGCGACGTCACAAGACAAGCCTATATAACTCGCTGCGAGCCGCGCGCCCGGCATAACAGCGGAAGGAAGCGTCGCGTCAACATCTGGAGAAGAAGAAGAAGACGACGTCACAGAGGAGGGGACTCGCCGCCGCTAGTAATTGAGCTAACACACAAAGTTAGCGGCGGCGAGTCCTGAAGAAGAAGAAGACCCCCGGAGAGCGGAGAAGACCCCCGGAAAGCGGAGAAGACCCCCGGAGAGCAGGAGAAGACCCCGGAGAGTGGGAGAAGACCCCCCAGCCGCCGAAGACGTCGAAAGAAGCCCGCCAGGTGGTGGGCGCTTTTATCAAAGCGCCCCCCCCGGCGGCGGAAGAGAATCAGACGGCGGCACCCACCCCCCACAGAAGCCCGCCGGAGGGGGGCGCTTTTATAAAAGCGATCATACACACCCCCCCCCCCCGGCGGCCAACTAATAAAATATTTCAATACCCTGTGTGGTTTATTTGTGTTTACACTTTTTATTTGCAGGTGAATGGGTAGGGGTACAATGTACCCCATACTCATTCACTTAGGGTGGGGGGCCGGTATCTGGGGGCCCCCTTATTAAAGGGGGCTTCCAGATTCCGATAAGCCTCCCGCCCGCATACCCCGACAACCAACGGCCAGGGTTGTCGGGAAGGGGCCCTGTCCTCATCAACATGGGGACAGGGTGCTCTGGGGTGGGGGGCCGCAGTGCGCCCCCTGCCCCAGAGCACCTAACCCCCCCATGTTGAGGGCATGCTGCCCGGTACGGCCCAGGAGGGGGGGCGCTCGCTCGCCCCCACTCCCTTCCTGACCGGCCGGCCGGCGTGCTTTGGATACGGGTCTGTTATGGATTGTGGGGGGACCCCCACGCCGTTTTTTCGGCGTAGGGGGTCTCCTTACAACCCATAACAGACCTAAGGGCCCGTTATGCTCCTGAGGGGGGAACCCATGCCGGATTTTTCTTTAAAAATCCGACGGGGATTTCTCCTTCAGGATTCATAACAAACTCCGCCCATGTGTAGAATTGGCGGGAATCCGCGTCGGATCCCCGTCGCTTCTATGACGGCTTTGTCTCCATCGCGGCAAGCCAGCTCGGCGCTGGCTCCCGCGATGGGGCTCGTAGGTGGTCAATCTCGCCGAGAAAGGGTGCGAGATTGACACAATATCCCAGTCACCTACTGTATTTGACCCCTAATGCTCAGAATGCGTATTGAAAAGCATAGAGAAAAGATTGTGCTGCAGTTGTGAGCTTCTTTTTTTTCTTCCTGTCATGTAAAAGTGATCTGGGTGGCTGTAGAGCAATCCGATCACTTTGAATGGCCTGCCCCCATTTTCTACCCTCCATGGAGGCTGGGACAAGGTAAACAGCTTCAGGATGCTAAGCGAGAGGAGATCCCCAATCACCTGTTTAATGAGGACCTGGAAGTGACAATGGTTTTGACACTTCTGGGTTCATTATCTGTGTTGGCAGGAGAGACATTGCAGGTCTAAGGCCGCGTACACACGACCGAGGAACTCGACGGGCGAAACACATAATTTTCCTCGTCGAGTTCCTTGTCATGCCGCGTACACACGGTCGTTTTTTGTGATGAAATAAAACGACGTTTTAAAAAACGTCATTTAAATTGATCGTGTGTGGGCAAAACGTTGTTTTATGTCTTCAAAAAAACGACCAAAAAAAAATTCCAACATGCTTGAATTTTTTGTGTCGTTTTTCAAAACGTCGTTTTTTGTTTCACAAAAAGTCACCGTGTGTAGCAAAAACTTTGTTTAAAACGACATTTTTCAACCCACGCATGCCCAGAAGCTAGTTATGAAGCGAGCTTCAATGGAAAAGAGTGGTGAACGTAACCTCGCTTTTTGTGAAAAAAAAACGATGGTGTTTGCAACGTCGTCTTTGAAAAGTGACGTTTCAAAAACATCGTTTTTTACTTCACAGAAAACGTCGTTTTTTTTCATCACAAAAAATGATTGTGTGTACGCGGCATTAGGCTTGTCGAGGAACTCGACAAGCTTGCTTTGCGTACATACGTTAAAGACCAAATCTCCTCACTCTCAAACTCGGTGACTTCAACACATACAATAACAGGGGAAGTTTGATTCAATAGGCACAACCCTTGGGGCTGCTTTTGCTAATCTCATGTAACTGAAAAGTTTGGTAAGAGACATTTTCACTTTTCAGTCTGTTACTGCGTGACAAATGTGCTATTTCCATTACAAACGCTACTTTTACAGAAGGTGCGCGGGTTTCTTAGCATACACATGCTCGAGTTTCTCGTCGGAAACCAGCCCAACGAGGAACTCGACGAGCCAAATTCAACTCCCCTTCGAGAAAATAGAGAACATGCTCTCTTTCTGGCACGACGGGTTTCTCGACGGTTTTCTCGGCGAAAAGTGTACACAGCAGAATACGTCTCCCATCAAGCTTCTTGATGGATTCTGCCGAGAAAACCGGTCGTGTGTACGGGGCCTCATAGGCCATCAATGTCTCCATGAAGAAAACCTGTCACCTGCTCAATGCTATCACATAGAGGGTTTTTTAGCCTGTTTGTGATAATAAAATTAAATGGAGAAAAAAAAAGTAAAATAAATAATGATGATAAAAAATAAATAAAAATAAGTGTACATGCACCCCTGTCATCCTGCACACACACTCATGTAGGGCACCTGCACTTGTTTGAATGAGTTTATCAGGAGCATGCATTGCCACCCTCTCTAAGTTCATTAAGCTGGTTCTTTTTTCTCATTTGATATAGTAGGAGTTGACCAAGTGGGAATACCTTTCCATGTATGGTAAATGATATATGAAAGATATATTAAATATAGTTTATACTTTGTCCACAACATAGTGGGCACGTGAGTCTTTTTTATTTGCAGTAAGATGTTGGGTAAAAAACACTCACAATGTTAGGTTTGCGGTGGGCATCCTCAGCATTAGTAAAAAAAATATATAAATGATGGTGAATAACCTAGCAACCAATCAGAAATAATCTTTCTACAGTTTATGGTGGTCAGCACACTGAAAGCCGATTTCTGACTTCTTTTCTGTGGATTACCACGCTGCACACTGCTCTTTTACTTTGATTAAATAAAGGCCATTGTGTTCTCTATTGTATCAGCTAAAAAAAGATTAAAGGTAATAATTCAGAGGCTTACTTGAAGGATTTGGTCACCAGCCAACAACCTTCCATCTCTGGCAATGATTCCGTCCCGATATATTTCCTGGATGACAATGTTTATTAAAGGAGTCTCGTTCCCCCCAACAATGCTGATTCCAAGCTCAATGTAAGGGTTGGAGCGCTGAATCTCAATGGTAGTAATCTCTCCCTCTGGCAGGCTTGCTGGTGGCTGCATAGCTGTCAAGTGAAGAAGAAAAAAAAAAAAAAAAACGTAAAACAATATCAGTGGTATGTTTATGGCTCAGTGCCTTCCTGGATCAATATACTGCAGGGATCAATACTACATATTTTGCTACCCAGCTGTTTTATTTATTGAAACAACTACAAAGACCTCTCTATAGCACATGTATTATATTATTCTGTACTATATCACAAAAGCCAGGATTCTGGATCTGTTTGTATGCAGGAATATATTTATGTCACCCAGTGCCAGACACAGGTACAGAGCAAAGATGAGATCTGGGCCATTTAGAAGATATGGGATAGAATAGGCCCCCAAAATTGAACCAGTGTGCGGTCAGCAAAGGCGCCCATTCAATAAAAAGGTGCTTCCAAGTCGATTCTTCAGGAAAGTTGTATTTTTTGATCATGAAAACAGGTTAAAACCAAATCAACACGTTTCGTGGTTCTTTAGTGGCTACTTCATTAAGAAAAGGTGTAAAGCACACTTCAATTAGTGGGATCTGTGGGCATTCCTTCCACCCAGAGGATACTTTTTACTCAATACAGTGCTGAGTAAAGTATACTCTGAGATGAAGGAATGCATCCAGATCCCACACATTATAGTGTACTTTACATCTTTTCCTGATGAAGTGCCACTAAAGAACCACGAAACGCGTTGATTGGGTTTTATCTTGCTTTTTTTGATAAATCAAAACCAACCTTCCTGAAGAATCCTCTTGGAAGCACATTTTTATTGAATGTGCGCCTCTGCTGATCACACACTGGTTTCATTTTGGGGCCCTATTCTATCTACCTTTGTTCACCGGATCTGATCACAACCTAGTTTGCAGGAGAACCCCAACGAGCATTGAGTGTGACCCCCTACACTCTGCGGAGACAGTCATATTCTCCACATGTGCTAAAATACGTTGTTTGACCATAGGACAGGTATCCAGCAACCTTATGAATGTGAGTATATGCTTACTACACTTTTAGGCCGCGTACACACGATCGAATTTGTCCGCAGAAACTGGTCCGTCGGACCGTTTCAGCAGACATCTCCGATCGTGTGTACGGGCCAGCGGACATATTTGGCCAGCGGACAAATTTTAAAATATGCTTTAAAATTTGTCCGCCGGAGACATGTCTGTCGGATATGTCCGCTGGTTAGTACACTCACCAGCGGACATATCTTCCCGCACATGCGTCGAATGGATTCGACGCATGCGCGGAAGTATTTTTCTTCCTGGTTCGGTGACGTGGCGGCGTCAACGTCACCACCACGTCACCGCGCTGTCTGCCGGCGGGGATTTTGATCCGATGGTGTGTACACACCACCGGACGAAAATCCCGAAGAGACATGTCCGATGAAAACGGTCCGCGGACCGTTTCCATCGGACATGTCCCTCCATGTGTACGCGGCCTTAGACTTACTTTTCCCTTCTTTTTTATAACTGAATATTACCCTCAGAAGGATCTCCCTTGGGGCTTTTATTCCCACTTTTTTGTCTTCCTTCTTGCGTCTGCTCATCTGGAGGACCCCTGATTTATATAGATATGGGATGGCCTGGCCCAATCCTGATGCCCTACTGCTGGTCGCCACATCTTGGGTGAATTAATAAACTCATCCTCAACATCTCATCCTATTGCTATTTTGTTTTGTGAAATAAGCTAGTACCCGAGGTGTACTAGAATATTTTCTTTAATGATTTAATTAGTATTAAACCCAAACAAAAAAAAATAATATATTGCAGCTTACCAATCAATAGATGTGGTGGCTGCAGTCATTTTCTTTTTTTTTGGGGCTTTTTTCCCCTTCTGTTTTCACCTGGTGATCCTGACAGTAAAACACTCCCTGTATTAGTGTCCCCCACTTTGGATGAAGGAGCACAGGGGCCACATTTGGACAGCACCATTGTCAGTCTGGGGGGGGGGGGGTGTTAGATGTGCTAGTAAATTTAAATACACTAACAAATTGAAGCCATACTCCAGCTAACACTTTTTAAGCAGTAACAGCAAGTTTTGTTCCTTTTGTGAGAATGGTTTTACAAAAAAAAGAATAAAAAGCTAAGTAAGCACTGCTGTCATTGGTAAATGGATTGTCTCAACCTTCTAACTGCTACACCTGCAGGACAGCTTGCTCAGTTGAAAAACAACAGACTTACTGGCAGGATCACCAGATACAAATAAATAAAGTAAAAAAAAAAAATGCAGCCGTTATATCCAAGAACTGGTAAACTGTCAATCAAAGTTCTGTGAGAAGGGATTGTGGGCATGGCTTAGCAGAGCTGTGTGTGCCTATAGGCACAGAGTGTCTGCATGGATGCCACCACAGCACACACCTTGCTAAGAAGGTACCCGGAGCAGGGAAAAACAGACAGACCGTGTCAGTGGAAGATTTTAAGAGGTAATATGAATATTAGAAAGAACTAAAAAAAAAAATTCTCTGTAAAGCTAGGTTCTAACTACTGCCATGCGATTTTCAATGACTTGCAATGCGATTATATAGTGCAACCTTTTTATGAATTTGGTTGCATTTTTGCATGTGGTTTGCATATTTTATGTGGCCAAAAATCGCACTGCATAATTTGCAACAAAGTAGCACAGGACCCTTTCCAAAGTCATAACGCAGTTGTGCTGCATTGATGTAAACAGGCTCCAAAGAAACCAAAGTTATTACCCTTATCATGCGATTCAATGTTATCCAAGTCGTATCTGAAATTGCATCAGTGAACTAGGGCTAACTCTTGTTAACTGAAATATACAAAGTGTTAGAGCACTTGCTTTCTATGTTCAGTTATGCGGCGTACACACGGTCGTTTTTTGTGATGAAATAAAACGACGTTTTAAAAAACGTCATTTAAAATGATCGTGAGTGGGCTAAAACGACGTTTTCCGTCTTCTGAAAAACGACAAAAAAAAAATCGAACATGCTTCAATTTTTTATGTCGTTTTTCAAAATGTATTTTTTTTTTTTTAAGGGTAACGCAATAACATGTAACATGTGCATTGTTTCCTTGCAGTGTGCAGTCAGCATGCAAGCTAAATAATCAGGCTCTCAGCATTCCTGCATGAACATTTCCAGGCTGTGCAAACAACCTTTTGTTTTTCTAAGGAAATCCCTGTGTGTTTGTCTGTGTCCATGTGGAGAAGTGAATCCAAGGGGAGTGGTTTATTAATCAGCTGCTGTACCTACAGGGCTCTAATGAGGAAAGCTGCTAGGCCTGCATCCCTTTAAATGTGATTTCCTATTGGGGGTATCTCGCCAAACATGTTTGCTGCAGGGGATGCCTGAAATCTGAATTGTATCTTAGTGCAGACTTTAGGGAAAATCAGTGAGCCAATTACACAAGCAGGAAAAGCTGTTTCTGGGGGCCGGGGGGGGGGGGGGTGGTGTTCTGTAGACATTCTGTCTATAGAACACCTACAGGTAGCCATATTTGCATTTTACAGAAAATTACAGAGCTGCAATTTGAAAAGGAAAGGCACATTTTTATAACATTAAATCACAATATGATTTGTGTCGCAATTGTATACGCTAAATTATTATTATTTCTTTATTTGCAATTTTTTTCCCTACAAAAGTGGAGTTACCGTTTTAACCAAAGGGCATTTGCCAACCAAAACTGTAATGCCCCGTACACACGGTAGTTTTTTTGTGATGAAATAATTTTTTCTAACTTCATCATAAAAAACGACGTTGCCTACACTCCATAGTTTTCTGTAAATGCTCTAGCGAAGCGCGGTTACGTACAACACGTACAACGGCACTCTGTTCCATTCAAGCTCCCGTCTTCTGAGCATGCGCGGGTTTAAAACGTTGTTTAAAACGTCGTTTTAGCCCACACACGATAATTTTTTATGACACAAAAAAAAAGGATTGTGTTCCTTTAAAGCTTGTGCTTGCGCTATGTAATTTGGCCCCTTGTATCACCTGAAATACCCAGCTGATCCTGACCACGGTATATCATGGCTGCTGAGCCCTGACACCACGGTCAGTTTACATGCCTCCATCAGCTCCTGTCCTCCTCTCCCCCCTCCCTCCTTACCTGTCAGCTCCATGTCTATGCCCGCCCCCTCCCCTCCTGCTGCAGAAATTACTGTTGATTTTTTTACACGATCCTCTGTTTATTAATGTTAAGTGCTCTAGTGTCTGTGTTTTATTTAAAAAAAAATGCAGCTATATACCTGTTTACAGGGCGCCGATCCTCCTCCCCTCCTGACTGACATCAACAGGGAATCCTCGGCCCACCCTCTGCAGCTGTCAGGCTGAGTGAGGAGAGAGGCAGCGGGTCACGTGAACGCCGGTCGGCGATTCGATAACCGTTTTTTGCTACACATGGTCGGGTTGTCTGACGGATAAACCTCAATCGGGAAACCCGCCAGAAAAAAAAAAAAAAGAGAGCAGGTTCTCTTTTTTTGTTCGCCCAATTTTGGCAGTTTTCCCATCGGAAAAACTGCGAGGGATCATACGCACGCCCGGGATTCCCAGCCAAAAGATCTCCTCCCAGTTTTCCCATCCAGAAAACCAGCCGTGTGTATGGGGCTTTATAGTTTTTCACGGTTATAAAATGATTCTGTTATGCGACACATTTTTAGCTGATTTAAAGCTTAGCAGTTTTCATCAATAATGAATCTCCAAAAATTCTATTTTTTTAAAGTATGTGTTCAGGATTTAGCCAAAGTTCCTCCCGCTCCCCTTCCTAGAACCCTCAATAACCTCTAACTTCAGGTCCCTCTGATGGCACAGGCATCTTCATCCCCGGTGCTACAAATTTGGTGCCGGGAGCACTAACATCCCATAGACTGGAATGGAAATCCAAATATGACTAATCTGATACATCTCTAGTAAATGAGCATAGTATAATGTTATTATAGAACATTTGCAGGTAGCTATGGAAACAAACACAAATTGCATTGAAAGGGCTTGTAAGGTTACCAATAAATATGTACTGAAGTTATGATCTCTATGGCTCTCTAATAATGGAGGTAGTAATGTAGAAATTTGGAGCATGTCAAAGGTTAAAAGTTTCCCAATCTCAGGTTCTGATGTTATTATCGGCTTTCTCTATCATTTCTATAATATCATTATTGCAGTGTAATGGACTATCGTGGGCCTATGTTATCTTTGTTGCTGGGGATAATAATGAAATAGATTTGTTAGAGAAGATAAAAATATCTGCTGGAAGTGAATGAATATAGAATGGATGGGGGGGATGGTCTTTTTCGATTGAACTTCCAGCATCACTCTTGCTTAGCTGGCTGTTGATTAATTTGGTAGAGAGGACTAAGTTCATCAATAGCAATTTACGAGTACTCATAAGAGCACCATTCTATTATCCATAAATGGCCTAACATAGAAGTCTTGGAAACCATCAACTGAGAACCAGCAGTGTGAAAGAAAGAGGATGAACAACAGAGAAAACCTGGAATATCACCAAATTAAGTATCTACCCGATTGTCATTAGGATCAAATTTGGTACATTTTTGTCCTTTTCTGGCTTAAACAATAACCCTACTTTAGTAGAAATAAAGTATACTATTAAAATAAAATCTAGCATATACACTTGCTACTGAAGCCATATTATGATTTATTGTTTTTAAAAACAACCTTTCCTTGGCCTCTGTAATTTTCTTTAAATTCTAATTTCAGCATTTTTTTTTGTGTGCTGAAAATGCCCCCCTCGGCTTATACTCAAGTCACCTTTTTGTGCCTGATCTCCCGGACTTTGGGGACCAGATACCGGCCGGCCGTACGTCCCCTGAACTCCAAACTTGGCACACATATAGCCCAACTCTTCATCTACAAGTGCAAAGTATGTTGTCTGGGGGACCTACGGCCGAGGAGCACCGATTTTTCAAAGTCAGGCACCTGTTCCGTAGACTCCCATGTTAAATGGTAATTTCTCCGGTAAATTTGGGAACCCGGCACTGGCCGGCCGTAGATCCACTGAACCCCAAAATTGGCACACATGTAGCCCCAGTTCTCATCTATAAGGGTGAAACGTTTGCTGTCTGGGGGACCTACGGCCGGGGAGCACCAATTTTTCAAAGCTGGGCACCCATTCTATATACTCCCATGTTAAACGTAAGTCTAGTCATGGACACAGTAAGGCATGGGCACAGTGAGGCATGGGCACAATGAGACATGCACATGGACACAGTGAGGCAAAGTGAGGCACAGTGGGGCATGCAGATGGACACCCTAGGCTTATACTTGAGTCAATAAGTTTTCCCATTTTTTTGGTGGTAAAATTAGGTGCCTCGGCTTGTATTGAGTCGGCTTATACTCGAGTATATACGGTAACACCTGGAGGCGCTCTGTACATAGATTTTGTATAGAACGCCCCCCAGAAATGTAATTTCCTCCTTGTGTGATTGGGTCACCGATTGTCTCAGAAGTCTGCACTAAGATACAAGTTAGGATTTAGTCATCCTCTGCAATAAGTATTCTATTTTTGGGGAGATACTTCCTATGGGTTAATTACTTCTACGGGGATACAAACACTGCAACTTTTCATATTCGAACAGTGCAATTACATCAGCTGATTAAATTGAACACAAGCACCCCCATTCAGGAATCAGTATTCCAAGTACATAGTGGAACATACAAGCAGAATTCTGCTCCGTTTGTTAAAAAGTGGATGTAAACCTGATTTGTGAAATTTGAGCTGGGCACATATACAGTATCTCACAAAAGTGAGTACACCCCTCACATTTTTGTAAATATTTTATTATACCTTTTCATGTGACAACACGGAGGAAATTACACTTTGCTACAATGTAAAGTAGTGAGTGTACAGCTTGTAGAACAGTGTAAATTTGCCCCACATATTGCAGCCATGTATGTCCCCCACATATTGCAGCCATGTCATGTCCCCCACATATGCAGCCATGTCATGTCCCCCACATATGCAGCCATGTCATGTCCCCCACATATGCAGCCATGTCATGTTCCCCACATATGCAGCCATGTCATGTTCCCCACATATTGCAGCCATGTCATGTCCCCCACATATTGCAGCCATGTCATGTCCCCCACATATTGCAGCCATGTCATGTCCCCCACATATGCAGCCATGTCATGTCCCCCACATATGCAGCCATGTCATGTCCCTCACATATGCAGCCATGTCATGTCCCCCCACATATGCAGCCATGTCATGTCCCCCACATATGCAGCCATGTCATGTCCCCCACATATGCATCCATGTCCTGTGCCCCATATTGCAGCCATGTCATGTCCCCCATACCTCCGCCGCCGCTGCTGCCGGGTTAATCCCCGTGCAACACAGCGGGCATTACAAGTTTTCGTTGGTAAACTTGTAATACCCGCGGTGCCATGTATAGACACGTGATTGGACGCATCCGTCCAATCGCCAGCAAGGGGGGAGTGTCTATGCACGTATCCGTGTATAGACACTCCCCCCTTGCTCGCGATTGGACGGATCCATCCAATCGCGTGTCTATACATGGCGCCGTGGGTATTACAAGTTTACCAACGAAAAACTTTCAATGCCCGCTGTGTTGCATGGGGATTAGCGGCCGGTGGGGGGGGGGGGAGTATTCTATTTAGGTATCGGGGGTATTTGCAGGAGTACAAGTACTCCCGCAAATACTCGGAATCGGTCCCGATACCGATACTGGTAACCCTATTAGAGACCTTGCGCTCCTCCACCTTCTGTTTGAAGATGCCCCACAGATGCTCAATAGGGTTTAGGTCTGGAGACATGCTTTGCCAGTTCATCACCTATACCCTCAGCTTCTTTTGCAAGGCAGTGGTCATCTTGGAGGTGTGTTTTGGGTCATTATCTTGTTGGAATACTGCCCTGCGGCCCAGTCTCCGAAGGGAGGGGATAATGCTTTGCTTCAGTATGTCACAGTACATGTTGGCATTCATGGTTCTCTCAATGAACTGTAGCTCCCCAGTGCCAGCAGCACTCATGCAGGCCCAGACCATGACACTCCCACCACCATGCTTGACTGTAGGCAAGACACACTTGTCTTTGTACTCCTCACCTGGTTTCCAGCACACACAGTTGACACCATCTGAACCAAATAAGTTTATCTTGGTCTCATCAGACCACAGGACATGGTTCCAGTAATCCATGTCCTTAGTCTGCTTGTCTTCAGCAAACTATTTGTGGGCTTTCTTGTGCATCATCTTTAGAAAAGGCTTCCTTCTGGGACGACTGCCATGCAGACCAATTTGATGCAGTGTGCGGCTTTGGTCTGAGCACTGAGAAGGCTGACCCCCCACCCCTTCAACCTCTGCAGCAATGCTGGCAGCACTCATACGCCTAGTTTCCAAAGACAACTTCTGGATATGACGCTGAGCATGTGCACTCAACTTCTTTGGTTGACCATGGCGAGGCCTGTTCTGAGTGGAACCTGTCCTGTTAAACCGCTGTATGGTCTTGGCCACCATGCTGCAGCTGAGTTTCAGGGTCTTGCCAATCTTCTTATAGCCTTGACCAGGGATATGCAATTAGCGGACCTCCAGCTGTTGCAAAACTACAAGTCCCATCATGCCTCTGCCCCTGGGTGTCATGCTTGTTGCTGTCTGAGTCTTGCTATGCCTCATGGGGACTTGTAGTTCTGCAACAGCTGGAGGTCCGCTAATTGCATATCCCTGGCCTAGACCATGAGGCGCCATGTTGAACTTCCAGTGACCAGTATGAGAGAGTGCGAGTGATAATATTAAATTTAACACACCTGCCCCCCATTCACACATGAGACCTTGCAACACTAACGAGTCACATGACATAGGGAAAGGAAAATGGCTAATTGGGCCCAATTTGGCCATTTTAACCACAGGGTGTACTCACTTTTGTTGCCAGCGGTTTAGACATTAATGGCTGTGTGTTGAGTTATTTTGAGGGGACAGCAAAATTTACACTGTTATACAAGCTATACTCTAACTACTTTACATTGTAGCAAAGTGTCATTTTTTTCAGTGTTGTCAAATCAAAATAAATAATAAAATATGTACAAAAATGTAAGGGGTGTACTCACTTTTGTGAGATACTGTATCTGCAATGTTTTGTAATCTCTCTTTAAAGCACTATGTCCCATAGCTGTCTCCTGCTCAGTTCTTCTGTTATCAGCCTAATAACTCCTGACAAGTTCTCTGTCACATATGATAAAAGCAGCCAGAGTTTTGTGTTGGGGAGGATGCAATAAATAGATTAGCACTGAGCTGATTGATTCAACAAACAGAGCTGAAAGTCTCTACCTATGAGGAGAGGGTGTGTGTTCCTTTCCTCCAATCAGCTGTCTTGGTTGACTGTATGCCCAGGCTTCACTGAAGTGCTAACAAGGAAGAGAAAATCTCCTAATACGATGTGCATTTTGTAAACAGCATATAAAGCTGAAGACAGCAGATATACATGTAAAACTTATGTAGGGAGATGTGTTTCATCGCTGTGTATCACCTGAGGCTGTTCATTTCACTCGGTATATGTAAAGCCTTGTACACCCATACGGGATTCCCGGCGGACTTTCCTGAGGGAAAAACTGAGAACCTTCTCGATAACCTTTTCCCCCTACACACGACCGGGTTTCCCGACAGGAAAACTGCCATGAGAGCTTTGGTCGGGAATCCTGGCCGTGCGTATGCACCATCGCAGTGTTTCCCATAGGAAAACTGCCGCGTTAAAAAACACTGGGAATCCCAGCGGGGGGAAAAAAAAAGAAGAGCTGGTTGAGATTTTACATCCACTTTAAATCATTGCATAACATTTGTATCATCTGAGAGCCGAGGGAGAGATCGGCTTCGGGTGCCGACATCGCGGGCGCCCAGGACAGGTAGGCGTCCATATATTAAAAGTCAGCAGCAGCAGTATTTGTAGCGGTTGACTTAATTTTTTTTCCGGAACTCTGCTTTTAAGCACTTGTGCAACCAACAAATATTTGATTCTGACAGAATATAAAACATTTTTCACTGTCTAAGTGCTCATTTTTTTACACTACAAATGTGGAAACGTTCAACGGGATGTATCCTGCTGTAAAGTACAGCATCTGGCCTGAGTGGTCAAACTATACACAATTAGTTTACTCTAGTTCTTTCCCAAGCATTGTTGACAGGGCATCAGAAATTTTGGGGTCCCTTACACTCCCCGGGCCTGACCGACACTCCTAAGTGCTCGCCCACTTGGCGCCCCACTGATTCCGCCCACTGGCCATCCCACCGCGTCCTTCAGTGTACCCGTGCACCCACAGGTGTACGACTCAAACACAGACAGTATGCATTCAGGGTTATTAATGGACATGGGAGTGATCAGTATTGATCGCACACTATGTTCATTTATTCATTAAAGGAATGGGCCGGTAAATTACATATTTACCAGTCCTTTCCACCGCTTTCCATCCTGACAGATGATCCTGTGTATCCACAGCCGCTGGTGGGACAAGAAAGCTGGCAGGGCTGTGGGGGGGCAGGCACACGGGGGGGGGGGCACACAGGAGGGAATTCAATGTTAGCAAGACAGGGAGGGGAATCAGTGCAGTGGGGGCTATTAATGGAACAATGGCCTGTGTGTCTCTCCCTCCAGCAGAGGAAAGCAGTCGTAAGGATAGGGGGAGAAACCAGCTTTCAGCTGATGCAGAGAGCCACACAGGGCATTATTACTGTAATTAACCCCTGTCCTGGGCCCCCTACAGGAGGACCAACGGTACCCTCCTGTCGGCAGCCCTGGATGTTAATGCCTAAATACTATGTTGTGACCCCCCCTCCTGTAGCTGGACCCCCTAGCAGGTGCATGGTTTGCCATGACCATATTTCTTCTCCTGAGTATGGTCTAAATAAAGACTGGATGACGTTGAAAATATAATCATCGAAAGATTATCTTCGAGTTGTCAAAAAAACACAGAATCAGCCATAATGTTCATCACACAGCAGGCAGATAGATATACAGCATTCCAGGAATCATCTCTCCTCTTAATGACTCCCATGAAACACAAGGACAGGTAATTTATTAGCAATATATAAAACTGAAGACAGCCAGGGGAGTTGTAACATTGTATGCAGTGTATGAGCTTTGTGAAGCACACACACCAGAAAGTACTAATGGAAAACTGGATTGATTATCTCCAAAGGCCACAAGATACACTGGTGTATTTAACTTTTATGCAGATGCTCTCAGCATGCAAAAATGCTGACGCACAATGGAAAATGAAAATGTATTTCACTCTGATTACTACAAGGAAAAGCTTGCATCTGCGTCACTACCAAGATCTTTGCTGGCCTTATGACAAAACATTTAAACAAATATTGCATTTAACACAGACCTCTTTGCCAATATATTATACCTTTATACCTCTTTTTGATTTATGGAAAAAAAAAAAAAATATATATATATATATATATATATATATATATATATATATTTTTTTTTTTTTTCTCAACGTGATTCTTGTCAAGCCTGCCTTACATACACACGATCGTAAAAAATAACATGCTCGAGCAAAGCACGGTGACGTACGACGGCACTATAAAAGTTCCAATCGAATGGTGCCACCCTTTGGGCTTGATTATGCAAATTTCCCTTCTCATAACTTGCTTCTGAGCATGCGTGTTTTTTTCCCTGTCAAAGCCTACACACGAACATTTTTCACGACGTGAAAAACGTTGAGAAATAAATAGAGCATGTTCTAAATTTTTAATGCCCATTTTTCACGTCTAGAAAAATTCTCTGGAGCCTACACACGATCGTTTTTAATGACCAATTTAAAAAATTGAATTTCTCTCGTCATGAAAAACGGTCATGCTTACGTGGCATTAGTCATAGATCACAGTCTGATGCCTTGTACACGACCGTTTTTTTTTTAAGACGAGAAAAGTGAAATTTTTTAGATTGGTTGGAAAAACCGCCCATGTGTATGTTCAATAGCAGTTTTCCCGACGAGAAAACTGTCCGCAAAAAAATTTGAACCTGCTCTATTTTTTCCCCTCAGTATTTTTCTCATCGCGAAAACCGCTCGTGTGTATGCTTTTCCGAGGGGAAAAAACGTGCATGCTCAGAATCAAGTATGAGACGGGAGCGCTCATTCTGGTAAAACTAGCGCTCGTAATGGAGATAGCACATTCGTCACGCTGTAACAGACTGAAAAGCACGAAGACTGAAAAGCGCAAATCGGGACTCACAAAACTTTTACTAACACAAGAATCAGCAAAAGCAGCCTAAAGGGTGGAGCCATTTGAATGGAACATCCCCTTTGTAGTGCTGTCGTTTGTGTTGGACGTCACCGCGCTTTGGTCGAGTGTTTTTTTGACTGAACGTGTGTATGCAAGGCAGGCTTGAGAGGGATCACGTCGGGAAAAACGTTGGGTTTTGGCATGTGAGGAAAACCGGTCGTGTGTACAGGGCATGAGTCTATGGTAATAAGAAATAAATTAAATATTTCAGCGCTAACAAGTATGCCCAGTGAAAGTATATTGCTGCTGGCACAAAAAATAGGATTCACACCTTATTTATATATTGTAACATAAGAATAAAAAACTGTGCCTGTGTAAAAAAAAGTATTTACTATAATCCTCAAGTAAAATCAATAAAGTGCAATTAGTTTAGAATGCCAACAGTTTCCAAATGCTCAATAAAAGTGCCAATAAAAGTATGTGCAATTCATAAATAGATGTGTATCACATTGACGTAATATGCGGTAATTAAAATTATAAACAGTTCATGCAAAGAACAATGTAAAAGATTTGTTTTTGTTTATCAGTGTCCTGTGTCCATTTTCATTTGTAGGTTATATTCTAGCAGCAGAATAATAATAATAATAAAAACAAATTGTGCATATATAAATTTTCTCCACCAGTGGGTAATATGGGCTTACTTGTCTTTGTAGTGTGCTTATCCCTCCACCAGTATATTACCACTCACACCTCACAGGATGGACCTAATATACACTATATCAGATCAAACATGCTTTTACCCTTTTGCATGGGGTTATTATGCTCTTTTATATGTATCCTTTCAGGTTAATATGGATCTCTCATGATTGGTGCATAAGATTCTTCAATGTGAATCCATTGCCATCCTTGTTCTCCCATATAGGACCCAAAATAGAATAAATTCTCATAGTGGTTACTGTTAAGCCCCATACACACGGCCAGACTTTTTGACAACAAACTTTTAAATTCCCAGGTTTTCAAAAAAATCAGACCGTGTGTACGCTCCATCGGACAAACTTTTTCGGTTTTCATCGGACAAAGGTTCGCTCTGCAAACAGACAAACTTTTCGGCAACAAAAGTCTTACGGTGCAAAGTCCTATCGTGTGTATAGAAGTTCATAGGACTTTTGTCCAAAGTACAAACATGTATGCTCAGAACCAATGTTAAAATCAATCAACAATAGCAGAAGTTGACCACATGGTGGCGGTAAAGAGCAGAAAAGAGCTGAAAAAACAGGTTTGCTGAAAAAGTCCTGCCATGTGTATGCATACCAAGTTCACGACCAAAGCCCTTTGGACAAAAATCCACGGAAACGTTTTTTTTTTAAGTCCGATCGTGTGTATGAGGCTTTATTTTAACTTTATTTTTTATTTTTTTTTATATAAGGATGCATTTAACCTCTTAAGGACCGCCTCCTGCACATTTACGTCGGCAGAATGGCACAGCTGGGCACATGCACGTACAGGTACGTCCTTTGCTAGTGCCCAGCCGTGGGTCGCGGGTGCACGCCTGCGACCCGGTCCGAAGCTCCGTGACCGGGGCCCGCAGACCCGATCGCCGCTGGAGTCCCGCGATCGGTCCCCGGAGCTGAAGAATGGGGAGAGCCGTGGTTAAACACAGCTTCCCCATTCTTCACTGTGGCGGCGTCATCGATCGCGTGATCCCTTTCATAGGGATATACAATTGATGATGTCACACCTACAGCCACACCCCCCCCCTACAGTTGTAAACACATATTAGATCACACATAACCCCTTCAGCACCCCCTTGTGGTTAACTCCCAAATTGCAATTGTCATTTTCACAATAAACAATGCATTTTAAATGCATTTTTTGCTGTGAAAATGACAATGGTCCCAAAGTATCCACCATAATGTCGCAGTCACTAAAAAATCGCTGATCGCCGCCATTAGTAGTAAAAAATAAAATATATTAATAAAAATGCAATTAAACTATCCCCTATTTTGTAAACGCTATACATTTTATGCAAACCACCCGATAAACGCTTATTGCGTTTTTTTTTTTACCAGAAATAGGTAAAGAATATGTATCGGCCTAAACTGAGGAAAAAATATATTTTTTTATATATTTTTGGGGGATATTTATTATAGCAAAAAGTAAAAAAAATTGAATTTTTTTTAAAATTGTCGCTTTATTTTTGTTTATAGCGCAAAAAATAAAAAAGGTCAGAGGTGATCAAATACCACCAAAAGAAAGCTCTATTTGTGGGAAAAAAAGGACGCACGACTGCGCAATTGTCTGTTAAAGCGACGCAGTGCCGATTCGCAAAACCTGGCCGGGTCCTTTAGCCTAAAGGTCCGGGTCTTAAGTGGTTAATGTATGAAAAATGAAATTTGCCTGCATCCATTCCAATGGATGCAGCCTTTGTGTACCTTTGTACCTCTAACAAAATAGCATTCCATTTACATCCAGTTGTGGCATGATGTCACTGGCACCTCCTCCCTACGCATTAGGTCACTATACCACGTGAATTCACTATGACTAAGCCCCGGAGGGCAGGGCGAAATGCATCAGTGGATGTGGCCAGTGGAGCAGCATTGGCTGAGGCCATCACATACATCCACATGCATTGGGCTGGGTATGCGGCGTCCTACCTTTTACACTGGCATTTCTAGATGAATGAACCTAACACCAGCCCCGCTTCTCCTGACTTCCAGCGAGGAAACACATTATACCTTAAGCTTGGAGTAGCACTAAAATATTCCAAATGTTCTTGTACGTACAATTTAATGTTTCTTTGTTTGCAACCGGTCTTGCCAATAAACATATCATTGCTAAGGAAAAAACTCAACCCCCTATGATGCCTAAAGCCCTGTACACACGATCGGATATCTGATGGAATCTAATCCGATGGATTTTTTCTTTTTTTTTTTTTTTTTTTTTTAAAGTGTATTTTTGTGCGTGAACTCGAGAGAGAGGAGCCGGACTGCAGGAGTTGGGAGTAGGCAGACCCTCCCCCGGAGGCAATCGCCATCCTTCTCCATGCCCCTGGTGGCAATGGCGGGTGTGAAGGGGGGCCTCCCACTCACCCCGCCCTACCTGCTCCTCTTGGGAGCCCAACTGGGGCCCAACGGGACCCCAATGGGGCAGAGGGACTCCCCCTATGAGGGAGTGAGGGGGCCTAGCCCACCCAGCCAGCCCCGTAGGTCCTTCACCTCTCTTTATTTTAAGAGACCGCATGGCCAAAGTGCATGTGTTTTTTAAACCAATTTTTTTTGTGTGCGTGCAAGTGTGGTGGTTTTTGTGGGGGGGGGGGGCGTACTAAGCACAGGCGTACCTTGCATAGCACACCCACCGGGAGCCAGGCTGAGACCACCAAACTCAATTCACATGTAGCCGAGACCGGGATCCGAACCCTTGGCTGCAGAGGTGAATGGATTTTTTCATAGGATATACGATGAAGCTGACTTTCATCAGTCTTACCTACACACCATCGGTCAAAAATCCAAACGTGTCCAAGCGCGGTGACGCAAAACACTACGACGTACTGAGAAAAATGAAGTTCAATGCTTCCGAGCATGCGTCGACTTGATTATGAGCATGCATGGATTTTTGACCGATGGACTTCCACACAGACGATCGTTTTTTTTCTATCGGTTTTTTATTCATAGGAAAAATTTAAAGTGGTTGTAAACCCTGTTTCACCACTTTTACCTACAGGTAAGCATATAACAAGGCTTACCTGTAGGTACCTTGAATATCTCCTAAACTTGCACCGTTTAGGAGATATTCAGTATATGCGCTGCTGCCAACGTCATCGATGCATGCACGCTGAAGAAATGGCCCTCAGGTGCCGTTTCTTCTGGAGTCGTGCTGTGACTGGCTGCTCCTGCACGCATGCGTGGGAGTAACGTCATCGCGGCCCTGGCCAATCACAGGGCCCGGAGCCGTGAACCCGGGAGTAACTTCGGCGGAAGATGTCCACGATGTACTCGGAGGGCTGATGCGTATAAAGGACATCGTTCTAAGGCAAGAATTTCATAATGAACTAGTATACAATGTATACTAGCTCATTATGCCTTTGTCGTGCAGGGTTTGTTTTATTCCTGAGGTTTACAACCTTTTAAACTGGTTGCTAGTGTGATTTCTATATTTAGTTACAAATTACAGGGACATCACAAACTTGGAATGCTATTTTTTTTTTCAAATTTAAGAAGGTTCCAAGAATTGTGTCCAGTCCATTTTTGGAGGTTTGCGTGGAATGTATCAGATTCGTCTTTTTGTTTCTCCACTTTTTTACCCAAACATTTATAATTGCAACAATTTTCTGACAGAAATGCAAGGGTGACAATATTTTTAGCCATGACTGTATATGATTTAATGTAAAGATTTTTAATTAAGTACTAATAAAGGTTAATTTTAGTATTCAGTTTCTAGGGTGCTATGTGCCTCCAAATTAGCAATGTTAATTAGAAATAAAACAACAAGTTTTTTTTTTTTGTTGGTGTGCTTGAGTAATTATTTTAGGAGACACATCTTCATCTCATTCACCAACATTTATTTTGCAACGTGACGATTCATTTTGCTTGAACAGCCTCTGCTTTAGTAAGCCAACTCCAATGCTATCAGTATGCAACATAAGCAAGCAATTGTGGCGCTATGCTTCATCTATTTACAATAGGGTATAATTTACGGTGTTACTCTAGACATGGTGTGTAAGGTCCATGGGGGGCTAAGGGCTGGTTCACATCACAATTTCTGTATGTCCCCCCCCCCCTTTTTTTCCCCCTTTCTTAATTGAGGGCAGTTGAGGACATGTGCATTTCTGTGCACTTATGTGTTTTACCGTTCTACTTTTGTTGACTGCACTGGAACGCACGGCACTGATGTGATCTAGAGCCATTGGAATCCACGTTAAACATGGTCTATGCATTTTTGATGCAGAATAAAAACACACTGGACTGCATCTGGTGTGAACCAGCCCTAAGAGCAGGGGCGGATCTGGGATGGCAACAATAATACTGACTCCGAGACACAGCCACCCTTCTTAACTAGATTGCCAGAACCGGTTACTAGTGCCACCCCACCTGGTGTCTAGCAACCAGTGACATCACAGTCTCACTCAGAAAAAAGCCTCCACCTAGTGCTGCACTGCACGGGTGTCTCCACCCACCTCCTCCTTCTCCGGCACGCAGAACCATGAGAGGGAGTGACTTGGCAGTAGGGAGGGACTGGTCCTTGTGTGTGTGATCTTCTTCATGCCAGTGCCTGCCAGAATTGCATACAGAGAGAGTGACTTGCAGCAGCCGGCCAGACCTTTTCTGTCTGTGTGCTGCTGCTGCACTGCTGACTGGGTTGGCTTAGATTCACGGCTGCCTGAATTATGCATTGATGGATGGATGGAATAGTAGTATACAATAATGAAAGAGGAAGGTGGCACAAGTGGGGGACGGTAATGAAGAAGACAGTGACACAAGTGGGGGAGGGGACAGTAATGAAGGAGATGACACAAGTGGGAGGGCAGTAATGAAGAAGAAGAAGGTGGCAAATAGGACACAGTAATGAAGACAAGTGGGGGACACTAATGAAGGAGGTGACACAAGTGGGTGACAGTAATGACAGTAATGAAGGAGAAGATGACACAAGTGGGGGACAGAAATGAAAAAGAAAAACCTTTCACCGGTAATGCCAGCTGAACACTAAACAGGATATTCACAAAATCCAAAAGTAACAAATATAAAAGAAAAAACAGTGTAGCGCAAAACCCATATATATATATATAATTATACTAAATTGATTAAATAAAGTCCACAGAAATATGCAAGAAAAATCCAGATAGCCAAAACTTAAAATTCTCCACCATGTGACGATGAGAAGCCAAAAACGTAAATTGATCCCTCCACCAGTAAGGATGGGTACTCTCACCTTCGCATGTAGACCACTATTTTACTAGATGGTCAAATGAGCAGGTATCTCAGCATAGGAGACCAGGAAGCAGGGTAGCAATTTGGATCCTCAAAGGTCAGCGGTGCATACAGACCCAAACATGAAAAAAGGAAATCACAGATCTAAGAGCTCTCTGCTAAACTCAGGCATTTATTTAAAAGGTAGTAAAAGCACAGGCTACTCACATTTTAGCCAATATAAAACGGCAGTAAACATACAGGATGTGTATGGACAACTAAATGTTCCAAAAGGACGGCAGCAAGCGACGTGTCTTCAGACTCCTGAAACCCCGTACGCGTTACGTTTTGCAACTTCCTTAGTGGCGCCCGGCTGAGAAAGTTGCAAAACGTAACGCGTACGGTTCCCATGGGTCTCTTGGCTGCTTCTCTGATTAATGCTCTCCTTGCCCTTACAAATTAGGTAACTTCTGAAGGCAATTAGTTCCACAACATTTTAGTTAGGGGTAGCAGAGTATAGGGGGCTGAATACAAATGCACCCAACACTTTTTAGATATTTATTTGTAAAAAATTTGGAAAAACATATAATTTTCCTTCCATTTCACAGTTATGTGCCATTTTGTGTTGGTCGATCGCATAAATACTGAATACTTTTTTTTAAAACACTGCAACAGTGATGAGACATATATATATATATATATATATATATATATATATATATATATATATATATATACACACACACACACATATAGTTATTTTGCGGTCCAATTTTTTTTTTACCTTTTTGACACTGACTTATCGGCATAAAAAAAATGGTTTATTTATTTTGGCACTGCATTTAATAGCATAAACTAGAAGCATTATTTTCTATCAGATGAATATGACTATAGAGATTAGTTATAATTGCTTTTGTAGTTTCCCACATTGTGTATTCCTAAATATATAACATTGCAGTGTAAACAGGAAAGGAAACGTCTCCGACACCTGACCTTGGGCTCTAAAAACTGCTTTGAGTACACACTGAAAGACAAGGGAACGATAATTACAACTGCAGCTGCTTTCCCATCTAGGGAGCAAACAATGGGTACATAAATGTACACTAAAGAATGGAAACACCAGTTCGTGATAGATTTATATGATGTAAAAGGAAACAAGGCTTAGCTGCAGTACCCTCCATTAAAATAAACAATAAAGTGTTTTGTTCTCCCATATAGATTGCTTGTGCCCAGTATACCAACACATGGCCTGAACAGACACATTTACAATTGGTGTTTATCATAATACAATTTTAATTATAAGTAGTTATAAGGAAAGTATAGTACATTTTCAGCAACCATGTGTATTTTTTGTAAAGGTATATTTTGAGTAATTTGAGTAATTTTTATGACTTTCACATTTTTGCAAGGATGAACTTCCATTTTTTTGGAATTGTATTATATATAGAGACTTGTAGATTAACCACCAGGAGGTCTCAGTGGCTCAATGCAATTACTCTGTCTGTCTTAACAAATGCCAAGTTAAGATATTAGCAACACAGGGAATGCATTGCTTTTAAAGAATTGGCCAATTTATAGACTTGCATTGTGAGAAAGAGCAGGGAAGCAGAACTCTTGTGTAGCACTACAAAGGATGGAGAGTCTGAGTTTGTAATGAACAAATATGGCTGCCTATGTGTACATATAAAATTGAAAATTATACATTTAAACAACGTTTTTAAAATATTAACACACATTGATTTAATTAATTACATCAATGTGTCCTTTGTTATCTGAAAATATATTACATTTGTTTCCCTATTGGGCTTTTTTTCTACCAAATCTGGAAGTCTCTTTACAGAGAATAATGTATATTTGGGATAGGTGTGCCCTTGGACAAGTGTTTACTAAATTGGATTAAATTCTAATATACACATATTACATAGGTAAACAGCAGTATTTTTTAAAGAGGGGGTTCACCCAAAAATTTACTTTCTGTCAGGACCTAAGTTGCTCCAGCATACTGCTAACATGTGCAGTATGCTGTTTTTTTTTTTTTGCTACTTATCTTTTTATGATCCGTTGTAATCCGGCTCCGAGCGGGGGGATTAATTCCGGGTATAGGCGTTCCTAAACGAAGAGGAGTTGATAGACCGCTGTGGAAGGCGCATCACGCCTTCCGAAAATACCCAAAGTGACGCTCGGGTGGTTACGGCGCCTGCGCAGTTAGCTCTACACGGCAGGCACAGGCGTCGCAAACACCCGAGCGTCACTTCGGGTATTTTCGTAAGGCGTGACGCTCCTTCCCCAGCCGTCAATCAACTCCCCTTCGTTTAGCAACGCCCATTGCCCGCAGGATTCCCCGCTCTGAGGCAGATTACAACAGCTCATAAAACGATAAGTAGCAAAAAAAAAAAAACAGCATACTGCAGATGTTAGCAGTATGCTGGAGCAAATGTCAAAAACTTGATTTCTGGGTGAACCTCCGCTTTAAGTAATTTAAGGCATAATACTCTCCAATGACAACAATGAAAAAAAAAAAAGGTTTTGAGGAGATTTTATTGCCTGGCTTGTGGGGATCAGTAAACCATAGAAGAAGCTTTGGAGGTCTTGATTCGAACAAAGTGTCATGCCTTGTACACATGATCGGTTTTCCCGGCGGTAAAAAGTCTGGCGGTAAAACTGAGAACCTGCTCGGTAGCTTTTCCCCCCTACACACCGACGGTTTTCCTGGTAGGAAAACTGCCATTAGAGCTTTGGTCAGGAAATCCGACCGTGTGTATGCTCCACCCCAGTCTTTCCCCATAGAAAAACTGCCGGCTTAAAAACCAGCAGGAAAAAAGATAACAAGAAGGATGAGGTAAGTAAAGGAGGACTGCACTAAGGTAAAGGAAGCTATTTAGGCAAAAAAACATTTTCCTTTACAACCCCTTTAAACTTACCACCCAAAAGTATGTGGACAGACAGGCCTTTGAATCATTATGCCTCGTACACACGATGTGAGGAGAGCTTTTGGCCAGGATACACATGGCCGGGATTCCCGGCCAAAGCCCTATCGGGAAAACCGGCCGTGTGTAGGGGCAAGACTCAACCAACCAGGTTCTCGGCTTTCCCCTCTGGATTTTCAGGTGTGTGCACAAAGACAGCTTCGTAAAGACGTGGATTGAGGAGTTTGGTGTGGAGGAACTTAAAGTGGATGTCAAATATTAAAAGCCAGCAGCTACAAATACTGCAGCTGCTGACTTTTAATATTAGGACACTTACCTCTCCTGGAGTCCAGCGCCGTCCGCATGAGAGGACAAGCGATCGCTTGTCACTCTGCTTCCCCCCCCCGCTATCCTCGGTGAGGGAACCAGGAAGTGAAGCACTCCGGCTTCACTGCCCGGTTCCCTATGGCGCATGCGCGAGTCGCGCTACGCCTGCCGATTGGCTCCTGCTGTGTACTGGGAGCCGAGTGTTCCCAGAACACAACGGGGGGGCGGGAGGTGACGTCATGCCCGCAGTCTGCCCGAGACTGTGTGGCCGGAAGTGGGTGCAAATACCTGTCTTTAGACAGGTATCTGCACCCCCCTCCCCCTGAAAGGTGTCAAATGTGACACCGGAGGGGGGGGGGAGGGTTCCGATCAGTGGGAGTTCCACTTTAGGGTGGAGCTCCGCTTTACGTCACCTGCACAGAACCCTGACTTCACCCTTCTAAACACCCTCAGGAGAAATTTGAATGCCAATTGAAAGCCACATCTTGACCTCACAAATGCTTGTTTCACTGAATGGTCACAAATTTTTACAGGCACACAACTCAAAATCTTGTTGAAAGCTTTCCCGGAAAATTAGAAACCAATTCCATATTTGTGCCCATAGTTTCAGAACAAGGCTTACAATTAAGTACATACAGGTATAATGGTCAGGTGTCCACAAGATTTTGGTCATATGGTACAGGCCTTTGCCTATTTATCTACTGAGGCCCCGTACACACGACCGAGGAACTTGTCAGGCGAAAAACATCGTTTTCCTCGTCGATATCCTTGATAGGCTTGTCGAGGAACTCGACAAGCTTGCTTTGCGTTCACACTTTAAAGACCAAATCTCCTCGCTCTCAAACGCGGTGACTTCAACACATACAACTGCAGGGGCTGCTTTTGCTAATCTCATGTTACTGCGTTTTAGGAAAAAGTTTGGTAAGAGACATTTTCACTTTTCAGTCTGTTACAGTGTGACAAATGTGCTATTTCCATTATAAACGCTACTTTTACCGAAGGTGCGCGGGTTTCTAAGCATACGCACCAACGTGTTTCTCATCGAAAAGCAGCCCGACGAGGAACACGACGAGCCAATTTGGACTCCCGTCGAGGAAAAAGAGAACTTGCTCTCTTTTTTGCTCCTCGAGTTCGACAGTTTCCTTGATGAAAAACGTACAAACGACCGGTTTCCTCGGCAAAAAAGCTCTCCCACCGAGTTTCTTGATGGATTCTGCCGAGGAAACCGTGTGTACGGGGCCTAAGGGAACAGAGAATCAAACCATTGAGCACTAAAGACACAATCCTGACATTATGATTTTTGCCTGAATTTAACTTTAGGTGACAAGAGCCTGCATACTTCAGTTTCCTGCCTCACAAATGGTACAAAAGTGTTTTTTTAATATTGTGTTTTTTTTATCAATTAAAGACAAGAGTGTGTTGCTATACATACTGTCAGACACGGTGCTTTCCTCGAAGGCAGGATTATCAAATCCTTGTTCATCTGACCATACAGGAAGCACAGTTGGAGTGGAGTTTCTCTCCAGTAGTGCTGTCCCAGCCTTGTCCACATCTGGAGATACGGTTGTTGGATGATCAATTACAGCTGGGATATTTTCTGTGTCTTCAATGTCTATTTGCAGCTTGCTGGCTCTTCTCTGATCTAACACCTGTCTCCGATGTGAAGCTCCTGGACACCTGGAAGCAGAGGATACCTTTACCATGCAAGTTTGAAATGAATGTGCCAATGAAATATGAAACACCGTTACCAGTCACTAAGGCCCCTTTCACACATGCCTTTAGTTTGCTTCATCAGTTCAGTCATGTTTTTTCAAAGGCAAAACGGATACGTTTTCATCAGTTTTACATCTGTTTACATCCACGTAACCACTTGAGAATCAATTTTTTTTTGCTTAGAATAAAGATTACGATTCTCTGTGCAACATCATCTTATCACAAATTTACAAAAAAAATTGGACTAACTTTACCGTTTAGTTTTTTTAATTCATTAAGGTGTATTTTTTTTCAAAAAAGACAGCTGTGCAAATACTGTGTGACATAAAATATTGCAACATTATATACATTATCCAAACATTATATATATATAGTGTTTGGAAGTTCTAAGTTATTTTTTTACCAAAAAAATACAGATTTTAACTTGTAAGCAACAAGTGTCAGAAAAAGGCTTTGAGGGTTTAAAGGAGTTGTAAAGTCTCTATGTTTTCACCTCAATGCATTCTATGCATTAAGGTGAAAAACCTTTTGTGGTGCAGCCCTCCGGAGAGCCTCCCTTTTACTTAACCTGGTCTTTCCAGCGACAAGAGCAAGACCAGCAGCTCCAGCCACTGTCTCGGGTCCTCATTAAATAGATTAATAGCAGCAAGAGCCATTGGCTCTCGCTGCTGTCAACCAAGTCCAGTGACACTGGGGCCGGGGGGGGGGGGGCAGTCCTGCTGTCTGTGTCAATGGACACAGCAGGAGGACTCAGGAGTGCCCGCATGAGTGCCCCCATGGAATGCGGCTTTCTGTTGGGGGACTTGATGTGGAGGAGGAGCCAGGAGCGCAGCCGGTGGACCCCAGAAAAGTAGGATCGGGCCGCTCTGTGCAAAAACCCTTGCATAAAAGGGCTAAAAGAACCAAGAGAAACCTTGTATCTCGTCGCTATCTCTCTGTGCTGAAGAATGTCTTTTTTTTTTACAGCTCTGACTCTGCACCGTTTACATAGAATTGAGGAAATGCCAGTTACGATCCAGAGAGGGGTTGATTAATCAGGCAGCTCTAATATGCCTGTGTACGTGGGGATGGGATGGCTCAAATATTTTTTTTCTTACTTCTTATGTGTTTTTTTTTTACTTATTTTTTTAACTTATGATTTTATTGCTATCACATGGGGGACCAATAATCCCCCATGTGATAGCAGATATGTAACAGGTCCTCTTTGGGGGGGGGGGGGCAGTGTGTGCAAGGAAAGACCAGGAGGAGAGCAGTAAACTCCCTCACTTACCAACGCTGACTGTCATTGTCAGCTTTTAAATGTAATAGTCGATGTCTGCCGGCCACCTGACGGAGACAGAACAGGTAGAAACTCCCTAGGGAACACATTTAACCCCTTGGTCGCCCCATAGTGTTATCCCCTTCCAGTGACATTTATACAGTAATCAATTACTATTTTTAGCTCTGGTCGCTGTGTAAATGGTCTCAAAAAAATGTCAAAAGTGTCCGCCACAATGTCACATTCCCACTAAAAATTGCAGATTGTCGCCATTACTAGTAAAAATAAAAATGCCATAAGAATATACCCTATTTTGTAGACGCTATAAATTTTGTACAAACCAATAAATATACACTTATTGTGATTTTTTTTTACCAAAAATACATATGGGCCTAAACTGATAAAAATGATTGGATATATATTATAGCAAAAAGTTAAAATGATTGTTTTTTTTTAAATTGTCGCTCTTTTTTTGTTTATAGCGCAAACAATAAAAACCGCAGAGGTGATCAAATACCACCAAAATAAAGCTCTGTTTGTGGGGAAAAAAAGAACATACATTTTATTTGAAAACAGCGTCACATGACCACACAATTTCCAGTTAAAGCGACACAGTGTGGTATCACAAAAAATGGCCTGGTCATTGAGGGGGCAAATCCTTTCCGGTCCTTATGTGGTTAAACAAATGGGTGGGGTCACCGGTTGATGCCACCCCTTTAATTTAGTGGCGGGCCCGAATGAAAGCTCCTTCTATGAATTTAAAAAAACAAATAAAGCCGACAAATGCATTTAAAAGCTGACAGTGACAGTCAGCGTCGGCAAGTAAGGAAGCCTGTCTGTACAGACTGCCCCCTCACTATGTATACTGCTCATCTACTCTCCTGCCTTTCACCACCACAACCCCCCCCCCCCCCCCCCCCACAGTGACTGGTTGCAAAAACAGATGCAACCACGCACCGCTTATCCATTTGCATCTGTTTATCCTTTATTCTGGTTTTTTTTAACGGATTAAAAATAGGGCTTTCATCCATTCAAAATACTGATGTTCACGAAGCGGATGAAAACGGATGTAAATGGATGATCATCCATTTTCATCCATTTTCCCATAAGAATGCATTGATGTCTGTTTTTCATTTGTCAACAGATGGATGAAAAATGGACAAACGGTCCGTATGTGTGAAAGGCAGTATGTTTTACACAATCAAGACCATTGCTGTTCAATTGAAAAGGTGTGAAGCTACTGCTGGAGACAACTGGTCTACTGCAGGCTAGTAAGTGAACGAAACATTGGCCAAGTGTGTTATACATACGATAGTTCCATCAGCTCAATTTGTACCGATCACTTTGTCATAGCAAATCATTATAGTGTTGGATAAAAAATGACTTTAATTTCTGGGACTTCTGAGCTTCTAAACACTTTCTATGCAAGACTGCCATTATACAGCTTGTGGCTTTGTGTAGGCAATGCTGCTGAAAAAGAAGTAGAAATATTTTTATCAATATTTATATATGTGCTCTGTACTCCTTTTGATGACTTGAATTATTTATACACCATATAGCCAAAAGTTTGTGGACACCTGACCACATATGGTCACAATAAGCAGACACCACTCCAAATGATAGGATTTAACTGCCTGCAGTACTACCAATGCTACAACACGGAAATACCTTAGACAATTGTGTGCTTCCAACCTTTTATCAACACTTTTTTGCAAGGACATTTTCATTTTCAGAATTACTGTGCTCCTGAACACAAAGCCAGGTCCATAAAGACATGGTCTGCCAAATCTGGAATGGAGGAACTGAGTGGCATGCACAGAACACTGACCTCAACCCTACTAAAGACCTTTTTTTTTTTCAAATAACAGTTTTTATAAGACACAGGGGGATCCCTGTGCCGCAGAGAAAATTGTACAAGAGCTTCAGCCCTACTAAAGACCTTTAGTATGCATTGGAACACCAGTTGTGAGCAAGGTCTTCTAATACAACATCAGTACTTGACTCTACAAAAGTTATTTTGGCTGAATTAGCACAAATTCCCACAGACATGTTTCAAAATCTTGTTAAAAACCTTTTTAGAAGAGTGGCAGTTAAAGTGACTTTAAAGTAACTAAACACTCCTATCGTTTTCCAACAAGGAAGCTGCCATCTTTGCCTCTGTTTAATCTACAACTGCCATAATGCTACACATGTTATCAGTTTAGACACCAGCCATTGGATGGTTTGACAGTTTGGTTGAGAGCACAACCAATGGGGGTGTTGCATTGCTGGCAACTACTGGAAATGAAATGGTTTTATGGATGGGTTTACTTCCACTTTAAGTCACAAAGGGGTGCGCCAACTCCATATTATTGCCTATGGTTTTGGAATGGGATATCTGAGAAGCTCCTAGAGATCTGATGGACAGATACACACAAACTTTTTGGCCATACATGTACATGTAATTCCAAAGTAAAATAAAATAGTGACACGCAATTTTTTTTTTAGCCTTCGATATCGTGTAGAAAAAGATTAAAACCCCTGTAAGTTTTACTGTCTGTATCCCTGCTAGGGAGATTCAGTCTCTCTGCCTTGGTAACCAATGTCATAAGACCTGAAAGTAAAGAAAAAATAAAAATGTTGAGTTGCACCTGACAAATGACCCCAGAACGATCACAAAATGAATCGTAGATTCATTCCTGCACGAAAAGTCACTGAGCACGAAGACATGATTCCCCCCCCCCCCAAATTTTCCTTATTTGCTCCCCCCTCTGTATTTTTTTTCTCTCTTCTTTGTTCTACCCCTCCCCTCCCCTTTTTGTTTTAACGTTTATTTGTTTAGTTTAAATTATTTTTCCTTTTTTACCCTCGGCGAGACATTGCTAAATTGGGGTGTGGAGGGTGACCGGAAGGATGGGGAGCTGGTGCTTCCTACTGGGCGGGACATAATCTATGGCCTGTGATAGGGAGCATGCTTTAGGCCATGGATAAAGTAGTAATGCGTATAGTGTAAGAATCTTGGTTTAGAATGGCCTGTACGCCATAAACATTTGAGCGACTAGGATATAATTCACATTAGGATATGACAATGGGCCATGCATGCTTCAATTAAAGGATTCCTTAAGTGTATAAATGTATGACTCCCTAAAGACAATGTATGAAGCACAATGAAAAGCCGAGATTTTTGTTATTTGTACTGTAAAACTTGAATAAAAATGATTGAAAAAAAGAAAATGTTGAGTGGCCACTAGAACAGAAAAAAACTGAGGAATCTTCCACAGGGGACACTTGTTTCAGTGGCAACTGTCTAAAAGGAGACTTTTCCCATTTCCTGTTATGCATATAGATCAGGAAGTGAAAAGGAAATCTCTTAAAATGGCAAAAGTAATAAACAAACAATCCAAAATGTAATTAAAAAGGTTTTGGCTTTAGACATACAACAAAATACTGAAAATAAATTGAAACAAATTCAGCAAAAACTGTATACATTGGGCATTTTATCTTGTCGTCTTCTTAGTAAAATCTACATTTTCCGTTTCAGCTTAAATTCTTGTGTGGAATCATAAACCCGCTGTTAATCTCTACTTCAGCTTTCCCAGGGAGAAAAAAAAAAGAAAATGTGAGCACAGTAACAGCTTTCCCAGATCTACACATATGACCTCTGTCCTTTCTGTAATATACTTTCTGCAGATTCAACTAGTAGAAACTTAAATACTCCTGTGAGCCAACAGAAATAGTCTTTAAAGATGAATACAGTAAAACCTTGGGTTGAGAGTAACTTGGTTTGAGAGCGTTTTGCAAGACAGGCAAAATGTTTTAATTAAATTTTGACTTGATATACAAGTGATGTCTTGATATACATATGATATGATATCACAACCGAGTATAAAAGAAAAGAGGCCCCTCTAAGTGTAGTAATATGTTGCTAAATGTTGTACCTTTATTAAATGTAATCATATAGCCACACTTAGAGGCGCCTCTCTTCTCTTTTATACTCTGTAGCTCCTGCTGGATTTTGCTTCAAATCCCCTTGTGGAGGCTTCCATTGGTGGATGGACATTTTATGGTTACACAACCTATCACATTGCTATAATCTTATTAGATGGACTGAAGGACTAACCGGTATAAATAAATTGTTCTGGAATGAATCATCTGAGTTTTCATTATTTCTTATGGGGAAACTCGATTTGATATACAAGTGCTTTGGATTACAAGCATGTTTCTGGAACGAATTATACTAGCAATCCAAGGTTTTACTGTAAATTTATATTAAACCTTTTACTGCCAACCCATTTTTTGCATTTGTCAAATCTACTATAAAACTCCCTTTACAGACATTATGAAAACTCCCATGTCCATGTCCCATGATACAAATTTTTATCAATTATATATTTCTGGTAAAAAAAAATTAAAAATACATTCAATTTAATTGTACAGAAACATGATAAAATCTCAGTGAAAACTGGCTGAGTTTATAAATATCAATACATCTTGATTTGAAACTGCATGCACTTTGAAAAGTGTAAAAAGCTATGATTAGCCTTGTATCCTAACTACAGTGTCTTGAAAAAGTATTCACACCCCTTGAAATTTTCCACATTTTGTCATGTTACAACCAAAAACGGAAATGCATTTTATTGAGATTTTATGTGATAGACCAACACAAAGTTACATAACTGAAGTGGAAGGAAATTGATAAAATGTTTTTTTAACATTTTCTTTTTACAAATAAATATGTGAAAAGTGTGGTGTGCATTTGTATTCAGCCCCCTTTACTCTGATGCTCCTAACTAAAATCTAGTGGAACCAATTGCCTTTAGAAATCACCTAATTAGTAAATAGAGTCCACCTTTGTGCAATTTAATATCAGTATAAATGCAGCTGTTCTCCGAAGCCCTCAGAGGTTGGTTAGAGATCCTTAGAGAACAAACCGGATCATGAAGGCCAAGGAACACTCCAGACAAGTCAGGGATAAAGTTGTGGAGAAGTTTAAAGCAGGGTTAGGTTATAAAACAATAAAAAAAATCCCAAGCTTTGAACATCTCACAGAGCACTGTTCAATCCATTATCCAAAAATTGAAAGAGTATGTACAACTGCAAACCTACAAAGACATGGCCGTCCACCTAAACTGACAGGCCGGCAAAGGAGAGCATTAATCAGAGAAGCAGCTAAGAGGCCCATGGTAACTCTGGAGGAGCTGCAGAGATCCACAGCTCAGGTGGGAGAATCTGTACACAGGACAACTATTAGTCGTGCACTCCACAAATCTGGCCTTTATGGAAGAGTGGTAAGAAGAAAGCCATTGTTGAAAGAAAGCCATAAAAAATCCCATTTGCGGTTTGTGAGAAGTAATGTGGGTGACACAGCAAACATGTGGAAGAAGGTGCTCTGGTCAGATGAGACCAAAATTCTACTTTCTGAGTTAAAAGCAAAACGCTATGTGTGGTGGAAAAATAACACTGCACATCACCCTGAACACTGTGAAGCATGGTGGTGGCAGCATCATGTTGTGGGGATGCTTTTCTTCAGCAGGAACAGGGAGGCTAGTCAGAGTTGATGGAAAGATGGATGTAGCCAAATACAGGGCAATCTTAGAAGAAAAGATAGGCCGTGTACACACAATCAGTCCATCTGACGAGAATGCTCCGAAGGACCGTTTTCATTGGTTAACCGACGAAGCCGACTGACAGTCTGATGTGCCTACACACCATCGGTTAAAAACCGATTGTATCAGAACGCGGTGACGTAAAAACACACGACGTGCTGAAAAAAATGAAGTTCAATGCTTCCAAGCATGCGTCGACTTGATTCTGAGAATGCGCGGCCTTTTGACTGATGCCTTTGCATACTAACGATCGGTTTTGACCCATCGGTCAGGCGTCCATCGGTTCAATTTTAAAGCAAGTTCTCTTTTTTTGGACCGAAGGACAACTGACCGATGGGGTCTACACACGATTGGTTTTGACCAATGAAACTGAACTTAAAGGTTCAATAAAGGAATTTTACCTTACTGCAGTCCTGGTTTCATGTCCTCATTGTTTATTTTTGCTTTGAAGTTGCTGTAATTCTGCTCTGATTGCCACACTTCCTGCTTGTCTGGCTCCTTATGAAAAATCTCATGGCAGCTTTTCACTGTGGTCCAAGCTGTCATTACTGTGTGTCTAAAACTCCTCAGAACTAATCAGATTCACATAAAAACAAAACACTGCCCTGTATTTGTTTGTTTTTGTTCTGTGTGTCTCTTTACATCACAGAAACATGAAACCAGTTTAAAAATGAAACTAACCTGCAGGCACATTATACGATTGATTTTTATCTATTTTTAATCATTTTGAAAAGGAATCAGTTAACTTTTATGTCTCTATACCCTGTAAACAGTAATTTCAGCAAAACTTTTTTTTCCTTTAGTGACCCTTTCAGTCCGTTTTCATCAGTTTTCACAGATCGTGTGTACGCGGCCTTAGAGTCTGCAAAAGACTTGAGACTGGAATAGAGGTTCACCTTCCAGCAGGACCACGACTCTAAACATACAGCTGCAATGGAATGGTTTAGATCAAACCATATTCATGTGTTAGAATGGCCCAGTCAATGTCCAGACCTAAATCCAAATAAGAATCTGTGGCAAGACTTGAAAATTGCTGTTCACAGATGCATCTAATCTGACAGAGCTTGAGCTATTTTGCAAAGAAGAATGGGCAAACATTTCACTCTCTATAGGTGCAAAGCTGGTAGAGACATCCCCTAAAAGACTTGCAGCTGTAATCGCAGCGAAAGGTGCTTCTACAAAGTATTGATTTAGGGGGGCTGAATACAAATACACATCATACTTCACATAATTATTTGCAAAAAAAAAAAAAATTAAAACCATTTATCATTTTCTTTCCTCATTACAATTATGTGCTAATTTGTGTTGGTCTATCACATAAAATCCCAATAAAATACATTTATGTTTTTGGTTGTAACATGACAAAATGTGAAACCTTTCAAGGGGTATGAATACATTGTCAAGGCACTGTACATATATGTGCATATTATTCTATGTGTGATTTTTTTTTTAATTAATTTAATTTAATTGATTACACAAATGTAATGTTTTTTGCAAATGAGGAGTCCTGACCAGTGAAGGTATTCTTCTCTCTATTAAAGCACTGGAAATTCTTGTAAGCCATTTCCTGTTATGGGGACTGGTCACCGCTGCGGCTTCAATGGGCATTGGGTGACCAGCCATGAACCTCCGTCTCAGTTTTACTAAGACAGCACTGACACAAGCACACCAGCCCAGTCTTGTGCATGAGATTTGATATGCTGGTTCCTCTGCCAATCAGCTAAGAGCACTCTCCATCTAATTTTGCAAGGATACAAAAAGGGGCATGGCTTAAAAATGCCTTATGATCGCACAAAGTGAAAAGGAGATGTTGAGCCGACAATAAAAAAAGGGCAGTGCACTTTGTGAATAAAGACTGATGCTCAAAAAAACAGTTTTCAGCATAACAAGCAGATTTTATAAAAAATATTTTGTTATATATTCAATAAGAAACATTAAAGTATAACTTAAGGCAAAACAGTTTTTTTAGTTTTGGACAGAAGGCAGAGAGATTAGAACACCTATCACCTGTTTTTATTGACGTCTGTGTCCCTGTAGGGAGATTTCGCCTCTATATTTGTCCTTTGTTTACCGTTGTTATTGAAAGTTAAAGTAAAAGAAAATCCACAGGTTTGAGTTGTCCTCAGAAAAGTAATAGAAGGGAAATCTTTCAATGGGGACACTAGTTCTGGTGACCTGGGAGTCGCTAAGAGATTCCCCTAATTAGCAGGGATTTCCTTCCACTTCCTGTTTTGGCTAAGGGGCAGGATGTGAATGGGAAATCTCCTCAATGGGACACAGATTACATTACAGAAGTTATAACCCTACCTTACTTAATCCAAAATAAAAATAAAATAAAAATGTTGCCTATAGTTTTACTTTAAAGGGGTTGTAAAGGTTCATTTTTTATTTTCTAAATATGTTACTTTAAGCTAGTGCATTGTTGGTTCACTTACCTTTTTCTCTGATTTCCCTTCTAAATGTTTTTTTTCTTTGTCTGAATTTCTCACTTCCTGTTCCTCCTCAGTAAGCTGTTCTGGCTGACGTACCCCCAGCCAGAATGGCTCAGATGGGGGCAAGCTTACTGAGGAGAAACAGGAAGCAAGTGTCAGTACTGGATCCCTCTAGGACCCAGCGCACTCATCTGACACAGCCTTGGCTGGGAAACACTGATTGGCCAGCTCTCCTTTAAAACACCTGTGTTTTCACCCAATCAGTGCTCGTGATAGAGTTACTCTGCTTGCCTTGTGAGATCCAGCCTGACCTGTTTATCTGTAAACCTTGTGTATGACCCGGCTTGTTTGACCCTGCTTGTTGCTTCCGATTTGGTACCTTTCGAACTCTGATTATCTGTGTATGACCCGGCTTGCCTAGACCACATCCATTGCAGTGGTGCACTACTAGCACCAGCAACACCACCAACATCCACACCTGCGGTGAACTACAAGTTCCAGCTTTCCTGCTCATCAAAACACCTACTTCAGCAGTGAACTATAAGTGCCAGCTGTCCCGCTCGTCTCAACCCTGCATCCGTGGTGAACTACAAGTCCCAGCGCTGACCTGCTTCTCAAGACCTGCTCATGGTATGTGCTCTTGTTATTGAACTATAGGCATATTAGCACACCTGAACTGTTGTCTGCTGCTAGCCTGATATGAAACCTGACAGCAAGGAATTCAGACAAAGAAAAAAACATTTAGAAGGGAAATGGAAGGAAAAGGTAAGTGAACCAACAATGCACTAGCTTAGATATTTTTCAGATGGAACTAGGAAAACGCTAAACAGCAGCACCTGATGAGGGCATCCTTCTATATTGTATATATTCTACTTTATTTGAGATCATTATGATTGGATCCCCTCCTTGTGAATGCTAACTGGATGCAGTTAGGATGTGTGTAAGGTACAGGTGCAGTCATATGCCTATATAAATATCCCGTTGAGTGTGACTGCCTGTGGTAACTTGTAATTAAGAGTTATTAGACATGTTGATGCAAATTACCGAGAATGATGAGAACAGGTGATGATGTATTCTTTGCATCTGAATGCATTATTCTGGCATTATAGGTACCTCATCGGGTGATGCCTATCCGATTGTTTTGGTCACGATCCAATGTCCACCAGACTAGGCCAGTAGGTCTAACATTGACAGCTAGCCGGATGATGGCTTGATTTTTCCTGTTATGCTGATGGTCATGTACAGTTGATTTTATAATTGGTGAGCACTTGATACATGATACATTTACTAATAAAGTAACTGAAAATTATGAAAATGTGATTATAATGTGTTTTGTAATCTGATTGACAAATCTAGATGCATGTAGAGTTGCCCAGAAGAAGAATCTGCAAAACGTGTTGGCATCCTCCATGCATCGGCATCCTCTAAAGTTTTAATAGGGTCCAAGTATCAGTATTGGCGCTAGCCATATGTGACTTAGTGCTTTTGTTAATTTTTATGTTATTTACGTATGTACAATAAATACATTTTTACTATTTTATTCTTGTGTGCGCACCTCAGTGACAGCCTTACGTCCTTCAAAGTCCCATAACTTGAAAAGAATGTGGGTTCTTCTTACCATTTGTTTGATACTACTTAGGGAAATGGATGCGATTAGCTGTCCCTAGAACGGGTCTTATATCTTTATTTGTAAAAGGCATCATTCTGCTCACTCTGGTTCCTTGCCAGCCCATTTGAATGCAGCATGCCTGATTGTCCTCCTCCTTCTCTACCAGTTTGAGTGCTGCTATATAGGAAATTACAAAAGGGCCGATACCAGATTACATTTAGGTACTGATTTCTCTACTGCAGCAATACTGGGTGACAGTCCGTACGGTCACTCATCCAGCTGTTATCTTGCTTCATGCCACTACGCTCCCTGCTCGGAGGTACAAAAAATCAATTGAGAGACACCTCCTAAATGCGGCCAAGGCTTGCATTCCACTTTTGTGGAAGAAAACGTATCCTCTAACAGCGGGGATGTGGCTGCGTAGAGTGGAGGAGATCAGGAGACTGGAGGACCTAGTCAAAACAAAACAGGAGCACCACTCCCGGGCATGGCTGCTCTGGACCATGTTCATATACTCCGAAGAAGGAGTGGCTTTGTTAGCCACTTGAGCGACAACATAGGACAAATAGGGTGGCTGCTACAATTCTCCTTCGTGAGCCAAGCCCCCTTCCCCCCCATTTTCTCTCCCCCCCCCCCCGTCCAATTTCCAACTTCTTCTTTCTTTCTGCTTCACTATGTTTCTTCTCTTTTTTCCATCTTCCTTACTCATTTGTTTCAGGTATATGGCCTCAAAGAATGCTAATTGATGTATTGATGATTAAGGTTTGGGCATTGCGAGCAGGCCGGGAGCGGTGTAGAAGTAGGATAGCTTAGGTTCGACAGGCGAGACTCCTGTGATTGGGCATTTTATATAATCACAGACGGCCTTATAACTTACTATCGCTCCAATATTACTGTTGATGTTGTGCTACCTAGGTACCTGTAAATGTCAGTTACTGTATTTTGTACTGTAATGTGCTTTTTCTGTATGCTTTTTCTTCTGTTTCTTTTCCTTTTTTGAAAAACAATAAAAACTTATATTTGAAAAGAAAAAAAATTAGGTACTGATGCTAAAAATTTCATTAAATGATGAATGATTAACTTGCTGTAATATCAAGCAATACCTTAGCTGTATTAGTATCAGCCTCCAGTAGTAGCAGCAGGAAGGTCGGCCACATGCTGACAGGAGGTGAGAGCAGAAAGGTGACATCTGATCAGTGTGTTGATGCTCCTCTATTATCCAATCAAAGGGCTGTGTGTGTGTGTGTGTGTGCTGTACTGCATTGGATGGTGAGGATTATCATGCGTTGTCTGGCTCTAGCACGCAGATCACTATATTATTAAACAGAAATAAAAGCCCTGTGACAGGTAAAACGGTTTCCAGAATTAAACTATGTATTTAGCCTCTTGTCTGGAACAGGAATTTAACATTTTAGAGTTTTAATAATTGAATCTTTCCACAAGGCAACTATTATAAATGCCTTGTCCATGCAGAAAATCTCACTGCAATCAATACATAATGAATCTACAGCATACAGACAGCCAGGGCAAATGATTGTGACTGGTTAAATAGGTCCCCCTGAATGGAACAATGAGCAGCCATCCTAATTTGTGTCCTGATACGAGGTCACTGTGATGAGCATAATGATTGCCAGCACAGCTTGTGTTGATTTCATCAGTCTCCTGAGCAGACCCATCATATTGGCTAACCTCGCTCCAATTAGGTTGATAATCTGGCCCCCCAATTCTGGGACTGGGAAAGGATTAAGCAATGCTGAAATAAATGGTTGCATTGTCCTGTGTTACATAACCTGGCAATCAAGCACGAGATGTATGACATGTTTCCTTGTGCTTGTAGGCTTAAGTGATTTACTTCACTCCAATCACATTGCGGGACTGTGAGCCAAACATCTCATTATGAACAGATAAAGGCCCCTTCCACTTATCAGACAGTGAATCTGTGCTGGGACACAGCAGTGTGAAGGTGGATTTCTAGGCTCCATATACACTATATTGTCAAAAGTATTGGGACACCTGCCTTTACACGCACTTGAACTTTAATGACAACCCAGTCTTAGTCCGTAGGGTTTAATATTGCGTTGAACAATCCTTTGCTGCTAAAACAGCTCTTCTGGGAACACTGTCCACAAGGTTTAGGAGTGTGTCTCATATGAAAGTTTGCCCATTCCTCCAGAAGCACATCTATCGGGATGAGGTCAAACTTGCTCATCCATGTCTTCATGGACCTTGCTTTGTGCACCGGTCCAAATCATTTGGAGGAGGGGGGATTATAGTGAGAGGTTGTTTTTCATGGGTTGGGCTTGACCCCTTAGTTCCAGTGAAGGGATTTCTTAAGGCATCAGCATACCAAGACATTTTGGACAATTTCATGCTCCCAACTTTGTGGGAACAGTTTGGGGATGGCACCTTCCTGTTCCAACATGACTACACACCAGTGTACAAAGCAAGGTCCATAAAGATATGGATGAGTGAGTTTGGAGACTGAGAGCCAGACCTTCTTGTCCAACATAAGTGTCTGACCACACAAATATGCTTCTGGGAGAATGGTCAAACATTTCCAAAGAAGAGTGAAGCCTCGTACACACGACTGGTTTTCCTGCCAGGAAAACTGCCAGGAGAGCTTTTGGCCGGAAAAACCGTTGTGTGTATGCTTCCTCGCTCTCTATTTTCCCACCGGGATTCCCGGAGGTTTTAAACCCGGCAGTTTTCCTATGGGGAAATACTGCGAGGGAGCATACACATGGCCGGGATTCCCGGCCAAAGCTCTCCCCGCAGTTTCCCCAACGGAAAACCCGGCCGTGTGTACACAGGGAAACTTACCAAGCAGGTTCTCGGTTTTCCCGGTCGGGATTCCCAGCAGACTTAATACCGCCGGTTACCGGTCGTGTGTACAGGGTTTTAAAGCTGTTATAGCTGCAAAGGGTGGGCCAACTCAATATTGAACCCTACGTACTATGACTGAGACACTTAAAATGAATGTGTGTGTAAAGGCAGGCACACATTACTTTTGACAAAATAGTGTACATCACACCCCCCAACTTCTCAATGTGTATAAGATCCAACATTGTTTGAGAAATAACTGACTCATACCCTACCACATACCCAATTATATTGCAATCAATTCAGAATAGCAAAACAGTCACTATATTATGTACAAAAGATAATTTAATTTCGCCCAGGTTCACACTGGGCTGCGGAAATAAAATCGTACGATTTCACTCCCAATTGTCAGTCCGGATTTCGGCCGCAATTTCAGAGACACCTGTGAAAGGTTTCTGCACAGATGTCAATGTAAATTGCGGCCCGAAATCGCAAAAAAAAAGTAGTACAGAAACTACTTTTTTTAAATCAGATGCAGCGTTGCACCGATTAGGATGGCGTAATTGCCGGCAAATGCCGTCCATTTGACATGTCAAATCGCATGTGAACCAGTGCTTAATGTTATCAGAATCTGTAATGGCGCGCACACACGGTCGTTTTTTGCGATGAAAAAAAACAAAGTTTTTTAAAACGTCATTTAAATTGATCGTGTGTTGGCAAAACGTCGTTTTTTGTCTTCAAAAAAACGACCAAAAAAAAATTCCAACATGATTGAATTTTTTGTGTCGTTTTTCAAAACGTCGTTTTTTGTTTCACAAAAAGTCACCGTGTGTAGCAAAAACGTTGTTTAAAACGACGTTTTTCAACCCGCGCATGCCCAGAAGCTAGTTATGAAGCGAGCTTCAATGGAAAAGTGTGGTGAACGTAACCTCGCTTTTTGTGAAAAAAACGATGGTGTGTATGCAACATCGTCTTTGAAAAGTGACGTGCTGCAGACGTTTTTCAACCCGCGCATGCCCAGAAGCTAGTTATGAAGCGAGCTTCAATGGAAAAGTGTGGTGAACGTAACCTCGCTTTTTGTGAAAAAAACGATGGTGTGTATGCAACATCGTCTTTGAAAAGTGAGATGCTGCAGCAAGTCAGTGAGGCAGGGGATTAGCCACAGGAGCTCCACACGGCGCACGTCTCCTAGAGTAGGAGCGTGTGTGCTATAGCTCCAGGCAGGCTTAGGAGGCAGACAGGCAGAGTCCCTCCCAGCCCTGCAAGCTTAGTCCTCCCTCCAGTTCCTAACCTGGAAATCCTGGGCCCCTGATCTCTCTTCTCCTCCAGCACAGCTCCCTGGCTCTCTGCAGGTAAGAGCCCTCTACCAGTGCTGCTAACGGCCGTCCTTTTCAGGATAAAGCCGCAGCAGCAATACAGATCTCCTTTTCTCCTTTTTTTTGTGTCCCCCTGCACTCCCACACCTTCATCATCCTCAAGAGCCCCCCTCTCTATCCTCTCTAACCTCCGCCCGAAAATTTGCGCCGTTCCGGGGCTCTTTTTGAGAGCACCGCGCCAGGCCGCTCTGAATCGCGGGGCCGCGGTCTAGGAAAGACCGCGGCTTCACTTGCGGCCTAACGGCGCGCCGCTCCCCACGCCTCTGTGGTCCTCACCCAGCCTCCAGGGATCCCCCCTTACCCCAGAAAGACAGAAGGACAGTTACCCTGCCCTGCCTTACACCCACTCAGTTAAAGCAGCACCCTGTCAGTCCTCATCCCACCGCCTGTGCAGACAGCCATCCCAGCAACAGGGTCACCCTCTTAGCCCCAGCCCCCCTCCCCCCCCTGTCCTTCAACATACAGAAGCTTGATCCAGGGGTCACCCGATCGCCTCTTACAGGGGTCAGGAAGGAATTTTTTCCCTACCGGAGCATATTGGCCGAGCTCCGCCAGGGTTTTTTGCCTTCCTCTGGACCAAGCCGGGAGAGAGGAGTTTAGCCAATACCTCTCCCCACTGCCCTAAAATCCACCCCCCCCCCCCTGGTGTATTGGCGATTATGGCATGTAGGCAATATTCTGCCGAAACCATTTGGAGTTTGAGGCAATGCGCCGCAATACTGCCAGCCATCACCAAAAAAGCCCTAAGAAATGAGCGACTATTGAGAATCGATCATAGATCGAGGGTCAGACATTTCAGTCATTTACCCCAGCTCAAGCACATATCATGTGCTCTGATCAATACTAGATCGGCAGTAAAACACCGACTAGAAATCCGCGACTTCATTCAACAAAGGGATCTAGATTGTCTTTTTATTACAGAGAGCTGGCTCACAGCCGACTGTAACACCATTCTAGGAGAACTGGTGCCAGAAAACTATTGTATTATTACAGAAAACAGAATAGGGCAAAGAGGAGGCGGCCTGGCGGTGATCTATAAGACTCATCTTACGATCACCAAACCAGTCCGCCAAAACCCTCTTCCATTCATGGAAACCCTTACTCTACAACTTCAAGCAAATTCAAAGGAGACCGTCCACATTCTGCTCTGCTATAGGCCGCCCGGCCCAAAATCGCAGCTGCTATCATCATGGACGGATTTCTTCTCCACTTATACCCTCAACAGCAAACAACTTTTGCTGCTAGGGGATTTTAATCTCTGGGCAAACTCCTCACAAGACCCCATTGCCGACGCCTGTATTGACCACCTGGAAGGATTAGGATTGCAGCAACTAGTATGTGGGCCCACACATGCTTCAGGTCACACACTTGATCTTATTTTCAGACAAGCTCTGGAAATAAAGATTTGGGAAAATGAAAAATTGCCATGGACAGACCACCATGCAATTATATTCAGTATTACCACCATCCCCCCTACAACAAAAACATCAAGTCCAGTGACAACACACTGGACTAGATGTCAGAAGAAGCTCCACTCGGAACTCTTCAAAACGACTTTAAGGAAAAAGATAGAAACAACTCAGCCGCATCAAACGGCCGTTGAAACATTGGAAGCCATAAACTCGGCTATGCTACAGTCAGCCGACTTGGTAGCGCCAAAACGAAGAACCCGCATCCGGAAAAACAACCGCAGCTGGTTTAATAACCAGCTGTCGTTACTGAAGCAAGAACGCAGAAGGGCAGAATCTGCCTGGAAAAGATGTTCTTCAGAGCTAAACCTATCCATCTACAAGGCGACTACAAGAAAATACCACAAAGGAATTTTCCAAGCCAAGAAAAATTATTTTTCGGAGGCTATCAACGGTGCCCTAAACCGCCCCCGCGAACTCTTCAAGATGGTCACCCAGACCATGAAGCCAGGATGCATTGAAGCCCCCAGTTCAGACACACAAGAATTTTGCAATGAACTATCGGATTACTTCATTAATAAAATCGAGGTAATCCGCGAAAGCATTCAGCAAAACAATTCTCCCCCCAGCCCCCCCCGCAGCCTCTCACACAGCACCCATAGAAATTCTCCGATATCAGGTAAGTTCACCCTGGAACCCATCTCCATCGAGACCACCAAGAATGTCATTTGTACTCTGCGCAATGGCACAGCGCCAAATGACATTATCCCCACAAAACTGCTGAAGGAATGCGCCTACATCCTGGCTCCTCCCATCACGCAGCTTATCAACCAGTCTTTCTTGGAGGGCATAGTGCCCTCACAGTTGAAAGAGGGTATAATCCAACCCATCCTGAAGAAACCCTCCCTGGACCCCAAGGACCCACTCCACCGCCGTCCCATAACAAGCCTCAACGTACTCTCTAAGATAATGGAGAAAGTAGTGGTACAACAGCTGCAACTGCATCTAGATACCTACAAGCTACTTGACCCATTGCAATCAGGCTTCCGTCCCGGACATGGGACGGAAACAGCATTGCTGAAAGTATGGGACGATGTTCTCAAGGCCGCAGACGAAGGAGAATCTTGTTTCCTGGTTCTGTTGGACCTAAGTGCAGCTTTCGACACTGTAGACCACAAACTGTTACTGACTCGGCTTGCTGAAGTAGCCAGAGTCGCAGAAAGCGATTTATCTTGGTTCTCCTCTTTTTTGGAAAACCGATCGCAAACAGTGAAGTTAGGACCTTTTACGTCGGAAAAACGCACAGTAACATGCGGAGTCCCTCAAGGATCGCCTCTGTCACCAGTGCTGTTTAACATATATCTTCGTCCTCTTTTTGAGATTATCAGCAGCCAAAAACTGCTCTACCACTCATATGCAGATGATACGCAACTGTATTTCCGTATCTGCAACAGACAGGATCACCACCTCAATCTAGAGACATGTCTCTCTTTGATAGAGGACTGGATGACAAAGAGTTACCTTAAACTCAATGGAGCAAAAACAGAACTTCTTCTGTTTCACGCCAAGCGCAGGAATCAACTTTCAACAGCGTGGACCCCCCCGCCTATTTTGGGCAGAATCATCACCCCTAGCGCCAAAGTCAAAAGCCTAGGGGTCATTTTTGACTCCTTTATGACAATGGACGCTCAAATAGGGTCAGTAGTCAGCGGATCTCACCATCTACTGCGCCTACTACGCAGACTCACTCCGTTCATCCCTAAAGAAGATTTAGCGGTCGTGGTGGGAGCAATTGTAAACTCCAGGCTGGATTATGCAAATGCCCTTTACCTCGGCCTCCCCAAGTACCAAATCGCTCGTCTGCAAGTCGTTCTGAATACGGCCGCCAGACTTGTGACTGGGAAAAAACCGTGGGAATCCATCTCACCTTCTCTGAGAGCCCTTCATTGGCTGCCAGTTAAAGACAGAATTGCTTTTAAAGCTCTCTGTCTTACGCATAGATGTGTCTATGGGAATGCCCCCCTTTATTTATGCGAAATAATAAAAGCGCATAATCCCAATCGCGTTTTGCGATCCACGAATCAGAACCTGCTCCAGGTTCCGAAAGCCAACTTCAAGTCCAAAGGAGAAAGAAGATTCGCGATCCAAGGTCCCAGACTATGGAACGCTTTACCAACCACCATTCGGTTGGAGGAGAACCACCTAGCATTTAGGAAAAAGGTCAAGACTTTTCTCTTTTGATATCAAAGGAGACAGGAACAAACAAGCGCCCAGAGGCGATTCAGTTCGCATGTGCCGCGCTATACAAGTTTTCATTCATTCATTCATTCAAAAACTTCGTTTTTTACTTCACAGAAAACGTCGTTTTTTTTCATCACAAAAAATGATCGTGTGTACGCGGCATAAGAGTAAAAAAAGGATACTCTAAAAACATCAATTACAGTAAAACCTTGGACTGCGAGTAACTTGGTCTGCGGGTGTTTTACAAGAGGAGAAACATTTTTTGAATACATTTTAAACTTGATAAACGAGCGACGTCTTGCAATATGAGTAGCGTCACAACTAAAGAAAAGTAAAATTGTATTCAATGAGAGCACTACTGAAGTCGCTATGACGTTAGAAAGGTTTTCTGTCCTACTTCAAGGCGACTTTTATCTGACTTGTGACCATAAGGAGGATTTGTGAAATAAAAAAATTGTTTATGCTCAAAGGAGCTCAATAAAAACGTACACAAGAGCACAAAAAAGCACAAGCTTCTTCAAGCTGAAATAAAAGCTCAAATGCCTGTAAAAGCAGCTTTTTCTTTTGAGCTGCAGTGTGCATGAGCCCTGAGTCTTAATTGATGTTATTTGCATCTGGCATTCTAGGAAGATTTTCCAACCATTCCCTGAAGTTGCCTTGAAGTCACATTGCTATAATCTGTTTATATGGACTACAGACTGAAGGACTTATGAATAAATGGTTGTGGAACGAATCATCTGAGATTCCATTCTTTCTTATGGAAATTTGTTTTGATATATGAGCTGTTTGGATTACAAGCATGTTTCTGGTACCAATTTGGCTCGCAATTCAGGTTTTTACTGTATATTGGATTTGCTTATTTTCTGCGCATTACATGTCAAATTAAATGTTTCCTTATGAGAGCTGAACTGACCGACAAAAGTCGCTCTGACTTTTAAAAAGGTTCCTGCACTACTTTGGTCTGACTTCAATGCCACAGAGTGTAAAATGTCATATCAAAGTCAAATTGCAAAAGTTGCACTGAAAGACTTTGGAGTCGGGATAGTGTGAATAAGGGCTCAGTGTAGTTTTCATGCATTTTTATAAGAAATACCAACAACTATGGGTATCCATGCATCGCAAATGTCATTAATAGGCCATATACCACGTTAAAGCTGAACTCCAGGATAAGAAAATATTTACTAAATACAAGAGGAAGGTCTATTCTAAACATGTGCAATCCGTAAAAAATCGAAATTCCGGCGAATTTTGCATCTTCTTTCAGACATTCGGATGCATCCGAATAAAAAGATAACGAATTTCAGCTAATATGAAAGAAATTATACTGAAAATAACGAATGGATTTGACATGATTCGTTAATTCGTTAATTTCTGAGGCCGCGTACACACGATCAGTCCAACCCGATGAGAATAGTCCGACGGACCGTTTTTATCGGTTCACAGACTGGTGGTCTGATATGCGTGCACACCATCAGTTCAAAAACCGATCGTGTCAGTACGCGGTGACGTAAAACACAATGACGTGCTGAAAAAAATGAAGTTCAATGCTTCCAAGCATGCGTCGATTTGATTCTGAGCATGCGCAGGTTTTTGGATCGATGCTTTTGCGTACTAACCATCGGTTTGGACCGATGGTCAGGTGTCCATCGGTCCGATTTTAAAGCAAGTTTAAAAACGTTGGTCCGACAGACAGATGGGCCATACACACGGTCGGTTTGGACCGATGAAACTGGACTTAAGTCCATTTTTATCGGTTTGGACCGATCATGTGTACGCGGCCTAAGGAAACAAAAGGTCAACTCAAAGTAAATCTTACAGTTCAATACAGTTGATTCATTTTGTGATGGAGGGTGCATTCCTGAGAACTGAGTGAGAAGGGTGTTGTATTGTATTTGAGCCGAGGAGAATAGATATTGTCACTGTGTTTGTTAATGGATTGTTAACGACTTTCCAAACTATGAATAGTTGGCTAGAATATATATACATACATATACACACACACACACACACACACACACACACATGTATACACACACATACTGTACATACACACACTATAGATGGGGGTGGTGGACACCTTTATGCTTCACCTGTGGTGTTTATATTGGTCCAGCAATGCACCAACATCTTTGCAGCCATTGAGCTACATGCTGGGTGTTTGGTGTGCTCCTGTACCTTTAAGGAGGGGTAGCTCCCCTTCAGTTCACCTGCCCCTATCTATCCATTAAAATGCATTCGCCTCCACTGTGGGGACGCTCATTGTTTAGTGTTAGGACCACAGATTGAGGGGTGCCTTGGCGGGGCTCTGTGGCTCACGCATGCGCTTGCAAATGCTCGCAGGCAAAACCCCTGTTTTTAACGCATACTGTTAGTCAGGTTAATTGGTTGTTTTGCAAGCTGGTCGGTAAGTAGGCTTGGTTTTTCCCTGGGCATTCCCCAGGTCACTTTTGTTATGTACATACACACATACATGCTGTACATACACACACACACGCATAAATATTGAATTATCTGAAAATGAATAGATTCCTTATAAAGGATATCGATACTCTACATATATACTATACTCCTTAGTCCCCTGGACTGGAGGGTCTCTATTCAGGAGAGCCCCTCACCTAGTACTGGGTTGGTGGCCTTGGCTGACCATGATGAGAGGGGTCCTGGCTAGGTGGACCATGAGTGTGCTTTGCTTCTGTCAGGAGCCTTTTGTCCTGGTGGGGTTAGAGAAGGTCCTACTTCTTCTGGAGGTGGACTAGAGACACACCACCATTAAAGTGGAGTTCCACCCAAAAATGGAACTTCCACTTTTTGGAACCCTCCCCCCCTCCGATGTCACATTTGGCACCTTTCAGTCTAATACAGGTATTCGCTCCCACTTCCTGGCATGGATCACCTCGGTGATCTACACCACTTCCGGTGCCTACTCTGTGCCCCCGCCGTCTTCTGGGAGACACACAGCTCCCAAAACACAGTGGGGACCAGTAAAGACGTGCAGCGCAATTTGGGCATGCGCAGTAGGGAACCGGGAAGTGAAGCCGCAACGCTTCATTTCCTGATTCCCTTCACCAAGGATGGCGGCGGGGGCAGCCGAGAGCTGAGAGATTGCTCGGCCTCGGCTGCCGACATCACGGGCACCATGGGCAGGTAAGCGTCCTTATGTTTAAAGTCAGCAGCTGCTGTATTTGTAGCTGCTGGCTTTTAATATTTTTATTTTTATTTAATATTATTTATTAAGTGGGACCTCCGCTTTAAGCGCACCTTTTTGGATGTGCTTTTCAATGCAATGTAATTTTTTTGTTCATTTGTGGTTTGGTTTTGTGCCCCACAGTGGGTAAATAACAAAAATATATATACAGTTATATATATTTTAATGACCCAGACCTAAAAAGTTACATTAGCATTATATTTTACCCTAAAATCTTTTTTAAACATTTTAAATGCCAGATAAAAAATCAGTACAGGGAAAGGCAAACACAATAAATGAACAATAAGTATTTCTCAGATCATATTAATCCGCCCACACCATCTTCTAATCGTTTTAAGACTCACATCTGATCTGTACCATTTCACCTTTGGAACGGCAAGTAGCAGAGAAATCCTGGATTTAATACAGCTTAGCATTACTGGCTGTGCTGAACAACAATTGCAAATTCCCGAAAGTCTGATAAGAAAAAAAAAGAAGAGCCCAAGCAGTCTGCCAGTCAATGCATTCAGAATTCACTTAACGTTTCCCAGGCTGCAGAGAGAAAGAAAAATGACGCCAGTGAAGGGCAAATAACGACTTATTTAATAGCGAACACTCCTTCATTAAGACAGCAATGTGAACTGGGGGCACCACAATGATCTGTGTCAGCATAGAGGAAAAAGGTGGAAATGTTATCAACAGCAGCAAATCACATTCAAAGCTGCAGGATGTGTTTTACATGTGCTCAGTATTTTATCTCATGATCATTTTTATATGAAAATGTTTACTTTTGAAGAATTGTATCAATGGGGAATCCTTATTTTTCTGCAAGATATGACAATTAAAACTACTTTAACACTGATCCGCTGCGAAAAGCGTATGCATTTTTGGCTGCAATTTTACCACGTTTGCGGTGCAGTTTTTAAAGAACACTCAAAAACCGCACCAAAAAATGCATCACGCATATATATGTTTATGCCACATTTTTACTGTGTTTTCAATTACTTGCAATGGGAAAGTGCTTTTTTTTAGCTCCCCAAACATGCTTCAAAAATCCTGGATTTTTTTCACCGCAATGGAAGCGCACTGCCCCACTGTGAACATGATGAGCCATTATACTCACCTGTTGGGGGACATGTGTTCCAGAGATACAGCCTCTGTCAGTGTTTTCAGTATTTAACACTTCCTGGAGTGTTGTATGCTTATATCCCCACCATGCTCCATGGTTTCTTCGCCCTATGAATGGCAATTGGGCAGTCATGCAAAATTATACGTAATTGAGATTTTTCTCATTTTGTTTTTAGACAAATAGAGCTTTCTTTTAGTGGTATTTAATTACAACTTTATTTTTTATTTTTTTGCTACACAAATAAAAAAAAAAAAAGAAAATATCTTGTTATAACATTTTGCAAACAGGCAATTTTTCTCTTTCACTGATGTGCGCTGATGAGGCTGCACTGACAGGTGTCTCTGATAAGGCGGCACTGGTGGGCACTGATGAAGCTACACTCTTAGGCGGCAGGGGTCTAAACAAACCTCTAATGTCTTTTTAGCCTTTTTCTGCAGGCTCAGCTGCACTACTTAAGAATTGATGGTAGCCTCTGAATAGCGGCTCTTACTCATTCATAATTGGTGGCATAGTAAACATTGTTTACTATGCCACTGTGACAGCTGAACATAGCCGCCCCAACCCGCTCTCCATCCTGACACACTGCACTCACTGATCTCCCCGGCAGCAGCAGCGGGGAATGTTGGCTTGTAAAGCTGCATGGAGGGGCCACCAGGGATCGATGAGTGAGGGGGGGGTGCCATTAGGGTGGGGACAGTTTAAGAAAAACAAAAATGGAACTGTGCAATTGCCGGGAGTGGCAGCGGAGGGTGCCGGCAATTGCACCGAGATTCGTGCTGGCGGGGGCAAGGGGAATCTGGAGGTTGATGCTGGGAGGTTGAAAATGACTGCTGGGGGGGGGGTAGATGTAATAGGCAGAGGTCAGTGGGGGGAGGGGGGCAGAACAATCATTTGAGGTAGCGCAGGAGGGGAGGAAGCAGTGGGTGACAGGTAGAGAGGCGGTGGAAGGGTTAGCCACTAATCAGAGCTATTGTTTTGTTCAGTCGAGTCTGCTGAACAATTCTGATATAAGTTTATGGTCATGAAAGTGACCAAAAGCTTATAACAGAGGAGGAAAATAGGTCCATACAGCTTACAGACTTGACCACCTGCATGCAGTTCTGTAGGTCCATACGGCATACAAACCGGCCAGTGAAAGGTTAAAGGCCCTTTTTCTGTATTGCTGTCTGCCTAGTTCTACTTTTTTCTGCAGAGTTTTGCCGAGGTCCTAACCCTCTCTCCCCTGTTCCTGTTAAGAGAAATAAAAACTCTTTGTTAATTTTTTTTTTAAAAGTGACTGGCTCCCTTCTTTCCAATCATGGACTACACCCACCATGCCTAATAACCTGCACCCTGAGGAGGAATGTCATCTCTCCCTGACTCTGGGGGTCATCACCAGGCCTTTGGAGATTGGGGAGACCACTACATTTGCACTATACATCAGCAGTTCTCAATGTTCAGTTGACTGTTTTGGACATAAAGAAATTATTTTCATGGCTCTGCAAAGTTTCCTAAAATGAAGAATAATCCTCTTATTTTTAAGATATGTAATGGAATGAGACATGTGAATACCTTCTGTTGTAAGAAGTCTTTATTCCGCTACAAACTCAATCCTGTGTTGGAATTCTATTTCTTCACTAAAACAGCTGCCTCAACGTTCTCCATTGAAAATGCTTTAGGGCATTGATCTGCAAGGATGAAGACGGGTCACCACTGTTCCCTCTTTATGAACAAGGTGACCGGTCGTATTACTGCCCCTATGTAGTACAAGTAATGATATTACTAAAATCACCGTTTTACCTAAAAAGCCATTATTTTTGCACCATCTCTGATGGCTACGTCACATGTTCTCCCAAGCAGACACCTTACAGAAACTTCCAGCTATTGCCAGCCACAAACCTAAACATTTTTAATCAAAAATCTGTGCCATAAAACTTAGAAAAATTCACAAACCAAATACCACAAAAAAAAAAAATAATAATTTACAGCTGTGGTCCTGCAACATAGTATGTGATAGACTCCATTGTAGCTGGCAAAATAAGCCCATTGTATACTTTGACAAAAAGTAGTGTTGTACCTTTTATAGAACAGAATACAATTGAATTTGCCCTTCAGTGATCACTGAGTAAAGCCCCATACACATGGGCCAAATGTTGCGAGACATCGGCTGTCTCAAAAAAAAAAACGGCAGACATTCGGTCCTTGTGTATGCCACCCTGTCGACCGACTCCTGATCAGCGCTCTCAGCCAATGGCAGACATCGCTGATCAGAGTGTTCTGGTGAGGGGCTTTCCAACTGTTGGAACACAACAGCTCAGCAGGGGAGATCGCTGTACTAACATCACATAGTTACTGACCATAGGAGCTGACAATTATAGTGTGTACCAGGCTAATGCCGCGTACACACGATCACTTTATGTGATGAAAAAAAATGACGTTTTTAAAAACGTCAATTTCATTGACCGTGTGTAGGGGAAAACGTTGTTTTATGTCTTGTAAAAAACGACCAAAAAAAATTGAAGCATGCTTCAATTTTATGTGTCGTTTTTCAAAACGTCGTTTTTTGTTTCACAAAAAGTCACTGTGTGTAGCAAAAAAACTTTGTTTAAAACAACGTTTTTCAACCCGCGCATGCCCAGAAGCTAGTTAAGAAGCGAGCTTCAATGGAAAAGAGTGGTGAACGTAACCTCGCTTTTTGTGAAAAAACGATGGTGTGTATGCAACATCGTCTTTGAAAAGTGAAGTTTCAAAAACGTCGTTTTTTACTTCACAGAAAACGTTGTTTTTTTCCTCACATAAAGTGATCATGTGTACGGGGCATTAAAGTGTTACGGATTTCAGTAATATGAAAATAGTTCATCTGCCCCCCAGTGCCTGTAGATTATAAATCTGTTTACATTTAAATATTGTCACTATATACCTTTTTGGCTAATCTGTATACCACAGTCAGTGAAAAAACACATTTTCTCCAGTGCTGAGAGTTCAGGAAGGAGGACATTTCCACTTCAGCCTGTATACACGTCCACATGTGTGATGTCAATATCATGTGACCTGGCTGTCTCTGAGAACAAGTAACTGTACTCTCCAGCATAAAAGACACAACTGAGCATGTGCAGGTCGGCTACTTTCCCAGATAGACAGTGTAGGAGGGGGAGGATCTGTGCATACAGGATAAAACAGCCTTTTTACACAGGCAAAGGATTAACCCCTTAAGTTCCACAGTGAGTACAACAAGCATGCTATGCTGCAAAATCAGACTGATTTTATGGTTGTGGGTTTAGTAACACTTTTAACCTCGATCACACAGAGCGTACTATAGTGTACATCCATGAAGGGCCGTGTTTACCCACGCAGAGATGTACGGCTGCATAGACACAGCTATGGTGTCCCAATATGACATCTATGCCAGTGTGAGTGAGTGTCCAATGACATCAATGGGACTGCCTGCACAGGTATGCATTGAACACCTATGCATCCTCATGTTGGTAAGCACAGCCCTGAACGGATGTGCAGTATAGTACATCTTGTATGAATGAGGCCTTAACCTAATGGTGGCCATACATGATAACTGAATAATTTATTTTCTGATCAATCTATTGTGATAGAGATAATCTATAGTCGGCCACCTATTTGTCTCATATGCCACACATGGCAAAGTGGATTTCGTTTGATAAAGATTAGTGATGAGCGGAATACGCCATATTCGATTTCGCAATATTTCGCGAATATTTCGAAGAATATTCGCGAATATTCGTTAATATCGAATATTCGTGATATTTTATAAAAAAAAAAAAAAAAAAAAAATTGCGAATTTTCGCCAATGCGAATTTTCGCTAATGTGAAATTTCGCGATTTTTTTTTTTTATAAAATATCACGAATATTCGATATTTACGAATATTCGGTATATTTTATATAAAAAAAAAGCGAAATTTCACATATGCGGTTGCGAATATTCGTTAATATCGAATATTCGTGATATTTGATAAAAAAAAAAAAATTGCGAATTTTCGCTATTGCGAATTTTTTTGCGAAATTTGAAAAATATCGAATATTCGAAATAGCGAATATTCGCCGCGATATTCGAGATATTCGCGAATACTCGAATATGCAATATTCGTAGCGAATATTCGCAATGCGAATATTCGTGAGCAACACTAATAAAGATACCATTGTAGGTTGTAATCGTAAGTTATCAATTGCATCTTCATTTCCATGTGATCTTAAATTCGGATTGATCTAAATACGATCATAGTCATGAACAAAGTCTATCAGTGCTGTTTATGCAAAATAATCAATATCAACTAAGTTTGATTGACTAATTGGAACGCATTCTAAATCTAAATTTTGATCTGAAAAATAAATATTGAAGCATGTGTGACCATTTCTGTCCAACAGGAAGGGACACACACTAATTGAGGTTTGACCAGTTCCTGCTAGACCAAGGGAATTTCGATCAGTCTGTGGCTTGCTTTAGGGTGTCTCCACTCTGGATGGAAGAGCAACGGAGACACCTTTGGACATCAGCATTGTCAACCTGGGGGGAGGGTAGTGTTAAGCTGGCCATACATTATACAATTTTCTTATTCACTTTCATTTAGATTTTGCTTCAACTATTTAGTGTAATGCGTACACACGGTCGTTTTTTGTGATAATAAAACAACGTTTTAAAAAACGTCTTTAAAAATGATCGTGTGTGGGCAAAACGTTGTTTTATAGGTCTTCTGAAAAACAACAAAAAAAAAAAAATTCGAACATGCTTCAATTTTTTTATGTCGTTATTCAGAATGTTGTTTTTTGTGTCATAAAAAAATTATCGTGTATGCTAAAACAACGTTTTTATACCCGCGCATGCTCAGAAGCAAGTTATGACGCAAGATTGAATGAAACAGAGTGCCGTCGTACGTGTTGTACGTAACCAAGCTTTACAAGAGCATTTTCAGAAAACGATGGTGTGTGGGCAACGTCGTTTTTTAAAATGAAGTTTGAAAAACTTCTTTTTTTTTCATGAGAAAAAACAACGTTTTTTTACAAGACAAAAAATGACCGTGTGTTTGCGGCATAAGGGTCTGCCTGATTGCAAATTGAAAGTGTTTAGGTTTGACCTCATATTATATGGTTTTGATTAATCTATAGAAAAATTGTATAAAAAAACATTGAATAATGTATGGCCCGACTAGCAGAATAAGATCGACTTGACTAACAAATTAAAACTGAACTCCAACTCACAATTTTAATATTTTTTCCTTTTTATTTAATACATATCACAATATTTTTTTAAAAAAAACTTTTTTTCCCCTCAGTTTAGACCGATACGTATTCTACGTATTTTTGGTAAAAAAAAAAAAAACGCAATAATCGTATATTGATTGGTTTGCGCAAAAGTTATAGGCCCAGATTTAGATTCTCGTAGCGTATCAGAAATACACTACGCCGCCATTTTTTACCTGGCTCTACGTAGAATCCAGGTAGATTTTGTCCAGTAAACGACGGCGGCGTAGTGTATTTCTCCCGTCGCAATCCATCTGCGCGAGTAGGGGGCGTGAAGCATTTAAAATAGGCGCGTTCCCGCGGCGATCGAACTGCGCATGCTCCGTTCGCAAATTTCCCGCCGTGCATTGCGCGAAATCACGTCGTTACGTCGTAGTAGCGTCGTTTACGTACATTCCTATTCCCGAACGAGTTACGTTAAAAAAAAAATTATAATTTTAAATCGACGCGGGAACGACGGCCATACTTTACATGGGTTACGCACTGTTAGACCAGCAAAAAGCTCCTCTAACATTACGTAGCCAAAAAATTACGTAGGCGATTGCGAGGGACACTCGTACCTTCGTGGATCGCCGTAAAAACTAATTTGCATATCCCGACGCATGAAAACGTCGCGAACTCCTCCCAGCGGCCGCAAAAATATCGCAGCGTGGATCCGAAGGCTTACGAAGACGTAAGCCTCTCGGATCGAAGCCCGAAGCCGCCGTATCATGGTTTGAGGATTCAAACTAGTGATACGGCGCGCAAAATTTGAAATTACTGCTGTCTAACACCAGTTAGACAGGCGTAATTGCTCTGTGAATCTGGGCCATAGCGTCTACAAAATAGGTGATAGATTTATGGCATTTTTATTTTATTTTTTTTACTAGTAATGGCGGCGATCTGCGTTTTTTTTTTTTTGTGACCGTGACGTTGCGGCGGACATATCGGACACTTTTGACACGTTTTTGGGACCATTCACATTTACACAGCGATTAGTGCTATAAAACTGCACTGATTACTGTGTAAATGTGACTGGCAGGGAAGGGGTTAACACTAGGGGGCACTGAAGGGGTTAAAATGTGTCCTAAAGTATGTTCTAACTGTAGGGGGAGGGGGACTCACAGAGGGAGGAGATCGATGTGTGTTCCTCTGTACTGGGAACACACATCAGTCTCCTCACCGCTGACAGGAGGTGGATCTGTGTGTTTACACACACAGATCCACACTCCTGACGTGATTGCCGGAAATCGCGGGTGCCCGGCGGCAATCGCAGCCGTCGGGCGCGCACGCGCGCCCTGGAACGCCGTGAAGACAGGACGTTGTGCAACGTCCAGTCTCATCGGCGAGGGGATGACCATAACGTCATTCCCCTATGGCCAGGTAAGGAAGGGGTTAAAGGATATTGAAAAATAAAAATCCACTGTCATTGAGCGTAAAAAGTCCATGTTCCAAGAAATGGCATCACCCACAGTGTAAATATAACAAGCTGAGATGAACTATGAAATCCTCCACCGCACACCAACACACCGGGCCTCTTACCATAGAAAATGGACCACTAGAATATAGGTAGTCAGATAAGCATTATATATACACTATAGCACAACTCCACTCTGGTACCAGACATCTGAATCTCATAGGGTCATAACATGGAGTGAATCCGCAGAAGATCGGACGTCATGACACTACATGTGCTGAAACAAATGTTAACCAAGGACTTTTTGTGTTCCTGAAATGCTTGTTTTAATTCTCCAAATGTGAGTACCCTGTATGCTTTTTACTTAATAAAATCATCTTAAATTAACATACTACACTATGAGGAGCTGCTTGTCTTTCATCCTACATATGAACCTGTGGATTCACTCCATGTTATGTCCCTATGATGTTCAGCTGTCTGGTACCAGAGTGGAGTCGTGCTTTAGTGGATATATCATGCTTATCTGACCACCTAGAACAGGGGTCCTCAAACTACGGCCCGCGGGCCACATGCGGCCCGCGGAGGACTTTAAACCGGCCCGCCCGACGCTGAGAGGCAATGCCGGTTACACAGCAAACCCGCTGTGTCACAGAGATCAGTTCTGGCGCGCTGTGAGAAATGTCCCGCCCTCCTCCTCCTAGACTAGCTCGTGTGATAGAGCCAGTGTGCTGTCTGTCACACGAGCTCGTCTAGGAGGAGGAGGGCGGGACATTTCTCACCGCGCGCCAGAACTGTTACTTCAGTGAGAGCACAGCACAGCGTGTCAGAGCACAGTAAGGAGAAGGCTGTGAGAGGGTGACAATGGTGAGTGAGGGGGGGGGGGGTCTTGGCTTCCAATGATGATGATGATGATGATGATTTTGTGATAATGGGGGGGGACAGATGGCTTCCAATGATGATGATGATTTTGTGATGATGGGGGGGGGGGGGTGGCTTGCAATGATGATGATGATGATGATGGTGTTGTGATAATGGGGGGGGGGGGGGGACAGATGGCTTGCGATGATGATGATTTTGTGATGATGGGGGGGGGGGGACAGATGGCTTGCGATGATGATGAGTTTGTGATGATGGGGGGAGATGGCTTGCAATGATGCGATGATGATGATGCCGATGGCTTGCGATGATGATGATTTTGTGATGATGGGGGGGGGGGAGAGATGGCTTGCGATGATGATGATGATGAATATTTTGTGATGATGGGGGCGTAGATGGCTTGCCATGATGATGATGATGATTTTGTGATGAGGGGGGGGGGAGATGGCTTGCGATGATGATGATGATTTTGTGATGATGGGGGGGGGGAGATGGCTTGCGATGATGATGATTTTGTGATGAGGGGGGGGGAGATGTCTTGCGATGATGATGATTTTGTGATGATGGGGGGGGGGGATAGCTTGCGATGATGATGATTTTGTGATGAGGGGGGGGGGAATTGTTCATAGTTTTTTTATAGTCCGGCCCTCTAACGGTCTGAGGGACAGTGAACCGCCCCCCCCCGTTTAAAAAGTTTGAGGACCCCTGACCTAGAACCTAGTGGTCCATTTTCTGCGGTAAGAGGCCCAGTGTGTTGGTGTGCAGTGGAGGATTTCATAGTTCACCTCAGCTTGTCATATTTACACTGTGGGTGATGCCATTTCTTGGAGCATGGACTCTTTACGCTCAATGACAGTGGATTTTTATTTACATAGTTATTGTTTGTATTTCTAGCGCTGCATATCTTTATACATTTTTTTTATATCGTTACCTATATTTTATGCTAGCTGCTGAATAGACATTAGCGCAGTGATTAATTGTATTTATTGTAAGTTGAAAAATAACAGACACTGGCCAGATAACCAGGTTAAAATAAAGGCAAAAAAGTAAAAAACAAAACAAAAACAAAAAGCAGCAACCAAATTTACAAAGTTGGTAAGCTGCAATATATTACATATTTGTTTTGGGGCTTAGAACTACTTTAAGCTCTGTTCATGAAACATATATGACATAAAAACAAAACTGCCTGTGTTGGTCTAGAAAACAAATCATATTTTAGCACTCATGTTTCCAGGCAGTATTTCGGATTAATATTTTTCTATATTGAGGATATTTAATATTTCTTTGATACTGTCATCAGACCAACAGGAGGGGTAACTGCAGAGAAAAAGAGGGGCAGAGCATTTCAGTTCCATGGAGAAATAGTCCACCTAATAAAGGACAGTTGGGAGGGAGCTATGTGTTGATATTGTTTGATACACATTTCCTGTCATTGGGTTTTTTATACAATAGCTTTTGCGTGCAGTTTAAAAAAAAAAAAAAAAAAAAAAAAAAAGATAGCTATATCAACAACTCACTGCGGTATGTTGTCTATATATAAAAATCGCAGGCCCCTGGCTGCAATCAGTAATGAAGACCACAGAACTCAGCGGCTGTAAGCAGGTCAAGGCATTTGGGGCTCTGTAATGAAGGCAGGATTAAAGACCCGCTTGACGCACATCTGACCTAAGTAACTTTTCCTGTACTGGAAATGAGAGTCTGCCACAAACACTAGAGGTGAATTTCTGAGCACAGCAGTATAATAACATCATAGCTTCAATGGGTCTAAAACAGGTAATGAAGCATGTCTCATCCACACAATAGAAACTTGCAGCTTCATTTTATTCAAGCACCACTTATTGTCTGGCTGCTGTCTAGTTTTCTTAAAAAAACAAAATGAATTTCTGCAAAGAGACATTGGAAGCACCTTACACAGAAAACCATCAACCCACCAGCTGAGGAACTGGGAACCCTACCATGGCTTATCAATTTCTGCCTGATGGCGTATGCTGTGACGTGCAGTAAGGAACTGCTTGACAAATTCTGTTATATACAATATTCATTAGCTGACATATAAAGACAATTGGGTGCAAAGTATAGTGACATTATTTTGCAGATTTAGCAACTTATAGGGCTTATTTCAACCCTACACATTGAAGAAAAGTATCCGACATGTCCCCACAGTCTCGGAAACATTTTACATCACAACCTCATCTTTGTAATTTGAATTAATGGCAATCTTTTTCTCATTATGGTTCTATTTTGAAATATTTGTGTTCATACTTCTGCAAGTAAAACCCATTTATTTACGCTACTGTAATCAGTTTTTTTTAATTAGGGTGAGCACGCACCATTGGTAAAGATAGTACAGGTGTCTCAGACTCGTATGAATAGATGAGTTTCGACTATTAACCATTACCCCAACAGGGAGGCTGAAGGCTCCTATTGATCCCTGACATGAATTAGGCTCCCCATAACACTAAAATATGAAGAACCACTAAAGAGAGACTGCATAATATTCAAGCGCTTGCTGAGGCTCCTGCTGACCTCACATATCATTTGGGGGTACTTGGAAGACTCCAATTCTCAGTACTGCCAATTTCTCCGGCTAACCCCTGCTATGACTTGGGGTACTCAGAAGATTCAAAAACGCAATACCACTGTAGGGAGAGTTTGCAAACAAATCCCATACTTTCTACGTGTCCTGCTAATAACAGCCATATGTTTGGGTCATCAGCAGGGGCTGACTGGCAACTTGGCAAGTACAACCCAGAGGCACATGGTGCAGTGACATGGCCCCCCTCCCACTGTCCCTCTTCCATGCCTCGTCTTAGCCTCCATCCCAGGTACTCTCTGCTCACCGGGTGGGTGAGCACCGACTGCACCGACTCCGGATCCCCAAACTTGTCACCAGGGGGGGTAAACAGAGGGGCTGCGGGGAGCTAGGATGGCTCAGTTGGGGCTGACCAGAGGACAAAAAATATTTTTTTCTTACAGCAGAGTATTTCACTCTGCTTACAAACACTATGGCACTTTATGTATTAACCTTCCATTAGCAGGCTTGATTCCTGGTGCTGGGAGTGCATTAGTACAAAAGGTGTGAACCCATTTTCACTATAATACAAAAGCATTTTGTGTATTACCCTCTGCATGCAGACACATAACTTGTTCTTGTTGCCCGCTAACATATATGTTTAATATTACATATGAAATAACTTTTTGACAGTAAACGTTCTTTTCCCTTCAGGTCATACTTTCCTAGCTAATGCACATTCGATTTTCATCATTTCACACAATTACCCCATCAACAATTAGAAATTAGTTGGTTTAAAAAAAAAGAAAAAAAAAACAACATGTTTGATCAGGCAGTTTCAGTAGCCGGCATATAATGCGAAAAACATTTTTTTTACTATAGCTTGCTTAAAGCGGATCTCCACCCTAAAGTGAAGATCCGCTGATCCGAACACTCCCCCCCTCCGGTGTCACAATTGACACCTTTCAGGGGGGAGGGGGGTGCAGATAGACAGGTATCTGCACCCACTTCCGGCCCAGCATTCACGGGCAAAAGACGGGCATTGCATCACATCCCGTCCGTCCCCCGTTGTGTGCTGGGAACACTCGGCTCCCAGCACACAGCTGGAGCCAATCGGCGGGCGCAGCGCGACTCGTGCATGCGCCGTAGGGAACCGGGCAGTGAAGCTGCAGCGCTTCACTTCCTGGTTCCCTCAATGTGGATGGAGGGGGGAGCAGCAGAGAGACGAGCGATCGCTCATCCTCTGCTGCGGATGGCGCTGGACTGCAGGACAGGTAAGTGTCCTAATATTAAAAGTCAGCAGCTGCAGTATTTGTTGCTGCTGGCTTTTAATATTTTTTGTTTTGTGAACCATCCGCTTTAAGACGAGATCTCTAAATGAACTTATAAAATTGTATATGTGCTATTTCCAATGAAAGATTTGTTTTGGCTGGTCAAAAAAACCCTGCTGTTTTCTTTTTTTTTAATTTCTTTCCATTTACACAAGTTTTAACAATACAGTTGCATCTATTTGTAAAGCCTAATTTTTACAGTCTACGAGACTCCATTAGAAAGATGTGTCAGCTGTAGCTTGTGTCTCTATATCCTCCTACATGACTATATCATTGTACTGTATGACTCGTTCTCATCTGGATACCATATTACAGAGGTCACTCTTTCTCACCTGAATTCCTCAATTTTTATTTTTCCTACATTATGGAAAATCCACTCGGGGGAGAATGACATTATCACAATAAGGCACTGTAATGGCCATGTCAATTTGGGATACATGGGAATTCTGAAGGAGATATCTCATTACTGTAATCCTTGAAAGATATAGGATGCCGGTATGAGAATCACCTTGCCAGTGTCTGTGTAAAGTAAGCTTGAAATTTAGGTGGCATTGACCCATTTGTGCCTTCACCAGTTATATATTTTTTATATATATATATATATATATATATATATATATATATATATATATATATCTCTGACTGCTAGTCAGTGGCGTATCTAGGGTATGGCAGCCATGGCAAGTGCCATGGGCGCCATTTGGAAGGGGCGCTGTTGAGTGGCTGGGCAGCAAGGCATTTACCAGGGTCTCTTCCTCCCTCCTCCCAAGCATAGGCAGGATCTCCTTTTCAACACCTTTGCTAATGGACAATGGCAACGCTATCCCTGCTGCGTTTAGCCACAGCCCTTCCCTGTTCTCCCAGGCTCTTCCATTTTAACTGGTCAGATTGGCAGAGCACAAAGAAGGAACGAACATCAGATTCTCCCTCTTCTCTGTGAAAACCGAGACCTTAAGTGACGGAGATTTCATCACTTCCAGTATTGGTTCTGCATTTACCTGCCCTTGGAGGACAGGGGGGGGATCAGGGGTCTAATAAACTCCAGATTTCTCCATAAAGAGGATATGTCACTACCCAAGGTATCATAAGGGATGATAAATATCACTAGTTTTGTTAGCTGTTTTTTTTTGTTAAGGTTATCTGAAAGATGGGTTTCAAATGTTTCGATAGGGGGCGCAGTTTCAGTGCTTGCCATAGGCGCCATTTACACTAGATAGCCTCTGCTGCTAGTACACTCTTACTTTGTCTCACCTGTTTTTGAGATGAGCCTCTACATCACAGCGCTGCATGGTGTCCTTGCATGCATTAGAAAAAGGACAGAAGACCACCAGCTTGTCCAGCAATTTGTGCACAAGGATGCTGGATTTCCTGCACAGTTTAAAGTGCAGCCTCTTTCGGTCCAGTGGACAGAAGTCCTTCTCCTGTAAGAAGTTTCTGAGGCACTTGTAGCAGAAAGTGTGGCCGCAGGGTGTATCCAACGGCTGCAGCAATGGTTGAAGGCAAATGTGGCAAACCAGATCATCGTCCACTTCATTCAGGTAATTGTACAGGTGGTTCTCCCTTGTCCAGTGCTGCTGACCACACTCAAAGCAAAGGGGGTTCAATGACGAATCATCTTCTGCCACCACCAGTTCTTCAGTCGCCGTCCCCATACTGACCCCAGCTCTGATGCAACTCAACAATCCGTCACTGTCTTGGTCATTAGCACAACATACAAGAAAGGCTCATGGTCGCTTGTCTCCCTAGGAAAAAGAAAACAGATTTTCAGATCAGAGGAGCAGGTTATGGTTGGAACACAGGAAAGAAGAACTGGAACAGACTGCTGGGAACTTGGTGAAATGGGTCACACTGAAAGACATTTTTAGATATGCAAGTGCATGCAGTAATTACAGTGCGCAGTCACGTTTGAATATATTTTATGCGCGTGTCTGAATTCATACTGTTGAACTGGAAAATCCCCTCACACTGAAATTTTAGTTTTATAGTGTAAAACTTCCATCTTTTGCTATAATGGAACAGGTTCACTTGGGTGCAGGTTGTAGTTTAGAATGTTATCAAGTTTGATAATATGGCAGAAGAGCCATGAATTTCAGACATTAATTTACAGCAGTTTTTTGGGGCCACAGCAGACCTTTTTTTATTTTAATGAAAGGCTGGATGTCCTGCTTAGAGCTGGATCAGGGCACATGATAATATATTTATCCAGGTATGTTGCACTTGGGGCGGGTTGGGGGTGGCTGGGCATGTAGCTAAAGGGCAACTCTACTTTTGGTCCCTTAAAAGTGTCCTGTCATGAAAAAAAAAACCTGATCTACATTGAATTAATTATACACTAAAGCAGCCCATAGACATAGAAATGCCTGATCAAATCAGGAGCCAATCCCATCAATCACATGAAGGCTTAATCAAGTGGATCTGTGGTTCCTGCACAGCCCTGAACCCTTGCAATTCTTCTTGTCTAAACCAGAACCTCACTGCACATCTGCATCCCCCCTCAACTGCCACATTTTGAACTTTTTTGGGGGGAGTGGGTACCTGGTTTTGACAGGTACCCGCTCCCACTTCCAGTCATAACTTGCATCGGTGATCGGATCCAGAAGCTCCCCTTCCCTACAGCTTTCTGGAACACATCACTGGTCCCAGAAGACTGCAGGACCACTCAAAACGCACAGCATGGCTTGTGCATGTGCAGTTGGAAACTTGTCGGTTTCCCTTACTTAAAGGGCTTTTAACAGTTCGTTTTTTATTTTCTAAAACGGTTCCTTTAAGCTAGTGCATTGTTGGTTTACCAACCTTTTCCATCAATTTCCCTTCTAAATGTTTTTTTTTCTTTGTTTCCTTTGTCTGAATTTCTCACTTCCTGTTCCTCTTCAGTAAGCTGTTCTGGCTGACTAACCCCCAAAGATTACGGGTCAAGCTTACTGAGAATAAAAAGGAAGTGACAAATTAAGACAAAGAAAAAAAATCTTTTAGAAGGGAAATCGAAGGAAAAGGTAAGTGAACCAACAATGCACTAGCTTAACTACTTCAGACCCGCGCTATCGTCGAATGACGGCAACAGCGCCGGTTTGAATATCCAACATGCCGTCTTTTGACGGCCGCCCCTTTGGGTGTTCCCAGCGCGTGCTGTAGAGCGCGCTGCGGGGAAGCCCTGTGTTGTCCGTGTCCCTTGGACAAGGCCAATCACAGATCGCTGCAAACGGCCAGTCAGAGTGGCCGTTTGCGATGCGATCTGTGCGGCGAATGAGAGATGATCTCATAGATCATCTCTCATTGCCGTTTTTACACAGAGACAGCATCCTGTCTCTGGAGAGGAGGAGACCGATCTGTGTCTCTTGTACATAGGGACACAGATCGGTCACCCCCCCAGTCACCCCCCCTCCCCCACAGTTAGAACACACCTAGGATACACATTTAATCCCTTCCTCACCCCTTAGTGTTAACCCCTTCAATGCCAGTCACATTTATACAGTAATTAGTGCATATTTATAGCACTAATCGCAGTATAAATGTGAATTGCGCCAAAAATGTGTCAAAAGTGTCCGATGTGTCCGCCATAACATCGCAGTACCAATAAAAATCGCAGATCGCCGCCATTTCTAGTAAAAAATAAAAAATAATAATTCTCTCCCCTATTTTGTAAGCGCTATAACTTTTGCGCAAACCAGTCGCTTATTGCGATTTTTTTTTTTTTGTACCAAAAATATGTAGAAGAATACGTATCGCCCTAAACTGAGAAAAAAATGTGTTTGTTTTTTTAAATTGGGATATTTATTATAGCAACAAGTAAAAAATATTGTATTTTTCTTCAAAATTGTCGCTCTTTTTTGTTTATAGCGCAAAAAATAAAAACCGCACAGGTGACCAAATGCCACCAAAAGAAAGCTCTACTTGTGGGGAAAAAAGGACGTCAATTTTGTTTTGGAGCCACGTCGCACGACCGCGCAATTGTCAGTTAAAGCGACGCAGTGCCGGAAGCTGAAATTTCACCTGAGCAGGAGGGGGGTGTATGTGCCCAGTAAGCAAGTGGTTAAAGGAACATATTTAGAAAATAAAAAACAAACCTTTACAACCCCTTTAAGATGCCAGCACCTGCATCCGAAGCCAATTGAATAATTGGTTCAGGTGAGGTCATCACTGGATCTCTGGACAGGTAAGTGACCTCATATTAAAAGTCAGCAGCTACAGTATTTGTAGCTGCTGATTTTAAAAAAAATTGCAGGGGGAGCTTGAAGCTCCTCTTTAAGTAAAAACAAATTTCCACTGACTGAAGCATTGGTGACCTACTACTTCTTGCCCTATGATCGTGTCATCTGTTCGGTCACAACATTACTCACATTTGGGTCTAAATGCATTCATGTTTGAACTTTGGATACCCACTTACTGTATACAGGCAAGTAGCCACTGGCCTTCCAAAAGTTTAGTGGAGCATAAATAAGGAAGATTAGAAAACCTACCCTGATGACTATTCCACCCCGAGATAACAAACCAGCATCAGTTTGTGCCCTTCACCTCTTATCCTCCCCTTTCTATTACCACAAAATGTAGAGCCCACCATACAGGCCTACGTTGTGCCATGCAACGTTCAAGAGATTTACTGGCTTGAAGATATCCTGACCATGTCCACAGGTCCTACTGATGTATATTCCCAAAATCTACAAACACTGTATACATCACAATGTAAGAACTGAGCCCAAGTTCTCCGAACATAGAAAGCAGAATATTAATAGGATTTGTCTTGTTTTTTCCCCTTAACAATTATTCACTAAAGTTACAAATGATAAGCAAGTGTTAGTGATTTCAGCATGTTAATCACACATTCTGTGCTACTCAGCATCTTGCTGCATCCAATTTACCATGGTGTTATAAATGTAGATGCAGACAAAATCTGTATTGCTCGTGGTTAAAACTGATCTATTTGCATTTTTAAAAAGGAAATATAAATTCACTTGGGAGACGATTGCGTGTTATTACTCCCATTACCGAAGAAAGATAACAAACTGATATTAAGCACCGTCCAAGAAAGAAATTACTGCTGGCCATACTGGAAAATCCATATATGGCTGCAATTCTATTCCACATATGTCATGAGGCCATCACATTTTATAAAAACAGCTTTCGTGTAATTTTAATTGAATATTGCTACATAAATACTGAGGGACTGTGAAGCAGTGGAAGGATGGTTACATCAGTCTCTGCAAAGAGCTACGTGATGTACAACACTGAATGTGCGACAATAGGTTTTTATAAGGGCCGTAAAAAAGTGTCATTCCGAGCAGAGAAGGGGTGTCAATGGGTTTATAAAGGAGAGCTTCATATGGGTTTTTCTTAAGATTAGAGCCGAGTAGGGTGTATATTCTGATCCATATTCTGCTCACTTTTGGTCAGGACCACCAAATATGCGCCAAACATGTCTGATTTTTTAAATATTAGCTTTACAATAATGGCATGCAATGCCAAGCTGCGGTTTCCAAAGCGAGCAAAGTCCTTTCTTGTATTAAGAGAGGTATGGACTCCAGAGAGAGAGAGATATCATTTTGCCCATGTACAAATCATTAGTAAGACCTCATCTGAAATATGCAGTTCAGTTCTGGGCACCAGATCTCAAAAAGGATATCGGGGAACTGGAGAAAGTGCAGAGAAGGGCAATCAAACTGATGAGAGGTATAGAGGATCTCAGCTATGAAGAAAGATTAGAAGAACTAAATGTATTCACTTTGAGAAGAGGAGAATAAGGGGGGGATATGATCAACATGTACAAATATATAAAAGAGGTCCATATAGTGAACTTGGTATTGAGTTATTCACTTTACGGTCAACACAAAAGACAAGGGGGCACTCTTTACATCTAGAGGAAAAGAGATTTCTTCTCCAAATACGGAAAGAGCTGTGAAAATGTGGAACAGACTCCCTCCAGAGGTGGTTCTGGCCAGCTCAGTATATTGCTTTAAGAAAGGCCTGGATACTTTCCTAAATGTACATAATATAACTGAGTACTAACATTTATAGGTAAAGTTGATCCAGGGAAAAATCCGATTGCCTCTCGGGGGATCAGGAAGGAATTTTTTCCCCTGCTGTAGCAAATTGGATCATGCTCTTCTGGGGTTTTTTCGCTTTCCTCTGGATCAACTGTGGATATAGAATTGGTATATGGGATTGTATGATATTATTATTGTTATTATTTTAATGTTTTTATTGTTAAACTGGTTGGACTTGTGTCTTTTTTCAACCTGACTAACTATGTAACTATGTTTAGTTGCTACTAATTCTTATTATACAGGATTTATATAATGCCAAGTTTACGCAGTACTGTACAATGTAAAGGGGGGCAGTACAATTACAATACAGTTCACTACAGAAGAAATAGAAGGGCCCTACTCATGAAGCTTACAAATTAAATGGAGGGGAAGGTGGTACAAAAGGTAATAGCTACAAAAACCCTCTGATGTTAACAATACATTTTTGAGTATTGCATTATAAACGCATTGATCGCCTCTAACGCAACATGGCAAGTAACTAGCTTAGGTACTCAACTTTTTAGCAATCATGATTTTGCACAAAATCATTTGTAATCATTTTAAAACTAATGGTGATAAGGTTTATTAATGGATTGTATAAAACCACAGATAAAGTAGAACCACATGAATCTACCACAAAAATCAGCAAGCAGTTTGAGTGCAGTGCACACTGCGGTCATGTCACATGATCCTGAACCGTCACCAGCTGAGCTGCGTTTTCCCCTGTGCTTGTTGTAATGGAATTTTCTGATCAGGTACTCCAGCAGCACCAATATTTGATGTGAGATTTGGGTCACACTACAGCTAGGGATTATGGTGCTGAATCTTGCACTGTTCTATGCTGTGCTCCCTTACTAGACATGGTCATTATCGAACCAGCACCAACATTTAGCTGACAGTTCAACATTATCTGACAGGAGGCATGCAAGTAAGCATTAAGTACAATCTGGGTTAAGCTGACTTGCAGACATTACCTATGTTTACATTCACTTGGGAAATGTTGATGATACCAATCACTTGGCTTTAATTCACTAATCACCTTTGCTCTGGTCTAATGTATGTGTAATGTGATAAAGTTACTAAGACGCTGCAAGATGAGTAATGCACATGAGAGTTTTCGCTCTGGTCCAATTATAACACAGCTATTTGTCATCTTGTCGAATGAAAAGCACTGCAGAGCCCTGCAGAAGGTACCTGCATGAGACATACCCGTTTAAAGAAGGTACTACATACTGGTTTACCATAGGAGTTTTGGGCTTATTTTCTAACCCATATAACTATGAACTGCCGTGTAATATGAAGGAACTAGTTCTGCTAGTGTGTGGATTCCAATGGCACCCACATAAGACAACAAACAAATAAAAAAAAATTACAGTCATTATTTACATTGTTAAAATAACACCATTGTGTGTACAAACTACTTTAAAATCAATAACCTCACAATTTTTCATATGATACATATGTTCCAGTTGGGACCACAATACAAACACCTCTTGCTTGTGGAGTATATACTGTAACTTATAGGTAGAGGTGTGTATATTCTCATCTGCTGGTCAACAAGTTTCACTGATTGTGTAGCTTCCTCGGGACAAACCTATTGAGTATCTTATTCTGATATAGCATGGTGGAATATCACACATGCCAGTTACTTCTGGTGGGCGGACACAGGGGATCAGCTTCTCAATGTGTATCAAGGTTATTAGAATAATGGAGGGAGGAACAATCTTCCCATTGGTTGTCCTAAGCTCAAAAAAATATTTTATATGTCTAGACAAGTCTTGATAGGAGTAGATGTTAGATAAAAGAGTTAACAGTTTGGTGTTTGTGCAGAAACCTTGGAATTTATTCACTATATGAAGCCATAAGATGTCTTCTTTGATAGTAGTACTGAGGGTATAGTAGAGACTATACAGCCAGGTGCCAAATTAATTTGCACCAAGATCGAACTGAGCCGTCCACCTACCTGGCAATTGTGTCCATCTGTCGCGATCAGCTGAACATGGGTAACAGCAATGCAGAACAAACTGAACTCATGTGACCTATAGGAGAAGTATAGCCAAATAGCTTTGGCTATACTTCTCCTTTAAGCATTTTTAGGTGCTTTCACCATGTTGTTCACCACGCTATTTACTCAGCGAAGGTGTGAGAAGAGTCCACTTTTAGTATTAAGCTTTATACAAAATAATATGCACAGCCATTACAGAAATACGTATTAGCCTTGCCCCTGGAAACCTATTGTAAAGTACATCAAAAAATGCGAAGGGAAATTGTGCGTCAAAATGCAATCAAAAACCTATTTCACGGAAAATCAAAATGCAAAAGAAAAATGTGCAAAAACTGCTCAAGGGAAGTAAACACCACCTAGCAATGTAAAAAATGACAATTGTCTTCACATCTTTTATTTTGGTGAAGTGTGTTCCTATGGTGACTGGCGAGACCACACATTAATAACAGTTTACATCTGCACTTCAAGGTCACTTGTTGAATTCCACATCCTGATAAGAGTCACAAGAGTACATGAATAATGATTTTTTTTCTCCTCATTACCAAGGTCACCGATTTGAAAGTCACAATTATCCACAGCATGTACAGCATGGGCTCCCGGACTTATTTATATTCTACAGGCACCCTGTTGTCAGTATGTCCCAGACACCTCAATATCACTGGGTGAGACACAGCTATTTGCAAAGGATTCTGGGAGTGTCTAACAAGATAAAGTCATTGCATGAAATGATCTCTTCAAGGTTTCCTGCATGAAAAATACATGTTACAACCTGAAAGAGATGCAAATAATTTCAGGACTTTCAATGACAAAAGAGGATATTTTTGTGTTAATGCATAACTCAAATTTTGGTCTTTTCTGATAAAACTGATATTATCAGGCAAATCAACAATTAACTTTACCTTTAATACCGATCTAAGAAATGTTTAGACTGAGCTAGTTGAAATGTGGGAATATTGGCTCAACGTTTTATTGACATCTACCTCTACACAGCTCCCCTACAGCAACCGGTAGCTGATATAGTGGAGCAACCAAGTGTTCTTACCTGTCTTCAGCAAGGTCCACCCTTTTCCTTGATGTGCCATGACAGATGTAGGCTGTGCACTACTCTACAACTAGTAAGGAATCTCCCCACCAGAGACATCTAGCATTGTCACCACTGACGACGCTCCTGTGTCGCCAATCAACCCACAGCCTCATGAGCCTGCTTACAGGCAATGTCTGTAGGCACAACGCTCATAGGAGCTGTAGTTTTGCGAGGTTTTCTGTGTCATTAGGAAATATAGACATTCTCTTGTATCCTTCTTCCCAGCCCCAGTCCCAGTAATGATGTCATAAGGAAAAATAAGTGGATTTTTGGTTGAATTAAAAATAATAGCCAGAGAGGTTTTTTAATCTGAACCCCTAAACTGGCTAAAAAAAAAAAAAAACAGTACAGTCGATCACTCTCTAATGATATGAAACACTATATGTAGACCAATGATCTTTGCCTAGAATTAAGGTTGTTCTGGAAATTCCCTTTGTGTTCTGGAAATTTTATAGATAGGCAACTCATATTGTCATATTAATTAGTGGTTCCAAATTACGAAAAACGACTGCAGTAAGGAACAGACACTTCCTGTCCCACTTCCTCCTTCCGCCGAGGGGCTGGTAAGGCGATTAGCTTAATTGCCTTACTGCAGCCCCTCCCTGTAGGCAATTGCCTGGGACACCTCACAGGTCCCAGGCGATCTCCTGTCCAAAGGGATGGTGAAGCGCCGTTCGCGCATGCGTAGTGCTGCTCTCGCATGCGCAGTGGGTGCCCGGCCGTGAAGCCGAAAGCTGTCACGGCCGGGTGCCCACACTTGAAATGAAGACGCCGGCCAGAGAGGGGGGGGGAGCGGACCCCAGAGCGTCGCTGGAACCATGGAGAAAGCAAGTGTATGTTTATTAAAAGCCAGCAGCTACACTTTTTGTAGCTGCTGACTTTTAATAAACATAAAAAAGGGCTGGAACACCGCTTTAAGGTCGTTAGGCAGAATGTTAGATGTCACTCTGGTCCTCCAAGTTCAAAGAGTCGCGTGGGGGTCTATCTTTTCCTCACTCGACTTCCTGCAGATCGCTCCAGGGGATTGGATTGTTCCCCACTTTCCCGACAGCTCCGGTAAGCGCGGAAATTACTAGGAAGTGTGTGTGTGGGGGGAGGTGGTGAGGAACCTCTCCCGCTGCCTATAAAAGTGAACACGTAGTGAATCCGCCACTGTGATCATTTTTATCGGACGCCGAATCGCATACTGTATAAAAAAATACCAGGGTTATGGCAGCTAGCTGATGCCATAACAACGGTATATAACTTCAAATTAATGACGTATATATACAGTGGGTTAAAGTCAAGTGGTTGTAAAGGCAGAAGTTTTTTTTATCTTAATGCATTCTATAAAAAGATAAAAAGCCTTGTGCGAAGCAGCCCCCTCAGCTCCCCTAATACTTACCCATCTTAGCCCATCTTGATCCAGCGATGTTGTACGAAAGACTTGGCTGTCCAGGACTTTCCCCTCCTCATTGGCTGAGAGGGCAGTGAAGCGCCATTGGCTCCCACTGCAGTCTGCTGTCAAAGTGAGCCAATGGAGAGGGGGCGGGGCCAGCCATGACTCGGTGTCTGAATGGACACGTAAAGCTGCGGCCCAGCTCGGGTGCCCCCACAGCAAGCTGCTTACTGTGGGGGCAGTCAACAGGATGGAGGGGGCAGGAGCGCCCAAAGAGGGACCCAAGAAAAGGAGGATATGGGCTGCTCTGTACAAAACCATTGCACAGTGCAGGTAAGTATAACGTATTTTTTTTTTAACAAACAAGACTAGAGTATCATTTTAAGTGGATAAAGAAACCACCATTAAGGAAGGAAGTGTGATACTGGGCAGGTCACCAAATGAAAAAAAAAATCTAAATAAAAAAATCTAAAAAACACAAAACTAAGACAGCTACACCACAAAGGTTTTGTAAGCTGCAATATATTACATTTTTGTTTCTAGGTTTTGACAGGCTTTACATTTTATTCAAGGTTAAAAGGGGTAATTTTCTAAATCTAAATAATAACAATTGTGTGATTGGGTAACGATGACATGTGGGCTGACTTACTTATCGATGTCCCATTTGTATAAACTCATGGTAAATCTCAGGTGACAGTTGTTTATCACTGGGGCCCCGCTCAGAGCGCTTGAATTACTTCCGCATTTTAATCTGATCTTTTTTCTGTTTTCTCATAGTTTGTAAGACACAACTTTACTGCTATATATTTTCGCTAAAGTTGGCAGTTCCACGTTATTCTTAAATCATCCAGCAGCCAGATGTCAAGAAAATTGTTTCCCAGCTGATTACATAACATAAAAACTCTACTTTTGCAGAGCACTCCATGATAGACAAGTAAATCCCTCCATACTTATGTAAGCTCTGTCCACATGCAGGAAATAGCAGCACGGGTACACGAGCAATAGGATTTCAGTGCACGGGTTTCTGTAGCATTATCTCATTATAAACACTTTGGATCCAAGTTCTGGCAGAGAGCATTCATGCAAGAAATATATACAGCAGACCTGCCTTAAATCCATCATTTCTATACAGAGTTGGCCTCTAACTTGAAGGCTGGAACTTTTGTTCAAAAACTGCCGATAACCTTTAAAGCTTACTTCATACTTACTGTATATACTACCAGTGTAGGGACTGGCATAATGTAAAAAGCTTTACTGAAGTCAAGCTAAAATCCATGCAATGCTTTTATCTGAAAGTAGTACGATCTCACTAGCATGTATAATGAAATGAAAGTGCACTTATCAATAGAGAATTAAGCAGGCTATCATTGCTTGCCATCGTCTATAGATTCTTGTTGACAGCTTCAACACTTTGAGTATATTGACCTTGGATAAGCAAGCAGCCAATGAATGTTAGAGAAAAAATTTGGATATTTTTTACTTTTTTTTCCCCCAATCTGATATTTTTTTTATCTTTATACTTGTTTGGATTAGTGACTCAGAAAGTGCTGAAGCCAAGGGACCGGCACAACAGCCCAAAAACAAAAAAAGGACAAGTCAGCAATGGCCAACGTCTCATTGCAGGTATACTTTAAAGAACTAAATTAAAAAGATACCTTGAGCCAATTTGTGTAGAAAAATTATAAACAATTAAAATATTTATACTAAAGCTGCTACCCAAAACTAAGTGTGAATACCACTAGTGAAATTGGAATATAATATGCTCAGGAAGCAACATTGCGAAACGTACTTTAATGCGGTAACTGATTACATCACTTCCGGTCCCTCTGGTTGTCCGTTGTTGGTGGTAGAACGCACACCCGACTCCAACAGAGAAAGAAAACAGTTGTCTTTGGATATTCAAATTGGACTTTCTTTTCTTTTTTTAGCATATATTGGGAAAATATAGTTGATCATCTCATTGTACACGAGTCACTAAGTTGTATATGCATGACGATTTGTAATTAATTTATATCAAGTCACACTGGTATTTATGTTCACTATTTAAGTTTATTTATTTCATTATTGTATGTATATGAATATTAGTCTGTAGTGCTACCTACCAACATATTATAATCCATACTTTAAAGCAAACCTATGCTTCATTTTTTTATTTATTGATTTATTTTAGGTACATGTATAGCAACATCAATTTACGCAGTGCTTTACATATATATTGAACATTTAAATCAGTCTCTGCCCTCAAGGAGCTTACAATCAAAGGTCCTTAACTCACATTCATACATACATGGCCCAATTAGACAGGAGCCAATGAACCTTTGTCTTCCGAGAGTAGGAGGAAACCAATGTTCCGGAGGAAACCTGCGTAAGCACAGGGAGAACATGCAAAATCCAGACAGGTAATGCATGGTTGGGATTTGAACCAGCGACCCTAGTGCTTAAAATTATTAGTAGTTTGGCTGTCTAACAGAAATTCATTAGAACAAGTTATTGTGACAATGTAATCCAATAAAAAAAGATTTCCAGCCATTGAAGATAATAAAATTAATAAATATCATAAGATTTGGCAGCCTTGGGTAAAACACTACCTCCCCACTGACTTTGACCAGTCTTTGTCTCCAAACTAGGATACATAAAACATTATTCAAGATGTATATACTTGTTTGTTGTGAGCCAAACCACCACCCCGGGTGCTTATTATTTGTATTATTCTTTTCTTTTCCTTATTACTATTACTGTATTTGCCGGTGTATAAGGCGACCGGGCGTATAAGACGACCCCCTAATTTTACTTTTTTTAAGATTTTTTGCCTGTACTCATCGTATAAGACGACCCCCCCTTCCGATGCTTCATATTTCTTTCTTTTGGAGTCAAATTCTTCTTAATTCTTGTTGGAGCTGGAGCCAATCACAGCGAGCAATGTATTCTATTAATGAATACAAAGCCTGCTTGGCTTGGCAGAGGCTATAACATAATCAGCCCACGCCTCTCCGACTCTCAAAGCCAATCCGAGCATGCTGAGATTGGCAGAGGTTGTTACTCCAATCAGAGCAGGCTCTGTATTCATTTGAATACATCGCTCAACGGGATTGGCTAAGCGGTATATACTGTATGTAGCCGAAGCTACATACAGTATTACCGCACATCCAGCAAGCATCCGAGCAGCTGACCCGGCGTATAAGACAACCCCTGCTTTTTGGCCATTTTTTTTAAGTGTGAAAGGTAGTCTTATACGCCAGCAAATACAGTATTTACTCTTACTCCTTTTTCCTTGATCCACAGTATGTGCATATTAAAGCGGAGCTCCAGCCGCGGGAATTTTTTTTTTTAAAGTCAGCAGCTACTAACAGTGTAGCTGCTGACTTTAAATAAGGACACTTACCTGTCCTAGGCGCCCGCGCTGACGGCCCCCCCCGATGTCGGTCCCACGATCGCTCCGGGTCCCGCGCCGCCATTCACACTATGGGAAACAGGCAGTGAAGCAGTACGGCTTCACTGCCCATTTCCTACTGCGCCTGCGTGAGTCTCACGCTGGCTTGTGAATGGGCGCGCTGCTCTCTGAGAACACACACAGTTCCCAGGAAGCAGCGCGCCCCATTCACAAGGAGAAGAACAAGAAGAAAACACACCGCGGTTCAGGAAGAGGCAGATTACGGACTTCCGCATAGCAACAGCTATTTCGGGTGAGTATTTTTTTTTTTTTCCAGTTTTTTTTTTTCTTCAAACAACATTGTAAAATGTTGTTATCCTGGGTGGAGCTCCGCTTTAACTACTGTAAGTTATTATTTGTAATGTATATCATATCACTGCTACAGATAACCTCACCATTGTGCTCTGCCTATGCTGTCGGTTACTATCACTACTAACCATTGAACTATGTTATGTAGACTATTTTGTTCTGTCTGTACAATCCCAGTATCACTGAGTTCACTCTCTCTATTCAGTCTGACCCCTAGTGTGCAGTCCTAGTACTGCGGCTACACTTATCCCTATACCAGTTCTATACGATTAATACCTAGATTTACTTTAATGTTGCTTATGCTGGAATAAGCACTATTTACTTTACTGAGGCTGTGATGATAGAACCCAAACTCTTAACTGAGTTAAGAGTGAAACCTGGGTTCGAACCTGAGAAGTTTCCGCAGTTGCGATCCATAGACCTGAATCGAATTTGGCGTATTTTTACATAATAGAGGAACCTATTAAAAATGGATCCAGCGGAGTTAGCGACTCATCTACTTGGCCTCTCGCAACGGGTTGATACCCTCACTGCCACTGTGCATGAGCTTCGTTTGGAGAATGAGGCTCTCCGTAACCATGCGAACCAAAATATTGTACCTCCCAGGGTTCGATCCGAACCCAAGGTCTACCCACCTGAACCCTTTTCCGGTGATAGGAAGTTTTTTCGTCAGTTTATTAGTTCCTGTAATCTAATGTTTGAATTAGGGCCATCTGGTCGTCGGAGCCCCGGAGGTGCTCCCTTGAGGAGGGGGCTATGTAACGTCACACCAATAACTTTCCACTAAGTACAACTATAGTTGCTTCTTTCCCAGTCAACTCTCATCCTTCTTTCTGAATATCCTCTCACTTCCTGCAGCCTTGCTCTCCACGATGGTTGCGGAGGTGCGCCACCTAGTGGTACTTCCTGGTTCTCTCCTGTGCGGCCTATTTAAACTACCAACATTGACAGAATGGGGTTCCTCTATTGCTGACAGAACGCCACTGTCAGCTGGGCTTCCAGACTCACCTGATCTAAGCTCCAGCTTCCTGAACTGGACCACCAGGACTCCTTGTTTGCTACAGCTCACAGCAACCAGGTCCAGGCTCCCAGGGCGCTCATCCGTGCCCAGCTATCTGCAACCGCAAGTACTCTGCTATAGAAACCAATTACTATGCACTGATCCCCTTACTTGCTGCTTTGCTTCCAAGTTCATGTTCACTGCTATGCTAGCAATTACTATGGAGTTCTGCTAAAGTCTCAAACTACAGTTTTCATGTTAAAGTTCCTCACTATAGATATCAGTTACTATGCTCTGCTCTCCATGCTAGTCGCTTCGCTTTCAAGCCTGTGTTCATTGCTAAAGTATTAAGGAGTTTCACTCAAGTCTGAACTGCAGCTCACATGTTATGCTCACTGCTATAGATACCAATCACCTGCATTGCTTTACATGCCTGACGTTTGCTTCCATGCCTGTGTGCACTGCTAACACTATTGAGTACTATAGAGCACCCCTAGAATATCAACTACAGCATTCAAGTTTATCTTCACTGCTACAGTTAACCTCACCATTGTGCTCTGCCTAGGATATCGGATACTATCAGTACTAACCATTGAACTGTGTTATGTAGACTATTTTGTCCATAAGGAACCAGTCCTGTCTGTATAATCCCAGTATCACTGAGTTCACTCTCTCTATTCCTAGTGTGCAGTCCTAGTACTGCGGCTACACTTATCCCTATACCTGTTGTAACGGAATGACCCGTGACAGACTCAGATTCTCCTATGTCTAGGGTCACCTTATGTCCACTGGGGCCATAGGGTGACAAAGAAATTATATCATGTATTACAGAAGATAGGACATTAATAATAATTCATATTGCAGGACTGGAATTTTACAAGGAGTTTATTTTGACTTGAGACCAGGTCTACAAGACAAGTGACCCATCTCTCTGTATAATAGGCTTTTTGAAATGCTAAGTGAAGCCGGGCTTGTGAAATACCTTTCATTCTGTTGGAAAGGTGTTAATTGCATCGGGGCCTGAAAGACCTTTTGATTGTGTGATTCATTGTGTTTAAAACAATGTGTTAAAGTCTCCATTCAGATGTACTGAATTAGTATGTCAATTATGTTTAGGAATGTATTGATACTCAGAGGTAAGAACCTTCCCTTTAGAGACAGTACGTCTGTCTAGATAATGTGATTGAGGTTCCCTTTCTGTGTGTGAAGATTATCTGTGATTGTGTATTATTCAAAAGGGAAAATCATTGTGTGACAGTATTTTGTTTTGATGTCATTATCTCAAGGAATGTATCTGTCAGTATCGGTGCCAAAATGTCTGCTAGATAATTAGCCCCAGAGTGAATAGGGGGGTGTAGATGGCATTGTCCCTTTGATTACTGTCACATGCTTGTAACTGTATAAAAAGCTGGAAAGAAACCATTAAAGTGTTCATATCTTTAGAAGCAAGTGAAAAGCAGAGTCTCGTCTTGATGATTATGGGAAATTATATGGATCGTGTATGCAGGATTGTTGGAGTGTGTCGGATAAGCTTGTCGTGGTTGGATGGAAGGTCGTAAACGGTGGTGACCGTTACACCTGTTCTATACCATTAATACCAAGAATTACTTTAATGTTACTTATGCTGGAATAAGCACTATTTACTTTACTGAGGCTGTGATGATAGAACCCAAACTCTTAACTGAGTTAAGAGTGAAACCTGGGTTTGAACCTGAGAAGTCTCCGCAGTTGCGATCCATAGACCTGAATCAAATTTGGCGTATTGTTACAATGGGGGGGCTTAAGGTTATAGTGAAGTGTTGCCGAGATTAAGAATACATGCTATGGGCAACAAAGAGTTCTTCCTCCAGTCATGCTTTCCTCTTGGGGTCTACTGCTGTATCTCCAGGTTAACCATATAAAAAGAAAAGCCGTACCAGCTACAAAGTGCTAACAATATAAGATGTGAGAAGAACAGTAAATGTGTGACAGCACTTTCAGAATTTTTCTCAAACATTAAAAATTAATATTTTAAAGGTGCCATCACCATAATGTATCCAAATGTCACTGTTCTGTGTCGCCTGCTCAGTGATCAAAGTGTAGAATGTCGTGTCTCTCATTTTTTCAATAAACATGTTTAATAGCTGTTCAGAACTGTGTTAGGTAACTCCCTGCAGGAAAATTCCCAGTCATGTTGCTTAAAGGGGTGTTCCACCCAAAAAAATGACCTTTTCTCATCCCACTCCTCACCCCCATACATGCCACATTTGGCATGTAATTTTTTTGGGGGGGGAGTGGGGGCTTCAGTAGGAGTGGGACTTCCTGTCCCACTTCCTGCTTCCGCCGAGGGGCTGGTTAGGCGATTAAGCTTAATCGCCTACACCAGCCCCCTCCCTGTAGGCGATCACATGGGACACTGACAGGTCCCATGCGATCGCCTCTCCAATCAGCGGCGAGCCGCGCCGCGCACGCATGCGCAGTACGGCTCGCGCATGCGCAGTGGGTGCCCGGCCGTGAAGCCGAAGGCTGTCACGGCTGGGTGCCCACAGTCAGGATGGAGACGCCGGCCGGGGAGGGGGGCAGAGGAGCGGAGCCCCGGTCGGCGCGTCGCTGGAACGTAGGAGCAGGTAAGTGAGTGTTTATTAAAAGCCAGCAGCTACACTTTTTGTAGCTGCTGACTTTTAATAAACACAACTTAGGGCTGGAACACCCCTTTAACATATAGCTCAGAGACTTTTAAAAGGTGTGAATTGTGAGAAAACTTGTGCTTTTAAATATTTACTGAACTCTCATAGATGTAACTAGAAATAACAGAGCACAGTAACAAAAAACTGAAAGCTTTTCTTTCAAAGCAGACATTTTTTTTAAAAGAGATTGTAATTAGTTTATGCTAGAGATAGGCATAATGCTTTCAAAACCTATGAAAAATCATTCAATAGGTATTATGTATCAAAATAAATAAATTAGCTAAAATGCACATGCAAAGATGGCAGATAATCAAATCATGCTTCCTAGTATAAGAAAGGAACATATGAATGTAGAATGAATGAATGAATGAATGAATGAAAACTTATATAGCGCGGCACATGCAAACTTAATCGTCTCTTCTATGTTTTTTTTTTTTTTTTTTGTATGAACAAACTTAGATGAATGTGTTTGAATGAAGCATGTTTGGTGCAAAATCATCCATTTCTTCAGATCGTTATCTTAGATCTACAGATAGGCCCAGGAAAAAATCATAACAGACCCTTTAGGCTGCAATACTTTACTAGTAGGGCAGTGCGATTTCTCCAGATAACTGAATGTTATGGCATTATTACTGAACTCTAAAGTTTTCAAAAAATAATCTATCTATGCCCCCTTCCCCCTAGCAGAATTCCTTGCATTTACTCACCGTTGACCGCATTAAATGTGAAGGTTAAATAAATATTATAAACTGCGATATAGAACACAATAAAGTTAGGCTAAGATTCTGGCCTTTCTCATCTTTATTAAAAGCAAAAACTTTCCATATAGCAGGTTCTACATCATGTTAAAGAGGAGGTTCACCCTAAATATTCTCTCTCCCATGCGATCCAGCATACTGGCGTCAGCGCCAGTATGCTGTTTTTTTTTTTTTTAAATCCCCTACTTACTGTGAAATCTTTAATTTTAATTTCTTTCCCCCCATGGTGGATGGCGCTTGTATAGCGCGTCACAGCTTCCGAAAATACCCGATTTAGGACTCGGGTATTTCCGGCGCAATGCGGCGCCTGCGCACAGACCTAGGAGCTGACTGCGCAGGCGCCATATTTCTCTGAGTCCAATGGCTAAAAAGCCGAAATAGGACTCGGAGAAATACGGCGCCTGCGCAGTCAGCTCCTAGGTCTGTGCGCAGGCGCCGCATTGCGCCGGAAATACCCGAGTCCTAAATCGGGTATTTTCGTAAGCTTTGACAAGCTGTATAGGCGCCAGCCACCGCGGGGGAAAGAAATAAAGATGAAAGATTTCACAGTAAGTGGGGGATTTAAAAAAAAAAGCATACTGGCGTTGACGCCAGTATGCTGGATCACATAGGAGAGGGTATATTTTAGGGTGAACTCCCGCTTTAATGAAGGCAATTTTTTTTTTTTTTTACAAGATACCATGTAATCAGTGCCATTCTACCATAGCCAGATTAATATTATGCTATGACCATTACCATGCCATTGTAGCTAGACTGACACATGGTTGCACATGATGCCATGGTGGCACTACCAGAGAGAAGCGAGTTATCAGAGTAAAGTGTATGCTATGCTGCCAAGATAAAGAAATGTCCACCACCACACCCCACAATTTTGAAGAGTATAAATTGTTGGTAAAGGGCCAATATTGTCCTGGACATCGCCCACTTTTGCTGCCTTCTTGCTCTTGTTATATATAATATAATTTTAACGCTTTTTATGCTACGTAATTTGATTCAGATCAAAAGGATACTTTCTACATTAAAGAAAAGGTCCAAGAAACAGGTAAAATCAGCCAATGCACTGCTAAGACTATCCTATGAATACTGCAATTCAAATGAAAGCAGCAAGTCTGCCTACGCAACTCCTTCATCAGTAGTGTCCCAATGGGTGAGGATAAAAACACAAGTCGAGTAGAAGTTCTGGAGAAGATGGCAGCAGTGGTGAAGGTGCATCAACATTAATTGTGGACTAAGTGTGGACCTGTCAGGAGGAGGGAAAACTAGGAGGTAAGTGATATACAAGTATGTGCTGCACTAAACAGAAAGTCTCCCGTGTCCTGGCCAAAGTTTAGTAGAAGGTGTACTTGGCATTCTAGACCTCTTGGAGGTAGAAGATCATTTGTATCCCTTTTGCTTTCCAGGCTGCATTGCTGTGATCTGATACAGGGCACCTACCCATATTGCAATCCTTGTCTATATTATATTTCTTGGTTAGATTAATCCTATGTTGAATGTCCCACAGTCATAGGCCCTATACACACGAGCAGACAGGTTTGTTCAAATCGGTCGGGCCGACCGATTTGAACAAATCTGTCTGCTGGGGACATATTGATTTGATCGTGTACACACGATCAAACCAAAATCCCCGCCGCCAGACGGCGCGGTGACGTTAACGCCGCCACGTCACCGCACCAGGAAGTAAATGCGTCGAAACCATTCGGCGCGTGTGCGAGAAGACATGTCTGCTGGTTAGCGTACTAACCAGCAGACATGTCGGGCGGACGGGTTCCCAGCCGACAGATTGGTAAGCATGCTTTCCAATCTGTCGGGTGGCCAAATCCGTCGGCTCGCCCGTACACACAATCGAATCTGTCTGCTGAAACGGTCTAGCAGACCGTTTCCAGCAGACAGATTTGATCGTGTGTACGAGGCCATAGAACTATGCTGGGTATAGACGGAATGCGTCTTCTTTTAATTGAAGGACATTTATACATAATAAAGTGATGGAAATCTGCTAAATAGATAAGACCTGTATGGACGTACTGCGTAGTCGGTTATCGAAGTAAATACTAATTTTTGAACTGCTATTTGTAAAATTGGCAAGTGTTCCATCAATTTATTAGCTCAAAAAAGCAATTTGGCAGCAGATGCATTAATGAGACTTGTTAATTCTTCACCTCATGTAAGTGCTCTCTAATTCATTTCCTTGAGATATTATCATATTGTTTAACATACTTATTTAGTTTTCTTCATATTATAAGTATGTCTTCTTTCCTTTAGTTTGTTTAAGAGTTTGTGTCGTCCATATACAATAAGTGTAATAAAGTGGTCCTCACACAGACAGCAAAGTAGCTGCATATATGTACAAAAAAATCTTACAAAAAACAGCACTCATAATTTGTTGTCAAGTTCCTTGCTAAAAAAATAATAATAACATTTTAATCAGATAAATACAGACTGCTATATATGAATCACTTGGAGTTATATGGGCCAAAGGTCTATAGGTCGTGGAAGCACCAATTTCTTTTCTTTTTGCGTGAAATATAGATGTTATAGTTAAAGGAACACTAAAGGTTAGTTTTTTATTAGATCAATTGATTGCTGTAAGCTAGAGCATTTAAATATCACTTACCTCGTTTTTCCTTTTGACCTCCAAAATACAGTAATCCAGGTTTGAAAATGCCATTTCCTGTCCCTCCTCTTCTTGCTTTCCACCAGCATCTGAGCCGTTTTGCATGGTGGAAAGCAGAATGTGCTCACCCCCTCCCTATGACTACAGCCCTGCGTGAAGATGCTCTCTTATGCCTCACAGGCATGGAGGCTAAGCCTAATGGGATCTGTAGTTCCCATTAGCGTGTGATGTAGCAAGAATGAATGCGCGCCGGAAACCAGGAAGTCAGCGAGAATAACGATTCAGGAGTGACGGAGGTGAATAAAACAGCTCGATTCAACAGGTATCAAACTAGTTATAATGCAAAACACTACTTTTTACTTTATCAGCTACTGTCAGACTTTTAAATTAAGAGGAAAATATTTTTGTCTTTACAACCCCTTTAATAGAAGACACAAACAAATATATAAAACATGAGTTAGTATACGAAAAAATAAAAAAAAACATATAGCTCCCCATTAAAAAACAAAAACAAATTATATATATATATACACACACAAACAGAATAAATAAATATAAACACAGACACACACACAGAATAAATAAATATAAACACAGACACACACACACACAAACACACTTTGGAGGTCAGGCACTGATGTGGACACAAAGGCCTGGCTCACAGTCTCCACTCTAATTCATGAGTGAGTGAGTAACTTATATAGCGCTACAAATGTGAACTAAATTGCCTCAAGGCGCTGAAACCCATGTGGTCGTCCAGCCATGCTTCAGAATAGATGAGTCTTAAGTTTTCTGAAGGCCAGATGATTTTCCTCCAACCGAATGTCTGCGGGTAGAGCGTTCCATAGGTGTTCCATTGGGTTGAGGTCACGACTCAGGACACAGTCATGACTGTGCAGGCCAGTCAAGTTCCTCCACCCTAAACTCGCTCATCCATGTCTTTATGGACCTTGCTTTGTGCACTGGTGTGCAGTCATTTTAGAACAGGAAGGCCACCCCAAAACTGATCTCACAAAGTTTGGACCATGATATTGTCCAAAATGTCTTGGTATGCTGATGCCTTAAGAGTTCCCTTCACTGGAACTAAAGGGCCAAGCCCAACCCCTGAAAAACAACCCCACACCACAAACCCCCCTCCACCTAATGATTTGGACCAGTGCACAAAGCAAGGTCCATAAAGACATAGATGAGCAAGTTTGGGGTGGAGGAACTTGACTGGCCTGCACCGAGTCCTGACCTCAACCCGAAAGAGAGAGGAGAGGAAGAGGCGAGCTGTCCGTATCGGCAGAGAGTGGAATTGTCCGATGTAATAGCTTTCATTAGAACTTCCAGTGTTCCCGGGGCTAATGTCACATAGCTCCACCTCTTGGCCCGGCACCTTTGATCGACAGTACGCCGGTCCAGTGTGAGACATGTGACGTCATCAAAGGCGTTAGGCTAAGAGGTGGGGCTATGTGACGATGAGCCCCGGGAAGACGGGAAATTCAAATGAAAGCTATTACAGCGGGCATTCCCGCTCTCTGCTGATCCAGCCGGCTTGCCTCTTCCTCTGCACAGGTGAGGCTGTATTGGGCACAGGCAATGCTGTATTGGGCACAGGTCATGCTGTATGGGTCACAGGCAGACCAGGCTGTATTGGGCACAGGCAGGCCAGGCTGTTTTGGGCACAGGCAGGCCAGGCTGTTTTGGGCACAGGCAGGCCAGGCTGTTTTGGGCACAGGCAGGCCAGGCTGTATTGGGCACAGGTCATGCCAGATTGGGCACAGGCAACGCTGTATTAGGCACAGGTCACGCTGTATGGGGCACAGGCAGGCCAGGCTGTATTGGGCACAGGCAGACCAGGCTGTAGTGGGCACGGGCAACGCTGTATGGGCTCACAGGTCACGCTGTATGGGCTCACAGGTCACACTGTATGGGCTCACAGGTCACGCTGCATGGGGCACAGGTCACGCTGCATGGGGCACAGGTCACGCTGCATGGGGCACAGGTCACGCTGCATGGGGCACAGGTCACGCTGCATGGGGCACAGGTCACGCTGCATGGGGCACAGGTCACGCTGCATGGGGCACAGGTCACGCTGCATGGGGCACAGGTCACGCTGCATTGACACTAGGGCAGCTCTGGGGGGGCCCCATACAACATTTTGCTATGGGGCCCTGTGATTTCTAGTTACGCCCCTGGACACACTCCTAAACCTTGTGGACATCCTTCCCAGAAGAGTTGAAGCTGTTATAGCAGCAAAGGGTGGGCCAACTCAATGTTAAACCCTACGGACTAAGACTGGGATGCCATTAAAGTTCATTTGCGTGTAAAGGCAGGCATCCCAATACTTTTGGTAATATAGTGTAACATAATACACAACATAACAGTTCTGGTTAGAATCATTTATTTATTTTTTGGCCTAATTTTTTTTATATATTTCTGTGTTCTGTGAGTGCATTTTATTCCCATTCTTTCCTCTTTATGATATACAAATTATCACAACTGTCATTGTGTACACTAAGGCCCCTTTCACACTGGGGAGTTTTTCAGGCGTTAGAAAAAAAAAAAAAAAGCCTGTAAAGCGCCCGAAAGAAGCCTCATCTGCAATCCCAATGTGAAAGCCCTGAGTGCTTTCAGAGCCCTTTCACACTGCCAGCGCTCGTAAAATGCTGGTAAAGCACCGCTAAGACCCTAACGTCTTAGGGCATTTTTTCAGTGCCTCAGTGAGAAAGGATAAGGCGTTTTTACAGTGCTTTCAATTCATTTCAATGGAGAGGGGCGTTTTTGGAGCGTTTTTTCAGTGCCCAAAAGCTGCGCTAAAGATGCTGCTTGCAGGACTCAGTGTGAAAGGGTCCATTGAGATGCATGGAGAGAGTTCTATGAGCGTTTTAATAGCGCTATTTTTAATGCTAAAACGCTGTAAAAGGGGTCTAACTTAGAAAAGTATTACAGGACCAAATTTCAGTAATAAAGATTTCAAGCAGCTAAAGGCAATATGATGAAACTACATTCGGGGAAAAAGTAGTGCGATATTGGCAAATGTCCAGATCACTGCAATAAAGTGTACACAGAGGATTATGGAAAACAGAGTTTTTTTTTCTATAAATCTATACAACCCTCTCAATATTCTATCCTGTGTATGAGCGATCACAATAAACTGATTAAACAGAGCCGTACTATTTGTGGAGCAGAGGCCAGAAAAAGGATGCCACTATAACCTTCAACACAAGACAGAAAATGTATATTGCATGCTTTACTGGCCTCTGCAGCACTAAAAGGATTATATTGATTTATACGCAGGACAGAGAAGCCAGCCAACAAATAAGGTCTTTGCATGAGGAACATCTGCATTAATTGTTTACACGTCAGACGCAAGAAAGGACACTACACAATGGAGCTGGCAAGGGGCTCATGATTGGGCCATAAATATATACGGGGAAGATGAATTCTAGTATCACGGGGAGCTGCCTAGGACAAGCATATTCATGGCACAAAAACGAGCTGATGGGACTCCAGCAGATATTCAATTACCCATTTGGAAGAAGAGTTTAATCTTTCTCTTGAGAGCATCACATGACAGAACTGGCGAGTTCCCAGCGCTGGGCACCATAACGGTCTATGACAAGAATACTAAACTTCTTCTACATCTCAGCAGACTGCTAGAAATTTGGGAGAAAGCACGTACTGTCATTTTTAAGTGTGGATTGTAAAATGCTTTTCTGCAAGATGTTTCTTTCTCGGTTTCATTGCAGAAGAGTAAAAAAGAACAGCGACTTTAAACGCCAAAAAAACTCATTCCTTTTGAACTGTGATTATACCCAACTCCTCATGGCTGACACACGTTTGTTAGCTGTATGGAGCGGTTATTAACTACTTGCCGACCGCCCGCCGTCATATTACTGTGGAGCGGTGGCTCTGTCTCGCGGGAGCACGTAGCTCTACGTCCTCCCTTTAGAGACTTGTAGGGCGCACGCCCCCGCGTGCCCGGCGGGTACGATCGTCGCCGGGCACCCGCGATTGCTCTTTACAGAGCAGGGAACGGGAACTGTGTGTGTAAACACAAAGCTCCTGTTCCTGTCAGCGGGGGAAACGCTGATTTTCTGTTCATACAATGTATGAACAGAAGATCAGTGATTTCCCCTAATGAGGCCACCCCCCCATACAGTTAGAACACACCCAGCAACACACTTAACCCCTTCCCTGCCCCCTAGTGTTAACCCCTTCACTGCCAATGGCATTTTTATAGTAATCCAATGCATTTTTATCGCTATAAAAATGCCAATGGTCGCAAAAATGTGTCAAAAGTGTCCGATGTGTCCGCCATAATATCGCAGTACCGAAAAAAAAACGCTGATCGCCGCCATTACTAGTAAAAAAAAAAATAATAATAAAAATGCCATAAAACGACCCCCTTTTTTGTAAAAGCTATACATTTTGCGCAAACCAATCAATAAACGCTAATTGCGATTTTTTTTAACGAAAAATATGTAGAATAATACGTATCGGCCTAAACTGAGGAAAAAAATAAATAAATGTTATATCTTTTTTGGGGATATTTATTATAGCAAAATGTAAAAAATATTGCATTTTTTTCAAAATAGTCGCTTTATTTTTGTTTATAGCGCAAAAAATAAAAACCGCAGAGATGATAAAATACCACCAAAAAGAAAGCTCTATTTGTGGGAAAAAAAGGACGACAATTTTGTTTGGAAGCCACGTCGCACGACCGCGCAATTGTCAGTTAAAGCGACGCAGTGCCGAATCACAAAAAGTGCTCTGGTCGTTGGGCAGCAATATGGTCCGGGGCTAAAGTGGTTAAATACGATTTTCTAAGCACTATCTGTATCTGGATTAGTAAATGGATCACATTAAATAACCCTGAAGCAGTTTTTAAAAGCAAAAGCCCCGTACACAAGATCAGACCTTTGTCTGACCAAGATCACATCGAAATTCCATCGGAGTAAAAGAGATTAACATGTTCTCTATCTAAATTCCGATGAGGCATACACACAGTCGGAATTTCTGATGGAAAAAGTCAGGACGTACTCCAATCATGTGTACAGGGGAAAAATTGCAATAAAGTTCAAACAAAAATAAACATTGGATTGGATGGAATCAATTGAAGTCCCAATTAAAGTGGAAAATATCCAGATGATGGTTCAATTCTAAATTCATACATCCATGTCACTTAGACACGGAGCGAGTATCTTCGGACGTCACCACGCTCTCAGCTGATCGGCTCAGCAGTCGTAAGATTCGATCCGACAGCGGAACACCGAGCACCTGTTTTTGAAAGTCTTTGTTACATGATATACAGTGCCAAGTTTGTTTTAATACCATACTAGCGCCCTGCTGTGGCCATAGTATATATTTGATGTCAGTAAGATTGGAATAAAATCCCCTTGTTTTAACAAACTACTGCACGATGGAGTCCTTCTCTTCTTAAATCCACATACCGTTGGATTCCCTGCCTTGGACACACCATCCCACCGTGGAGGATTCGGGTGCCATTTGTCTTCCTTGATGAGAGATCCTACCTGAAGGGCTGGAAATCCCACACCCAAGTACAGAGGATCACTTTCGACCATCCATCCAGGAGAGACACCAGTGTGTGTGCAGTGCCCTAAAGACCCTTTAGGGTCCAACTATCTGGTAAGCGGCCACCTGTTTGTTTAATCATTTGATCAGCTTTACCATCAGACAAATAGAATACCGAAGTGACATGGATGTATGAATTTAGAATTGAACCATCATCTGGATATTTTCCACTTTAATTGGGACTTCAATTGATTTCATCCCATCCAATCCAATGTTTATTTTTGTTTGAACTTTATTGCAATTTTTTGCTCTTATTATGTAGCGCACCTTTTTTCTGTTACCCATTTGTCACAGGAACCCAAATATTGGTTCCTTTTTTCTGGTGCAGCACTATTATCTATTTGTACTCATTGTTAGTTTCACCTTTATTCACACCTAATCATTCACCTGGGACAGGTGTGGGAATAGCGCAATCATGTGTACAGGGCTCAACTCTACCTGCACCATGTTACCTGTTAAACCCGCAATTTATGGGCTCATATTCTTGGGGGGGATTTAACCACTTGAGGACCACCGCACGGCGATAAACGTCGACGTGGGTTGCGCGGTGCGCTCGCGACCTGGTCCTCTTCTCCATGACCCTTGCCACGGGAACAGAGGACCCAATTGCCACTGGTTTCCCACGATCAGGTAACAGAGAGCAAGAAAGGGAAAGGTGAGTGTAATCAAACCTCTCCCCGTGCTTCCTAATGTGGCTGTCACTGGTTGTCTGTCCCTGTGTTAGGAAACGACGATCAGTGACGTCACATGCACAGCCACACCCCCCCCCCCCACAGTAAGAACACTCCCTTAGGGCACACTTAACCCCTACAGCGCCCCCTCCTGATTAACCCACTTTACTGCCAGTGTAATTTTTAAAGTAACCAGTGCATTTTTTAGCACTGTCAGTGTTCACTGTAAAAATGGTCCCAAAATAGTGTCAAAAGTGTCCGATGTCTCGCCATAATGTTGCAGTCACCGATAAAAATAAAAAATCGCCGATCGCCGCCATTACTAGGCAAAAAAAATATTAATAAAAATGCAATAAAAAACTATCCCGTTTGGAAGACGCTATACATTTTGCGCAGACCAATCAAATGCTTATTGCGATTTTTTTACCAAAACTATGTAGAAGAATACGTATCAGCCTAAACTGAGGAAAAAAAATTTATGTTTTTTTATATCTTTTTTATATTTTTTGGGGGGATATTTATTATAGCAAAAAGTAAAATAATATAGAATTTTCTTCAAAATTGTCTCTCTATTTTTGTTTATAGCGCAAAAAAAATAAAAACCGCAGAGGTGATGAAATACCACCAAATAGAAAGCTCTATTTGTGGGAAAAAAAGGACGCCAATTTTGTTTGGGAGCCACGTTGCATGACCGCGCAATTGTCAGTTAAAGCAACGCAGTGCTGAATCACAAAAAGGGGCCAGGTCCTTTACCTGCTTAAGTGGTTAAAGGGTAACTCCACTTTCAAGGGGGAAGAAAATAGCAAAGAAAAAATATAGTGTATACAATTACGACAAGCCATATTGTAATTGAATGTTATTAAAAATTACCTTTTCTTTTTACTTTCCCTGTTACTCCTTTTTCTTTATTTCTGATTGTATTTGTCATTGTAGGGATTCTTCTGCCATGTATGGTCCTTGAACCCATGCGGAAGTTCAGTTGGTGGGTCACAAGTTTGGTTCAGTTTTGACCCTAATAGGTGAATGATGCAACATATAGATTCCAGTAGAGTAGAGAGATTTAACAGCTATGCAACTGACCGCCAACATCTTGTTTGTGTGCAATTATTTTTTCATGTACAATGACAAATGCTGATCTTAATTTTATAGCTTGGGGTTCCTGGTTTGGTTCAAGTTTTTTGTCTAGATTCCTTGGACCTCCCTCTCCGGGAACCCCCCCCCCTTTTCCCTCATGTGTGGGGCATTAGTGCGACCTATCGTGGGCCTGTGGGTTTTTTGGTCCCCTCACCTATAGCCTGGGTTTTCCTCCTGCCCTTCCTGCCTTCACGTGGGTCGTGGGGGGCATTGGCCATGGCCACATGGTTCTCGGTCGGTTCACAGACCCAGCACATGGGAAATTTTTCCCCTCCCCCAGCCGTTAAGGGACAAATATATCTATTATTTACAATATTACAAATATGGTAGTGTAAACGACGTCTTCTTCGCCGTACTGCATTCCACGCTGGAATGCATACGGCGACCGCACACTGACTTCAGCGGCCGGCGCCGCATGCGTTCCAGCGTGGAACGCGGAAGTGCAGAGCGTAATCAACGCTCTCAGAGACACATGCTTTGCTGCTATAAACACACAGCGCTGTCACTACACGCCGCTCTATTATTGTCGGCCGTAGCCGGTCCACGCTACCATCAAACTACTGGCTAAACTATGCCCTGTGCAGTAAACTACCGCAGCCCGGATCCACGCTACCATCAAGCTACTGCTCACTGCTGCTAAGTATTCTTTACCTGGATCCACACAGCCTTAGTTACTTCAGTTGCTGTGGGGACACCCAAAGATATCCACCACTAGGAGACCCTCAAGTACCTAATCCCATTGCTGCCAACAATACTCTGCAATTACTGAGAAGCCTGATGCTCTGCAAACGGTTAAGTACCCTTACTATGTTACATTTATTGCTCTAGAATTACCCTGTTCTCACGTTGTATTTACTAAGTATTGTTTGAACCTGGCTCAAGTTTAAACTACCACCTTGCTTGGGATTAGCTATTGAGGATTCATATTACTATTGTGGCATACCTTAAAGGGATATACATTCTTAAACCATTTAACCAACAGTTGCCTCTCTCTCAAGCATATGATATCCAGATACAGTATTTTTTTATGCTACGTGCTTGACACTTGTTAATTATAGAATACGTGCTTCTGCCCTGAAAACGGAACATGTTCGCTTAAACCTTTTAAAGCTAGGGGTTGTAGGTATGTAGTAATACCTCCTCCCTTAGTAGCTCAATGCATTCCTGTATGTGTGAAAAATTATGTAGTGAACACCCAAACTCTTTTTCTCTGATTAGCGGGATGCCTGGGGTCCAGTACTGAAAATCACATTACATAGAGAAGTGCATTGAAACCTTTTCCTAACCGCAGTTGTGGTTCACTCTCGTTCACCGTAGTTTGTGACAGGTAGATGTTCTTTTGTTGAGAGTGTTTGTTGTTTCTTAACAATTTCACCCACACAATGTATTTCATTTTTAGAGCATCTCCATTTTACCCCCTGAAGATAACTGCCAGTGAAAAGGTCGAAACACGTCAGTTTGCAACAATATTTTTGATGTATTATTACATAATCATGTTATGTTATTGTATATCTGCTCTTACGGCTGTGTCATCATCATATGAATGTTTTTTATTGTTACTACTCAGTACACATGTTTCGAATACAACAGACATGTTCCCTGTGATATATTTATTCTATTAAAATGCTTTTGATACCATCCAATACCATCATCTAACTTTTTTTCTGCAACACAAAGCCCCTGGGGTACTTTTTCCTTTCACAAGCACTTTTATGTTGTGCTTTTATCCCCATTATAATACTAATATATATGTTTTATTTTGTAGTCCAAAAAAGAAAAGGCGTAGTGTTCCTTCAGCTGGCATTAGCCTGTTGTTGCTTGACCAAGCTAGGTGTTGAAAAGGGTTTTATTTTATTAGGACATGAAGCTACAAAATGAGTTCAAACATCTCTGCTCGCTTATCAAGATCAATCTGCCGTAACATGTACCAGAGTCACATCTCAATTTACACACTGTCCATCTCTCCCTCCCAGCCAGCACCAGACAAAGCCCCATGCTGCGTACCTGCCACAGGGCATGATTAATATAAAATGAAGCTCGGAGAATCTGCCACCTTCATGTGAATGAAAGATGTCCTGACGAGACAAAGTTTTTTTGTTTTTTTTTTGTACAGAAATCTTTGCTACAAAGACATTAAATCAGAGCTGTGCAGCTGGTCAGTATAAGGAACCGAGCGGTGAAAGGCACCGACTCCCTTGAGACTAATCATTGTGTGGCTTTCATTGCTTCCACCTGTCCTCCTCCATCAGAGTCATACAGAGATGGGCACACACCAGTCTACTTACCTGCTGGAGATGCCTGGAAAGCAGATATATTCGCAATGATTATTTCCTGACAGCGTTCAGATTCTGCCCTGGGGGGGATGTTGAGACTGAAAAAAAAAGCGTCTTGTTTCTCACGCCTGGAAAAGGGTCTTTCTGGGGAATTGATGCCCAATAATAGTTGTCAGGGAAGCACACAACAGTCGATTAAGAAAACACTGTAAGAATGAAATTCATAAATCATTGCTGCCAACAACAAATATAAACTGTTATTGTATGGTACAGTTTTCCTGCGGAGAATTCCTGTCTGGTGCAATTGAGAATAGCTCAAGGCTTAGACTCATACTCTGTAAAAACAAAGTTTTTTGATGGACGACAACAGAGAGGCACGTTTTCTTACCCGTGAGGAAGGAATGAATGGGCTAGGAACATGTACCTTGTAAACTGTAGACACTCATTAGTAGATGGATACTCAGACATAATGGTACTGACCACAATACATAGCAGCCAAATCTATTTCCAACCTGGTGATGGACTTGACAAAATGTCAGCATAAAATAAGGCTTATGCCGCGTACACACGACCGTTTTTCGGGTTGTAAATTTTTTTTTTTTTATGTCATTAAAAACGATCATGTGTGGGCTCCAGAGCATTTTCCACAATGTAAAAAATGGGCATTAAAAATGTTGAATATGCTCTAATTTTTCACGTAGTTTTTAACATTGTCGTTTTTAACGTTGTAAAAATTGGTCGTGTGTGGGCTTTAACGATGTAAAAAACGCGCAGAAGTTATGAGACGGGAGTGCTCGTTCTGGTAAAACTATCGTTCATAATGGAGATAGCACATTCATCACGCTGTAATGGACTGAAAAGCGTGAATCGTCTCTCACCAAACTTTTACTAACACGACATTAGCAAAAGCATCCCTAAGAGTGGCGCCATCCAAATGGAACTTCCCCTTTATAGTGCCGTTGTATGTGTTGTAAGTCACCGTGCTTTCCTAGAGCATTTTTTTCCACAATTGTGTGTAGGCAAGGCCGTTTTAATGATCGGGTTGAAAAAAACTATGTTTTTTTTTCTAGACCATTAAAAACTTAATTTTTTACAACCCGAAAAACGGTTGTGTGTACGCGCCATTATGATCACTTGTAAATATTGGAAAAATCTCAGGTTTGGGTTATAAAACAGTGGTCTCAAAGTGCAGCCTGGGGACTGGATGCAGCCATTTGCTTGCCTTTATCTTGCCCATGGGGCACTATTCCTCCCACTGATACAAGACACTATTCTGCCAACTTACAACAATGGGACACCATTTCTCCCATTGACACCATTATTCCTCCTAATGATACCAACGATAATGCCTCATACACACAACCAGTTTTCTCAGCAGAAAAACTGGCATGAGAGCTTCTGGCCGGGAATCTCAGCTGTATGTATGCTTCATCACAGTTTTCTCGACAGGAAAACTGCAAAAAAAAAAAAACAGAACAAGTTTTCTTTTTTCCCGTCAGGCGGCGTACACACGTACGAGAACCTCGACGGGCGGAACACATCGTTCCGCCCGTCGAGGCTCTCGGCCGGCCGTCGAAATCGGTGACCCGCCCGTCGGGAATGGCAACCAGGCATTTATCCAGGCGGGCCGTCGAGCAAATAGAGAGCCTGCTATACACGGCCGAGGTTCTCGCTGGAATGCAGCTCCCAGCGAGGTTCTCGCTGGTTTCTAGCGAGAACCTCGGTCGTGTGTACGCCGCCTCAGACTTTTAGCCATCGGGAAAACTGGTCTTGTGTATGCTTTTCCAGGGGGAAAAAAATGCATGCTCAGAATCAAGTATGAGACGGGAGCGTTCTGGTAAAACTAGCTTTCATAATGGAGATAGCACACTCGTCACGCTGTAACGGACTGAAAAGCATGAAGACTGAAAAGCACCAATCGTCTATCACCAAACTTCTACTAACAGGAGGATCAGCAAAAGCAGCCCAAAGGGTGGCGCCATTTGAATGGAACTTCCCCTTTATAGTCCTGTCGTACGTCACTGCGCTTTGGCCTGAACGTGTGTTTGCAAGGCAGGCTTGAGAACAATCCTGTCTGGAAAAAAGTTGTTTTTTTTCCTGCCGAGTAACGGTTGTGTGTACAGGGCATAAAGCACTATTCCTCCTCCTAATACCAAATGTGGCGATGTTTACTTCCAATGTTGCCAAGAAAATTTACACTCCCGCTGGCACCCCTAAAGTCTATAAATTGGCCCTTTGTTTAGAGACCCCAGTCCTTGAACAATGCTAAAGTGAATACTGGTGTCACATTTCTGTTTCTTAATTATTAGTCCAATTTACAACAAAGCAGTTGTCCTTTTTTTGGTAATGCGCAATAGTACTTGAAACAATTTAGAAACTTTTACTGCACATGCTTTGTATTACTTTCTAAAATAAAGGAATAATCACAAGATTTTGTTACGTGCAATGTTCTAGAAGAGCTACGTTTAAGGCCTCGTACACACGAGTAGTCAAAACCGATGAAAGGTCAGTTTCATCAGTCCAAACCGATCGTGTGTGGGCCCCATCAGTCAGTTATCCTTCAGTCAAAAAAAAGAGAACTTGCTTTACAATTTGACTGATGGAAGCCTGACCGATGGGTCAAAACCGTTCGTTAGTATGCAAAAGCATCGGTTAAAAGGCCACGCATGCTCAGAATCAAGTCGACGCATGCTTGGAAGCATTGAACATCGTTTTTTTCAGCATGTCGTTGTGTTAAAACACGTAAATGTCACAGCATTCTGATACGATTGTTTTTTTAACTGATGGTGTGTAGGCACATCAGACATCAGACCATCAGTCAGCTTCATCGGACAACTGTCCTTCAGACTGTTCTCATCGGATGGACGTGTGTATAAGGCCTAAGCCAGGGGTGCCCAACCTTTTGAAGAGCGAGGGCCACTTAAGCGACTTGGTAACCGGTCGCGGGCCACAATAAGCAAATCGGGTGGATGGCAGCCCACTATACTCCATAGAGCCCACTCTATTTATGTTTTTTTTTAGCGGATTGGATTGGAGGTAGGCGTTTGTAACCGGACTGTTTACCCGCACCGTGGGTGCAGCACAATTCACCTGTGGCTTTTCTTCAGGTTAGCTGCACTTTGCCATAGACTTCCATTATATCCTGTAGGTGTGGTGCACTTTCAAAAAGCTCACCAAAGTAGTAGGTAATAGAAGTCTACAGATCAATGCAGATAACCCACAGATGCACTGCTCTGCACCTGCGGATTAGTTTGAAAGCAGCCCAGTAACCACTGCAGAACACATACAGTATATACACTGTGATTTTATTAATAAACTTACCTTTTATAACAGTATTCTATTCCATCTCAGAGCAGGAGGTCGCGGGCCACATCAGAGGGCCACTGGTTGGGCACCCCCTGACCTAAGCCATTCTGCATTATGCTTTATCTAGTGGTAGGTGGGGTTGGTCCCTGAATTGGTATACGGATCTGGAGGAAAACTGTAGTTTTCACCATCTATAAACCTTCCCCAGTTATAAGAGAAAGGTCTCTATATACACTATATGGTCAAAAGTTTCTGGAATCTGACCCTCACACCTTTATGAGCTTTTAGGACACTCTATTCCAAATCCATGGGTTTTAAAATTGAGTTGGTCCTCCCCAAACCAGTTACTATAAGAGCCTCAAAATGTAAGGCTTTTTGCAAGATATTGGTGTCTGGAGCCAAAACAGCATTAGACACATCTGGTACTGATGAGGAAACTGGAGTTTCTCCTCACCAAACTCCTTAAATCACTCCTCACCAGCATGCACAGGAGTGCAGTCATCCTGGCACACAGTATCTGTGCTGAAATGTAAACGGAGCTGTGTTTGTTTCGATTATCATCATCTATTTAGATTTTTATACACTTACATCACTTTAATAAGGCTGTATATAGTTTGCATTCTATATTCTATAACTGTTACTAGACGCCAGAATCAGGTACTTTGAATGTCAATGGTATTACCTTTTTGCTGTCAGCATTGCTTTACTCAAAACTGGTGACAGGACTGCCTATGAATAAGCAAATAATGCTGATGAAGTAAAAGCCATTAATGATCACTGGATACCAATGGACCTAATAGGATATTCATAGTTAGGACAGCCTTCATGCAATATTTTTGAACTTTCATAGCCTGATTAATTTCAGCCTATCGTAGCGCTTTCAGGAATACTAATCAATAATATTTAACCCAACGCATGCCTATGGTTCCCCCTTTTGATACTAACCAACAAGGATATCCTAATACAATGTTTGGTCTAATCCAGATAGCTTTCTATTTCTCTCCTCCCTCCCCCTCAAGCACTGGGTTCAGCCACTAGGAAAAGCACCCATTGGCTCAGATAAAGAAGGTGTTATCAAATTTTATTATCTGATTTGCATTATTTCCTTCTTTCAATAATTCTGCTACTAATTTATGAACCGTATTGGACGGTGTGCACATAACCTGTGGCTGAACCACCTACGTCTGGACTGGTGCTGTGTTTATGTTTTGTAACATGTGAGTCCTGTTTGTTATTTATGTCCATGATTATTCATATTCTTTTAACCACTTAAGGACCGCTGCATGTACATATACATCGGCAGAATGGCACGTACAGGCACATTGGTGTACCTGTACGTCCCCCGGTCCCTGCGGCGGTTCCCGTGGCTGTCCGAGCGATCCGGGATGAGGGGGCGGCTGTTCATTTTTGTCCGCCCCCTCCGGATCGCTCCCAGCCTATCCGCGCGCTCCCCCCGTGTGTCACTTCCTCTGCCTGTGTAAACACAGGAAGGGGGAAGTGATGTAATCTCTCCTCTCGGTGGTATTTTCACCCGCCGCTGAGGAGAGAATACATCACACAGTAAGTCTGCACATTAACCCCTTGCGATCACCCCCCACCCCCCTGTCACTGAATGCAGTGATCGTATATGTACTGATCACTGCATTTAGTGTCAGTGTGACAGGCAGTGTGACAGGCAGTTAGTGTTAGGTTCAGGGTAGCCCCCGTACCCCCCCTAATAAAGTTTTAACCCCTTGATCACCGCAGTGCCGAATTGTAAAATTTAGCAGCATATTGGTCCGGTCCTTAAGTGGTTAAATGGTTCTATTTTTTTGTATTATTGAGTTCTAAAAACTGCACTTTCCAATATTTTTAATACTAGAATAAATTTAAGTTGTATCATATCTTGGTGAGGATCATTATTTGTTGCTACAGGTAACCGCTTTTTAACCACTTACGACCCGGACCTTTAGGCAGCTAAAGGACCCGGCCAGTTTTTGCGATTCGGCACTGCGTCGCTTTAACTGACAATTGTGCAGTCGTACGACGTGGCTCCCAAACAAGATTGAATAAATATAGCGTAATTGCGCAAAACATTCATATATAAACAATATGAAGACACAAACATCAAAAAGTGCAAATAAAGGTGCTGAGTGATCAAAATCTTAACTAAGAAGATGACGCTGGAGAAAATAGTGTCAAGTCCAAATGTGAAAGTGACAGATAAGCTGCTGTAAATGGCTGTCCACTAATCCCAGAGAGAATGGAAACTCCACCAAAGACACCAGTCTGGTCTCCCAGAACTCTCACCTCAATGGAGGGATAAATAGAGCGATCAATAATCAATCTCCACCTCACGGCATACTCCTCAATGTCTCCTAATACCAACGGGTATAAACCTGGTGGCTGAATGTGGTACCTGGAAGGACTCAAGCCAGGGAAACAGGAGGGACAAAAGAGGGCCTCCAATCGTGTAGTATAAAGGTAAAATAAGGCATTTATTGAAAACAAGTTGCGCTTACATTAAAACCATAAAAACGAGCATGTAAACAAACAGTGGCGTCCTCTGCGCCGTCTCACGTTACTCCTGGTGTACGTCTTGTCCTACGGCCAATCCCTATGCGTTACGAAACTGCCTTGTTTCTTCGTCCCCAGACAACCTATAAAATTAGCGAATACTTGCCTCCCCCCCCCCCCAATATTCCCCCTAATTTTTAAACTGAATACCGCCTTCTCTTTTTAGATAAACGTAGGATCTAGGAGCAGAATAGGATGTGGAATATGCATACGACCTTACTTCCAAAGAATGACTGGTACGTGTTGAGGATCAGAAGACACTTCCTCTGTCACGGCACTAACAATGACTCCTAACAATGAATAAAAATAGGAACAAACTCAACAATGGTGTGATGTCGGAGAGAAAAGAAAAGAAAGCAAAAACCACAGCCGGATTGGGGTTGAAGAATATATTTTCTGATATTATTTATCAGTCTCTCAGTGCACCATACTAAAGCTTGCACATTGTCTGCGGAGGAGAAGGTGTTGTATTTTGTGTGGATAAATGTGATCAAATGTTCCTGTGTTACACTAACCTCGCGACAGGCAGCCAGTAAGTCATTTGTTCTATTCCTGTGCTGCGTCTGCCAGCAGAAATTGTGTTTAGACTTCTTAACTTTATAAAGGATTATTAAATATAGTTGGAGCTGCTGCTTCGCTTTCCTTTGCATGCTAATTAATAAAAACTGAGCTGTCTTTTTACCTCTGGCTGCCTATTTAGCACTGTCCTTGCAATTTAATCTCATCAACTGATTAATAAGTTCTTTACCAAGCAGCTTGACTAAGAAAAAGGATAAACGTATTGAAACGCTGATTAAAGGCTCTAACACTGGATTTACACAGTTGCATTGGAGTAATGCGCATATTGATGCACTGTGGTGCCCTTCATTCTGAATAGCTGTAAAAGTGGTTGCAAAGCTTAAACATTTTTTACCTTAAAGTGGTTCTAATGTCTTGTACACACGGTCAGACTTATGACCGTTCAAAAGTCCGCTGTGAGTCTGTCAGAAGTATGACAGAAAGAAAGAGAACAGGTTCTCTATCTAAGGCGCCGTACACACGGCAGAGAACCTCGACGGGCAGAACACATCGTTCCGCCCGTCGAGGTTCTCTCCCGGCCGTCGAATTCGGCGACCCGCCCGTCGGGAATGGCAACCAGCCATTCTTCCAGGCGGGCCGTCGAGGAAATAGAGAGCGTGCTCTCTATTTCGGCTCGACGGGCTTCCCGACGGGAAGCTCGCTGAGACCGTACACACGGCCGAGGTCCTCGCTGGAATGTGCATTCCAGCGAGGTTCTCGCTGATTTTCAGCGAGAACCTCGGCCGTGTGTACGGCGCCTGAGGTCCGTCGGACTTCCGGCAAAGTCCGATGGAGGAAACACACGGCCGGACTTTTAGAAAAAAAGCCTGTCTGACTTTTTTCCTCTGCAAATCCGGCCATGTGTACAACGCATAAGGGTAGAAGGTTCTGTGAACAGCAGCCCCCCTAATACTTACCCGAGCCCCATATTGATCCAGCGATAGTGCGCAAGAACCTTGGCTGTCCAGGATTCTCCCTCCTGATTGGCTGAGACAGCAGTGGGCGCCATTGGCTCTCACTGCTGTCAATCAAAATCAGTGAGCCAATGAGGAGAGATGGGATGGCTCCGTGTCTGAATGGCTCGGCTGCCCCAACAGCAAGCTGCTTGCTGTGCGGGCACTCTGCAGGAGGAAGGGAAAAGAAGCGCTGGTGTGGGGCCCAAGAAGAGGAGTGGTGTTGCACAGTGCAGGCAAGTATGACATGTTTTTATTTAAAAAATAAATAAATAAATACTTTAGTATCACTTTAATGCATTCCCTGCATTAAGCTAAAAAAAAGTTTCAGTGTGTATATTGCCCTTTCACCCCCCTTATACTTACCTAAACCCAATCTTGATCTGACGCTGTGCATGTCTGCATCAGTTCTGTCTTCTTCTCCCCACTCTCACAGGCTCCCACTGCTGTCAGTCAAATCTTGTGATGAGAGAGCAGGGTGTCTATAGACGCAGACAGCCGGGCTCAGGATCAATCCCATGGGCGTACCCGGATAGGAAGCAGATTCCTATGGTGGTACACCAAGAAGAGAAGGAGCCAGGAGCGCCGGCGGAGGACCCGAGAAGAGGTGGATTGGGTCTGCTCTGTGCAAAACCACTGCACAGAACAGGTAAGTACACTCACCAGCCACTTTATTATTATTATTATTATTATTATTATTATTATTATTATTATTATTATTATTAGGTACACCTTGCTAGTACCGGGTTAGACCCCATTTTGTGTTCAGAACTGCCTTAATTCTTTGTGGTATAGATTCAACAAGGTGTTGGAAACATGATAGCATCACACAGTTGCTGCAGATTTGTCGGCTGCACATCCATGATGCAAACCTCCCGTTCCACTACATCCCAAAGGTCCTCTATTGGATGAGATCTGGTGACTGTGGAGCCCATTGGAGTACAGTGAACTCATTGTGATGTTCAGGAAACCAGTTTGAGATGATTTGAGCTGTGTGACATTATCCTGCTGGAAGTAGTCATCAGAAGATGGGTACCCTGCAGTCATAAAGGGATGGACATGGTCAGCAACAATACTCAGGCAGGCCGTGGTGTTTGAATGTTCAATTGGTATTAAGGGGCCCAAAGTGTGCCAAGAAAATATCCCCTACACCATGATGCCACCACCACCAGACTGAACCATTGATACAAGACAGGATGGATCCATGCTTTCACATTGTTTATGCCAAATTCTGACCCTACCATCTAAATGTCGCAGATGAAATCAAGACTCCTCGGCCAGGCAATGTTTTCCCAATCTTCTTTTGTCCAATTTTGGTGAGCCTGTGCGAATTGTAGCCTCAGTTTCCTGTTCTTACCTGACATGAGTGGCACCCGGTGTGGTCTTCTCTGTTTCAAAGTTCAATGTGTTGTGCGTTCAGAGATGGTATTCTGCCTACCTTGGTTGTAATGAGTAGTTATTTGAGTTACTGTTGCCTTTCTATCATCGCAAACCAGTTTGCCCATTCTCCCTGGGCTCAACAAGGCATTTTTGTCCACACAACTTCCACTCACTTGATATTTTCCTTTTTTCGGCCCATTCTCTGTAAACCCTAGAGATGGTTGTGCGTGAAAATCCGAGTAGATCTACAGTTCGTAAAATACTGTAATCAGACCAGCCCATCTGGCCCCAACAACCATGTCACGTTCAAACTCACATTAAAACCCCTTTCTTCCCCATTCTGATGCTCAGTTTAAACTTCTGAAAGTCATCTTCACCACGTCTAGATGCCTAAATGGATCAAGTTGCTGCCATATGATTGGCTGATTAGCAAATTTGTGTTACCAAGCAATTGAACAAGTGTACCCAATAAAGTGGCCGTGAATGTATATCAGGTTTGTTATTTGTAAGGAAAACAAAAGACTTTACAAATGTACCAGTACGCCACACCACACGGAAGCATGTTACAGTGCATTGTGGTGCGTTGTGTTACTAAAAATAGCCCATGCTCCTTTTTTTGGAGCGTTAGGCAGCCCATTCAAATGAATAGGTGGCATTAAAGTGATGCATGGCTGACCAGTGATCCAAACCTGTAAATATTGCAAATTTTTTAACACGTTTCCTGTAAATGGCAACAATCACATAAATTATTGAATTGACAATCTTATCCATATGTTTAGTTAGAAAGTCTGATCAATGTACCGAATGGTTAGAGGTAATTATCCATATCTGATCCGCTGGGGATGCTGAAAACCACTATATTAGTCCGCGCTATTTACAGCGATAGCCATGGTCTTACAAGTCCTGCTCCAGCAACTTCCCTCTGCACATTGAGCACAGGAGTTGTTTGCTTGGCATTGCAAAAAATGCATACAAGGTCTTGTATACGCTTTTAATGAATACAAGCTGTGATTGTCAGAGGTGGAGAGGAGGGCCGGACATCGCAATCTCCACTTCATCCAATCAGAGAACACCTTGTATTCACTGAAGAAAAACACAAGGCATTATATGCTGAAAGAAGATAGAGGGATTTAAAATCCCCAGACCATTATACCGGCTGCACGGTCGGTAGCACTTACCCCATCGCTTTAACGGTAGCTTTCCCTGCTTGATAGCGCCCTCCTGTTCCCCTGCTCTCCACGGAACTTCACAGCGGTGGCGGCAGCCACCCGTTCCCCTGCTCTTCATGGGTCATCACGGTGGCGGCAGCGGCCTCCCGTTTCCCTGCTCTTCATGGGTCATCACGGTGGCGGCGGCGGCCTTCCGTTCTCCTGCTCTTTACAGTCATCATGGTGGCGGCCTCCTGTTACCCTGCTCTTTACAGATCAACATGGCCATGGCAGTGGCCTCCCGTTCCCCTGCTCTTCATGGGTCATCACAGTGGCGGCAGCGGCCTCCCGTTCCCCTGCTCTTCATGGGTCATCACGATGGCGGCAGCGGCCTCCCGTTCCCCTGCTCTTCATGGGTCATCACGATGGCGGCAGCGGCCTCCCGTTCCCCTGCTCTTCATGGGTCATCACGGTGGCGGCGGCGGACTCCCGTTCTCCTTCTCTTTACAGTCATCATGGTGGCGGCCTCCTGTTCCCCTGCTCTTTACAGGTCAGCATGGCCATGGTAGTGGCCTCCCGTCCCCCTGCTCTTCATGGGTCATCACGGTGGCGGCAGTGGCCTCCCGTTCCCATGCTCTTTACGGTCATCATGGTGGCCGCCTCCTGTTTCCCTGCTCTTTACAGGTCATCATAGGCCACCCTATTTTAAAGCCTATTAGAGCCTATGTCTCTAATCAGGTGCTTCAAAAAACACCCCCACCGCTGTAATTAATGCACTTAGCATCCTGAAAGAGGCCGGACGCATGAATATGGGGTGGCCGTGGATAGATTCAAGCTATGCCTGAATCTATCTATTATACATATTTGGGGTGGCATGGATAGAGGGGGCGGCGCCAGGGCATCCCTTATGGATGAGCCGCCACTGCTCATCACCCATGGAGGTAAATACAGAAGGCAATGAAAAATGGCAGAAAACGGATGGACACCAAGGAACTCTTGAGTTGTCTTTATTGAAGAAACATAAGCAGACACCACAAATATACAGCAGGAATCGTATAAATCCGACGCGTTTCACACTTGGTCAGTGCTTATTCATGGCCAGAAATAAATACAGAAGGCACTGGGAGTGGAAAGCATGGTGTTCACCTTTTCTGGAAAGGTGAACTAACCATTTAAATATCAACCAACATCATTCACCTCTCACCTCTTATCAGTATGCTCTTTGTCAGGACATGAACTGATTGGCTCCTTGTGCTGCTTCATTCTCCCCAATGCTCTACTTTACAGGGACTGCAAGAGGCTAATACCAAGTCAAAATACAGGGACCAGCACTAAATAAAATACATTTAATTTTGTATCAAGGAGTGTATTCATTTGTGTCTTTTATATTTGCCTGGAGTACAGCTTTAAATGACCGGATCTTTGGTCATTAACACAAGAATAGATATTTCATTCATTAACCATGAAGACATGGCGTGTAACAGAGAGCAGGTAGTGAAGCTGCTTAGTTGGCAGTTGTGTTCTTAGCTCAGTCAATGATTCAATGAGATGCCCCCCTCCTCCCCCACCTGTCAACACTCAGTGAGCGCTGAGGTCAAACTAAGAAATGACAGCCTATGTAAACAGCTGTTATGGAAATATGACACAGGTCTTGGGTTATGCTTTAGAGACGACAGAACCATACAACAGCAGACTGTCAAATGATCAATTAAATTTAAAGTCAGTAGGGCCTAAAATAGTATTTTAGCCGAGTACAGTATCACCGTCTTCTAATATTTGTTGGGGACACTAGTACCGAGATGATCTAACTCACCAAAGTCTGTATGTTGCTGCGGTTATACCTATATAGCAGCGGTCTCCAAACTGCCGCCCTTGGCTTGCCTGTATCCAGCCCTGGAGGCATTATTCCTGCAACTGACACCAACGACGGGGCATAATTCCTTAAACTGATAACAAAATTGGGGCTCTATTCCTCCCACTGACACCAACTATTTCTCCCCCTAATACCAAAGATTGGGCATAGTTTACTCCCACTCAGCAAAGTAGCCCCCCCCCCCCCCAAAGTCTGAAGTACAGTAAACTGGCCCTTTCTTTAGAAAGTTTCTGCTCTATAGAGTAAAATGTATGATCTGAACTAGGATCAAGCTAGTTCACATTAGGACGCCATCTGCATCGAGTTTTATGTTCTACCCATTTCTGAGTTAGCTTTGTCCACAGGGCTGGTGCAAGGATTTTTGACACCGTAGGCGAAACCTGATTTTGACGCTCCACCACCTTTGCCCTGCCCATGTATACCCCATCTTTTTAATGAAGCGCCCATCAAAAGCAGCCTTATCAGCGCACATCAAAAGAAGCCTCACCAGCGCCCATAAAATGCAGCTTACCAGTGCCTATCAATGGATGTTTGTTTGCTTTCATTCATTCGGGAGTTGGGGCACAGTCCTCCGCTGCGCTTCTGAGACTACGTGTGAATGGAGCGCCGGCTGCCTGCTGATGCTGAGACTTAGTTGCTTGCTGAAGAGATTAGAAACAGCAGTAGCCGGGCGCCCTAGGTGGCTGCCTAGTTTGCCTAGTGGTAGCACCGGCCCTGTTTGCCCAACAAACCATAAAATTTACCTGCAGGTAAATTGGTTTGTTTCCTGGCTCTAGTGTGAGTCTGCCTGTGGTAGGGACATTCAAAATATAATATGAGCTTCTTTCGGAACAGTCAATGATGTGAATGGATCTACACGTTCTGTCAACTGCCTTGTATATGTTGGCACTCTACAAGTACAATAGCCCTAGAACCACAAGACAAATGGCATTTTTCAGCTGCCCAACTCTCTATACAGATGACACACCATGTGAACCCCGCAACACCCAAGAAAATACATCACTTTGTTGTTTACTGCATTCTAGTACAAGAATAAATGATGTTTTCATATACATTTTAATCAATATTAATTACATCCCGATACCACTGCAAGCTGGATCATTTTCTTCCTTCTAGTAAAACTGTGCATATTGATTTACTTTGGATAGAAAATTACAGCCAAGATGCTTCTGTGCAACCCAATGGCCTTGGTTGGAAAATATTTTGCCTTTTTTCTTTGCTGTTTTATTGAACAACGCTCATACTACTCTGCTTTTAATGATGCATAACACAATGACAGATTTCCTTTGTCATTTTTAAGTATTTCTCATTTTCTATACCAAAACAAAGTAATGATCAGACATAACGAGATGCAGTGTCGCACGCATACAGCAGCAGTTGTTATGTAGAATTACTCTAAAACTTTGTAAAGGGGGAGGGGGATGTGAAGCATTTCTGTTTCATTTCTATCTCAAAAAGACATCAAACCAGCCTATGCTATGCCAACGCACATATTCGCCTTCTTTTTCAGTGTGTCGCAGCTCCATTTAAATGTTGGAAGCAAAAAATACAAGTCGTAACTTGGAGCTTACACAGAGCCGAGGACCCTCCCCCCCCCCCCCCAATGTGACAGCAATGGGAGTCTGAACATAAGCTGTGGATTTTAAATGAACCTGTTTCTTCTATGTTCAACCACCAGGAGCTAATGGAAATACCCAGTACTTCCTTGTATGGGGGGCATGTGACTTAAGCCTCGTACACGCTCGATTTTCTCGGCAAGAACCAGCAAGAAAGCTCTGCCGAGTAGACTGAGCGTGTGTATGAGGCTTTCAGGTTTCTCGTCGGGAAATCTGGCCAGAATCTCGACAAGAAAAATAGAGATCCTACTCTCTATTTTATGGTCGAGATTCTTGTCGGCCTGTTTCCAGACGAGAAACCCGAGCGTCTGTATACTTACCTGTTGCCGTGGGCATTGAATGTGACGAGCACATGCTCGCCGTATGCGATGACGTCACCACGTTCTTGCCTTTCAAAAGAACTGCGGTTATTTTGAAAGGACTGTGTGTACACTCGGACGGCAAGAGATTCTTGCCAAGATTCTCGTCAGGAAAAACAAAAATTTTTTCCTGACGAGATTCTGGCCCGTGCGTACGAGGCCTAACTTCCATTTTATCCACAAGAAAGCACCAGTGTTTGGTGATTGGCCACTTTGCTAGATGGGTCAGTGAAGGGCCCTAAGTCTTGTCTAAGCTTCAAGTTGCACTTGTGGCCATGAAAAGTGGGGGGTACCGGTGTGCTACAAGGGGGAACAGTTAAGACAACCTGATGCTTTGTCCTGCATGTTCACAGAAAGTATATGACAGACCCGCAACACAACAGATGGAAGCCATTCAATGAAGTCACTCTCAGCAGCCCAGTGTGCTCCCTTCCCAGAGCATGTGCTCTGTGATTACGTCAGGGAGTGAGCAGGGTGAGCTGAGCTGCTGGTAGGAGGGGGAAGGGTGAGCTGAGCTGCTGGGAGGAGGGAGCAGGGTGAGCTGAGCTGCTGGGAGGAGGGAGCAGGGTGAGCTGAGCTGCTGGGAGGAGGGAGCAGGGTGAGCTGAGCTGCTGGGAGGAGGGAGCAGGGTGAGGTGAGCTGCTGGGACTGGGGAGCAGGGTGGGCTGAGCTGCTAAGTGAATGAGCTTAGCAACTGTTGTATTTTTTCTGTGGACTTTGAGAATGAATTGCTCTGCACTGCCTGCAGCTAAAAATGTCAGGCTTATTTTAAAGCTCATTTAACGCAGGTTACAAATATGAAAACAATTGTATGTTCATAGCCACAGGTTTACTTATCCAGATGTTATTTCTCTTTATTGACAATGAAACCCATTTCTGCAAAAAGCTAACTGGCATATGTAGTTTCTGGGCCAGGGGTTATGGCTCTGTAATAATTGACTGGTAAATCAAAGAGGAGTTTAACCCACCAAACATATGTACGCTACAAGGTAAAATACACAATCAGCAACCTTCCAAGGCTGAAAAATCACACGTATGACAGGCAGAAGCCACAGGGTCCATGTCTTAATGCTCTTTACTGGGTTCCATTAAGTAAAGGGAATCAATTCTTAGCTTGGCAGCCCCCCCCACTTGCAATTGATAATCCATATAGCTGGCTTTCTACATCACTGACAGATATACTGCTGAGCCGGAGATAAACATTAACATCAATAAAGAAAAACACGCATTCCCGCTTACATAGGCAAAATATAAAGACTTGATGTGACTTACAATGTTGACCTGAACCCCAAGATGAAGGTCAAGAATAAGATACTCTTATGAGGATTGGGGTTACTAAGATAATAAATATCCAAGCAGGCTTACACTTTATAACCAGCAAAAAGAGATGACGACATCTAACATACGTAAACTGGAATGTCGTTGTAAAGTCAACCATGTAGGAAACATACCGTAGCTATTCACACCAGAAGGGCATTCATCCAAAGTATACCCCAAATCACTGCATGATCTTCTAACATGCAAATCCCTTGAAAATTAAAGTGGTTGTTAACCCACTGTGACAACCTTCATATATTCCTGTTTGTTTCCCAATGACAGGTCCTCCTGTCTGTGTTTTATTAAAAAAAATTACGGCAATGCCTGATTTCAGAGCACCGCTTGGCCCTGACGTGACCGGTCGGCTTTCTCCTTTCCTTGTCTGACAGCTGCAGCAAACATCAGTCGGGAGGAGGGGAGGAGAGAGCTGGCTGGTCACGTGAACGCCTGATGGCTCTCTGAAATCAGGTATAGCCGGCAACTTTATAATTGGGCTGTAATGGCTCTTTTATATGGGTTGCCTGGGGGGGGGGGGGGGTAACAACAAGCAGCTCGTGATTTTATGGTCCTTGGCCACCCAACCAAACTAACATAAAAGCTGGGCAGGACCATACACATTCCCTGGCCACAATGTTTGCTCCGCAGCCATGGCATTTTTAACTTGGGCTGCAGAGATTGACAGGAGGCATCGTCTGTCAAACTCACCTATTGAGTTAAATGGCGTCATACCACAATTGCGAGCCAACCTCTCAGATCATGATTGTGGTGCTGTCCTGCAGTGCAAACTTAAAAAAAGACAGCCGCAGCAGCGCCTCCTGAATGCATATCAGTCACCGCTATACTGCCCCCAGCGAGGCGATCCACGTCAAGCATTTCAGCAAGTGTGAACGAGACCTAATGTAATTTCTTCACAACTCTAAAAGATAAAAAATAAATAAAAAAAAAGGTTACACATTCAGGTTTGGCACAGAATCGATAAAAGGGGTCATGGTGTACAAGCTCAGCATTGAACCTGGTGGCTCAAAAGAGACAAGTACTCGGTGAAGTCCTCGCTGAGTGGTGCTCTGCCTCACATTAAAATAATCTGAGACTGCAACATCTGTAAATGCTGACGCTGCAGTCACTTGAACTGCTCAACCCAGCATCCAGACGCCCATCAAACGCAAAAATCTGCAAAAGGCTGAGTACACAAGGGTGCTGGACGTAGCGCGGATCTAAACCCCTTAGCCTAAGGCATATTTAAAGATGTAAGAGTATAGTGAATCTAGTATGCTTTGTTTTATTTTATCATGAATAAATGTGACACTAATGAAAATGTGCGTTTTCTACTTAAATTGTTACAAAACCCACAACAGTAAAAACAGTAAATTGTTACTAAACCCACAACAGTAAAATCAGTCTGTATATGCAGTAAAGAATGCTTGTTATACTCACTGTGGAACTTAAGGGGTTAATCCCCTGCACTGTCTAAAAAGGCTGTTTGATCCTGTCTTCTCTGATCACCCCATTCTTTTACTGTCCCCAATCTATCTTCTTATAGTACAGAGCCTTGGAGGGACTCTGAAAATGCGCAGTTTGGTGTGTATTGCTAGACTTTTATTTCTTTATTTATTTGGGGGGGGGGTTACATGTGATCAGCAAAGGGCCAATCAGTAGCTCTGCAGAGGGATCACCCTCGAAACACTATCTAACCGTGGACTATTCTCATCCGAGGCCCTTGATGGACTTTGCAAATTTCCTGCTTGAATTTATCATTTGTTTGTGAGTATAATATTTTATTCAATAAAAAAAATTGTTGCAAAGGTAATGCACAAGGCTGGTGAACCCTCTGTCATTGTTTTCTTTTAGAATCTGTCCAGATAGAGGGTCAGGGGCCCTGCAGCCTCATAGGACAGTCAGGGGAGAATGAAAAACTCATTCTACAAGCTTTAACCAGACACTGATAGAAGTCACAAAACTGGTATATACTACTGATGAGAAAATGTATTTAGCAGTTAATATTTACTAAAATACAGTAATTGCATTTCCATGTTCTGTGGGAGACCAGATACAGTGGAACCTCGGATTGTGAGTAAAGCAGTTAATGAACATTTAGCAATACAAGCACTGTATTTTAAAATACCGAAGCCGAGCAGACCTGAACGTCGCCAATCGCAGCCAATCGGCCCCGTTTGGAAATGCACAGAAGGGCCTGAGGACAGCATGGCTGACCTCAGCAAATCTAAGGTAAGAAGTCTTTCCGAGGTCAGCCAAAGTGTCCTCGGGCCTTTTCGGATGTTTACGAGGCTCTCCGGTGCCCCCCGCTTCTGGCCACATGTGGTATTGCATCCCATTGAAGTCAACGAGGAACAAATCATTTTTGTTTCTATTGACTTCAATGGGGAAACTTGCTTTAATATGCAAGTACTTTAGATTACAAGCATTCTCCTGGAACGGATTATGCTCATAATCGGAGGTTCCAATGTATTGTGAATGCAGAGTCCTGGATTTAGTCATACCCAACTTTCCAAAATGGGAATGAGGGATACCCATTAGCAAAAGTATGTAGGCATAGGACACACACCCCTGCCACGCCCCCTAAAGGAGAATTATACAAAAATTATTGGTTAAACCCACAAGTGCTTTTTACCACTACTATTCCTTTATATTGGCTTTTGAAATTTACAAATGCAGCAATTTAGAAATGTGATGAGCGTCCAGGGTACATAACAAGAAACTGGTTTAGCACTGGGAAACACTTTTTGATAGATACAGATACAGTAAGTAGTGCATTGTATATACAATTATATTGAGCAGACCAAAATATGGGACAAATGAGGAGGACAGAGGTACTTTGTTCCAAATCAGGGACAGTCCCTCGAAATCAGGGACAGTTGGGAGCTATGCAGTGGCAGTTCGTCCATAGAGGGCGCTGGAGCGCCGCCCCCTCTGGCTCTCACCGCCACTGAGTCTAATAACATAGATTCATGCATTGCACGAATCTATGTTATTACCGCCGCTGCCGCTGTTATTCAGATGGTCAGCGCTCATGTCCGGCCATCTGAATAACGCCAGCTGGTTGGCTGGAGGGAAATGTCTATCAGAGCCAACAGTTCTGATAGGCTTTCCCAGTACAGCCCTCGGGTCCCGGAAGCTTATTCACGGAGCGCACAGACTGTACGCCCCTTGGATAAGAGGACAGGCGTCTCAGGCAATCAGGTTGGCCGGTTCTGGCTACCCGTAACCTGATTGGCTGAGACGCCTGTCAGTCATCGAGGGCGGAAGAAGACATCGTGGGACGTGGATGCCTGACTCCAGTAAAGGTAAGTGCCGGGCGGGGGGGGGGTTGAGAGCAATTTACAGGGCACAGTGGGGACAATTGGCACAGCGGCGACAATGGATGGCACAGTGGCTGGTTTAATGGCATGGAACAGTGGTGACAATTGATGGCACAGTGGCTGGTTTAATGGCATGGAACAGTGGTGACAATTGATGGCACAGTGGCTGGTTTAATGGCATGGAACAGTGATGACAATTGATGGCACAGTGGCTGGTTTAATGGCATGGCACCGTGGTGACAATTGATGGCACAGTGGCTGGTTTAATGGCATGGCACCATGGTGACAATTGATGGCACAGTGGCTGGTTTAATGCCATGGAACATTGGTGACAATTGATGGCACAGTGGCTGGTTTAATGGCATGGAACAGTGGTGACAATTGATGGCACAGTGGCTAGTTTAATGGCATGGAACAGTGGTGACAATTGATGGGACAGTGGCTGGTTTAATGGCATGGAATAGTGGTGCGAATTGATGGAACAGTGGCTGCGTTTGGGCACAGTGAGACTGCAATTTTTTTTTTCCTTTGCGCCCCCCCAAAAATTTTGAGCACCAGCCGCCACTGGAGCTATGAATGTGAATGAGGCCTCAGCTAGAGCAGATCAATAAACAAGAAAACGCATGCATAAAAGCTGGGGCTACAGCTTTTACATTAGAAAACATACAATACTCAAAGACACTAAACAATAACATAGCCAACCTTGCCTGAAACATCTTACAGACAAAGAGCTCCTTCACATGTGCAGCTATTATTGCCGCATTCCCTGTGGATCACATATAACAGGCGGTGTTTGACCCACTGTGCTGCATGTGCTTTGCATATGATCATGGCACAGCCCAATGCAGCATGGCATGTGATGTGTACAGCCCTGAGCGGCTGCATGCCCTTGTTCAGGTGGGCAGATGAAAAAAGAGGGCAAGCAGACTCTCATGGCTCCTAGCTCATGGTTCAAACCCCCCCACATGCTTTCTATACTCTTAATACAGTAGCTCCTGTCTGGGTGTCTGGGATGGTGAAGGTGAACAGTAACAGATGGGCCTCTCTTAGCAACGTCCTTAGCAACATCCTGGGTGTTTTCAATTCAGGATTTATGAGATACATAAATGACCTACACCTTATAGCAAGGACATTCTTTAACTTCAGTCAAAGCTGCACAGTTTGTTTATATCTACAGACACCTCTTATCTGTATAGGCAGTTATTTGGAAAAGGATTACTAACCCTTTAAGTGACCATTACAACACACACTACGCAGGCATGGTCCACTGTTGTCACCATCAGGAAACCCACCTGGATATTTGTCATCCAGTTATTGCTCTAGTATGCATGTAGACAGAATTGGATGCTAACAGGCTACAGGAAATCTGTACAACAAAAAGGCCTCTGCCCCCACCTATAACCACTGTTCCGTCAGATATGGGGACTCACAATTGGTAACTGACGTTTTGTCGCTGCCATCTTGCTACACCCCGCACTCCTCCATAGTAATGATATGTAGCGATACAGCCTCAGGAGCCGCTGATTGAATTGGGATTGGCGTATTTAGGTTACCTCAGATGTTGTCTAGGGGTGAAGTTAGTGAGTAAAAATAGTGAGCGAATGTCCAGCCAGAAGTTACGGTTTTCCAATGCTTTATTTCTGAGGTCCAACACGACCAACATCAACAGGAGGAAGACAGGACAGATTGATGAATGAACAAAACCTTGCAGTATCAGGCTCGGATAAATGATGAAAGCAAGCCTGCTTTCAGTATCAGTAAATTGCGTCGCCACTCCGATTGAGTGGGTGAAGTGTTCCCCGGACAGACTCCTGCCACAAGCCTGGCAGCCGGAAAAAGTCACTTTAGGATTTCGAGAAGGTACAGGTCCCCATCATGGACCTGGCCCTTTTTCGGTCTAAGGCCTCGTACACACGAGGCAATCTATTTGTTCAAATCGGTCGGACCGACCGATTTGAACAAATCTGTGTGCTAGGATTTTGGTTTGCTCGCGTGTACACACGAGCAAACCAAAATCCCCGCCAGCAGACGGCGCGCTGACGTGTCGGTGATGTGGCGGTGACGTTGACGCCGCCACGTCACCGCACCAGGAAGTAAAACATCCATTCGGCGCCGGTGCGAGACGACATGTCTGCTGGTAAGTGTACTAACCAGCAGACATGTCGGGCGGACGGATTCCCACCCGATAGATTTCAAAGCATGCAGGTCTAGCGGACCGTTTCCAGCAGACAGATTTGATCGTGTGTGTACGAGGCCTAAGACATCAATTGAGATCTGGTATGCTCTGTAGCTTAAGATCTCCTTCATGGAATTAGGGGCCCCAATAGACCACTGAGGCCCCTCGGCAGCATCCATGTGGAACTCTGCATAGTTCAGGACTCCGACCTGGTAGGCCATATCGCCGGGGTCCGCTGGATACGCACACCCTAAAGGTGGGTGCCGCACCCCGAACCAGGAACCCGCGAAGAACCCCTGAAAATGGCGTCCACCCCAGATATAACCTCCCCCAGCATGCCCCGCAGGAGGGGAACTCCTCCATTTGGCTGCTAGGGAAAGTAACTCCGCCAGAACCCCTCTGGCGCCATCTGCCGTCCGGGGGTGGAACCACGTCCCCGGAGCACAGACTGACCCACAGGACAGCTCTGGAATGACGGCAGCCCAAAATGTAACAAATTAAGAATGGGAGCAAAGCAACTCTCCCATTGTCCCACTAACTTTAGCGTAGTGCCCATACTAAAAGTAAGGGGGCGCTACAGATACCCTGAGAAGGAGGCAACGGACATCTTGTTACACCCACCAGTTTTGCGTTTTACAGTTATTTTTAACAGTAAACAGATCCGATGGACTGTTTAGATTTTACATTTTAAAAGCAGGTCTCACAGGTTTGCTAATGTGACAGAACACTGCTATTTTTAGAATTAAACATGTAAACAGTCCGATGGATTTCCAAATACTGTATTTCAACTTATAAGTTCAGTTTCCTGTTAAAAATAAATCTGCAATGCAAAACTCTGGCTGGTATAACAGCTTGCCCCTTCTCGGTGTATCCTTACTGTGAAGGAGTGCTGGGTGTAGCAAGATGGCGGCGATGGAACGTCACTTCCGTACCAACTCTGACAGGTCGCCTAATCTGACGGAACACAGCAAGGAGCACATGGAAGATCTGTGGCACTGGACTTCTACAAAGAATAAAAAAAGGTCTAAACATTACCGGAACTAAACTCATCGATTTAATGGTTTAATACAGAACTTTACCCCGAACAACCTGATAAAAAAAAAAAATAATGTTCTTTAGCAAGGAACATACTTATTATTATTATTATTATTAATGATGCTACCAAAATCAGTGTGCTGTAAATTACCTCCACCATTGCTCTTGTGCCTTCATGCAGGAGGCTGCCATTTTGCTAAAGCCTAGAGCCCCTGAACAGCAGTAAATCATAAAGTGGAACTACAGACATCGATTTGATGGTTTTAAAAAAGTTACATTTCTGGAATGCTAGGATTGCTAACTGTCAGGCCCCGTACACACGACCAAGCTTCTCGGCAGAATCCAGCGAGAAGCTCGCTGGGATCCATATTCTGCCGAGAAGCTCGATCGTGTGTATGTTTTCGCCGAGCAAACTGACGAGCGAGGCGTCGAGCCAAAATAGAGAGCAGGTTCTCTATTTCCTCGACGGGCCATCAAGACTAATGGCTCGTTGCCTTTTTCAACAGCCTGGTCGACGAACTCGACGGTGGGCCGAGAACCTCGTCGGACGGAACGATGGGTTTAGCCCGACGAGGTTCTCTACATTTGCTTGTGTCCTGAGCCAAACTGCCAAACCATTAAATGGCTGCTGTCATAACTGATCACATGTGCAGCACCATGGGTGTAGTTCTGATTTCAGCTAGACTGTTAGAGATTAGGTCTACTTTACCGATTTTTGTATTTCTACATAATTTCATGAATTGGTCTTTTTATTATCCAGCTAAGTGAAGCGAAAATATTATTTTAACTAAAAATGCGCAAGTCCATAATTCCACATATGAAGAGTTCAGGCACATTGTGCAGGTCCTGTATAAGGTATAGTGAATAGTCAGTGTACACACTTACCTGACCTGCATTGACATGAATGTGAATTCAGTGCAGTGGATGGCTGGTTGTACCTTGTATGAGTGACAAGCGCTCTTGAGTACTACATTCATTATAGAAGGACTCAGTAAGTGACTTGCAATGAAAGGCTTGTGTCAGTCCTCTGTAAAGCAGAATGATCAGGCACAATACAATTGCTGTCAAACGTGTTCTCTGTGAAATGAGCTCTCTTCTCTCAATCAATCACCTGCTCCCCTGAGCACTGTCAATGGGAAATATTCCCAGACTCCACTTGTTTACAAGTCTAATGCTTTGTCAAACGTTTCACACAAATCAGCATCAGGCACCTCTCCTGCTAAGCTACCGTTCTGGAAATCTAGATTATCAATTAGATCTAATTAGGGCTGTGGAAATGAAAGATTAATTGTTAATTTTTTTGATCAATCAAAATTCTTTTGATCGGTACTAGTGGTTCAATGGATCGTAACTGACCTTGGATCCGAACGGGTCGCCATATGCGGACCGGCACACCACGTTATCCGCAGAGCTCCGCTGCTGCCTCGGCCATAGGAAAGGCCGCAGCTTCGGCCTAGCTCTCAGAGCGGCGGCCATCTTGGTCCACCCGGCGGCGGCCTAGGTGAGCCTAGAGCGGCGCGCTGACGTCATCACGTGGCCTTAACTCTTTGTGTTTGGCCAGCTTCTTTGGTAAGATTAAGCAAGCACTAATCTTCCTATAGAGTGGGGGAGATGTCTGTGGATATTACAGTGGGGGGAGATGTCTGTGGATATTACAGTGGAGACTATATATGGTGGCGATTCATGTATGTGCGTTATAATTAAATCGAAATTATTCGATTAATCGAATTAAAAAAAATTTAATTAATTGAACACAAATATTTTAATCAGTAACAGCCCTAAGATCTATATATATTAAACAAATTGATGGAACTCTGCTTTAAAGTGGAGTTCCACCCTGAAATTATTTTTTTTTGCAAAAATTCCCCTGAAAAAAATAGATAAGAATTTTTATTTTATTTTATACTTACCAGAAATAGCAGTTGCTATGCGGAAGTTCGTCATCTGCCTCTTCATCGTCTGCTGTGGGTCTTCTTCATCTGTCCTCCTGCGGTGTCTTCCTGTGAATGGGGCACACTGCCTTCTGGGAACTGTGTGTATCCCAGAGAGCAGCCGGCCCATTCACAAAGAGCTGCGTGGCTCGTGCATGGGCAGTAGGAAACGGGCAGTGAAGCCGCACGGCTTCATTGCCTGTTTCCCTTACTGAAAATGGCGGCGCCGGGAGCTGCTAGCATCGAGGGATCGGACTCGGGGCAGCTGACATCGCGGGCGACTAGGACAGGCAAGTGTCCTTATTAAAAGTCAGCAGCTACAGTGTTAGTCTTACAGTGGAACCCCGCTTTAAGTAGATGAAGATCTACCTGAACAACATGGGACTAGTCTTCCTGACTGTCGTGGACTTAGTGGAAGCACACTGCACATCAGCAATATGCACACGCACATTACAATGGAAACTAGTTTTGTCTATTGTTATAGACAATATATAATAAAAATAATAGCAAGCAACGCCAATAGCAATATCATTTCATTTATTCATATAGGAAGATATTTAAAAAGAGAGAGACGTAGGGGTCATTTTAATAAAGAGATAAATACCGCTTACATTTCTTTTCATACTAAAGCTGCACCAGGGGAAAATAGTTCTGTAAATAAATACACACAGAAATATTATAAAACTATGAAAACATTCTAGCATGCTTTCTCATTCACAGAACCATCTTCCTCTGGTGAGATGTTACAATGTATTTTCATTCCGGAGCTCAGGGCAGAACATTTCCACACTGATACATTGTACCCATACAGGCCACTGCAGAGTTCCCCTAAGAGCCGGTTCACACTTCCGCGGCACGACTTCGGGGGCGACTCTGCAAGTTGTCCTGAAGATGACTTCAGAGGCGATTAGCAAAATTACTTCTGTATAGAAGTCAATGCAGGTCACCCCGAGCCGCCCCCGATGTCGTGCAGGAACCTTTTTCTAAGTCGGAGCGACTTGCGTTGCTCCTATTAGAACGGTTCTATTGCATAGAATGGGACGCGACTCGTCAGTGTGAACCGGCTCTTATTGTTATTTTGTACAGTATATTGCTAAAATAATGACTGAGAGGTGATAAATAACTAATGTGTGTGTCCCTTAGTGAATTGACTTTTACAATTTATCCCATTTTTTTGGGGGGCGGTATTTACCTCACAGCCTTTGTGCATTTACCCAATATTCCTTCCCCTATACAAACCTCATCAGGAATCTGCAGTTCAGTTTTGGCCACCAGTTTGGAGACACATTTAGGACACTGTCCAATAGAAGTCAATGGGGATCTTCTCTACAGATGCAGACAGCTCACAGAAGATTTTCATGAAAGGATTGTAAATACTGCAGGACACTGCAGGGCAGAGGTAGGTAAAAAAAAAAGAAAAAATTTGGTCTGCACTTGTTTAACCCTTTCAATGCCAGGTCCATAGGTCATTGCTCACACACACCCCTGGTACTGCCGCCATGTTTTCTGGCCTCTGCTTGCTCATCTGCAGGCTCAGGGCCAACATGGCAGGTGCCAGCGGCACCCCGCCCTTTTTGCTGTAACCCAGAAAGCGACATCTATGACATCACATCCGGGTCAGCCTGTCAGTGTCTCTGGCTAGCATAGCCGGGAAGCCACGCTTTGCAATGCAATACACATTGCAAAACATTCAGTGGAGCCTAAAGGAGACATACAGAATCTTTTAGATCAATGTTTCTCAACTCCAGTCCTCAATATGCACCAACAGGTCCTGTTTTCAGGATTTATCTTAGATGAAACGGCTGCTGTAATTACTAAGGCAGTGAAATTGATCAAATCACCTTTGCAAAGCCTGAAAACATGACCTGTTGGACTGCCTTGAGGACTGGAGTTAAGAAACCATGTTTTAGACCCTGCATGTCTCATTAAAGAGAACCTGTCACCTAAATATTTTTGAAGAAAAGGAACAGTACCCCTGGGGGGCTTTGTGTGGGAGCTAATAATTAGTAGATCAAGATATGAAAAAATATTGTAATTTATTAAGAACAAATAAATAACACGGTGGGAACACCCATCTGATACATATAAGAAACATGGACACAAAAAAGTGTCATTCAATAATTGGAATACAATAGGTAAATATAAGTACAGCAAAATATTAATTTAACTTATGCGCAGAGATCCCGGCGCGTTTCGACCCTTTTGCTGGTACATAACATCTCCCTCCCAAAAATTGTGGCACCCCCAGATACAGGAACTGCCCGCGAGAATGTGTTTCCAGTGTGATCCCAGCGTGCTGGTTCTCGGAGACAGGGTACTGTACATCTCACGCCCAGGGCATGATGGGACTGTGACGTCATAAGAGGCGGGGTTGCCATGTGACATGACCCAGTGACCGCGCCCCATTCCTATTTAAATCGTTAAGCACCACATTACAGTGGGAGAGAGCGTTGTGTCAACATCGGAAGAAGATGGAAGAAGATGACGGAGAACACTGGGCCACCGCTAGTAAGAGCTGGAAGAAGATAGCTGAGGAGCCCAGAAGAAGGTAGAAGGCAGCGGGAGAAGAACCGGAGAGTGGGAGAAGAGGCCGAAGAGAGCGGAGAAGTCGGAAGAGACACCCGAAGTCAGAAGAAGTCCCCCAGAGCCAGCGAGTCATAATAAAATGACTCGCTGGCTCCCACGACAGGGCTCATAGGTGTCAATCTCGCCAGTAATAGCGGTGAGATTGACCCAATATCGCGGTCACCTACTGTATACACACCTGCGAATGTAAACACATGCATCTGGGTGCCAACGTGTGAAACCGACTATTGTGATACACGTTACATATCGCCACTCACGCCGGAGCAAGAGCAATAATTCTAGCACCAGACCTCCTCCGTAACACTAAATTGATAACTATAGGGAGCCTTTGAAGCATCACCTATAGAAAATATAGGGTACTGAAATTTGTTGCCATTTAATGGGTGCAAACTAATTTAAGGTTTGACAAATTGGGTATCTATTTACTCTGTGCAACCTCATCTTTTATATTTTACCACAAATAGAGGTAGTTTATTAAAGCGGAGCTCCACCCGCATTTTTTTTTTTTTCAAAGTCGGCAGCTACTAACAGTGTAGCTGCTGACTTTGAATAAGGACACTTACCTGTCCTAGGCGCCCGCGCTGACGGCCCCTGCCGATGCCGATCCTCGATCCCGGCACCGCCATCCACAGTCAGGGAAACAGGCAGTGAAGCCGTGCGGCTTCACTGCCCGTTTCCTACTGCGCATGTGCGAGCGACGCGGCGCTTTGTGAATGGTCCGGCTGCTTTCTGGGATACACACAGTTCCCAGAATGCAGTGCGGCCCATTCACAAGAGGACACCCAGAAGAGGAGGAGGAAGAAAACAGCACCGCGGATCATGAGGGCACATTCGGGACTTCCGCATAGCAACAGCCTATTTAGGGCGAGTATTTTATTTATTTATTTTCCATTTCATTTTTTTTTTTTTCAGATTTTTAAAAAAAATATATATATCAGGGTGGAGCTCCGCTTTAAATTTATTTGGCCTAATCTTCACTTTAGTGTGGTTTTTTTTACAAAATGTTTGCATTTCCTATGCCTTTGCTGGAATATCTTGTGACATAAAAACTGCAACTATCACCATTTTATTTTCTATGGTGTCTGCTTTCAAAAAAAGATATAATGTTTGGGGGTTTTGTGTAATTGTCAGACATAAAATATATGTTTTTTTTAAACGTGCAAATAACGGCTCTGGCAGTGAAAAGGTTAAACACAATCCTTGCATCAAGATCTAAAGAGAAAATCTTTACCCCCTGCAAGCCAGTCATGTAGCAAGATGATCAAATGAGTGATACTGCCATTAACGTCACAGAAAGATATAGGCAGGTGTTTCATACCAATTCTGGGCGGGCTTGGCCTTTATAAAACAATATGTCTTTCATTCCTTAAGAATGCGATGAAAAGTGGCATTATTCTTTTTTATGAATTGGGTGTATTATTCTAAATATCAAAGTTTCACTTGGAAGTTCCACATGACTTGGTTGGTTTATTTATGTGCTCTGTATAATTCTTTGAAGAACGCCGGGATGCAGTGCTAAAGAGAATTTCATAACAGCATCCCTACTTTCTATAATTGGCCACCTAAGTGATATTTTGGTGACACAATTACAGTAGCTGACTGGCAAACCATATTAGCGTGTGCTCTGTTCCTATACATTCCTTCCTTCTACTACCTCACTTCTCCATTTGGCTGTCAAGAGCAAAGTCATATGCATGTTCCAAGTCCTGAACTCCAAGATCTAAAGTCAGTAAGCGCCGACTTTAGCACGAAATTTGATTACTCAAAGCAGAAGGTGATCTACACGTTTCAGGCAATTAATATCTGCTGCATTTTTAGCACTAATCACTGTATTAGTGTCACTGGTTCCCGCAAAGTGTCAGTTAGTGTCCAATTGTCTGCAGTAATATTGCAGGATCTCCATAAGTCGTTAAATCACCGCCATTACTGGTATAAAAAAATAAATCGGTATATACCATATTTGTTTGTGGACGCTATACATTTTTTGCAAACCAATAAATATTTACGCTTTTTGGGATTTTTTTAAAACTAAAACAGTTATCAGAATACATACTGGCCTAAATTGATGAATAAATAAAAAAAAAAATATTGGATGCATTGTATAGCATAAAGTAAAAAAATATATATATTATATTATTTTTTAAAATTGTTGGTCTTTTTTGTTTATAGTACATATTTTTTTTTTTATAGTGGTGGTAAAATACCACCAAAAGAAAGCTCTATTTGTAGGAAAAAATGACAAACTGTATTTATGTACAGCGTTGCACGACCGAACAATTGTCAGTTAGGCTGCATTCACACCTATGCGTCAGCGATTTTGGGCCTATTTGGGCGATAAAGTTTAGGCGTTTTGTACGCATCGTTTAAAAATCCCGCTTTTTGTATAGCCATTGTCAGCTATGCGGAACGCCAAAGCCGCCCGATACGCGCGTCGGAAAAGGGTCCGGGACTTTTTTCAAAATCGGCGTTCGCCGTTCTATCGGCGTACGGCGTTAGGAGATGTGAACGATCTTCATAGACAATAATGCAAATTCGACGGTACGGCGTATTGTAGCGTCGCGCTTCAGGCGACAAAACGAGGTGGGGGGGGTTAAATCTTCTGGAGGTCAAGTGGATGTGCAAATTTTAACACTTATCCGTGTCTGCTCCCTCCTACGTCTTTCTATTGGTCCGTGGCTGTGATGAGCAAGCTCATTGGGTCCCAGGTACCTGAGGCATCCAGAAGCCATCGGAAGGTATGTGCAGGCCCTATTAAGTGACTACGTTTTAAAGTTGCAGCCCATTTAGACCTATGCATAAGTGTCTGAATGCGACTTGACAAGAGTTGTGTTGAAGGGTCAGCCTCGTTGATTACTGCGCGGTTATGGATTTATGCCCACTTGGAAATGAATGGATTGCCCCCCTAAAATGCATGTGCAAAGTGTACTTTTCTGCTCTGCCTCTATAAAAGCTGTGCTACACATCTACAGGATACACTGGAGGCAACAGGCACATACACAGTCTATGGCGGCGTACACACGACCGAGGTTCTCGCTGGAAACCAGCGAGAACCTCGCTGGAAGCTGCATTCCAGCGAGGACCTCGGCCGTGTGTACGCTCTCGGCGAGCATCCCGTCAGGAATCCCGTCGAGCAGAAATAGATAGCACGCTCTCTATTTGCTCGACGGCCCGCCTGGATGAATGGCTGGTTGCCATTCCCAACGGGCGGGTCGCCGATTTCGACGGCCGGCAGAGAACCTCGACGGGCGGAACGATGTGTTCTGCCCGTCGAGGTTCTCTGCCGTGTGTACGCGGCCTAAGAGTATTACTTCCTAGAAAATGATTAAAAGCCCCCCTACTGCAAGGAAAGGATTACAAGTGCTGTGTTATACTAAGTGATCTAAATGTCACTAAACATCAGTTTAAAATTCTATTATATTATGATGGCATTTTAAATATCAGTACAAGTAAAGGTCCTGTACAAGGAAAGGCACCACAAGCTGAGACCCAAGCACCCATCACTCTCCATGGCCCGTGAAAGGACTTCGGTATCCATTAAAAGGTGCCATGGTGATGGTAAATGTTCAGGGATTAGCCCCAAAGGTGGGAAAATCATGCCTGGTAACAAGATCATATTCAGAAAATGATGTTATGGTGACAAATGCCCCTTATGGTTTCTGCCCTTAGCGGAGGTTTTAATTCTGAAAGTATATAACAAAAATGTTACATATTGCAGAGCACCAATCCTTAAAGTGTTACTAAACCCAGGACCCTTCATTCACTATATCTGATCTCCCACAGTACACAGAACATGGAAATGCAAGTTTTCTAGTAAATATAAACTGCTAAATACCTTTTCAGCAGTATATAGCAGTCTTGTGATTTTTATCAGTTCCTGGTGAAGCTTGTAGGAGGAGTTTTCATACTGCACTGAGCTCTCCTATGAGGCGGCAGGGCTCCTGACCCCTGTCTGGACAGTGCCGATTAGCTCTGTGCTGATCACATGCACTCTAAGAAAGAAAAAAAACCTCTCTAGCAATACACACCAAACTGAGCATGTGCAGCCTGACTCCAAAGGCTCTGTCTTATCCAGAGCCCTTGGAGTAGGCTGCACATGCTCAGTTTGGTGTGTGTTAATAAAGGGCAGTTTTTTTTTTTTTTTGGGGGAGAGTGCCTGTGAACAGCACAGGACCAATCAGCACTGTCCAGACAGAGGGTCGGGGGTCCTAAGGAAAAGAGGGTCAACAATGCCCATTTGCACACCTCACTGTGCCCATTGCAGTTTCACTGTGCCACATGGTACTCACTGTGCCAATTGCAGTCTCACTGTGCCCAAATACATGCATTCTTGTCCATTTTTTTTAAAAGTCGGGCCTATCACGGAGGTCTTCTCATCCTCGGACTCAGCTTCCCAGCAGACACTGTGTTTAGTGTTTCGCCAATCACAGACATTCTTTCATCCTGGGACAAGAGGACGTCCATGATTGGCGGAACACTGAACACAGTGTCTGCTGGGAAACTGTCTGAGGATGAGAGAGCCTCCGTGATAGGCAGAACACAGTGTCAAATGCCTATCACGGAACGGAATGCCAGGAGGAAGCCGCAACTTTTAAAAAAATGGACGCCTGTCAAGAATGCAGGTACACTGACTCGAGTATAAGCTGAGGGGAGTATATACAGTAGTTTACAGTTTCAATTAACTAGAGAAGTTTTATGCCGCGTTCACGCGATCAGAATTTCCGACAAGAAAAGTTCGATGTGAGCTTTTGGTCGGAAATTCCAATCGTGTGTAGCCTCCATCGGACATTTTCTGTCGGAATTTCCAACAGCAAAAATTTGAGAGCTGGTTCTCAAATTTTCCGAAGGGAAAAGTTCTTGTCGGAAATTCCGAACGTCTGTATAGAATTCCGATGCACAACAATCCTACGCACGCTCGCAATCATTGAACTTTTCTCGGCTCGTCGTAGTGTTGTATGTCACCGCATTCGAAATTTCCACCAACATTTGTGTGAGCGTGTGTAGGCAACATAAGTTTGAGCCAACATTCAGTCGGAAGAAAAAAACACGGTTTTCTTGTTGGAAAGTCCGATCGTGTGTACGCGGCATTACCCTCCAGAGTCTCATTTAGAGGAACCCTCTCGCTTTCTGCCTACTTTTGTCCATAGACATAGGATCACTAGTGGCCGATTGTCAAGCTAGTGCTGGGGTGATACGACCACAGATATCAGTGCGCAGATTGTCTGAAAAAAATATCGGAAAGTCGTTGGTCAGATGCTACATCTCCAGTCTATAGCTTGCTGTCAGAATGGTAAAAAGCTACGTTGTGCAGAACCCAGAAAAATACTCAGCAATGTGACTCAACCTCTCCAACACATAATATTGTGGGTGTAAAATAAACCTGTAAAAAAAAAAAAAAAAGAAGATCTGTGCAGCTGTTTCTCTTTCGCTCTGACAAAAGCGCCAGTTTTCTATCAGCATGAAGAAGGTGTGTGAATTACAGAGGAGATGTCCCAGATTGCAATTGTTCAGGTGTTAGCGGCTGGAGTCTTTGTTGCTAGGGAAGAAATGTATTTTTTCTCCCGAGAGGGAATTTTGGCACAATGAGAAAGAGAGAGAATTGAGGCCATGGTTACACTACCTATCGTCTTGTAAAGTGTTACATAGGGTAATAGGCAACAATTGCACAGATCACAGCCCCGGCTCGCCATCCTAGAAAAGCAACAGAGAATATGCCTAGAGAAGCTGTATGAAAATGTCTTCAGCTCACAAGAGACCATTTACAGGAGCTGGACAGCGGAAAAGTGACACAATAAGCATTTGTTAAATCCAGGTAAACCTGCTCACCGAAAGCTTAATCACATAACAGCATTTTCCACCACGCTACAACGTCAGCGCGCTTTATACTACTGTATCACAATCATCTCAGTCTGGGGAAATTAACTTTAATAGGATGGACTTATAGAAAAAAAAAAAAAAAATCAGGAGAGATTTTACAGTGCGAATATAAAGATGAATATAGCCTGAGCAGTGCGTAATTCTTATCTGTCATATAAACGCTATAACAGATACTCAAAATAGATTTTCAAATAAAACGCAGCTCATAGTCTATAATAATAATAATTATTATTATGTTCCGAGTACAATTAACTAAAGTGACAATAAACCAGGGTGGATAAAAATGTGATGATTTTTTTTTTTTCATGAAAATAAAAATAAAAATTTAGATTTGATTTTTTTTACAATTTTTATCAAATTTATTTTAATAAAACACTTTTGGAGTAAAAATCTAAAAAAGATAGTTTTTCATTTAAGATACATCAATAATTTAGCTTATTCAGCATGAAATGGAGCTTAGTTATGTAGCATGAGGCTGTATATTCTACAATATTTCCATTTTTTGTAAAAATACATTTAATAAATCCAAGCTGAGCTAACATACACTGCATTGAGGCATTCGCACAATTTCACACTAACCATGAGATAAAACATAGTTCAGGAATATTCCTTTATCCCATTATTTTGCAAATCTATGTACACTACCAACTATATGATTTAGGCTCCATTCAGAGCTAGGCGTTTTGTTGCCCTACGCCCGACGCAGCAGCAGCCTGTGATACGCTAGAGGGGCGAATTTACATTGTCGGCTATGGAGATGGTTCACATCTCTACGCCGAACGCTGAAACGCCGTACGCCTGAAGCCTGAAACAAGTCCCGGACCCTTTTTTTCAGGCGTATTCGGCGTTCGGCCATAGCCGACAGTGTAAAATTCTGCCCACCAGCAAAAAAACAATAGGCGTTTTGTCGCCGCAAATCGCGGGGACAAAACGCCTATTGCATGTCGCCCGAATACACCGCTGCCACCGACGCCTAGGTCTGAATGGAGCCTAAATCAGTTCTGATATTGCTGTTTTACTAACGTGACAGCTTATTATTCTAAATAGGAAACCTTTGTTTGCAAATATTAAATATTCTAACTACCAGCAAGAATAAGTCCTTACATTTAAAGAGCACCTGTCATTTCAGATCCATCATGGCAGTGCTTGTTAGCGGGCATCCACTCACCTGCTGTCACCACATTCCTCACCTTTTTGTGTGTCACTGCCGCATTACCAGCCGTCCCATTAAAGTGAATGGGACTGTCGGTGAGTCAACAGCGGGTCAGAGAAGGAGCCGCTGCAGGAAAGAGATGACAGTTGCGTTTTAAAAATTATGATTCAAATCAAGTTGATTTAAATCATGCCTTTTTACAAGCGATTTAAAATCGACTTGATTTAAATTAAATCCACCGTGCATTAAGCTTTATTATTCTTCTTCAAAAATAATCCATAAACATCCAATACATAAAGTGGTTCTAAAAGCAGAAGGTTTTAATCTAAATGCATTAAGGTACAGGTAGAAAAACTTCTGGGTGCAGCTGCCCCTCATTGGCTCACATAGCAGTGGGAGCCATACAAGACTTCCTGTGTATGGTTGAGTATTGCCTCCTGAACACCTCCAACGCCCATTCAACTGCCTCTGAAAGGGTTCCATCACGGGGCAACCACAATCAAATTGGATTGATAGATACTGTAGATCAATTTAAAGGGGTTGTAAAGGTTTGTTTTTTATTTTCTAAATAGGTTCCTTAAATCTAGTGCATTGTTGGTTCCCTTACCTTTTCCTTCAAATTCCTTTCCAAATGTTTTTTTTCTTTGTTTTCTTTGTCCGAATTTCTCACTTCCTGTTCCTCCTCAGTAAGTTTGCCCCCATCATTCAAGCTGTTCTGGCTGGGGTTAGTGAGTGTGCTTGCCCCCTCCCTTGGATCTACATCCCTGCGGGACACTCCTATTTAGAAAATAAAAAACTAACCTTTACAACTACTTTAACCACTTAACCCCGGATCATATCGCTGCCCAAAGACCAGCGCACTTTTTGCGATTTGGCACTGCGTCACTTTAACTGACAATTGCGCGGTTGTGCGACGTGGCTCCCAAACAAAATTGGCATCCTTTTTTCCCCCACAAATAGAGCTTTCTTTTGGTGGTATTTGATCACCTCTACGGTTTTTAGTTTTTGCGCTATAAACAAAAATAGAGCGACAATTTTGAAAAAAAATAATATTTTTTACTTTTTCCTATAATAAATATCCCCCAAAAATAAATAAAAAAACAATTGTTTTCCTCAGTTTAGGCCGATACATATTCTTCTACATATTTTTCATTAAAAAAAAACAAAAAAAAACCACAATAAGCGTTTATTGATTGGTTTGCGCAAAAGTTATAGCGTTTACAAAATAGGGGGTCGTTTTATGGCATTTTTATAAAAAAAATATTTTCACTAGTAATGTCGGCTATCAGCGATTTTTTCGGTACTGCGACATTATGGCGGACACATCGGACACTTGACACATTTTTGGGACCATTGGCAATTTTTATAGCGATCAGTGCTATAAAAATGCATTAATTACTATAAAAATGCCACTGGCAGTGAAGGGGTTAACACTAGGGGACGGGGAAGGGATTAAGTATGTTCCTGGGTGTGTTCTAACTGTATGGGGGGGTGGACTCACTAGGGGAAATCACTGATCTTCTGTTCATACATTGTATGAACAGAAGATCAGCATTTCTCTCCCGGTCCTCGCTCTGTAACGAGCGATTGCGTGTGCCCGGCGGCGATCGTGCCCGCCGGGCACGGGAGTCAGGGGCGAGTGGGGGGCGCGCGTGCCCCTAGTGGTCGATAAGAGAGCCAACGTAGAGCTAGGGGCTCTCGCCCAGGGAAGCCAGCAGGATTATATAAACTTTAAACCGTTATGAGAGAATGAGACGTTGCAGGGGCAGGAACTGACACAGGGGCAGACAGGCAGGGAGGGGAGGAGGACACAGGAGTACATAGGAGGACAGGAGAGCTGTGGCTGATGGAAGCATGTAAACTGACCAGTGTCAGGCTCAGCAGCCATGATAAACTGTGGTCAGTTTACCGGGGGGGAGGGGAGAAACTGGCAGGATTAGCCAGGTATTTCAGGTGATACATGGGACTAAATGACACAACACAAGCACTGTACTGTATAACATGCTTTAAAGGAGCAGGATGCAATTTTTTTAAAGTTAAGCGCTTTAAGGCCCCTTTTCACACTGGCAGAGTCTGCCAGCAGATCTACCTGCTCAGCAGGGGAACTCTCCACTGATCCCCGATGAGCAGGCAGCTGTCGGATGAAAACGGACCATCTGTCCATTTCCATCCGATCGTCATACAATCCGATCCGTCAAAAGGATGGGGAATGGATCCCCAGTTTTTAGCGGACAGGATTGGACATACACATGTTTATTAACATCTGCCGCTCCATAAAGAGCAATGGATGGTCCAAACAGGTCCGCCTGAAAAACTGACAGGCCAACCCGATGGGTCCGACAGTGTGAAAGCGGGGCATAGGGAGAATTATAGAAATTATATAAAGTTGATAAGGAGAGTAAAGTTCCGCTTTAAAGCATCCCAAGTTTAATGTGATTACATTTGTATGCAGAAGTTGAACAGAAGACGAGATGCTAACCTAAGCAGAAGTCCAGAGACACTCACTAGCCATGATTGATTTCCTCTCATTTAGCCCTCGGGCAGAACAAGAAGTCTGGCCGTGTATCACTAGTATGAGACTTCACTTTATTGGGGAAAAGATGAAAATACACATTACTACAGACTCAGAGCAAAGGTTCCATTATTTCACATTAATCCATTTATAAACCTCAACTCATTTCACTTTACCAATCAGATAAAACGTTTCTATTGCGACGTTTGTGAGATTACGATAAATACCAGATGTTACAGCATGGGAGACCTGACATCAGTGAAAGTATTTAAAGCATGTCCTGTGTAGAGAAGGGAGATCTATGGGCACTAGATGGGCACAAGAGGTTGGCACGCATTTACAAATGATCTGATTGTTTAACGCACTCTACACACATCATCCTGGCTGGGCAGCACATATTTCTGGATAGACACAGGAGAATCAGTCTACCTATAAAGCACATTACCTGCCATTTAAATGCTATTTAACCTGTCACAGGATTTTTATGTCTGTCTATGCAGTCCTCAGATTTTTACAGCTCTGCCACACAGAACAGTCCTGCATGGTTGGGAAGGGAAACTGTGCTGCATTTGCACTGTGGTTTGACAAGTCCTGCATGCTGCATCTTTGGTGTCAATGGGAACCGCAACAAAAATGCACCCAGTGTGCATTTTAGGTGCCGTTTTGCTTGTGGTTGAGGAGCAGCATCCTCAGCAACCTTTGAATAGCTGTTAACAATAAGTGGGGATCTAAACAGTACCCCCCCCCCCCCCCCACACACACACACACACAGCCTCCTCTCCCGTTGGTGCTCACCAGTAGCTCAGTCCAGCCTTCCCCACCTCCCCTTTGGTGCTCCCTGCTGTCTCTCCGCCTCCTCCCCCGTCTGGTGGTAGTACTGCTCCTGAGCATGCTAACTACAGGGGAAGCATTATCCCTGTTAAGGACGCTGTCGGGTTCTAGCTCCATAACAACCACCTGCCCGTGTCCTTAAAGCGGAGGTTCACCCAAAAATCAACTATCTGCCATTAGATCCAGCATACTGCTGACATCTGCAGTATGCTGTTTTTTTTTTGTACTTATCGTTTTATCAGGCTTTGTTATCCGGCTCCGAGCGGGGATTCCTGCGGGAAATAGGCGTTCCTAAGACAAGCGGAGTTGATTGACGGGCTGGTAAAGCGTGTCACGCCTTCCGAAAATACCCGAAGTGACACTCGGGTGTTTACGGCGCTATATGGCGCCTGCGCCTGTCATGTAGAGCTGACTGCGCAGGCGCCGTAAATTGCCGAGTGTCACTTTGGGTATTTTTGGAAGGCGTGACGTGCTTTACCAGCCCGTCAATCAACTCCGTTTGTCTTAGGAACGCCTATTTCCCGCAGGAATCCCCGCTCTGAGCCGGATAACAAAGCCTGATAAAACGATAAGTACAAAAAAAAAAAAAACAGCATACTGCAGATGTCAGCAGTATGCTGGATCTAATGGCAGATAGTTGATTCTTGGGTGAACCTCGGCTTTAAAAATCAAAGAATAGCTGAATGTTAAAGTGGAGCTCCACTCAAATGGGGAAGTTCCGGCTTTAAGGTCTCGTTTCCCGCACCTCTGCCATTAATCAGGACACCTGGCGGATTCCGACTTGGAAGTCGTGATGACGCGCTTCCCCAACTGATGGCAGTGACATCAGTGGAGAGCAGACTTCAGACCACTCTCCGCTGAATACAGGTCACAGGAGTGCCAAACGAATAGCACTCCTGTGACCCTGAGGAGAAGCCCAGCCGAAAACGCTCAGGCTGGACTTCTCCTTTAACATTACATATCCATTTGTTCATCCTTAAAGCGGAGGTTCACCCTAAATATAAGCCCTCCCATGTGATTCAGCATACTGGCGTCAGCGCCAGTATGCTGTTTTTTTTTTTAATCCATGTACTTACTGTATTATGCAGAATTTTATTTTTTTTACCCCGCGGTGGACGGCGCCAGTATAGCGCGTCACATCTTACGAAAGTACCCGAAAAGGACTCGGGTAATCTCGGCGAAAATGCGGCGCCTGCGCACAGACCTAGGAGCTGACTGCGCAGGCGCCGTGTTTCTCCGAGTCCTATTTCGGCGTTTTTCGGAGGGCGTGACGCGCCATAGCCGTAGGACTCGGAGAAATACGGCGCCTGCGCAGTCAGCTCCTAGGTCTGTGCGCAGGCGCCGCATTTTCGACGAGATTACCCGAGTCCTTTTCGGGTACTTTCGTAAGATGTGACGCGCTATACTGGCGCCGTCCACCGCTGGGTAAAAAAAATAAAATTCTGCATAATACAGTAAGTACATGGATTAAAAAAAAAAAAAAACAGCATACTGGCGCTGACGCCAGTATGCTGGATCACATGGGAGGGCTTATATTTAGGGTGAACCTCCGCTTTAATGATCTAATGTCAAAGCAGAAAGACGTACACATTATGTGAATGGTTTTATCGGGCAAATCAAGTTAGACCACAGATCATATTTTCCTATATGCTCTTAACAAATGGAGAGCCAGGGAACATGGAGAAGGTGAGTATCAGTGGGGGGGAAGTAGATGTCACTTGGGCTTTAAATAGGCAAAGTGACGCATTTGGAGCAGTGTTAAAATATGGCTGAAACTAAAACAATTCAGATGTCTAAAATACGACTAAAGCTAAAGCAATTCAGGTGACTAAAATACGACCACAACTAAAACAATTCAGGTGACTAAAATACGACTAAAGCAATTCAGGTGACTAAAATACGACCAAAACTAAAACAATTAAGGTGACTAAAATTCATCTAAAACTAAACTGGCATTTTAGTCAAAAGACTATTACTAAAACTAAATCGAAATTTGATGACAGAATATATATGACAGAATATATGCAAACAATAGTCAAAAAAACAACTAAAACAGATATTACAAAACAAAACACATTGGCTCTTTTTTCATTGCTATATTTCTTTATACGAGAATTTGAAGACAACAATGCAATCATTTCAAGGTTGGATTTAAAAATGGACAGCATCATAAACATATTTAGTATTAAACAGTGCAATGTTTTCTACACATATCGGCCCGAAGGTCACATTGACACTTACGCTTTTTTTTTTTTTGCCACACAGCAATAACACAGGTTATCCATTGAATTAAATGGGGCTACTTCACATCCGTGTTTTGTTGTCTGTTTGCACCAGTGTGTGTTATAGGGCCTACTGGTGGCAATGGCAACACATAAAAACACACAATTGTAGATAACACATAAAAACCCATTAAAATGAGCAGGAAAAGGTGTGGAGTCACTGTACAGGAAAGAGGAACTTGGATTATTTCCAAAATAAGGACAGCACTTCCAAAAGAGGGAAAAAATTGAATATATTCTCAAATATCTGTCCACTCATTCCTATGTGCAGTTTCAAAAATCCACTACTGATATAATAGAGGCAGGCATGGATCCAAGTGGTGTATATTCAATGGAGATGTTGGAAGATCTTCGCTGCTGATCGCTGGTAAAACCTCCGGGAAAAATTGTGTTGACAAATGATTTCTAAAGAATGTGTCGTATGGTGTTTAAAGTGGCGGTTCTGCGGGAAAAACGTTTTTTTTTCTTCTGACATTCGGGCGCTGTTTGTATATCTAATCTTACACTCACCTGTCCCGTTCTTGCAGCCACATTTGTCCCGACTTGAATCAAAATGACGTTTTATAAAACCCAGCGATGGACGTTTCCATCTTTAGTGTGGGCACTGCTTAAGCCCACCTGTCTATACATCCGGGATGCGGTGAATGCTGTCCCAGCATTCACCGCTCTATCCCGCGCATGGCAGGTGTTGACGGCGAGCCGCGCCGTCAACACTTCAGTTGCCATCGCAACGGCCGGCGTCATAATGACCCGCCCTGTTGTGAAGACGCAACCCATATGTTTCCTCACAGCGATCGCGTGATCTCGCGGGATTTGAGCAGAACGCGTCTCCTGGGGACATCAGGACTGAGTCCCAGGAGACATAGCGCCGTCGGGGGAAAATCTATATACACGCCCATTCCCCCGCGGTGGAATCTGATTGACAGGGCAGATAGCAAAGAAGAAAAGGGGTAAGGCTAAACCAAAAAAAAAAAAAAAATACGTATTTGTTATGTTGAATGCAACGCTGTGTTATTGCCATGAAGTCATATATTAGGGTGAACCTCCGCTTTAATTTATTAAAGGGGTTGTAAAGGTACAATTTGTTTCCCTAAATAGCTTCCTTTACCTTAGAGCAGTCCTCCTTCACATATCTCATCCTTCCATTTTGCTTTTAAATGTCCTTATTTCTTCTGAGAAATCCTCACTTCCTGTCTGTAACTCCACACAGTAATGCAAGGCTTTCTCCCTGGTGTGGAGTGTAGTGCTCCCCCCCTCCCTTGGACTACAGGAGAGTCAGGACACCTACTAACACACACCTCCTTTCTCTATCTGCAACGTAGAAAGCGTCCCGACTCTCCTGTAGTCCAAGGGAGGGGGCGAGCATGCCCCTCCACACCAGGGAGAAAGCCTTGCATTACTGTGTAGAGTTACAGAGAGAAGAACAGGAAGTGAGGATTTCTCAGAAGAAATAAGGACATTTAAAAGCAAAAATGGAAGGATGAGGTAAGTGCAGGACTGCACTATGGTAAAGGAAGCTATTTAGGAGGAAAAAAAAATTTACCTTTACAACCCCTTTAAAATAAAATATACTGCATGAGTAATGATCAGTGTCCTGACCGTTCTTACAAACATCCAACATCTCCAGGGAACAAACACTGCTGCCTTAAAGCCTCGTACACAGATCGGATTTTCAGCGGACAATTTAGTAGGACTTTTGTCCTAAGGGTGTTGGCCGTGAACTTGTCTTGTATACAAACGGCAAAGAATTGTTGGCCAACAAACAGAAAACTATGTGTTTATTTGGCTCTTTACGACCACCCTTTGGGCAACTTCTGCCAATGTTGTGTTATGGTGAGCATTGATTCTGAGCATGCGTGTTTGTACTTTTGAATTTTTTCAGACAGACTTAATCCAACAACACGCTTTTGTTGGCGGACAATATTAAAGAATGCTATCCCACATTTGTCCGCGGAAAATCTGACAACAAACGGTCGGATTTTCCGACAACAGCCTGCTGTCACACAATTCCCGGTGGATAATCCGATCATGTGTACGAGGCTTTAGACCCATGGTAACCTCAACTAATATTGCTTTGTTTTTGTTTTGTTTTTGGAACTCCACACAATTAACCTTATCATCCACATGTCCTTCAAGTGGACCTAGGAATGGGCACTCTGTTACACCAAGACAGACCACCCAAGATTCTGCCTCTGACAGTCAATTATCTCCACAAGTGCTGAAGCAAAGGTTGCCTCCACCATTTTCTGTGGTAATCCATAACCTTACTATATGTAAATTACAAAACCAATCCTTTGTCTCTTTATTGACAACACTGCTATTTTTTGTCAGAAAAACTTTATTAGGGTCGTACAATCATACAGGTTCCAGAACTAACCAGATATCCAAACACCTCTGTTGCATATGATTACAACATTACAAACACTCTACCAATATTCAATTCCAGTCCAAAATGAATAAAATTGATACCCGCCGTTCCGAATCCAATTTCTCCCCCAAAGTTTAAATCAACCAGCTGCAAAAATTAGCATACAAATTTCATTGATTTGGATTTCACAAATATTTCAACAAATAACGTGCAGAGACCAACAACACATTTACCCCAGCAACCTATCCATGACCAGTTCCATGGGGGTCCAGGAATATCTAACCATCTACCCCATACTGTTTATAATTTGAACAGGCATCCTCTATGTTGGTGGATAACCCATTCAAAGTGGGTAGTGGTGCCCATATGAGTTACCCATTCTCCAAGGGTGGGAACGGAAGCAGCGTTCAAGTAAAGCAAGATGACTCTGATGGCCTGAAACAGGTCACTGACTACCGCTTTCATCAGTCATTGTCTTATCTTTCCATCTATTAAATCTTCTTCCCTTGTTGTTTTCATTTTGGATAGTACATTTTTTTTCTGTCAGTAAATACCTTATACCGCCCACTTCCTGTTTCTTGATGGGTAAAAAGCCTAGGCTTATAACATCATGCACAACTCTCTCTTTAAGGCCCCTTTCACACTGGGGCGGGAGTCGCGGTGGCGGTATAGCGCCGCTAAAAATAGCGGCGATATACCGTCGAATTTGCTGCGGGATTCGGCCACTAGCGGTACAGTATTAACCCCCACTAGCGGCCGATAAATGGTTAATACCGCCCGCAATGCGCCTCTGTAGAGGCGCATTGCGGGCAGTATTGCCGCGGTTTCCCATTGTTTTAAATGGGAAGGAGCGGTATACATGCCGCTCCTCTCACTGCTCCAAAGATGCTGCTGGCAGGAGATTTTTTTCTCTCCCGCCAGCGCATCGCCTCAGTGTGAAAGCCCTCGGGATTTCACATTGAGTATGCAGTGCAGGAGTTTTTTAGGTGGTATAGCAGCGCTATTTTTAGCGATGTACCGCCTGAAAAACTCCTCAGTGTGAAAGAGGTCTAACTCTCGTGAAAGTTTGCCAGAAAAGGAGGGGGCGAGTCATAAGAGGACCAATGAGAGCTGCGGAGCTAAAGGTGTGCCTCTGTGGGTCTATGAAAATCCAGGAAGTGAACAGGCAGCAGCTTCAGCTGCCCACAGTTCAAATGGTTGCAGCCAGACTTAGTGGAGGGAGATTTCTGCAGCATATTTGGCAAGTACAGGATTACAGTACAGTGGAACCTCGGATTGCAAGTAACGCGCTTAACAAGCGCATCGCAATACGAGCAGCTTTTTTTTTTAAATCCTGACTCGGGTTGCGAGTGTTGTCTCGCAACACGAGCAAGATTCAAGCCTCTGCTGTGTGCAGTACCGCATTTGGCTATATGTGCGGGGGCGCCAGTGATACTTGGAGCCGTACGGAAACACTCAGAACTACTCCGTTCCCAATTGTTTCCGAGCCTTTCTGAGTGCATCCGAGTTTTTTCCGAGTCCCTCTGGTGCCCCCCATTGACTTCTATGGGGAAACTTGCTTTGATATGCAAGTGCTTTGGATTACAGGCATTCTCCTGGAATGGATTATGCTTGTTATCCAAGGTTCCACTGTGTATATATATATATATATATAAAATATTATGCAAAATGGTCTGAGGGAAGCTTCATATTGGCAAAGATGTTTTTAATAAATGCATATGAGATTACCTCATCTAGTATACCTAATAAACAGCATTTGGGGTCCAGGTGTGTAGTGCACTGAAATGCTTCATTAATGGTAAAAAAAGTATGTAACTTTGGACAGCGCCATAGCATATGAATAAGATCTCCATGGTCCCTGCTTTAGGACAGACGGGGTCCTAAATTTAGGAAGAGTATAGTGTACGCTCAACAAGATGTACAGTTGGAAAAGGCAGGGCTGTCTTAATGAGGGGGCACACCTGGGCACTGCCCAGGGGCCCCAGCTGCATTGGGGGGGCCCCTAAAGCAGCTGGTCCTTGAGCCCACACTGCGCCAAAATTGGGGGCCCCATGATTGCACTGAGAGTGATGGATACACAGGGGAGGCAGTCTGCCTCCTACCCACTTGATGTCGGTTTACCTGCACTGTCATCATTGTAGGGGCCCCAAAGCATTACTTTGCCCAGGGGCCCATGATGCTATTTAGACGGCCCTGGGAAAAGGCGCTGAGAGGTATTTAGGGAACCATTATGCATCAGGCGGTCCTCCAATGCCATCTCCCATTGCTCCTTGTCCCTGTTCCATTGCTGGCAACACTGCTACCAATATTAATGTTATCACACCATAAGGACTCTCCCCTCTTCCTCTCATTTCTTATTATTCGAGGTTCCTCTCCTCCCATTATTTTACATGATCTTAGGAAGAATATTTGAAACCCAATACCAATTCTTACGATGAAGCAGGAAAAATAAATAAAAAGTCTATATCAATAAAAGAAATAAACTTTTGGACTGAAAGAGTTCCACTTAGGAGGGCCAAGCATTGGCATTCTTCAAAGCACCCCTAGGCTGTCCGTAGAGGGCAGCCAGACGTGTAGAGCCTCAGGGCAGCATATCTTCCAAGCATTGCAGAGCACTCTATGAATTTGCAAGGTTGGCTCTGCCAACTTAGCAAGTTTATGTCTACGGAGAGAGGAGGAGGAACCAGAGAGCAGCACGGGCAGACAGTCTGCAGCAAACAAGGAGCCTTATGAGGAAAGAATCTTTATCACAGCCAGAAACCGAGCTTCATTTTCACTTAGGGGTGTACTCACTTTTGTTGCCAGCAGTTTAGACATTAATGGCTGTGTGTTGAGTTATTTTGAGGGGACAGCAAATTTACACTGTGAGATACTGTAGGTAGACATTGCTGAATCCAACTTCAGTGATCTAGTGACTTTAATACTTTATTGAATACAGACCTGGACACGTTTACATGCTTGTTCTGGGTCAGAGTCCAAAGTCTAATGCCCCGTGCACACAATCGGAAATTCACGGACTTACAGAGAAAAACCTTAGTCCGTTCCGCCCCCTTGCTGTGAGTGACAGGTTATTTACATATGTCATGCACTAGCCTGGAGACGGGCATTATTTTTTAATTCCCACCCCCACTCCTTTTCTGAAATCATGTGGTTACTTTTCTGGATTTTGACTGGATGTTGGTGATCATAGCAGAATTTAGTGTAAGGCTCCGTACACACGGCAGAGAACCTCGACGGGCAGAACACATCGTTCCGCCCGTCGAGGTTCTCTGCCGGCCGTCAGAATCGGCGACCCGCCCGTCGGGAAAGGCAACCAGCCATTCATCCCGACGGGCCGTCGAGCAAATAGAGAACCTTTTTCCCGACGGGCGGGGCTCGCGGAGAGCGTACACACGGCCGAGGTTCTCGGCAGAATGTGGCTCCCAGCGAGGTTCTCGCTGGTTTCTGCCGAGAACCTCGGCCGTGTGTACGGGGCTTAAGGAATACATAGGAAAAAATGCATGTTGACAAGGGCAGTGTAGAGGCGGGCGGGGAGTCTACTGACATCACGACTCCACCCACCGAGCTCCAGACAACAGACCCACCCACAGAATCTGCAGTTTTTCAGTTCTTATAACAGACAGAGAGGAGACATTTGACAGGTAAGGATACATGCAGGAGGCATCTATATCCTTATAGATCAGCACTATGGCAGCAGTTTAGAAAGGATGAGAGGGGGTTTACATCCACTTTAACCCTTGCAGTGTGAGAGGAGTCCCACTGTAAGGGAAAACGTTTTTCCCTCCCAAAGTCCAACTTTAAGGGCCAGTTGACACCGGAACGCAGTGCAGGAAACCCACGCTTTTTTGCATTTCCCACATCATGTTCCAAATACACTGCACTTGTGATCTGCAGCGGGTGTCAGTGTTAACTACACCCCAAATGCAGGTCACAAATGCAATCCGGTTGCTGTGTGTTTTGTAAAACAGTACATACACTACCTTTGGTGTGGTATGGCCCAGTTTCAACCCATTCAAATGAATAGACAGAAATTGCACTGCACCCAATCGCATGTGAATCGCAGAGGAACGCACAGCATGGTTCTTGTTGCGAATCGGCTCTAAAGGGTTAATTCTCCTTTTTAGAAGAAATTAAAAGACGAAAAATAAGGATTAAAGCTGAACTCCTGGATAGGAAAATGTTGTCTAACTACAAGAGTCATGTGCATTCATGCTGGAATCTTGGTGTACTTTGTGCATTTTTTCCAGATCTGTGCGGTAATCCGGAGGATAACTTTGCCTCTGTGCAGGAGCTTAGAGTGGTTGAAAAGGCAGGACATTTGTTATCTTAATGCATGCTCTATAAAAAGGTACAACATGTCCCAGCAGTTGTATAGCCCCCTAATCCCCCCTCCCCCCTTATACTTACCTATTTCGATTCAGCAATTCGCTCTCTCCTCACAGGACACAGAGGCAGCAGCGGGAGCCCCTGCTGTCAATCAAATCCTGTGAGGAGAGAGCAGGTGGTGGGGCTGAGCCGGGCTGTGTGCATCTAGGGACACACACAGCCTGACTCGGAAGCAAGTCTGCTGGTGCGCTACCATAGGAAGTGGCTTCTTATGGGGGCACATAGAAAAGAGGTGGAGCTAAGAGTGCTGGTGAGGGACCCCAGAAGAGGAGGTTCAGGGCCATTGCACAGAGCAAGTACGTTTAACCACAGTAAGGCTGGGTTCACATATGGACACGCATCGGCTCGCAGGAGTACAGTGCATCCTCGTTTACCGCTTCAAGTCCGATTTCCTGAAATAGACCAAAAGACACGCAGGACCTCTGTGCAGATCGCACCGGAGCCTCAGTGGAAATGTGTGAGCTAATTCCATACAGAGCCAGTCACAATCTCCTGCTGTGCGAATTGGATGCAGTGAAAAATCACATCCAATTCGCACTAGTGTGAACCAAGCCTTAACCCTTCTGAAAAAAAAAAAAAAAAACTTAAAGGGGTTGTAAAGGTAAAACAAAAATCCCTAAATAGCTTCCTTTACCTCAGTGCAGTCCTCCTTCACTTACCTCATCCTTCCATTTTTCTTTTAAATGTCCTTATTTCTTCTGAGAAATCCTCACTTCCTGTTCTTCTGTCTGTAACTCCACACAGTAATGCGAGGCTTTCTCCCTGGAGTGGAGTGTCGTGCTCACCCCCTCCCCTGGACTACGGGAGAGTCAGGACGGTCACTAACACGCAGCTCCTTTATCTGCAACGTAGAGAGCGTCCCAGGGCTGGACTGGGACAGAAATTTGGCCCTGGACTTCATCTAGACTGGCCCACTTTGACAGGTCTCTCCCATGGTGGCCAGACAACTCTTGCACCCCCCCTGCCACCCAAGCCCCCTTTTCCCCTTTACTATCCACTAGCCGTTCTACCCATACCCACCTCCCAGTACCGTCCCTTGGTTCCTACCCATACCCACCTCCCAGTACCATACCCAGACTGGTACTGATACTCTTGTAGGCAGTACCAGTGGGGCAGCTAGACATTACTTCACCCGGGAAAAGAATCAGTTCCGTGCCCCCCTTATGGGACAAGATTTGGCAGAAGTGAGAAACTCCCAGGCCATAGCTGTTAAGTCAGCTGTCTGTCTCCTCCCCCATGCTCCTCTGTCATCGTCACTGCTCCTCTGGTCCTCCCCCTGTTGGAAGGGAGAGACAGAGGAGCGAAGGGGGCGGCGGTCCACTGTAACTGAAGCTGGCCCACTGAGCCATCAGCCCACCGGGAACCTCCCGGTAGTCCCAATGGCCAGTCCAACCCTGGAGCGTCCTGACTCTCCTGTAGTCCAAGGGAGGGGGCGAGCATGACACTCCACACCAGGGAGAAAGCCTCGCATTACTATGTGGAGTTACAGACAGAAGAACAGGAAGTGAGGATTTCTCAGAAGAAACAAGGACATTTAAAAGCAAAATCGAAGGATGAGGTAAGTGAAGGAGGATTTTTTTTTACCTTTACAACCCCTTTAACCACAGCCCCACAAAACCCCTCCCCTAGTCACACCCTTCAAATCACATCAAGGAGTGGGTGTGGTCAGTCAAATTTCACGAAAAAAGTAAGGGGGTCTTAAAGAGGCATTAAATACCAGGATTGCATTACATACAGAGTGCAGAGCTGTGACTTGTAAACACAGAAACCAGACTTCTGTATTTACAGGTGATTGTGGTGAGCAGGCACCAAAGGGTCTGAGCCAGAGGTGGTGGAACTCAGTTCCACCAAGTTCCCCCTGAAAAAAGGCCCTGGGTGTAACATGTTCAAAAGGTGAATCTATCCCTGCATGGGTACTCGACCTGTGGCCCTCCTTGCAATGCCTTGTGGGATTTTGTAGTTTCACAACAGCTGAAGGCCACAAGTTGAGCACCAATGCTAATGCAACAAAGACCGCTCACTGCTGCTCTCTACCCTTGTGCAGGGTGACTGGTCTTGCTCCACCCCCTCCTGTAGTTTTCTACAGATAGCGTGTAGTAGGTGGAGCCTGCCAGGCCCCTCCCACAGCTCTGCTCTCTGCACAGGCTATGTACAGCACAGCGATGATGTCCCCACTACTTTTACAAGGTAACAACTTGATCTGCAGACTCACATTGTGCACACAAAGTCGACTGAAACCTTTGTGGCTATTGAGGAATGTATTTAAATGTACGTTTTCGTGCCCAGAGCTCAGCCTTTTACAACGGAAAACACTGGGCAATGCAGCACAGAAAGTTTGACGTCGGCCTCAGAGCCGGCCAACATAAATGTTTCCGTAAGTCAGATGAGTTTTGGCAGCCGCCTTCCCCCCCTGATCTGCGGCAGGGTATACACCTCAGCCACCCCCCCTTCGTGAGCACCCCGGGACCAGCAGCTGCCACATCTCATCTTACAGGAGGAGAAAGCAAATCCTTTCTGTGGTTTTCGCACACTCGGGGTCGAAGATTTAACCCCTTAGTTGCAGCATCACTGTGCCACACGCTGCGGGTCAAGTCAGTCCAACAGAAGAGGGGGGGGGGATAAACCGGCTCAGCTGTGCGTCTTCCCACTCATTTCATCAGCACCTCTCATTGGAACACTTGATTATCACTTGTTAATCATACTGCTAATACAGCACCAGCAATTCCCCCGGGGGGGTGCGCTTCTGATCACTGCACAGGCTATGTGTTGCAGGTACCCACTGCATCAAAGGGGGATGCTGGCTACAGCGCCTGGAGAACACAACAAAAGAATCCAATTAGGAATGACGGCTTCCCAGTGTACCGGGTGCCAATCAATAGAGGGTGGGGGGGGGGGGGTCATTTATCGCTGGGTGTCCCAGCCTGGCTCTGCCAGTCTTATGCAATCAGCTGGACACTTTGCCATAGGAGATGCATGCATGCCCAGCACACCTCCAGCACAATGATGCTTCTTCTATGTGCTGCAGCTCTGGCTCCAGTGCATGCTTCTGTCCTGGAGATTCCTGTCCTGGAGATTCATTCCTGCCCTGGAGATTCCAAGGATCCATAGAACTTTGCAATGCACCAAGCCAGGCTGATGACAATGTGTGCCCCATGTATGTTGCCACTGTACCCTCTAAAGTTCACTCAGACCATGCACAGTCCTCATTCAGGACTGTCACATCTTATTTGGAACAAAGCCCAGCTGTGACTACAGACAGGAAGATAGGTGACTGTTTTATCCATTTGATGAGAGCAGCCCAGCCCAATGTCACAGAACCCCCCATGACATCAATCAGCCTCCCCACCCCCACAGAGAAAAGTTCACTCACCCCAGTGTCTGCAGTCCTCAGAGCTTAATGCATGTCCTAGCAGAAGTGTCCAGTGTCCTGGTCTCCTAATACAAGAGGTGACAGTCCCCCTCCTCCTTCCTCTCCTATCACTGCTGCTGCTCACACTCTCCTGCCAGGGCTCCGCTGCAGCTCAGCCCAGACTATGGTTACCGGGGAAACCCACACACCCGCCCCCTCCCACTCTACAATGCCTCCGTGCGTTTGACTGACAGCGACCAACAGCCAATCAGCGTGTCCCGGGGCGCTGTGGGCTGCTCCTGCAGTAGCTGTAGCCTGGTGAAGTGACAGGTTAGGGCTCAGAGGAGCGGTCATTGACTTCTGTGATGTCATCTGTTATGGTGCATGCCTTCCCTGCCTCTACACTACATATCTACCTGAATGCATGGTGACAGTGGGCAGCCTATGGAGAGATTGTTCACATTGTACAAAGCTGAGCATTTCTAGGATCTATCCATTCATAGACATGAGCTGCACACAGTCAGGGTTATATGTGCCTTAATACTCAGCGCTTAGCCATGACAGCTGGGGGGAAATTGATTTTTCTTCTTAGATGGTGTAGGCAGCCATGCAGGACCACTGGGTTAGTAATGGGGGATGGGAATGGAAAAGGCTAACATGTCTGCTTTATTACCACCATCTTCTTCTAAGGCTTCACGCTTTGATATTTCACAAGCGAGCACAAAATTGTGCAATTTCGTGCTTGTATACAAATTGCGTAAAAAAAAAAAAAATTGCGCTTGTAATGCTATTTATTGTTACATGGGAACTAGAGTTTAGCTGTCACAAGCTGCGCTTTGTTGTAAAAGACGCTTTGTTCCAAAAGAGACATACAATGTCTCTTCTGCAATAAAATACACTTACCTGCCTGCTCGCTGTCCTGTCCGGCATGCATAGCCATGTGCACAGGGTGTGGCGGTGTGCCTGGGCACACCCTAATAAACCTGTTCAGTGCAGATTCCCCCTGCCTGACACCAGTCTCTGCCCTACTTACATTGTCCACTGCTCTACTGACACCAGTCTCTGCCCTACTTACATTGTCCACTGCTCTACTGACACCAGTCTCTGCCCTACTTACATTGTCCACTGCTCTACTGACAAAGTCCACTGCTCTACTGATACCGCCCTCTGCCCTACTTACATTGTCCTCTGCTCTACTGGCACTATCCTCTGCCCTACTGACAAAGTCCACTGCTCTACTGACGCTGTCCTCTGCTCTACTGACACAGTCCTCTGCTGACAAAGTCCACTGCTCTACTGGCACCGTCCTCTGTCCTACTGGCACCATCCTCTGCTCTACTGGCACCGTCCTCTGCCCTACTGACAAAGTCCACTGCTCTACTGACACCGTCCTCTGCTCTACTGACACCGGGCTCTGACCTACTGACAAAGTCCACTGCTCTACTGACACCGTCCTCTGCCCTACTGACAAAGTCCACTGCTTTACTGACACTGTCCTCTGCCCTACTGACACTGTCCTCTGCTCTACTGACACTGTCCTCTGCTCTACTGACACTGTCCTCTGCCCTACTGACACCGTCCTCTGCCCTACTGACACCGTCCTCTGCCCTACTGAAACTGTTCTCTGCCCTACTGTCAAAGTCTAATGCACTACTGACACCGTCCTCTGCCCTACTGACAAAGTCCACTGCCCTACTGACAGGGCAGACATCACACATTTTGGGGCCCCTTACACAGCTTTAGGCAGGACCCCCCTGGAGCAGATGATAAGCGGGGGGTTGTGGTAACAAAAGTGTCATATCTTCTCTTCTCTCTCCTGCCACAATATGATAAGCGGGACGAAAGGGGGGGGGGGGAGGTTGGTGTTTACAAACAAAACAAAGTCAAGTCAATTATTCTCTTCTCTCTTCTTGCTAAAGTCAGGCCAGTCAAGTTTCGCCACCCCAAACTCGCTCATCCATGTCTTCATGAACCTTGCTTTTTAATACATTGTATATCCCTGTATGCTGCGGTCATTCAGGTGCTTATCCAATAGTTTTTTGAAACTATTGATGTTTCCCGCTGAGACCACCGCCTGTGAAAGGGAATTCCACTGCACAAAGCAGGTAAGTATAACCTATTTGTTATTTGTACACAAGAACTCCATCTTTCCACAGACTTTACATAGTCCCTCCCATACTATGTCCCTCACTAACCTGTGAGGCCGCTGGATGTGTGGTATAAACTGCATGTAGCTGCGGTTACATACAGAACACCACACTATGTTCCAGTCAGCTGAGACTTCCTGTCACATACCCGGAAATTCCGGAACACAGAAGAGTCTACCCTAGTGGCACTCTGCCACTCAGAGCAAGCAATGTATTCTATTAATGAATACAAAGCCTCCTCTGATTGGCTGAGTCTGAGGTTGTGACACCATCAGCCTGCCTCTCTGACTCATCCAATCAGAGGAAGCTTTGTATATACAGTTTATACTGCACATCCAGCGGCCCTTCATGCCCCGTACACACGATCGGAAATTCCGACAAGAAAATTGTGGATTTTTTCTGATGGAATGTTGGCTTAAACTTGTGTTGCATACACACGGTCACACAAATCTTGTCTGAAATTCCGACCTTCAAGAACGAGGTGACATACAAGACGCACGACGAGCCGAGATCAATGAAGGTCAATAGGCAGTTCTGTTCTTCTGCTTAATTCTGAGCATGCATGTTTTTTTGCGCATCGAATTGCATACAGACGAGCGGAATTTCCGTTTTTGGAAAAATAGAGAACCTGCCCTCCATCTTTTGTTGGCGGAAATACGACAGCAAAAGTCAGATGGAGCATACACACGGTCGGAATTTCTGATCGTGTGTATGCGGCATTACAGGTTAGAGAGGGACATAGTTTGTTTGGGCCAAGCTTGCTATGTAAAGTCTGTAGAAAGATGGAGTTCTCATTTAAGAAAAATACACTGTGAACCCTTAAAGACACATTAAGGTTTTTTTTTTTACCTTATGTCTATGTATTAAGGTAAAAACCTTCTGTGTGCAGCTGAAGCCAGGCCAGGCTCTGGAAGGAACCCAACCATATGATCAGGATCCACCCAGAAATCTGGATCGGTACCTCCGCCCATCCGCTAAGAGCCTGAGGCATCCCCTCCCGTCTCCTCCATGGACCAGAGACCAGTGCTCCAGTGAGGGGCTGGAGGCGAAAGCAGAGATCGGGGGACTGATAGTCACAGTTTTCTGCTCAGAGTGAAGGGGGTGAACTGAGTGAGTGAGTCAGTGGTGTTTGATTGCTCAGTTTTCACTGCAGAGCTAGCAGGGGACAGATGCAGCTTCAGATCGATGCTGCATCCACCTAGGTGGGTATAATTTTTTTCTTTTTTTTTCAGAAAGCCATACTTCTTTTTTAATGCGTATGCGAATGTATGCTTATTAAAATGACACCTATGCATACAATTATGTTGATCAATTGTCTCTATGCAAAAATAAAAACTTTCTATAGCTTGCCATTAGCCTAAATTTAAAAAAACATGCTCATCACAACGTATCAAAAACTCAGATAGAAAAGCATGACAACATGCAACAGTGTGCCAAAAAAAAAATCACAGGTGTGAACCTAGCCTAAAGCAGTTTTGTAACTATACAGTTTTTTTTTTTTTTTTTTTTTTTTTATATTTAATCTTTATTTATTTTTAATACCATACAAAAATTTCAATTGATTTTCACAGATGAGAAAAACTTGTTCCATGCAAATATAACACTTATTCTAGGCATTGGTATATGATAACCTTTAGATCTTAATTTACCATGTTTAGAAGGTGGGTTGATTCTTGATTAAGACGGTACCCGGGCTCTTAGTTCTATGTGGTGGTAGCAATCTTTTTTTTTTTTTTTTTTTTTCCCTTTCCTCGTCCTCCCTCCCTCTCAACCTTAGCTGTTCCTCTCTCTCGTTCTTAACCCCACAGGGGCGGCTCCCTTTTTCTCCAGCCATGGTTTCCACATGGTTTCGAATTCTCTTAGGTTTCCTCTTTTTATATAAACTGCCCTTTCTTTGCATATGGACTCATTTATTGCCCTAATCCATGCACTTACTGCCGGTGGTGAGGATGCCTGCCACCTCATTGCTATTAATTTTCTAGCGTGGAATAAACATCTTAGTATCACCACTGTGACATTTCTTTGCTCCCCCCGTTTCTGCCTGTGGCCCAGTACGCACAGTGTGGCCTCCATCTCCAGTGGGATTCCAAATGTATCTCTTAGGGTATCCAGCACTCCCTCCCAGTATCGTACCAACTTCGGACAGCGCCACACCATGTGTACTAGGTCACCATGCTCCTGGCATCTAGGACACTTGTCATCTGGTCTTTTACCAAATTTAAATAGCCGGCTAGGTGTGTAATAAGCTCTATTTATCAACATCAGGTGGGAGATTTTCTGAGGGGGTGAAAGTGAAACCTTTGATCCCATCTCTAATATTCTCTTCCATTGTTCTTGCGATATCTCGCCTAGATCTTCCTCCCAACTTTCTTTTACTTTAAGCAGGTGTCTCCCTGTGTTCATCTTTTTGGATATCTGTGTATACATTTCAGATATGAGGCCCTTAGTTGGGCCCCCTGTAACTAACTTTTGAAGTATAATCATTTTATTCCACTTTAATTTTTGTATCCTGAACTGGGCTTCGAGGGCATGTCCTACCTGGAGGTAGGTAAAGAATGAATGTTGCGGGATATCAAACTCCTCCTTCAGATCCTGGAAGGTCCTATAGGTAACTCCCTTATACAAGTGTGACAGCCTTTTTATACCACGACTTTCCCATTCTCCCATCTTACCTATCTGTAGTATTTCATATAGCTTAGGGTTATTCCATAGAGGGGTGTGTTCGCTGAATCCTGTGTAGCCCATTAGTTTTTTAACTTTTTCCCATATTTTAATTATCATTTTAATTGTTGGGGTCTTATATCTAAAGGAATCTGCTTCTAGTGATTCGATAATCGAGTCGTGTGGGGCTCCAGCCAACATTATTCTCCCACTGGGGGTCTCCCCACCCAATATGTTACCTCCCCTTAGTTGTTGCAGTTGTGCCGATAGGAAGTAAGCCTCAGGTAGAGGGACAGCCAGACCCCCCTCCATTACCGGGAGCTGCAATGTGCGTAATCGAATCCTGGGTTGTCCCCCTTTCCAAATTAATTCTCTGAAGAGCGTTTCAATTTTATTAAACCAATTTCTACCAATCCAAACCGGACTATTATGCAATATATACAGCAATTGTGGCTGCTAGATCATCTTGATTAAGCTGCATCTGCCAGCCACAGATAACGGGAGCCGTTTCCAGATGCCAATTTTTTGTTTAAATTTAACCAGTAGGGGGGTTAGGTTTTTATCTATGTATTGTTTGGGATCTTTCGTTACCCGTATTCCTAAATATTTCAGTGTATCCACCACCTTTAGTTGTGTTATACCCACTACTCCCGCTTCCCCCATTGGGTCTACCGGTAGCAGCTCTGATTTTCCCCAATTTATTTCCAGGCCCGTGAAGCTACCGAATTCCTCCACTATCTCCATTGCTCTTGACAGAGAATGTTCCGTGTCCCTCAAGTAGAGAAGAATATCATCAGCATATAGTGCGATTCTTTCGTCTCCTGTCTTCCTTTGGAATCCAACTATCCCAGTGTTTGACCTTATAGCAATCGCTAGTGGTTCCATCGCTAGGGCGAAGAGCAGGGGCGACAAGGGGCACCCCTGTCTCGTCCCCCTCCCTAATAAGAATTTTTGAGAGAGTTCATTGTTAATTCTAATTTTGGCACTGGGGCTGTCATAGAGCATTTTTATCCAGCCAGTAAATTTCGGACCGAATCCGAACTTTCCCAGCACCCTCCACAAGTATCCCCATTCTACACTGTCAAATGCCTTTGTCACATCTAATGACAGTACCGCTCTCCTTCCCTCCGATTCTGTCGGGGTTTGTAAATTTAGGAAGGTCCTCCTTATATTCATACTGGTGGATCTATTGGCTATGAATCCCGTTTGGTCTGGGTGGACCAGTTTTGTGATCAATCTGTTAAGCCTCGCTGCCAGAACTTTGGCCACTATCTTGGCATCTGAGCACAGAAGGGAGATTGGTCTATATGTTTTGTAACTATGACTATTACGCGTCCTCTATATACAACAACACTCACCCACAATCAAAGATTAGAGGTAAAACATACCTGTATTAAAGCCCTTACTTGGGATATAGATTACTTGTGTCCTGCCATGGTCCATGTATTCCAAAAACTGTACGCTCCACATGTAACAAATATAAGAATAAATATTAAAAAAACAATGTAAAAAATATTAAAAAAATTAAGTTACATATTAACCACTTCAGCCCCGGACCATATTGCTGTCCAAAGACCAAAGCACTTTTTGAGATTCGGCGCTGCGTCGCTTTAACTGACAATTGCGCGGTCGTGCGACGTGGCTCCCAAACAAAATTGGCGTCCTTTTTTTCCCACAAATAGAGCTTTCTTTTGGTGGTATTTGATCATCTCTGCGGTTTTTATTTTTTGCGCTATAAACAAAAACAGAGCGACTATTTTGAAAAAAATGCAATATTTTTTACTTTTTTCTATAATAAATATCCCCAAAAATATATAAAAAAAAAATATTTTTCCCTCAGTTTAGGCCGATACGTATTCTTCTACATATTTTACGTAAAAAAAAATCGCAATTAGCGTTTATTGATTGGTTTGCGCAAAAGTTATAGCGTTTACAAAATAGGGGGTCGTTTTATGGCATTTTTATTATTATTATTTTTTTACTAGTAATGGCGGCGATCAGCGTTTTTTTTCGGTACTGCGATATTATGGCGGACACTTCGGACACTTTTGACACATTTTTGGGACCATTGGCATTTTTTTAGCGATCAATGCTATAAAAATGCATTGGATTACTATAAAAATGCCATTGGCAGTGAAGGGGTTAACACTAGGGGGCAGGGAAGGGGTTAAAATTTCCCATTCATGTGTGTTCCTCTCTGAGTGTCGTGAAAAAAAGTCAAGCGACATAACTGTAAGATGGAAGCGGGCAAGTAAAGGACGGCGTCAGGTGTGAATGCTAGGGGTGTGTTCTAATGCACTAGATCTTCTGTTCATACATTGTATGAACAGAAAATCAGCGTTTCCCCCGCTGACAGGAACGAGCGCTGTGTGTTTTCACACACAGCTCCCGTTCCCCGCTCTGTAACGAGCGATCGCGTGTGCCCGGCGGCGATCGCGCCCGCCGGGCACACGCACGGGACTCGGGGGCGAGCGGGGGGCGCGCGCGCGGGCCGCCGGCGGCGCGCACGCGCCCCCTAGTGGCCGCGAAAAGCGCGACGTAGAGCTACGGGCTCTCGCGCACCCGTGCCGACCTGCCGCCGTATTACTGCGGCGGCTGGTCGGCAAGCGGTTAACTGAAATAATATTTAGAGGTGAAAATGTTTTTATTATTTCAATGCTCAAGAAAAGAAATCAGGACACAACAATAAAAGAACAATAAGTCAGCATCAGTGGCTATTGTCCATAGCATGACATATACAAATCAAAACTGAGAGTTGTGTCATACTAGATCAGTGTTTCTCAATTCCAGTCCTCACGCCCCCCCCAACAGGTTTTAAGGATTTCCATTATTTTGCACAGGTGATTTGATCAGTTTCACTGCCTTAGTAATTCCCACAGCCTTTTCATCTGAGGGAAATCCTGAAAACATGACCTGTTGGGGGGGGCGTGAGGACTGGAATTGAGAAACACTGTACTAGATGGACCCGGTCCATAGCTCCCAAATGTCCCTGATTTTAAGGGACTGTCCCTGATTTGGAGCAATGTCCCTCTTTCCTTCTCATGTGTCCCTCATGTTGGTCTGATCTATATAGTTGTATATAAAATGCACCTTTTATCTTTCAAAAAGTGTTTTCCAGCCCTAAACCCTTTCATCTGATTTCTAAATTGCTGTATTTGTAAATTTTAAAACCAATATAAAGGATTATTAGTGGTAAAAAAAAGCACTTGTGGATTTAATTAACCTTTTTTTTGTGTGGTTATGTCCCCTTTAAGGGGCGTGGCATGGGCGTGTCCTATGCCTACATACATTTGCTAGTAAGTGTCCCTCATTCCCATCTCAAAATGTAGAAAGGTATGCAGGTCAGACAAAAACATAACATTCAGTCCATTATGCAAGTAACAGAGGAACATAAAGGTGAAAACATATAAAGCTAAAAACATAGAAAGGACCATTATCTCATCCAACTTAGTGGACAACCTGAAGTCGACCTGGCATGGTATAAATAGACAAAATGAACATCTCTTGCACAGAAAAAAAAAAAGAGAAAAGGTAAATGAAGAGAAGAAACCAGGACGAAAAATAGAAAGGAGTACCACTGGGACAGGATCTTGACATTTTTTTCCTGGGAGTAGCAGGAAATGGTAGACTTATATGTGAAATGGAGAGAAGTCTGCCAGTACGCCCTCTTAAACTCTTTTCCCAAGTCCACAGACTATGTCCTGGTGTATGTTGGCAAATCATTGTGCGTTAGTGCATACATTAAGCAATAAAAGGAGGAGAGTAGATGTCTGGGTAACTCATGGAGGGAGCACAGCCATTCAAATTCAGTAAAAGGGCAATGTGTATGAGAGGAGAGAAATACCTGTAGCTGTTTAGAAAAGGACAACAGATGGAGGGTTATAAGCCAGTCTCATGGTCCTGCAGGGACTACGGGGGTTTCCATATTGGGGGTGTACAAACTTGTTCACTTTTGGCCAGGTAGAGCATGAAAATAAGCCTACTGTAAGGACTCCCACAACCTGGGGGAAGGCTGGGTTGTCAAATAGTGTAGTGAGCGGGGAGGGGGTCAGAGGAGAGGACAGAGCATAGCCCTCTCTTGTACCACAATTGGAGGGCAGCTAATGTCAACGGGAAGAGAAGAATAGGCCGTGAAGGTCTTAACTATATCCCCAAAAAAGGGCTTGAAGGTCGACCGTGGGCAGATCTTGCTCGGTCATAATAGAAGCCTTATGCCTCGTTTCCACTGAGCGGATCGGCTCAGTACGGTTCTGTATGGTACGCTATTTTGGGTGTTTCCATTATGAAAGTGTGCCGTAAAACCGAACCGTACCGCACCAGCAAGGGTCCTGCTTCAGATGAGGGACCAGAGAGAGTGGAACGGTTCGGTTAGGGCGGACCTACAAATACATCTCACTGATTGGTGGATGCGGTAGGAATTTTTTCTAAACTCTGAATGGTCCCTCACGGTCCGATTTGCAGTGGAAACGTTCACGCGAATAGACCGGTCCCATCCGAACCGCTCAGAGGTGTATTTAGGTTTTGTGCTGCCCTAGGCCTGACTAAACTTGTGCACCCCCTAATTTAAATATGACCCACCCCTTCCATTCACGGCCACACCCTGTGTTGTTTAGGACCCGCCCGGAAATTTTCGAGTGAGGACACTAGTTCTGAGGGCCTGAGGGGCGGGGGCAATGGATTCCCTTAATTTACTTAGATTTCCTCTTACTTCCTGGTTGCCCATAGAGCAGGAAGTGAAGGGAAATCTTCACAATGGGACAGGGATGGTAAAAAATAAACTGACAGGGGCTATAACCCTCCCTTAAAAAGTGTTGCCTATAGTTCTACTTTAAGTAGATGGTGCAGCAGAAGCATATAGCATAGTGAGGAAGGTTTGTGGTCCAATATGATAAAACAGTCAAAATTAGAAGCGCCCCCCCCACAGTTGTGGAATGCCGGCCGCCCGCATACCAGAAGCAGCGCGGCCGGCTGATGAGGGCGCTAGACTAATTTTCCTAACAGTGTAGCACAAGTCGGTGGGGACTTTTTTCGTGCTGCCCCCCTGCAAAGTGCTGCCCTAGGCCTGGGCCTTGTTGGCCTAGGCCAGGATACCGCTCTGGAACCGCTTCAAAATTACTGGCCCGAACCGTTCCGTGCAGTGGAAACAAGGCATTAGTGAACAGGTGAGGGAATCATTCAAGAGTGCGTGCAATGATTGTAGCTTCATAGTAAAGTTCATAATCTGGTAAACCTGTCCCCCCCTGGAGCTTCGGTAAAGTGAGTAATTTGTTTTTGACCTTAGATAGACCACAATTGCAGATGAAGCAAATGGATAGAGACCTCAAGGAAATGAAAAAAGATTTGGGGACAAAAATAGGTATAGTTTGAAATAGATATAACAATTTGGGAAGGGTGTCCATCTTGAGAGTATTGATGCGTAAATAAAAAAGCCCCCCCCCCATTAGTCCAAATCCTTCCTAATAAGAGAGAGAACAGGAATATAGTTCAGCGAATAAAAGTTCAGACAAGTTAGAGGGGGTTGCAACTAGATATGTGCATTCCCGTTCGTACGAATGTTATTTTCGTACGAAAATTGTAATTTTCGTACACGCGGGATAATGTGTACATACGAAAACGGTAAAGCACCAAAATACAAAAACGTCGGGATAACGGATGAGCTGCATAACGAACGACCGCAAATACGAACGATCCGACGGGAAAAAACGACAAAACGAAAACGGAAAAATAACAAAAATGAAATCTGTATCAAAAGATTTGCATTGTGTATTTTGTTTGAATCCGTTTTGTGTTCGTTTTCAGTTGTATGTTCATTGTTCAATGACATCTATAACAAAAGAATTTCATTATGTATATTGAATGAATTCCTTTTTCTGTTCGTAATGTGTATTCAAAATACTGAAGGCAAATCTTTTGTTATAGGTGTCATATCAACATAAGAAAATAAAAGAAAAAGGATTCAAATGCAAATTTTTTGTTTATCGTTTTTTGAATGGCCAGAGAGTTAGGCTGGCCATACATGATGCAATTTTCTGTACAATTTTCTGTACACTTTTCTTTAGATTTACCTTCAACTATGTAGTGCAAGGGCCTGCCTGATTGCATACAATTGAAAGTGTTGTTTAGTTTGACCTCATATTATATGGTTTTTGGTAAATCTAGAAGAAAATTGTACAAGAAAATTGAACATGTATGGCCAGCCTCAGTGACTGAAAGCAGATTCTCTTTTGTGCTGAGTAGTGAGTACACTTGTACAGTAAAGCCAAATAAACTTTTCTGTGGATTTTCATCTGAAGGGAGATCAGTTGGCCAGATCTCCCTGAAAATATGAACAGAAAAAAGGATTTTCATCATTTTGTACTTTCCTAAATATATCGCAGGATTCGCGGCACTTTCAACACGCGGCTCATCCATATTAACTATTGTTAAGCCCCAAACACTTGGTCAGACTGTTTTAACAACAAACATAAAAACGATCGTTTTCCAATCGTTCTCAGAAAATTTGTTTGTTTTTAAACTGCATCAGAAAACCATTTTTGGGTTCAAAAGTCTGGCCAACTGATCTCCCTTCAGATGAAAATCCACAGAAAAGTTTATTTGGCTTTACTGTACTAGTGTACTCACTACTCAGCACAAAAGAGAAGCTGCTTTCAGTCACTGAGGCTGGCCATACATGTTCAATTTCCTTGTACAATTTTCTTTTAGATTTACCAAAAACCATATAATATGAGGTCAAACTAAACAACACTTTCAATTGTATGCAATCAGGCAGGCCCTTGCACTACATAGTTGAAGGTAAATCTAAAGAAAATTGTACAGAAAATTGCACAGAAAATTGTATCATGTATGGCCAGCCTAATGCCGCGTACACACGATCACTTTTTGTGATGAAAAAAAATGACATTTTTAAAAATGTCATTTAAAATGATCGTGTGTGGACAAAATGTCATTTTATGTCTTCTGAAAAACGACCAAAAAAAAATTTGAACATGCTCAAATTTTTTATGTCATTTTTCAAAATGTCATTTTTTGTGTCATAAAAAATGATCGTGTGTGGGCAAAACTACGTAAAAAATGAGGTTTTAAACCCGCACATGCCCAGAAGCAAGTTAGGAGACGGGAGGTAAAACTACCATTCATAATGGAGTAAGCACATTCATCACGCTGTAACAGACAAAAAAGCAGGAATCGTCTTTTACTAACAAGTAACCAGCTAAAAGCAGCCTCAAGGCAAATAGAACTTCCCCTTTAGAGTGACGTAGTTTTGTTCATCATTTTCCAAAAATGATGGTGTGTACGCAACGTCATTTTTGAAAATGAAGTTTGAAAAATTTAGTTTTTTTTCATGATGAAAAATTACATTTTTTTTCATCACAAAAAGTGATCGTGTGTACGCGGCATTACTCTCTGGCCATTCAAAAAAACGATAAACAAAAGATTTGCATTTGAATCCCTTTTCTTTTATTTTCGTATGTTGATATGACACCTATAACAAAAGATTTGCCTTCAGTATTTTGAATACACAATACGAACAGAAAAAGGAATTCATTCAATATACATAATGAAATTCTTTTGTTATAGATGTCATTGAACAATGAACATACAACTGACACTAACAAAAGAAAAGCATTCAAGATACACAGAATGCAAATTGATGAAAATTCACGATAATTATTGTCTAACAAGTAACGAACATGAATTAAACAGAATAACGAACCATCCCGCATGTACGAAAATAAAACGGTAACGGAAATACGAAACAATCGCAATACGGAAAAATCGCGTTGTACGACAAACGAACGAGAACGAATGGGAAAACGAGTGTCTTACGAAAAACGAACGGAAACGAACCGACGGGACCATATGAAACGGAACAGAAAAAAGCGAAAAAAAATTCTGTGCACATGTCTAGTTGCAACTCCCAAATAAGAAATGCCCTTGGTTTGACATTTAAAAGAGAAGTTGGCGCCAGTGGTGCTGCCCCCCCTAATCCATGCGTCCAGAACCTAATCTGGATTTTTTTTTTTTTTTTTTTAGAAGCAAATGATTAGAGCATGGGGCTCTAATGTGCTTTAAAAAAGGCTGGGTTTGGGGCGCAGAGCACTACACTCTGAGCCTACCCTGTTGTGTGACATTAGCAAATTAATATTACTAATGTCTTCCTTCTTCTCCTCCCGGTCAATCAGGAAGCGGGTCTTGCGACCACATTGTCCAGGAGTCCTAAGACCCCATTAGCTGGGAGTCCAAAGACTTGATTAGCCAGCAGGAGAATTAACAGCTGGGACATGGAGGAGATAAAGGGGAAATCCACTAACGCAGCCATGACCTGCATGGGGTAAGTGCAGGGCTGATGGGGGGCCTGGCAGACCAGAGGGCGAACAAGCAAGTCAGCGACCGGGTGAGTGGGTATGATGTTTGGTGGCTGGCTCAATCAATGTTAGTGTGGGATGGTGGGCTGGCTGGTTGGAGTGAGGGGGGTGCCTGTGGTCAGGTCTGTCTGCCACCCCCCTAACCAATGGCGCAACACCCACCACTGGTTAGCGCAGAGTAAGGACATCGTAGTTGCCGGTGTGTTGTCACATTCGGCTCCCCATCACAGAATGCTTTTCGTTGCCGCCATCTTGCTACACCCCACACTCCTGCACAGTAATGATTGACTGAGAAGGGGGCAAACAGGCATCTTGTTACACCCATCAGAGTTTTAGATTTCACAGTTATTTTCAACGCAAAACGGACCTTATGTGCTTAAATACAGTATTTGGAAATCCCACAGACTGTTTACTTGTTAAATGTGAAAATCAGAGGTGTTCTGTCACATTAGCAACCATGTAAGGTCAGCAGGTTTGCTGCTGCTTTTAAAATTTAACATTTAAACAGTCCGTCGGATTTCCAAATACTGTCTTTAAACAAATAAGCTCCGTTTTGTGTTGAAAATAACTGTCAAATCTAAAACTCCGGTGGGTGTAACAAGACGTCCTCTTGCCCCCTTCTCACCCTATCATTACTGTGCAGGAGTGTGGGGTGTAGCAAGATGGCGGTGACAAAACGATGGAGAGGTCAAGGGTATTGCCTTCAGAGTGAGTAGGAGCATGTATTCAGTAGGACCATTGCTTCAGGTCAAAGGAGGAGGTTAGACTGAGAAGTTTAAAAGTTGCAGGATAGTATTAGTCAGGGCTGGACTGGGACAGAAATTTGGCCCTGGACTTCATCCAGACAGGCCCACTTTGACATGTCTCTCCTATGGCGGCCAGACAACTCCCGCACCCCCCCCCCCCCGGCTACCAAAGCCCCCTCTTCCCCTTCACTAGCCACTACCAGTTGTACTTTATTAGAGTAGAACGGCTGGTACTCTTATTAGGTAAAACCAGTGGGGAAGCTAGACATTATTTCACCCGGGGCAAAGAATCAGTTCAGTGCCCCCCCTTATGGGATAAGATTAGGCAGAAGTGATAAACTCCCAGGCCATAGCTGTTGAGTCAGCTGTCTGTCCCCTCCCCCATGCTCCTCTGTCGTCCCTCCTGCTCCTCCCCCAGCATCTTTGTTCCCCCCAGGTGAGCGCTGCGAGAAGGGAGAGACAAACAAGCGGCGGGGGGCGGTGGTCCGCTGTCACTGAAGTCGGCCCACTGAGCCATCGGCCCACCAGGAAACTCTGTGTAGTACCAATGGCCTGTCCATCCCTGGTATTAGTAGGGATGTTGAAGTCGCCAAGAATGATTGTGGGGATTTCAGAAGAGAGAAAGTAGGGTAGCCTGGCAGAGAAGTCATCAAGAAAGGAGGATACTGGACCGGGGGGCCGGTAGATCACAGCCATCCTTAGAGAAACTGGGAAGAAGAGATGATAATATAGAGACTCATTTGACTATTGTGGGTTTAGTAACACTTTAAGCCTGGAGCACCAGTCTTCAATTCTTGGGTAAGAACCCTAGGAGTGACAAATTTGAGGTAAAGTCCCTGGGAGTGAACGCCTGCAGAGTTTAGATCCAATAAGACTTTCTTTGTAAAAGAACACGGTTTCTGTCACCTCCACAAAGAACGCTTTCAATAAAAATCTCTCAGGGATCATGAATCTGATCTTGGGACTCAAAAAAAATGAACAGCCACAGGCTTGTCACGATTAGTTGGCTTCTGCAGACAATAACACTCAAGGTCCACCTGAATGTCACTCCTGTGCTTATGAAATCTGCATGTAAAGGAACCCATTATTCTACTGATATCATCTATGGAACAAGGACATTTAAATAAATGTAACAGGAATACATTCTGTATTCCTTTATATGATTTATGAGCCACCACAAAATTGTAACTGTTCCATGTCTGATGTCTGCAGATACCATGCACCGCTCCTTTGTCCTTACATGCTATTTTTGTGTTTTTGATATTAAAAGGAATTGTAGTTCTCCAGAATATGGTAAATTTAACCTGTATGATTTGTGACTATGCAACCATATATCAGATAACCACAATTGAAACACTTTTAGCAACATTTTTTACAGGTAAGTAGAAATGTCACAAAGTCACAAACAAGTTACAACGTTTTTATTTCTCCTTCTATGTATATATCTGAGATTTCTTTACCTCACTACACACACAGGTTCCTTGCTGTCATTAAGAAGGAAAGGCTATGCTTGTTGGTGATTGATAAGGATATTGCATATTTCTGTAGCGCCCCCTTACTTTCAGTATGGGCACTACACTAACGTTAGTGGGGGAGTGGGAAAGTTATGTTGCTTCCACTCTTAAATTTGCTAAAGTTGGGCTGCTGTCATTCCGGAACTGTCCTGTGGGTCAGTCTGCACTCTGGGGGTGTTGATCCCACTCCCGGGCGACAGATGGCGCCAGAGGGGTTCTGGCGGAGCCACTTTCCCCAGTAGCCAATTGGAGGAGTTTTCCCCTCGCAGGGCATGCTGGGGAAGGGTATATCTGTGGCAGGCGCCATTTTTTCTGGGTTTTTTGCGGGTTCCTGGTTACAGGTGCGGCACCCACCTTTAGGGTGTGCGCATCCAATGGGCCCCAGCGATATGGCCTCCCAGGCCAGGGTCGCAAGCTGCGCAGAGTTCCTTGCGGATGCTGCCGAGGGGCCCCAGTGACTTACTGGGTCCCCCCACTTCCATAAAAGAGATCCTAAGCTGCGATCTGTATGGTGGGGATCGGCTTAAGAAGAACCCGGAGGAAGGTTATCTGAGAGACTTGAACGAACCATCTGGGATCTGGTGACCGATACACTGAGGCCTTGTACACACGAGGGGAAATATCCGCTGTAAACGGTCCCCGGACCGTTTACAGCAGGGGTGGCAAACACAAGGCCCGCGGGCCGAATCCGGCCCGCCAGACCTTGCCATGTGGCCCGCGCAACGACCAGCAGGTCTCCCAGGCAACACAAGTTAACACCCTCCGTTCGGTTTTTGAGTCATGTGTCTGGTTTTCAGCGCGCTCGAAACCCGGAAACACATTCAGACCGGATGGTGGCTTCCTCTATGCAGGCTTTCTGGAGAGTGTTTTTACCAGCCGGCACAGAACCTGCCCCTGTCACCTCACCTCCCCTCTCTCACTATCTCTGTCTGTCACTGTATTCATTTCCGGGATTGAGGTGCCGCTGCTGAGCCTGGAATACTAGCAGATATGTGTGCGGGCTGGGGGTATGTGTTTACCCCTGGTGAAGTGTCCTTTCCATCTCCGAGCGCCATGTGACTGTCAGAGGATACTTTTCTGCAGAGTGAAGACAGCGGTGTAGCGGGTGAGGGGCACAGGATTAGCCCAGGTTACATCGTACAGGCTCTCGCAGGTACAAGTGTCCCCTCGTTCATCACAGCTCAGAAAGAGGCAGCGGCAGTGCAGTGAAAACACAGGAGGTGGGGGAGGTTATGATCTCTAGCAATAGCGAGCCGGTGGAGGAAGCAGTCATCGTGCAGCAGCAGGTCAGTGCAAGTTACAACACACAAGGGTTGGGGGCATGGATACTTACTGTGTGCTCTATTGGTCATGAGTGAGATCTGGAAGACATCCACACACACAAAACCCCATCCCATCTTATCCCATCCCATCCTGTCTCCATCCCATCCTACCCCACTCCACCCCACCCCCATCCTATCCCCATCCCATCCCATCCACCCCTATCATACCCCACTCCACCATCATCCCATCCTATCCCACTCCACCCCCATCCCATCTCATCCACCCCACCCCATCTCACCCCACTCCACCCCCACCCCATCCTACCCCACCCCATCCTACCCCATCCCATCCTACCCCACCCCTTCCCATTCTACCCCACCCCATCCCATCCTATACCACCCCATCCTACCACACCCCATCCCACCCCACCCCATCTCATCCCACCCCATCCCATCTCATCCCAGGGTGGATGGGAGGATTTAAGGAGTGTGCAGAGGTCAGATATTGCACACGGTCCATAGCATACTCCTGTATCCTGCATTCCGTATGCAGCAAACTCCTGAGGCCTGTGCTCCATAAAACCAGTAATGCAGTGACAATTATTTATGATAATAGTGAACACATAGTCCTACAGATACAACCGGCCCTTTGAGGGCAACCATATAGCTAATGCGGCCCCCGATGAATTTGAGTTTGCCACCCCTGGTTTACAGCGTATATTTGCGCCGGGATGTTTTGATCCGATGGCTGTACACACCATCGGATCAAATTCCCCGCCGGCGGACAGCGCGGTGACGCGGCAGTGACGTTGACGCCGCCACGTGACCGCCACGTCACCGCACCAGGAAGTAAACACTTCCGCGCGCATGCGTCGGATCCATTCACAGGATACGACGCATGTGCGGCAAGATATGTCCGCTGGTTTGCCGTACTAACCAGCGGACATATCTGACGGCCAGCTATCCGGCGGAATTATTTCAAAGCATGCTTTGAAATTTTTCCGCTGGATGAATCCGGCAAAAAGCGTCCGTTTGCCCCTACAGACGAGGGGATTTTTCGGCTGAAATGGTCCGTCGGACCATGTTCAGCGGAAATATCCCCTCGTGTGTACAAGGCCTGACAGGTACATTTCTACTGTCAACCGGTGACCCAAATGTAATTGACTGGAGGGATTCGCTCTGCTGTTGGCATTGTCAGCATTGAGCCTGTGGCAGAGGCCTCACCTGGCATCTTAAACCAAATCAGAGCCAGGTCCATGATGAGGACCTGTTCCTTCCAGCAACCCTAAAGTGGCACTCTGGCTGCCAGGCTTGTGGCAGAAGTCTGTCCGGGGGGCACTTCACCCACTTGGGCTACAGTGGCGACGCAAAATACAGTTACTGAAAGCAGGCTTGCTTTCTTGTTCATCCAAGCCTGATACTGCAAGGGTTTCTTTATTTCATCAACCTGTCCTATCTACCTCCTGTTGATGTTGGTCGTGTTGGACCCAAGAAATAAAGCATTTGGAAAATCTTAACTACTGATTGGACATTCGCTTACTGCTCTACTCACTAACTTCACCCCTGGACAACACTTAGAGGTAACTTAATACGCCAATGCCAAATCAACCAGTGGCACCTGAGGAGGTATCGCTACATTTCATAATTCTTATTAACCACTTGCTTCCTTGGCACATATACCCCCCTCCTGCCCAGGTGAAATTTCAGCTTCCGGCACTGCGTCGCTTTAACTGACAATTGCGCAGTCGTGCGACATGGCTCCCAAACAAAATTGACGTCCTTTTTTCCCCACACATAGAGCTTTCTTTTGGTGGTATTTGATCACCTCTGCGGTTTTTATTTTTTGTGCTTTAAACAAAAAAGAATGACAATTTTGAAAAAGAATACAATATTTTTTACTTGTTGCTATAATAAATAGCCCAATAAAAAAATAAGCGACTGGTTTGCGCAAAAGTTATAGCGCCTACAAAATAAGGGACAGAATTATCTCTTTTTATTTTTTTTTTTTTACTAGTAATGGCGGCGATCTGCGATTTTTATTGCGACTGCGACATAATGGCGGACACACTTTTGACACATTTTTGGCACCATTCACATTTATACTGCAATCAGTGCTATAAATATGCACTAATTACTGTATAAATGTGACTGGCAGGGAAAAGGTTAACACTAGGGGGTGAGGAAGGGGTTAAATATGTTCCCTGTATAGTGTTCTAACTGTGGGGGGAGGGGGGGTGACTGGGTGGTGACCGATCTGTGTCCCTATGTACAAGAGACACAGATCGGTCTCCTCTCTCCCTGACAGGACGCTGTCATTGTGAGAGTCGGCAATGAGAAATGATCTCATATGTTTACATATGAGATCATCTCTCATTGGCTGCACAGATCGCCTATCAAACGGCCACTCCGATTGGCCGTTCACGGCGGTCTGTGATTGGCTGTGTCCAAGGGACACGGCCAGCACAGAAGTTCCCCGCTGCGCGCTCGGGGCGCGCGCAGGGAACGAGGAAAGGGGCGGCCGTAAAAACACGGCGCCTCAGAGAAGTAGAACCACGCTGTGGCCGTATATAGTCGTACTGCCGCCAGGAAGTGGTTAACCACTTCAATACCGGGCTTATTCTGGAACTTCTCTCTTGTATGTAAAAATCATTTTTTTTTTTGCTAGAAAATTACTCAGAACCCCCCCAAACATTAGATATGTTTTATTTTTTATTTTTTTAGCAGACACTATAGGGAATAAAATGGCGGTCATTGCAACTTTTTATCTTGCATTGTATTTGCACAATCATTTTTTAAACACCCTTTTTTTGAAAAAAAAACAAAAAAACAAACTGTTTCATGAATTAAAAATAATAAAACCGTAAAGTTAGCCCAATTTTTTTGTATAATGTGAAAGATGATGTTACGCCAAGTTAAAGGGACACTAAAGTCAGGTTTTAAAAAAAATAAAATAACAAACATGTTTTACTTACCTCCACTGTGCAGTTCGTTTTGCACAGAGTGGCCCGGAAAGCTGTCTTCTGGGGTCCCTCGGCGGCTGTCTGGGCTCCTCCTCGCAAAAGCTTTCCATCTTCATGCGAGGGCCCTCGCATGGTGGAAAGCTTTTGCGAGCGCGCTCCCGTGATACAGCGGCGGCCATAGCCGCCGACTGTATCACTCGGCCCCGCCTCCCGGCGCGCCGCGTCATCCGCTGTGATTGACAGCAGCGCCAGCCAATGGCTGCGCTGCTATCAATCCGCCCAGCCTAGCCAATCAACGGCCAGGCTGGGAACCGAAAAGGATGACGTGGACGCGCCCGGGAGTTTCGAACGGTCAGGTAAGTAAAACGGGGACTCGGGGGGCGGTGCTGTGAGAAAACTTTTACCTTTACAACCCCTTTAATAGATACCTAGAGATGACTGAGGACCATCTGGTCACCAGAAATCTCTATCGTCGTCAGCTGACGCCGGACGATTCTTTCTCCAAACCCCCGATGGCACGGGAGAGCCCGGGGAAGCCCCGCCTATAAGAACGATCAATCGGCGGAACTGCGTGCACAGAATGGCCGGCTGAAAAGAAGGATACCTGAATGATGCCTGTAACTGCAGGTATCATTCAGATATCACTGCACAAAGTCAAGGATATCATATGACCAGTGGCGACTGGTGCTAAAAAATTTTGGGGGGACGCAAACTAAAACAAAAAAAAAATTGCAGCCTCACTGTGCCCATCAAATGCAGCCACTGTGCCATCAATTGTCACCACTGTGCCATGCCATCAAACGCAGCCACTGCGCCATGCCATCAAATGAAGCCACTGTGCCATGCCATCAAAGGCAGCCACTGTGCCATCAATTCACTGTGCCATGCCATTAAATGCAGCCACTGTGCCATCAATTGTTACCACTGTGCCATGCCATCAAACGCAGCCACTGTGCCATCAATTGTCACCACTGTGCCATCAAACGCAGCCACTGTGCCATCAATTTTCACCACTGTGCCATGCCATCAAATGCAGTTACTATGCCATCAATTCGCACCACTGTGCCATGCCATCAAATGCAGTCACTATGCCATCAATTCGTACCACTAAGCCATGCCATCAAACGCAGACACCGTGCCATGCCATCAAACGCAGACACCGTGCCATGCCATCAAACGCAGACACAGTGCCATGCCATCAAACACAGCCACTGTGCCATGCCATCAAACGCAGCCACTGTGCCATGCCATCAAACACAGCCACTGTGCCATCAGTTGTCACCACTGTGCCATGCCATCACACACAACCACTGTGCCATCACTTGTCAGCATTGTGCCATGCCATCAAACTCAGCCACGTTGCCCCTCAATTGTCGCCACTGTGCCAATTGTCACCACTGTGCATGTCACTGTGCCCTTTAATTGTCGCCACTGTGCCCATTGTTGCCACTGTGCATGTCACTGTGCCCTTTAATTGTTGCCACTGTGCCCATTGTCACCACTGTGCCAATTGATGCCACTGTGCCCTTTGTAACCACTGTGCCCATTGATGCCACTGTGCCTTTTGTCGCCTCTCTGCCCATTGTCGCCGCTGTGCCCTGTAAAATGTACTTACCTTACTCCTTCAACATCCCTCGATGTCTTCTCCTGCCTTGGTGATGCTTCAGCCAATCAGGTTACCGATAACCAGAATGCGGGAACCTGATTGGTTGAGACAGCCGTTAGTCTTATCCAAGGAACGCACCCCCCGTGCGTTCCGAGGATAGACATCCGGGAGACAAGGGCTGGCTCTGATAGGCACTTCCGCACAGCCAACCAGCTGCCGTTATTCAGGTGACCGGCGCTCAAGTTCCCGCCACCAGCTGGCAACAATAACATACATTCATGCAATGTATGTTATTTTCAGAGGCGGTGCAGAGCCAGAGGGGGCAGAGCTCCAGCGCCCTCTATGGACGGACCGCTGCTGCATATGACGGTGTGTGCGAAGGGAAGTGGGTAAGGTTGGCCTCACAAAAATCAAAGAAAGCCCCTAATATCCTGGTTATCTTGAATGATTTGAATTTGCCATTTTCCTTAGAAGGTCATTTTGCTCTGAAGGTGGGCTTGACCATTTCCTACATACAAGACCTATACTGTATACCCTAGTTAGAACTTGTAGGATTTGCCTCACCCAGAACGACCATGAGGCAAGTGTTTGGTCCTCATTACCTTTGCCATGTTGTGTAACAGCAAATGGGACTCCATGGAAGGAAACAGCATCTTTAGTTAAGTATTTGTGTCATATTTTCTTTATCTGTATCTGTCATTATTTGGGTGATCTCTCTTTGCACATACCGCTCTTACAGTAAAGAACCCTCTACAGAGTCTAAGGCCGCGTACACACGACCGAGAACCTCGTCGGGCTAAACTCATCGTTCTGCCCGACGAGGTTCTCGGCCGGCCGTCGAGTTCGTTGACCAGGCTGTCGAAAAAGGCGAAAGTGTACACACGATCGAGCTTCTCGGCAGAATATGGATCCCAGCGAGCTTCTCGCTGGATTCTGCCGAGAAACTCGGTCGTGTGTACGGGGCCTCAGGTTAAGCCTCCTTTCTTCTAAACTTAATGAGTGGCCACGTGTCTTATTAACCACTTGCCCACCGGGCCTGTTTTTCAGATTCGGTGTTTACGAGACTAAAACTGTTTTTTTTGCTAGAAAATTACTTAAAACCCCCAAACATTATATATTTTTTTTTTCTAACACCCTAGAGAATAAAATGGCAGTCATTGCAATACTTTTTGTCACACCGTATTTGCGCAGCTGTCTTACAAGCGCACTTTTTTTGAAAAAAATGCACTTTTTTGAATAATTTTTTTTTTTTTATATATATTGTGAAAGATAATGTTATGCCGAGTAAAATGATACCCAACATGTCACGCTTAAAAATTGCGCCCGCTTGTGGCATGGCGTCAAACTTTTACCCTAAAAAATCTCGATAGGCGACGTTTAAAAAATTCTATAGGTTGCATTTTTAGAGATACAGAGGAGGTCTAGGGCTAGAATTATTGCTCTCGCTCTAACGATCGCGGCGATACCTCACTTGTGTGGTTTGAGCTCGTCGGGATGGGGCGTTTTAAATTTTTTATTTTTTTTGTTTTCTTATTTATTTTAAATTAGTTTATAATTTTATACACCAAAATAAATAAAAATAAAATTATCACTTTTATTCCTAATAGTGACTAAGCACTGATCTACTGATCTACTGATCTACGTGTGAAACGCGTAGGCTGCTATCTCTATTTTTTTGCTGTATTTTGCAGTGCATTTTCCACCTGTTTTACAGTAAAGACAACCTAAGGGTTTTTTGGAAGTGCGGCTGTCCATTTTTCTAGCCTCCACATTTTGCCCTGTGCATTGCCGGCACTCTTGATCTCCTGAGAAGCTATTGATTGTCCAGCACACCCACCTTGAGCGGTAACTCCCTTTTCCAGTACATCTCTCCTTAGGACTGGTGCCTAGAACTGGACAGCATACTCCAGGCAGGCCGGACCAGAGTCTTGTAGAGGGGGAAAATAATCGCTTTATCTCTGCAGTTACAAGTGTAATGTGTATATACAAGCCAAATCAATTAGGAGTTCAAAATATTCTCAAATGAGAAAAGCTAAGTACAACACTATACACAAAACACCATGCTATGCAGTTATTTATAACTTCTTATAAAGCCAAAAAATCTTGTACCAACAAAATTATTTAATATTCACCCAAAGCACATTAGAAGAGCCGATTTCCCGTATAGGGCTATTAATCCAGACAGCAGACAAGCCAAATGACAAGTTATTAATAAAAACAGTGATTATATGTCTGAGTTTACAGATGCTCACTGTAAAGGTTCTGCAGGCTGCGTTATAAGTCAGAAAGGGAATACTTGCAAACCATTTAAATGACGGATTAAACCGCTTTATAGGCAAGTGAGTAGATAAACAGATATTACAAAATCTGCTTTGCGTGTTTGCTTGTTTTTTTTTTTATTGTTTTTTTTTTTTAAATAAAGTATTAAATTCAATATTTAAAAAATATTTAAAGTTTGTTATATTTAATAGTATTTACATGTATGTTAGATTTTCTAAAACACAATTTTTCATTTTTTTTAAAGTAAATATGAAATATTGCATATGAATATATTATATTTACTATTTAAGTCAGGGAATGGTATTCTGGGCTCCTTTTCAAGTGTTTACAGGTTAACATCAATTGCTCTGCTAAAAAAGCTTATTATTTACAGATCTAAATAGTGCTCAGATTTTCACATACAGAGAGATGGTATTAATAGACAAGTTCATTTTTTGTGAACTTGTCTTTTATTAAATGCCCCCACCATCTTAAATGCAGTCTGCCATGCCATTTAAGCAATCTTTACTATGCTGCCCTACCTGACACTGCACAGCCTTTCTTCTGTGCCTGCAAAACTTCTGACATACAGATTTCATAGCAATGAATAGGGCCCAGGAACGCTTGTGCTCTTTGAAGAAGGGTGGTTTTTGGAAGAATGGCTGTGCAACACTAGATAGTGCCATGCAGAGAGGCTTGCTGGAACACAGAAAAAGGTAAGTATTTAACAAAGTAACCTGCACTCAGGTTGCATGAAGAGATTTCTTAAAGAATGTGATCTTCTTTTTTTAAAGTTGATCTCCAGGAAAAGACTCTCTATAACCCCTGTACCTTATCTATATTTTGAACTGTAAAATATTATACTTAAAACACCAATAAAATACTTGAAACTTCAGTTATTTGACAGGCTGGGCCCAGTGGCGTATCTAGGGTATGGCAGCCATGGCCTTGAAGGGCAGAGGAGGTATCAGGGGTCTAATAAACTCCAGATTTCTCCAATGAGGGGATATGTCACTACCCAAGGTATCATAAGGGATGATAAATATCACTAGTTTTGTTAGCTGTTTTTTTTTTGTTAAGGTTATCTGAAAGATGGGTTTCAAATGTTTCGACAGGGGGCGCAGTTTCAGTGCTTGCCATAGGCGCTATTTACACTAGATACGCCTCTGGCTGGGCCTGCTAAGACTGTAGACCAGGCAGATAGACAATCAGGAATACCGGTGTACATGTGCTGTCATTTGCTGCATCTTCATTGTCCATTCACAGGCTTGGGTGGAGAGGGGACCAACCTGTATTGCTTAACTGCAGCAGAAACATTTTAGTCGCCAACTTGGATGTGCTGTGTTGCAAGAATGTGTAAATCTCAGGACTGGATGGACAAAAATAACAATCCTTTGGTAGGTAAAACAGCTCCCATATACAACATGCATTCCAAATGGGTATTGCACATGTTTGTAATTTACAGTGTATGGACACACAGAGTAAAATATAGCTGCAGCTCTGGTGTCCAAAAGCCACAGCTGCAACATATTTTAGCCCACAGGAATTCAATAGAGAAAATGCTCACCTGTACGTTTCTAAAGTCAGCTATTTAGGATTTTTTAGGTGCAGCAGTCATCTATTAATTTAACCCAAGGGCGGGGTCTTATACAGTTAGAAATTAATCCTCGCCCTTTAAAATAATCCTATTTTGTGGCATTTCAGCCTTAAATGAAGACAGCTGTTTTACTAGTGCAAGTTATAACATCCAAGTGAAATATATAACACCAACATATCAGGAAAAAAGAAAAGTCAAAAACAGAATCACTGAGTTGGAAAAAGGATCACCCCTTGTGTCAGTATTTTATTGAACCACTTTTTGCTATAATTACAGCATTTAGGCTGTTGAGATATGTCTCTACTAACATTGTATGTCTAGACTTTGCAATATTTGCCCACTCTTCTTTGCAGAATTGCTCAAGTTCAATTATATTTGATGGTGACTGTTTGTGGACTGCAGTCTTCAAGTCATTCCACACATTTTCAATGGGGTTTAAGTCTGAGCTCTGACTAGGCCATGCAAGGACATTCACCTTTTCTCCTTCAATCACTGTGTGGTCATTTTTGCTGTGTGCTTTGGGTCATTGTCATGTTGGAAGGTAAACTTTCTTCCCATCATAGGCATGCGCACAGGGTGTGCCAGGTGTGTCCAGGCACACCCTAATCACCCTATGCAGCTCAGTACCCCCTCCTGCAGCGCTACCGGCTTCCCTCCTCTCCCACCATCTGCTGCTGCGGCACACACAGATGATGTTTCAGGATGTGTGGGTGAAGTGGTAATGTCATTTACCAGCCCCTTACCTTTCTGAATGAACAAAGTGATTGGTACCATGTGTTTGAGCTTTGATGTGCCCACCCTAATACAATAGGCTGCGCACACCTATGCTTCCCATTGACAACTTTCTGACAGAGGGCAGCAGATATTCCTCAAGAATTTGATGGTATTTTGCCCCATCCATTTTTCTTCTATCCTGACAAATGCTCCAGTCCCTGCTGAAGAGAAACACCCCATAACAGGATATTACCACCTCCATGCATTACTGTAGGAATTATGTTATTTGGATGGTGAGCTGTATTGGATTTCTGCCAGACATATTGTTTGGTGTTCAGGCCAAATCCTTCAATTTTAGTCTCATCTGACCACAACACATTTTTTCCATGTGATATTGTATCAGAGTCTTCAAGGAGCATTTAAAGTGGTCAGATGAAACTAAAATTGAACAAGTACCGTATTTATCGGCATAAAAAAATCGTGGGAAAATCATGGGTGCGTGTTATACACCGATCCGCGCTGTCTCTGAGCGCCGTCAACATAGACAAGCCAAGCCGAGTGTACCCGAGTGTACTGCACACTCGGCTAGGCTCGGCCACGCTCGGCTCCGCTCGCGGTCACGCCCTGTCCCGCCTCCTAGCCTTAATGCGAGAGGAGCCGAGCGTGGCCGAGCCTATCTGAGTGCGCAGTACACTCGGGTACACTCGGCTCGGTCTATGTCGGCGGCGCTCAGCGACAGCGTGCTCTGAGCTGAGAGAAGCGGGGAGGACACCACCAAGGCTGCAGATGGACACTGGACAAGACCGCCGATGGACGCCGGGCAAGACACCGACGAGGGGCATTCAAAATGTAAGTATTTTTTTTCCCTTAAACTTCCCTTCTAGGCGCGCAGTATACCCCGATAAATACGGTATATACTTCTTTATTTTTTTGTGTAAATACGTGGTACTTTGCTGCTGTTTTTTGGATGAGTACTTTTGAATATCAGAGTACCCAAAAAATTCATGCAGAGGAGGTCTTTTGATTATGCAGCCTCAGAAACCACTGAAATTAGAGGGATTTTTATGAGACTGAAAAATGTCTTAATTGCAGAAATGCACCAGTGTTTATTCTTGCACACTTATGGGCGTAGTTCTCAAAATCTAAAAATGTATATTTTGAAAAATATGCTCCTATGCATGGGCAAGTGCCAGCACTTATGCACACATAGACACACATGGCGTTTTCTGTAATGCATTCCAGGAGGATAAACATGCTACAGCTATGGCTCTTGGACGCCATTTTATTCTGTATTCCCATATTCTGTAAATAACATCTGTATGCAAGAGCCGTAACTGTTTTCCTGGAGTTTGGCTTAAAAAAAGAGCTGCTTATAAAAAATCTGGGCACACATTTTGTCTGCTGCAACTTTGATCCTGACGTTCATCTTGTGAACCTTTCTGCTTCACTGACTATATTTCTAAATTTCCAGTATCCTCGTCTGCTGAATTTTTCCTGAACCCTGAACAATGTGTTCCTTGGCCTCAGGTCAGCACCAACCTTTCTTTTTCAGAAATTTTGTAAAAAGCTGGATGAAAAAAAAATGGACTCACAAAGTAGAAGCATAGATTATTTTTTAGTACTGCTAAGACCCGTTCACACAGCTGACCAGGGGGAAATGAAAGCAATGGTTGATCTGCAGTTTTTCTGCCTCCCAGACTGCCCACCTATATAAAGACATGTAGCTGTTTAGGGCTGTACACATGCCACAACCGTGATGCTTTGTTTTATGTCCATGCCAAAAATGAAATCCCCTATCATGTTCAGTAGACAATACCACCACCAAACACAACCCATTTAAGTTAAGGGGGCCACGACGCTACTGCCCTGCAACCGCGCAATGCATGTGGTTGAGGCATGGTAGTTTGGCATTTGAGGGTTAAAATAGGCAGCGAGGAGTTGACATATCGCCTCTAAGATGCCAACCACCCTCTGAGCTGGAGCTGGATTTCTGCTTTTCATAGACTAATTGAGTGACTGAGTTTAGTTGTGGCTGGAGTTGCCCTTTAAAGCTGAACTTCCGGCAGATATAAAGAAAAATAATGTACTTTTATGTATTACTGATATAAGTATGTGATTGAATATTTATATTGGCTGCCTGTAGTCCTTTGTCGATTAGCACTAAGACCTGGAGATAAAACCTGACCAAGCCGTATTGCTTACCTCTAGTGCAGAGCCCTTCAGATTTTGTTTTTGTTTTTGATCCTGCAAGGTAAAGCCATGGTTAGCTAGTATGCATCGCATACTAGCACATTATGTTAAACTTACCTTAAAGTGGATGTAAACCCACTCTTATCCTTTCTAAACTACTGCCATAGTGCTGATCTATAAGGATATAGATGCCTCCTGCATGTATCCTTACCTGTCAAATGTCTCCCCTCTGTCTGTTATAAGAACTGAAAAACTGCAGATTCTGTGGGCGGGTCTGTTGGCTGGAGCTTGGTGGGTGGAGTTGTGATGTCAGTAGACTCCCCGCCCACCTCTACACTCCCCTTGTCAACATGCATTTTCTCCTGTGTATACCTTACACTAAATCCTGCTATGATCACTAACATCCAGTGAAAATCCAGAAAAGTAACAACATGACTTCAGAAAAGTGGGGTTGGGAATTAAAAAATAATGCCTGTCTCAGGCTAGTGCATGAGATATGTAAATAACCTGTCATTCACAGCAAGGGGGAAGAACGGACAAAAGTTTTCTCCTGTTTGTCAGTTTATCTCACTAGAAAAAAAAAAGAGAATTGCTCCACACTGGATTAACTCTTTGTAGCAAGACTGGGCACAGATGATAGGAAATCTTATACTCTACATTGTGACAGCAAAAAATTAAAAATAAATTCTGGTTTACATCCACTTTAAATGAAATCTCCCAGTGCTCCCATCTCCAACTGGTCTTCCTTCCAGGTTCGCGGACTCCGGCTGTGTGACTGGACGAAACCGCAAGGACGTCACTCCTGCACAAGGACCCAGGTGGTTGCTCCTCCGGAGCTGCATGTACAATAAATACCTCCCAAATAATACACGTCTTGGAGATATTTACACTACCTATAGGTTTACCTATAGATAAAGGTCAGAGATGGGAGTTTACTCCCACTTTAACTTAGAATAAAGCCCTCCAGTAGCGTGCTGTCACCCCTGAAGACTCTGTCTCTGTGAGTGTCCGCTGTTCATGGACACAGGACTCTAAAGGAATGGCACAGAATGTGCACACTTTAAAGGGGCCAGAGTATAGCCAATGGAAGTAGAAAATGTGACAATAGATGTATAACTGGACTTTAAATATGCGCCAAATTATTAATTGATCGCAAAAAAACATAATGGCCTGGATTCACAAAGCACTTCTCTGACGTAAATCACATTACGCCGACGAACTGCAAATGTGCGCCGGCGTATGTGTGTGCCAGAGTCACAAACCAATATACGCCTAAAAACTGGCCACCCTACGCTGTCGTATCTTGCACATGCCGGCGTAGCGTGGGCGCAAATATGGGCTGGACGATTGGTGCTTCTCCCATTGATTAGGCATTCAAATATGCAAATGAGGGAAATACAGCGATTCAAGAAGTGCGTGCGCCCGGCACATACTACGCTGGGCGCGCGTAAGTTGTCCGTCCGGTGCAAAGTTATTCCCCTTAAAGGAAGTGTAACTTAACAACAGACGTCCACAGGTCAGCTGGAGAGCAGCTGCATCAGCACCGTTATGGACGAGCTGAGCAACCACACTTGCAGGACAACACATCTGTATGCCAACATTGCACGTTAAACACACACACATTCATCATGGCACATGGACAATGCATGTGTAGCGCTCACCCCGGAAGGATCCGCTGATTAGTTAGGGACCGGCATGTTGTTTTACCAGTGGTTCTTGTCTAGGGATAATATTGGTGAGGGTGGATACAGAGCAAGGGCCAGATTCAGGTAGACTTACAACAGCGTATCAGTAGCTACGCCGTCGTAATTCAGAATCTGCGCCGTTGTATCTTTAAGCGTATTCTCAAACTTAGATACGCTTCTCTGTTGCTAAGATACGACCGGCGTAAGTCTCATACGTTGTCGTATCTTAGCTGCCCAATTACGCTGGCCGCTAGGGGATTTACGCCTAGAATATGTAAATTAGCTAGATACGCCTATTCACGAACGTACGCACGGCCATTGCAGTAAGATACGCCGTTTACGTATGGCGTTTTTTAGGCGTAAAGATAAAGCAACAAAAAGATGGCGCAGCCAAGGTTAAGTATGGACGTCAGAACAGCCGTCGAATTTCACGTCGTTTATGGCGTTTGCGTAAATCGATTCAGAATAGGGCTGGGCGTAAGTTACGTTCACGTCGAAAGCAATGACTATTTGCGACGTGATTTTGAGCATGCGCACTAGGATACGTCCACGGACTGCGCATTCGCCGTTCGTTAAAAGCGTCAATTACGTGGGGTCACAATTCATTAGCATACTTTGAATTACGCGGGCTTACGCCGGCCCATTTACACTACGCCGCCGTAACTTAGGGAGCAAGTGCTTTGTGAATACAGCACTTGCCTCTCTAATTTATGGCGGCATAGCGTATCTGAGATACGCTACGCCCGCACAAAATTACGCCAGTGTACCTGAATCTGGCCACAAGTGTCCAGACATCAACTTGAGTTTTCAATGCTTTATTCCAGGGCCCAACACGGCCAACATCAACACAGCACACAATAGAGAAAGGTTGATGAGCAAAGAGAGAACTACAGTATAAGGCCTTGGATATCAAAGAGAGAGCAAGCCTGCTCTCAGCATCGTCAAGTTTAAACGTCGCCACTCTCGCCAGAGTGGGTAAAGTGCCCCCGGACAGGCGATTAACTTGAGCCTGGCAGCCGAAGGGCCACTTTCAAACAAAGTCACTGGGAGGAAACAGGGCCTCTGCCACTTGCCTGGTAAATTTTGAAGTTGTCAGGGTTAGAACTAATGAGTCCTCCCAGTAAGTCCAATTTTAAGGTCACCAATTGACAGCTGAAGTGTACCTGTCGTGTGGCGTGGTGACCGGATCCCCGGTGGTTCGTCCAGGCCTCGCGGATAACCTCTGTCTCTGGGTTCTCCCGAGCCAATCCCCACACCGTACAGCTCCCAGCTTAGGATATGGGACCCAGCAAGCCGCTGGGGCCCCTCTTTGCATCTGAGTGAAGCTCCGCTTGATGCGCAACCTCGGCCAGGTGGGCCTCGATGGCGGGGCCCATGGATGCGCGCACCCTGAAGGTGGATGCCGCATCTGGAACTCGGGCCCCGCGTAGAACAGAACACTAATGGCGGCTGCACCAGATATACCCCCTGCCAGCATGCCCAGAGAGGGAACCTCTCCTCTGATTGGCTGCTGGGGGAAGGTGAGTCTGTCAGAACCCCTCTAGCGCCAACTGTCGCCAAGGGGTGATAACACACCCCTGACACGCAGATTGACCTACAAGGCAGTCCCAAACCGGCAGCAGCACCAGTCTAAATAATTTGCGAATGGGAGTAAACTTAACTCTCCCATTCCCCAAAAACTTTAGTGTAACGCCCCATGAAATAAGGGGGGGGGGGGCGCTACACACGCATGCACACCACTGTGGTCCCTAGCTCACACACACCACATCCACCTCACATTGGTTTAGCCCAAGTCCACTGCGCATGACTTGAGAGCAGCAACACCACGCCAAGGCCCCAATGATGTTGCTGTCCATTCATACCACATTCCCACGGTCATGAGGATAACCTCTCCCCAACGATCCAAGGTGACACGCCTTGCTGGCAGGAATGTCACACACACTCACACACCAGTCACACTGTAGCCTGTACTCCTGACCGTGTGCAGTGACAAAAAAACAAAATATAAGGATCATGCCATTGTCCGACATGGCATGCCCTTACTGGAGGACGGCACATACATCTGTGCACGTCCAAAAAAACAGTATGCATACACATTATACACACCTCAAAAAAAAAACATATATATACATATATATCTGAGCTACAAATGTTCACAGGACAGTTATTTGCTCTCTCGTGGGCCAGGCCTTCGGCTCCTTAATTGTCTGGGCGACGACTGGGGTGGGGGGGGGGGTTGGGGCATCATGAGGAGGGTCATCCCCTGGTCTGTCGATCCTGGCAGATGTTGCCTGCATCCCCTCCAATGCAACGTCAATGCGTGTCAGAACGCTGATGGCATCAACCTGCATCTGCAACTGGCGGGCATTGGTCTGGCGCTGTAGGCGCCTGTTCTGCCGACCCTCCATCTGGACGGCAGCAGTGTTGGCCTGCACAACCTCCCCCAGGCTCTTCACCTCTGCCAGGATTCCTGATGCTGTGGCCTGCAGCTCCCCTATAGCCGCAGTGTACCGGTCCTGGGTGGCCTGCATGTCCACAGATGACTAGAGACGCCCTGCTAACATCTGGTGATGCATGGCATTGAGGGTCTGGCTTTGTTTGCAGAGGCTTGTGGCCATGGCTGCGCAGTTCGCATTAACGTCCTGCAGGCAGTCCGATATGGCCTGGGTCTGATCAGCCTGTTGTGTGAGGCACTGCTGCATAGCTGTGGTCCCAACAAACGAGCCCAGGCTGTTAGCCACTCTGTGCAAGTCGCAGGCAATGTCTGCCATGTGGCGCGTCTGCAGTGCCTGCTCCCTCTCAAGCCCTTCTTGGAGGGAACAGGCTACACCCCTAGTCTTGGCCAGAGCCTTCCTAGGGGAAGTAGCCAGTTGAGTCCATCTGGATGGGGTAGCCCTTGAGGGGGTAGCCCTTGAGGGGGTCAGGGGGGCCACTGTGTCGGAGGGACCTGCCAAGATGGAATCCTCTTTGAAATATAAACAATCCTCCTCATGTATATCAAACTGCTCCTCCTCAACGACCTCAAGACCAGCAGATGTCACATGGCTTGGCAGGGGGTCAGACTCTGGAAGAGGATGTTCCCTGGATGGCGTGGGTCATCCAGCAGCAGAGGATGGCCCAGCTCCCTCCAGCATCTGTGGATGACACAAAGCATTCACATGTTGGTGGACCCACACACTTGTCACATGTTCCCTTGCACCCCCTCACATGCTACACACCGGATGGGGAATGAAACACACTTACCTCTCCTCAAGTCCTGTTCTGCGGAGTCAAAGCCCTCCAGCCCCTTCACTTGCTCCTGCTCCAGATAGCTGGCTATCACCTCCTCCTCAGCTGTCAACTTCACAGTGGAAGATGGTCCACCTCCCGTGCCCCTAGGGTGCCTCTTCACCTTGGCCAGCTTCTCCCTGACCCGGCGGCGCATGTCATTTTTTTTTTTTTCCACCTCCTTTCAGGTCCTGGATTCATGGCCAAGGGCATTGATATCCAGGGCGATCTTTTGGAGGATTTCCTGCTTCCTGGCCTTGCTGGTATTCCTGCTCTGTGCGCCATGGAGGAAGGCATCGTATTTCGAAATGGCAGAGGTCAGGATCACCCTCTCCTCAGCTGAATTTTTTTTCTTCCTCCTCTCCCTCTCAGCCTCATGATCGGACATCTTGGCACAGGTCTGCAGCAGGGAACAAGTGGGCGTACATTTGCGCTGGAGGGGCGTATTTATGTGCTCGGCGTAGGCCGGGGGGCCGGCGTATCTTAGGCAGTTGCATTGGCGTGGTTGTGAGCATGCGCATAGGGTGCTGTGCATGCGTCCACGTCACGGCGCATGCGCCGTTCATGATACGCCGGGCGTAAAACACTGCACCACGCTCGGATCATCATTTGCATAGGGTCACTCCCACTTCCACCTTCTTCCACTTACACCGGACTACCCCATCGAATTCTACGCTACGCTGGCACAGAGCAAAAGCTTGTTGAATTCAGTGCTTGCGTCTCCGGGCTGCGTCGGCGTAGCGTATGTCGTTTGAGTTACGGCGGCGTAATGTGCGCCTACTCTTTGAGAATCCGGGCACTTTTATGGTATATAAATCATTAAAAAAAAAAAAAAAAGATTTTCTTTAAAATATAGCACCACTGTTTTAAAAACTGAAAGTAACCTAAAACATTATGTCTCATTCAGTCTACTTGGTTTGTGGTTTATTTGTTTCTTCAGGACTGAGGACGTACTTTCTATATGCCCTTATATTATGATATGCTTTAATTTATGACTTCACATACAGTATGTTGTTTGTTATTTTGGAGTAGAACATTTCCTGGGATCAATTTGAGTAAACAATGCCCCATCTTTGGTATTAGTGGGAGGTATAGTGCCTCATCATTGGTATCAGTGGGAGGAATGGGGACTCATCATTATTGTCAGTTAGAGGAATAAGGCTCTATTGTTGGTGTCAGTAAGGAGAATAGTGTCCCATCATTGGCATCAGTGGTGGCAGGAATTATGCCCCATTATTGGTGTCAGTAGAGGAATAGTCCCCCCCAGGCCTGGAATGGGCTACCGCATGCCCACAGTTTGGAGACCACTGCCCTAGTAGATAAAAGGGAGATCAAAAACACCTGTCTCACAAGAACCCTTGGATTATAAGGCGGCTTACACACGACCGAGGTTCTCGCTAGAAACCAGCGAGAACCTCACTGGGAGCTGCATTCCAGCGAGAACCTCGGCCGTGTGTATGCTCCTGGCTCGCCCCGCCCGTCGGGAATCCCGTTGAGCGAATAGAGAGCAGGATCTCTATTTGCTCGACGGCCCGCCTGGATGAATGGCTGGTTGCCATTCCCGACGGGCGGGTCGCCGATTTCGACGGCGGGCCGAGAGCCTCGACGGGCGGAACGATGTGTTCCGCCCGTCGAGGTTCTCGTACGTGTGTACGCCGCCTAAGAGTGGCTGAACAGACTTTCATATTTTTGTAGATATAACAGCTCACATGTATGTGATTCCACTGTGTAGCCGGTTGCCTGGACAATATTTACAACAAATACAAATATCTTGTGGGAAAGATAAAGTGTCTGTATATATATATATATATATATATATATATATATATATCTCATACATGTTTGAACTGTAGTAGCAAAGCACCTATGGGGAAACAGAGCTGAGTTTTGTTACCATCTTACAGACCTTATTCTTAAGTAGTTAATTTACAGACAGTAAATTAATGATTAATTGGCTGTGGCTCTCCTGTGAATACAAGTCTGTTAGTATTATTAGATTACTATTGAGTGAGCCAAGGCACAGTGGGTAAGGATTTTTCCTTGATCGCACACAGAGACCTGTGTACCAAGTCTTCATGCTCGAGAAGACAGTGTATTGACCAGACTGAAGAAATGCAGGCAACGGAAATCTCATTTTACCTCTGCGGACATTCATTTATGGCATTTGTTTTTTTCCATTTGGGATAATAAATGCCCAGATTAAAGCCTTGATTAAAGAATCATTTATCATATAACGAAATGCCAGTTAATTACAATTTCCAGCAAGGTAATCAAAGTTAGGCATTTTTATCTAGTAGCTTATTTTGGTGCTGATTTCTGAAAGTATTGTATGTTGGCACCAGCATTTTGGTTGCTCACCTACAGTATTACATAAGCTTAGTATACTTTTGGCACAAACATAAAGTTATGTTAGGGCCCTTTCACACGGAGCGGATCCGTATTGATCCTCCCCGTGTGTGTCCGTCTGCTCAGCGGGGATCATCTTTAAATCCCCGCTGAGCTGTCGGCAGACAGGGCGGTCCCTGCACACTGTGCAGGGACCACCCTGTCTTTCCTCCGCTCTCCCCTATGGGGAATCGGATGAATACGGACCATGGGCCAGATTCTCAGCGGCGATACGACGGAGTATCTCAGATACCCCGTCGTATCGCCTTTTTTTTTGCCTCGTATCTATGCGCGTGATGCTTAGCATCACTTTTGCATAGATACGCTGCAACATCCGACAAGTGTAAAACCATTACACTTGCGGATCGTAGGTGTAATGACAACTCCGGCCACTAGGTGGCCTTTACGTTGTTTTCTCATTTGCCTATGCAAATGCGGCTAGTACGCCGATTCCAGATCGCTTTTACGCTGCCCCGTTGTCGCGTACGTCGTTTTCGTCTGCGTAAGATTACCCCAGCTTCTATGTGGAGTAACCTTACGAAGTTCCGTCGGATGCCGTCGGGTGCCGTCGGATGCCATGTTAAGTATGGCGTTGGGTCAGCGTCGGCTTTTTCCGTCGCTTACGTCGTTTTACTAACTCGTTCGCGAATAGGGAGTTGCGTAAATGACGCTCACGTCGTTTTGACGCTGGTTTCAACGACGCTTTCCGACGTGAGCTGGAGCATGCGCACTGGGCTTTTTCCCCGGCCGGCGCATGCGCAGTTCGTTCGACGCGGGGGGCGCGCTTCATTTAAATACAAGCCGCCTCATTTGAATTACGCGGGCTTACGATGGGCCATTTTCGCTACGCCAACGCAAAAGACGGAGCAAATGCTTAGGGAATACGGCACTTGCTCTAGTACGATGCGGCGGCGTAGTGTAAATGGATTGCGATACGCCGGCGAATTTCTTAGAGAATCTGGCCCCATGTGTCCTTATTCATCCGATCCGCCATACGGAAGAAAAATAGGGTTTTCTTCCGTCCGAAAAACCGGATCTTGACGGAGGTGGATGTTTGCGGACGTTAGCCGATGCTCAATCCGCTAACGTCTGCAATCCCATAGGGAACCATTACAAGTCCGTAAACGGACTTGTAAAAAACAGACAGTTTGTCCGCCCGTGTGAAAGGGCCCTTACAGTGACGGTGAAAATATTTACTGCCTTGTAACTTTTCATATTTTTCATGTCCAGACATTATCCAATTTCATCCCAAACCTCCCCTTCCCTCTAGACTAGAGCATAATCCAGCATTATTTATTTTCTTTTACTTTGTTCCTGTAGTCAATAAAAGTTTTTTTCCTGTGATATCACCACCAGGCTTATACATTTTTTTGCAGGGATAGCATCTGGCAGCTTAGTTCCTACTGACATCCACCAGAACTACATCTCCCTGGAGCCCTTTCCCTACACCTGGTGTGTGGGCAAGCTCTTGTCAAAGCAGCAACATTGTTTTTCTTAGAAAACATTTTAAAGAGGAAGTAAACCCTTTTTCCCCCCTGCAAAGTAAAAACATAATGGGCTAGTATGCGTGTGGGAGCCACCGGTCACGGCAGAAACCCCTTAGAAACGGCACGATTGTGCCCTTTCTTCAGTGCAGAAGGGTATATGGTAAATATCTCCTAAACCGTGCAGGTTTAGGAGATATTTTCAGCACCTACAGGCAGTGGTGTATTTAGGTTTTGTGCTGCTCTAGACCTGACTTAACTTGTGCACCCCCTAATTTAAATAGGACCCACCCCATTCCTGTCAAGGCCACACCCCTTTCTGTTTAAGACCCACCCTGACATTTTCGAGTGGGGACACTAGTTCTCAATGCCTGGGTGGGGGGGGGGGGGATGGATTCCCTTAGTTTGCATAGATTTCCTATCACTGAAGAGAAATCTCTGCAATGGGACAGGGATGGTGAAAAAAAAAAAAAAACTGACAGGGGCTATAACCCTCCCTGTTGCCTATAGTTCTACTTCAAGCACAAATTTCAGATAATTTTTATGGAGAGGACTAAGAAGATATAACCATGCCAATGGTACAGCAGAAAACATATAGCACATGATGAAGGTCTGTGGTCCAGGATAATAGGACAGTAAAAATTAGAAACAGCTTGCGTTACACCAACAGTGTAGCACAAGCCAGCGGGGGACACTTTCCATGCTCCCCTCCTGCAAAGAGCTGCCCTAGGCCTGTGCCTTGTTGGCCTAGGCCAGGATACAGCGTTGCTTGTACTATCTGTTTCTGTTATACCGATATCAGATTGTTGCTTGTTTCACACACAGCTCCTTTCTCTATCTGCAACATAGAGAGCGTCCTGACTCTCCTGTAGTTCAAGGGAGGGGGGAAGCACGACACTCCACACCAGGGAGAAAGCCTTGCATTACTGTGTGGAGTTACAGACAGAAGAAAAGGAAGTGAGGATTTCTCAGAAGAAATAAGGACATTTAAAAGCAAAATGGAAGGATGAGGTAAGTGAAGGAGGACTGCACTAAGGTAAAGGAAGCTATTTAGGGAAGAAAAAATTGTACCTTTACAACCCCTTTAACCAGTAATCTAATCAAAATAATTGAGAACAGAGGAACTACTGCAACCCATGTATAAGTATATAGATGCACACCAGTATAGAAATAATACAAGCTTTATTTAAGAAAAGAATATGAATAGCACATACATCCAATGTGCAAACATATATTATCAGCAAAGAGCCCGATAGGAGTCCTGGTGGAATTGAGCACATACCCTGGTATGTATATTTAATAATAGAGATAACTTCAGATAGATGTTGCAGCAAAGTCCGGTTGTGGGGCCCCTAAGGATGATATGATCTCTGTCTTTTAGGGTGACCACATTTCTAAACTACAATTCAGGGACACCCTCCCTTCCCAAAACTCAGCTTGTGCTGTAATGAATCACAGCACAGTGATTGGACACAAAAGGTGGGATTTATGATTTCTCCAATCACAAGCAGGGGGCAGGATTGTGCTCCCCCAGGCATTCCCGGCCAGGACAAGTACTGTCAGTGAGTAAAGCGGTGAAGTGAAGACAAAGAAAAATGGATAGCCGCACTCCAAAACCTGATGGGTGGTCTTTTATTCAATAGACAGCATGTACAAAAATAGGGTCACAGCAGTGGAAACAAGGAACAGCCGACGCGTTTCGCACTGGATCAGTGCTTATTCATGGCTAAAAAGCGGTGAAGTGGCAGGATTTTTTGGGGGGCATCAGATTGGCCCGGGGGGGGGGGGGGGTGTCAGTTTCATTCCGGGACACAGTATTGTCCTGGAATGAATGTGCCTGGGACAGACCTGCAAAATGCGGGACTGTCTCAGGAAATCCGGGACACGTGGTCACCCTACTGTTTTTGTATCAGGGACCTGAAGACAAGGTCAGCGGTAACAGGGAGATACTACAACTGTTGTCCAACCTGCCTTGAACAGAGCTTCTCACTGGCAGAAACTGTGGTGTGTTAACAGATATACAACCCAGATAGTTTTACAACTAGCATAATGCACATTAACCACTTCAATACTGGGCACTTTTACCCCCTTCCTGTCCAGACCAATTTTCAGCTTTCAAGTCCTATTGCTATAAACGTAAGAAGAAATATGGTCCAGTTACCAATAGCAACATTTTCTAAATACCTACAAACAATGACAGCCAATCTATGCGCCAGAAAAGTCTTGTTGCTTTATATTGATCATATTCACTATATATGCAGGCCCAAGCAATTGCCTGGGGCCCCCGAGCTGGCCAGGGGCCCCTTGCCGCACCGCTGATTTCTCCTGCAGTCCGGTCGGCCGTGTACCATAACCGCGCGGTACAGGAGAATCAGGTTCCTGTTCCAGGCCGGACTGACAGGAAGTGCGCACACTCAGTGTTCATTTACTTTCAGTCCGGCCCCGGGAACAGCAAACTGAATCTCCTGTACCACGCAGTTATGGTACACGGCCGACCGGACTGCAGGAGGAATCAGCGGTGCGGCAAGGGCCCTCCCTACTGGGGCCCCTGTGCGGACACCAAGATATGCCGGCGTTCTCTGCGGAGGATAGAGGTAAGCAGACAAACCCAAAGCCCCCCCCCCCCCCCCCCCGCTTCTCAACTTGAAAAGTGTTTTTTTTGTTTGCTTGGGGCCCCCTAATTTCTTCAAACGGCCCTGTAGATATGTATATATACTGTAGCATTTTAAGTAAAATTGTACCTTCAGACAATCATGATTGAATATCCACAGTTCTCTAACAGCATTTTTACTTTGGCAGTACAAGCACAAATAATGCCATGGTTGTTGATTCCAATAAGCTGTGCATAAAGCTAATCCCACTTTATTATATATCTGCAGATCTCTTAAATCCGTATAATATATATTTATAATGCAGTCAAGAACAACCCCCCTACGTAATAATTGCAAACCAGACCTCAGCAGTATTTATTCCAGATATGCTACAAGTCCTTTTCACCTAAAATTCATTTCAATATGCTGTACAAATGGTACAAAATAATAAACCTCCATAGCATTCATATGCAGTCAAAGTTATATTCAGCATAACGGGAGTAAAAAAATAAACATAATCCACCTTTAAATAACATACACAAAAAGTAAATGGTATGCTATGGTATGCTGGACTCAGTCGCAGAACAACTACTGCATAATTGGGCTTGTATAGGATGGTTTCATGCTGTTGTGTTATGTTGGCTACAACAGGTGTTGCGTTAATGCAGCCCATTTATTTTGAATGAGAGTTCATTGCATCTTAGCAAATAAAAAATTGGCACTTTTTTGGCAATGCAGTGCACCTGATGGCATCTGCACGCTATGTCGCACTATAGTTCTGGTGCATTTTTGTATATATACGTTGGGATGCACTTGAAAATGAATGACAGTGCACTGCAAGGCACATACAGTATCTCACAAAAGTGAGTACACCCCTCACATTTTTGTAAATATTTTATTATATTTTAGGGCTGTGCAAATTAATCTTTAATTTTTTTTGATCGATCAAAATCTTTTTGATCGATTAAAATTCTTTTGATTGGTACTCACCTCTCCGCCGGCTTCTTGGCCTTCAGGGAGCTCCGTCGGAGATCCGGTAATGTCACGGACACCAAGGGGGCATGCCGTGTCCATCTGAAGGGTTCCTTTGCTGTGCCTTCATATTTGCATGCCGGCGGGACCTTACTATCTGCCACACGCAAGGGCTGTTACACTTCCCTCTATCACTTCCCTCTATCAACCTGGGATTCTACAGCCATCCACTGGGAGTTGTGATAGTTCCCTTCACAGGACATCTACATGCCAACGGACTGATGTTAACCTCTCCTCATCTGGATTCAGCAGTGGCATCGTTGTACACATTTTTATACCAGTATCATACTTAGCTACTTGTTTTTATGACTGCTTTTGGTACCGTTTTTATCTATTTTATCTCCAGTGCAATATTTATTTGGTTACCTACTTGAAGATTAAAAAAGTTTTAATGCTATTCCCATCGAGCGCTGCCTTTGTGTGTTTTTCGTATCCTGCTATCCATTTTCCCAGTTGTTGGTAGCGGCACTGGGACTCAGACTTCAAGCAGATCAGCTAAAAGTAGTTGGATCTGTATGTGTGTTAAAATTAATCGAAATTAGTCGATTAATCGATTAAAAAAACAAACGATTAATCAAACACAAAATTTTTAATCAGTAACAGCCCTATTATATTTTATTATACCTTTTCAAGTGACAATACTGAAGAAGGCACTCACTGCGCATTCGCGAACGGCGCAGCGCTCCCTGAGTGGACAGGCGATCGCCTGGGACCTGTGACGTGTCCCAGGCGATCGCCTACAGGGAGGGGCCACTAAAAGGCTATATAACGTATTGCCTTAGTGGTCCCTGGGCGGAAGGAGGAAGTGGGACAGGAAGTCCCACTCCTCCTGAAGCACCCACTCCCCCACCAAGAAAATGACATGCCGAATGTGGCATGTAAGGGGGCGAGGAGTGGATTAAGCGGAAGTTCCACTTTTGGGTGGAACTCCGCTTTAAGTTATCACCAGACCAAGGCTCTAGGCTCCCAGTTGAAGATGACTCCACCCTGCAGACAGGAGGTCTGGGGTATGGGAGTCAGAAGGGCTTCACCTAGGAGAGAGAGATGGGGGGCCAGTTTAGCACTAGGCTACTTGCTGTGCGCACAGAGGTGCTGAGCGTCCGGTCTGTGGGAGGCAGACCAAGGTCCTAAAGCATAATGCCGCGTACACACGGTCTTTTTTTGTGATGAAATAAAACAACGTTTTAAAAAACTTAATTTGAAATTATCGTGTGTGGGCTTTACGTCGTTTTTTGTCTTCTGAAAAACAACCAAAAAAATTAATTTGAACATGCTTCAATTTTTTATGTCGTTTTTCAAAATGTCATTTTTGTGTCATAAAAAATTATCGTGTGTGGGCTAAAACGACGTTTAAAACAACGTTTTTAAACCCGTGCATGCTCAGAAGCAAGTTATGACGCAAGCTTGAATGGAACAGAGTGCCGTCGTACGTGTTGTACGTAACCGCGCTTTGCAAGAGCATTTTCAGAAAACGATGGTGTGTAGGCAACGTCGTTTTTTTAAATTAAGTTTGAAAAACGCAGTTTTTTTTTCATAAGAAAAACAACGTTTTTTTACAAGACAAAAAACGACCGTGTGTACGCGGCATAAGGCTTGGATTGGAGAGCTGCGTTTATAAGCCAGGAGGGCTGGTAGCAGGACTGAAATATTGAATACCCCAAGAGGGAATCTTCTGTTTTGAACTTTCTTATAAATAAAAGTGGGCAAAACCAGCCCTGACACGGAGAAAAGAGAATGGTGGTGGTGTGGAAGTAAACCCTCTTGTTCAATAAAAGACAACCTGCAAGACAAAGGCATAATGAGCTAGTATGCATAGCATACTAGCTCATTATAAATTACTTACCTGAGATCGAAGTCCCCGCAGCGGCCCTCGTGCGACTCCTCCGACGCCGCCATGATACCCGGAGGGACTTCCGGGTATCGTTGCTGCGCCATAGACATAGGTGCCACTATTTTTTGCAAATATCTCCTAAACCTAAAAGGTTTAGGAGATATTTATTGCACCTACAGGTAAGCCTCAAAGGGGTTGTAAAATAAATGTTTTTTTTTTTTCATAATAAGCATCATTTACCTGTGTATGTTCCTGGCGCTCCTGATCTCAGTTACTGAACCTTGGCTTCCCCGACCTTGCCTTTGGACTCGCTTCACCTCTGACTCTCGGTTCCTGATCCCGGCTTTCCACGTGATCCTGCCTTCTGCCTGATGACTTTGTACCTTGCTGCCTGCTCGTTGCTGAACCCGGTTTCCCATGTGACTATGCTCCTGCCTCCTGTTTGGCTCCGCTTAACTTCCTGGGTACCTGCGACTTTGTCCCTGCAACCTGCTGAGACTTTGTCCTTGCAACCTGCTGAGACTTTGTCCCTGCAACCTGCTGAGACTTTGTCCTTGCAACCTGCTGCGACTTTGTCCCTGCAACCTGCTGAGACTTCCTGCCTTTTAAGATTCGCATCACCTGCTGCAGGCTTCCTGAATTCCATCTGCAGGCACTCGTGTCTCCCCGGGCCCTTGGTTTTCCCTGTCGCCACCCTCAGCGGGACCAGGGCCGGTGATTCCAGAGAGGCTGACCTCATCACTTCGGACTTCACCCAGGTACGTGACAACCAGTGGCCGGGTGCCCTAAGCAGCAGTGCGCCCTAGAGACAGAGGAAAGCACAGGGGTCACTGGAGACACAGGAGTCACTAGAGACACAGGGGTTACTTGAGAAACAGGAGGGCAAACATAGTGGTCACTGGAGACACAGAAAGGCGCAGGGGTCACTGGAGACACAGAAGGGCATAGGGGTCACTGGAGATACAGGTAGGCACAGGGGTCATTGAAGATACAGAAGGACACAGGGGTTATTTGGGACACAGGAGTGCACAGCAGTCACTGGAGACACACAAGGGCATGGGGTCAATGGAGATGCAGAAGTGCAGGGGTCATTGGAAACAGAGGAGCACACAGGGGTCACTAGAGAAACAAGAGGGCATAGAGGTCACTGGAGACACAAGAGGACACAGGGGTCACTGGAGGCACAGGAGGGCACAGGGGTCACTGGAGAAACAGGAGGGCACAGGGGTCACTGGAGACCCAAGGGTCATAGAAAGGCACAGGGGTTACTGAAGACACAGGAGCACACAGGGGTCATTATAGACACAGGAGCGCACAAGGATTACTGGATAGTGGATACACATGGGCACTGGAGACACGGATGGGCACAGGGGTCACTGTAGACACAGGAGTGCACAGGTGCACAGGTGCCACTGGAAACACACGAGGGCATGAGGTTAATAGAGATGCAGGAGTCATTGGAAACAAATGAGAGCAAATGGGTCACTGGAGACACAGGGGGCATAGAGGTCACTGGAGACACACAAGGGCAAAGGGGGAACTGGAGACACAGGAAGCCATATGAGTCACTGGAGGGCACAAGGGTCACTGGAGACACAGGAGCACAAAGGGGTGAATTGAGACACAGGAGGGTACAGGGGTCACTGGAGACACAGATGAGCACAGAGGTCACTAGAGACACAGAAGTGCACAGGGGTCACTGGAGACACAGAGGCCACTGGAGAAACAGGAGTGCACAGGGGTCACTGGAGACACATGAGTGCATTGGGTTAATGGAGACAAAAGAGGGCAAAGGAGACACTGAAGACACAGGAAGGCATAGGAGTCACTGGAGGTTACATGGATCACTGGAGGCACAGGAGGGCACCGTGGTCACTGGAGACAAAGAGGTCACTGGAGACAGAAGTGGGCACAGGGGTCACTGGAGACACAAGAAGGCTAAGGGGTCACTAGAGACACAGGAGGCCACAGGAGACACAGGAGGGCACAGGGGTGCACGGGGTTCACTGGAGACACAGGAGGGCATAAAGGGCCCTGGAATAAAGCAAAAAAATATCCCTCCAAAGGAGAAAAAAACACTGCGCTAACAATAAACAGAAATAAATTGAATGAAAAAAAACACACATGTGTGTGAGAAAGGCTGCCAGTACCAGTACTCTAAGATACCAAAAGTAAGAACAAAATATAAAAACAAGGTACAGCGCTGTGCAAATATATGACCACCATAACAATGATCATAACGGGTGCAGGGATATTTAAAGCTCCAGCCGCGATTTTTTTTTTTTTCAAAGTCAGCAGCTACTAACAGTGTAGCTGCTGACTTTAAATAAGGACACTTACCTTGTCCTACTTGCCCGCGCTGATGGGCCCTCCGATGCCGGTCCCACGATCGCTCCGTGTCCCGCGCCGCCATTCACACTATGGGAAACAGGCAGTGAAGCCGTACGGCTTCACTGCCCATTTCCTACTGCGCCTGCGTGAGTCTCACGCTGGCTTGTGAATGGGCGCGCTGGGCGCGCTGCTCTCTGAGAACACACACAGTTCCCAGAAAGCAGCGCGCCCCATTCACAAGCAGAAGGACAAGAAGAAAACACACCGCGGTGTGGAAGAGGCAGATTACTGACTTCCGCATAGCAACAGGTATTTCGGGTGAGTATTTTTATTTATTTTTTCAGGTTTTTTTTTATTTAATTTTTTTAAACAACATGGGAAAATGTTGTTTTCCTGGGTGGAGCTCCGCTTTAAAGTCTTCCCGAGCAGACTAACTCCAGATGGATGTGCTGTAAAAACCTTTCCACAGTGACCTCCTTCCAATGGGTGTATGACCGGATCAGAATTGGGGCTCTGCCCTGCAGACTGCATCCGATGACTCTGTCCAGCACAAACCCTGCCTTGATGCCTCCAGCTGTCACCAATCACCAGGCACTGACTTCTCCCATCAGCTATAGCCTGTCTGCACGTGAGTGACACTGCCGCTGTACACACAGGACAGGCGACAGAATATTAGTCTGCTCGGGAAGACTTTAAATATCCCTGCGCCCGTTATAATCATTGTTATGGTGGTCATATATTTGTGGTAAGGAGACTACAACACATGAGTTGGTGTATATATACACGTTATTCATGATATTCTTTATTCCTTATTTTCTAATCAATTTTTTGGAATATTTTCAATTTTTTCACATGTATTCAATTATGTCACATGCATGCTGATTAGGGTTGCCACTTGTCCAGGATTCACCCGGACAGTCCGGGTTTTGAATTATTTGTCCAAGTTTCAGTCCACTTGAAACACGGACACATTTTCCAGACAGGAATGTGGCATGGAACAAGGCATGGCAGGATGGTGAGGGGGCACTATGTGCGTCATGTTACTATTCTTTTTGGAGTGCCCAGGTTTGTTACCCTCCTATAGTGTATACTAACAAAAAAAAATTAATGTGCGCCTCTAAAATGTTCAGGTTTGTCTTGAAGAAAAAGTGGCAACCATAATGCTGATATATTATATGCACAGTGCTGTACCTTGTTTTTATATTTTTATATTTTATTTAGAGGGCACTGGAGACACAGGAAGGCATAGGGGCCACTGGAGGGCACAGGGGTCACTAAAGACACAAGAGGGCACAGGGGTTATTGGATACACAGAAGCGCACAGGGGTCACCGGAGACACAGGAGGGCATGGGGGGTGCAGAGATCTATACCTCTATATTCAAGCAATGCAGGAGGCTGGACATTGCACCTATGATAACAGTTGCAGGCTTTAACGCAAATATATAATAAAATGATGCTGAAGTTGGCTCCTCATTTGGCCAGCTTCTCATTTGAATGCGGAAGTTGGCTCCTTATTCAGGTTGGATCTTTATTTACAAAGGTGATTATTTGCTAAACATAATAGAATCATGAATCACTTCCCTAACTGCCATTTATTTAAAGGGGTAATTCTGAATACATCTTCCTTTTTTCTATATGAAAACCATCTTGTCTTACCCAGATGTGACTTGTTTTCATATAATTTGGCTTCCTTCTATTAGTTAAACTTCAATTTGGCCCGAGCCAAGTGATACAAATCATAAAATATGACACCAAACTTGGCACCATGACAACCATGCTTTTCAATGGGAAATTTTGAATAAGAAGCCAAGCTATTCCTATATGAAAACCATCTTGGCTCCACCAAATCCCACTTGTTTTATACTCATTGGTCATCCTTCTATTTAGAAAAGTTCAATTTGGCCCGGGCCAAGTAATATGAATCATAAAAATTGATCCCAAATGCAAGGCTGTCAGGGTCCCAGGTATACTTCATTATTTTATTAGGAATGTCATTTGGCTTCAGCCCAAGTGAATTTATATGTATAGTAAATAATCACCTTTACGAATAAAGCTCTAACCTGACTAAGAAGCTGGCCGAATAAGGAGCCAACTTCTGCATCATTAGAATAAATGCACGTTTTTATTGTAATTATATGAGCACCTTTATTGCATTTTTGGAAATGATTCACTTTGCCCTCAGGCAGCACTTTCCAAAGATCCTGTTGGTATAAAAGGCGAATAAAATGTGTTCTACATGTGGAAATATCACAATCTACCCGGAAGACAATGACATCCCTTCCCTGGACAGAAAGTAAACTCTGGAGTGCACATCCAACTATAGGCTACACAGCGACCCCGTCCCTATTACAGCCGCCTCCGTCCCTACTACACACGCCCCCGTCCTTACTACACACGCCCTCGTCCCTATTACACACGCCCCCGTCCCTATTACAGCCGCCCCCGTCCCTACTACACACGCCCCCGTCCTTACTACACACGCCCCCGTCCTTACTACACACGCCCTCGTCCCTATTACACACGCCTCCGTCCTTACTACACACGCCCCCGTCCTTAATACACACGCCCCCGTCCTTAATACACACGCCCCCGTCCTTACTACAGCATCGATTATCACGTGCTTCCTATGTAAAACGCAAAACGTCACGACGCCGGAAGTTGCACCGCTGGTTGGCAAAGGCTGTTTACACATTGGTTGGCTGCGTTCACTTTATTTTTCCGGGTTGCAGTGCTTGTGCGTGTTAATATGGCGGACGAGCTGGAACAGTAAGGAGCGATTATTACTATATTATGCATGGCGCCGTGTGTATAGAGGAGAAGGGCTGACCTGTGTGTGTGTACAATATATATATATAGAAACATACGTGTCATGGAGGGGGCGGTGTGTATACAAAAGACACTGTGCTGTGGTGTATACAGGACTCAGGGGCTGTGTGTGTACTAAAATGTTAGGAATTCTTCATTCCTGCAGATGAAGGATTTGTTTTCCAGCCATGCTTAGTACACATCCCACATAGGGATAACATGCTTGGTACACATCCCGCATGGAGGCGGCGTGCCTGGGAGGCCTCATGCGCGGAGGCGGCGTGCCTGGGAGGCCTCATGCGCGGAGGCGGCGTGCCTGGGAGGCCTCATGCGCGGAGGCGGCGTGCCTGGGAGGCCTCGTGCGCGGAGGCGGCGTGCCTGGGAGGCCTCGTGCGCGGAGGCGGCGTGCCTGGGAGGCCTCGTGCGCGGAGGCGGCGTGCCTGGGAGGCCTCGTGCGCGGAGGCGGCGTGCCTGGGAGGCCTCGTGCGCGGAGGCGGCGTGCCTGGGAGGCCTCGTGCGCGGAGGCGGCGTGCCTGGGAGGCCTCGTGCGCGGAGGCGGCGTGCCTGGGAGGCCTCGTGCGCGGAGGCGGCGTGCCTGGGAGGCCTCGTGCGCGGAGGCGGCGTGCCTGGGAGGCCTCTTGCGCGGAGGCGGCGTGCCTGGGAGGCCTCTTGCGCGGAGGCGGCGTGCCTGGGAGGCCTCTTGCGCGGAGGCGGCGTGCCTGGGAGGCCTCTTGCGCGGAGGCGGCGTGCCTGGGAGGCCTCTTGCGCGGAGGCGGCGTGCCTGGGAGGCCTCTTGCGCGGAGGCGGCGTGCCTGGGAGGCCTCTTGCGCGGAGGCGGCGTGCCTGGGAGGCCTCTTGCGACATGCTCGGTACACACATCACAGTCGGATGTTTTTAGGCATAAAATATGCCCAGTGTGACCAACCCTGCTATTTTTTTCTGTACCTGGGGAGCTGAAGGTGGTGCATACATCCAGCCATATAAGCCAATGTTTGCACACCCCTGTTCACATCTCGTGTAGCGGGAGCACGCTTCTTTTTCATAGAGCTGCACGATTAATCGTTTGAAGATCGCGATCTCCAGGCTGCGATTTTCTGATTTACGGAACCAGCATGGAACGCAAATGGCGCCGATATTGTAACTGACGTCAGCAGCCAGAACTGAAGTTAGTCAGCAGACTGTGCAAGCGCAATCAAAATGCTTTTCTCAAATGGGCGGATTTATGGTTACATCCCCTTTGAGAAAAGCATCCGCCCCTTGCTGTCTTTATAACCATACATTCGCCCCTTTGAAAAAAAGCATCCGCCCCTTCTGTATTAAATCATTAATGTCAAATCGCATGTCAATTTGGCGGCATTTCCTGGCAATGGCACTGTCCTAATCGGTGCGACGCTGCATCTGCGGCACTGCACCGATTTTTAAAAAGTCGGATTTACATTAAAATCTGTGCAGAAACCTGCACAGATGTCTCTGTACTCACGGCCAAAATCGGGACAGACTTGCAGGAGTGAAATCATGTGAGTTCAGCTGAACTCGCACGGCTTCATTCCCACAGCCCAGTGTGAGCCTGGGCTTGCTCAAGTACAGGGGTGTACAAACATTTCCTTCTATGGCCGGTTGTATAATGTATAGGCGAAATGCCATCTTTTTATGCAAGGCATATTTCATGTCTGTGTGCGTGAGACCGTATACTCAACACAAACTACTTTTATGTAAGGGCATTGCTGACTGGAGAGTAATGGAATGAATTGGTCACCCTTGTGTGATTGACGTGAGTTGGAAACAGTCTTTCCTGATGCATTTTTAGTGCAGTTTACAACCACATGCATACATAGGGAAAAATTGTAAAACATGCCTACAGTGCACCACATTAGATGGTGAGATCACAAGTTTCACAAAACTTCTTGCACGCACTGCGTTTGTAATCTGCTTTAGGGTGCCAGTGCATTATTGGAAACCCAAACATGAATTGCGAACGCAGTGTATTAGTGTGCATCAAATCGCACCATGCTATTTGGTGGGGTGCGTTTTAGAGAAGTAGTAAATGCACTATTTTTACTGCGTTCCGGTGCGATAAGTAATCCTTTCAAATGAATGGCCAGAAAATCACACCGCATGCAATTTAGTTGTGAAACAGTCCTTAACGTGGGTGTAAGCCCTCACATATACCCAGTGAAATGAACAACCTCCGATGATACACAAAGATGAAATTAATCCTCCTTCATAGGTTTGAAATGTTTCCCCACAACCCTCTCTAATCCCTACACCCCTTCAAAAGTACATAAGTGTTAAAATCCTTCTGTATCTGTCGGGAGCACAGAGGAGGGGGTGGAGAGGCTGCAGTTACAGTGTGAGAGCTGATTGGAGAAAAGAAACACACCCCCTCCACACAGCAGAAGAACTGTGTTGCGTCTGGAAGTGTTTGGAATTTTTTTTTTTTGGGGGTTAAAACGAAACGCTGCTAAACGCGAGTTACCATGTTTGAAATGCCTCTAAACAAAGCTTTTGAATGCATTTTTTTTGGTTCAAGAAAAAGCCTCTAAACACAACTGCCTGGAAAGACTATAAATGACCCTGTGTAAGATAACAGAGGAGAGTTCAGGAGCAGTTGTAAAAAATGCCCAACTGCTCCTAAACATCCGTTCATTTACCAGCAGCAGTGTACATGAGGCTTAAATAGGCAAGCTGTGTGCTGAGAAAACTTCCTAAAAGTGACTTGTGCTGATAACAGAGAAACTAAGCACCAGAGAGAGAAAACACTTAGGCCTCGTACGCACGATCAAATCTGTCTGCTGGAAACGGTCTGCTAGACCGTTTCAGCAGACAGATTCGATCGTGTGTACGGGCAAACAGACGGATTTGGCCACCCGACAGATTTCAAAGCATGCTTTGAAATCTGTCGGCTGGGAACCCGTCCGCCCGACATGTCTGCTGGTTAGTACGCTAACCAGCAGACATGTCTTCTCGCACACGCGCTGAATGGTTTCGACGCATGCGCGGAAGTGTTTTACTTCCTGGTGCGGTGACGTGGCGGCGTCAACGTCACCGCCACGTCAGCGCGCTGTCTGCTGGTGGGGATTTTGGTTTGCTCGTGTGTACACGCGAGCAAACCAAAATCCCAGCAGACAGATCTGTTCAAATCGGTCGGTCCGACCGATTTGAACAGACACATTTAATTGTGTGTACGAGGCCTTAGAGCTTTGGAGAGCGATAAGTAATGACTGCAGATATTACAGCTGCACGATTCTGGCTAAAATGAGAATCACAATTTTATTTATTTTTTGCTTAGAAGATGCATCACGATTCTTTCACAATTCTCACGGCGTAACATCTTTCACATTAAAACAAAAAAAAAAATTGGACTGTTTTCGTTTTTTTTTATTCATTGAAGTGTATTTTTTCTAGGGTTGCCCCGATACCGATACTAGTATCGGTATCGGGACCGATGCCGAGTATTTGCGGGAGTACTTGTACTCCCGCAAATACCCCCGATACCAAAATAGAATACTTCCCCCCCATATTGCAGCCATGTCCTGTCCCTCATACCTGTAGATATGATGCCGCCCCTGCCGCATACCGCCGTTAATCCCCCTGCATTATAGCGTAGCGCGCATTACAAACTTTCGTTTTGAATACTTGTAATGCCCGCGCCGCCATGTATAGTCACTCCCCTTCTCGGGATTCGACGAATCCGTTCAATCCCGAGCAAGGGGGAGTGTCTATGCACGAATCCGCGTATAGACACTCCCCCTTGCTCGGGATTGGACAGATCCCTCCAATTCCGAGAAGGGGAGTGTCTATACATGGCGGCGCGGGCATTACAAGTATAAAGAACGAAAGCTTGTAATGTGCGCTACGCTATAATGCAGGGGGATTAACGGCGGTATGCGGCATCATATCTACAGGTATGAGGGACAGGACATGGCTGCATATGTGGGGGACAGACATGGCTGCATATGTGGGGGACAGACATGGCTGCATATGTGGGGGACAGACATGGCTGCATATGTGGGGGACAGACATGGCTGCATATGTGGGGGACAGACATGGCTGCATATGTGGGGGACAGACATGGCTGCATATGTGGGGGACAGACATGGCTGCATATGTGAGGGACAGACATGGCTGCATATGTGGGGGACAGACATGGCTGCATATGTGGGGGACAGACATGGCTGCAATATGTGGGGGACAGACATGGCTGCAATATGTGGGGGACAGACATGGCTGCAATATGTGGGGGACAGACATGGCTGCAATATGTGGGGGACAGACATGGCTGCAATATGTGGGGGACAGACATGGCTGCAATATGTGGGGGACAGACATGGCTGCAATATGTGGGGGACAGACATGGCTGCAATATGTGGGGGACAGACATGGCTGCAATATGTGGGGGACAGACATGGCTGCAATATGTGGGGGACAGACATGGCTGCAATATGTGGGGGACAGACATGGCTGCAATATGTGGGGGACAGACATGGCTGCAATATGTGGGGGACAGACATGGCTGCAATATGTGGGGGACAGACATGGCTGCAATATGTGGGGGACAGACATGGCTGCATATGTGGGGGGACAGACATGGCTGCATATGTGGGGGGACAGACATGGCTGCATATGTGGGGGGACAGACATGGCTGCATATGTGGGGGGACAGACATGGCTGCATATGTGGGGGGACAGACATGGCTGCATATGTGGGGGGACAGACATGGCTGCATATGTGGGGGGACAGACATGGCTGCATATGTGGGGGGACAGACATGGCTGCATATGTGGGGGGACAGACATGGCTGCAATATGTGGGGGACAGACATGGCTGCAATATGTGGGGGACAGACATGGCTGCAATATGTGGGGGACATACATGGCTGCAATATGTGGGGGACATACATGGCTGCAATATGTGGGGGACATACATGGCTGCAATATGTGGGGGACATACATGGCTGCAATATGTGGGGGACATACATGGCTGCATTATGTGGGGGACATACATGGCTGCATATGTGGGGGACATGGCTGCATTTGGGGACACATTTAAAAAAAGTATCGGTATTCGGTATCGGCGACTACTTAAAAAAAAGTATCGGTACTTGTACTCGGCGCTAAAAAAGTGGTATCGGGACAACCCTACTTTCCAAAAAAATTGTGTTTGAAAGGCTGCTGGACAAATACAGTATGACATAAAATATTGCAGCAATTGCCATTTTATTCATTAGGGTCTCTGCTAAAATATATATAATGTTTGGAGGTTCCTAGTATTTTTTTAGCAAAAATTGCTGATATTAACCTAAACTAATGTCAGAATTTTTTTTAGACTTTAAGTGGTTAAACTTCCTGCATTTACACACAGAAATGTATCCCTTTGATCTAAAAATTAAGCGTTAGTTACAATGTTTCATGTTGTTAAAAACTTGGCAGACTGTCCAGAAATATTCTTTTGACAGCTGAGTGAGCAGATGAGTCTATCCACTTGTTATATGAAAGAATCAGCAAACTCTGCAATAGAGATCTCAGACTTCATGACTGAGGTTTACAACCACTTTAAAGTGGTTGTAAACTCCCATACATGAATTCTACCTCTAGGTAAGCCTATAATGAAGCCTACCTCCTTGGTACTGTAAATATCTCCTAAATGTGCCTGCTTAGGAGATATTTACTGTATATACAGTCAATGACGTCATCGGCGCATGAGCTCTGAAGGAACGGCTACCCATGCTGTTCCTTTAGAGCCCTGTGTAGTAACCGGTGGCTCCTGCAGGCATGCGCAGGAGTAACGTCACGCAGCTCTAGCCAGTCACACAGCCGGAGTCAGTGGACCCGGAAGGAAGAAGGGTGAAGATGAATGCAGCCTCCAGCGGTGACGACGATCAGTGGAGGGCTTAGTTTGCAGGTAAGTTTCACATAATGTATTGGCATGCAATGCATACTAGCACACAGTGGTGGCTGGTCTTCCAAAACTTTTTTTTTAAGGGCGCAAACAAACTGAAAAAAAAACAACCCATCAAATGCTGTCTCACTGTGCCCCCCCCAACTCACCGTCTGCCCAGCACTTACCCTATCTCAGTGGCGCGTCATGGGGGGGGGGGGGGGGTGGTGCCTGTGCGCCCTTACTGGATGTACCGCCACTGATAGCACTTTGAAAATTGAAGTACAAATGGAAGCCAATGGGCAACCAAATATTACAATGTCATAGTACAAGGCAAAGGCAGAACAGCAAGGGGTCATTATATAATATGGAGCATCGGTTTCATGGGTACAGGTGGACAACATGTAAGTACAAAAGAGACTAAACAAAAAAAATACAGCTTTTTTTTTTTTTTTTTACTTCTAAATGAGGCAAGTTTTCTGCAAGACGAGTAATGCTTTCAGTTTTCTAAACAGGGACGGGGATCTCTGACACCATATGTCACCCACATACTGTATGTTATAAAAAAATATTGGCCATTGTATGACATGTTTGGTTGTTTCTGCCTTTCTTTTGGCCACTGAATGAGAAAAAAATGACAGCTGTGCATAAAAAGGCTTTTGTCACGATCAGGCGTCGGGCTTAAAGGCCAATTGCAATAGCAGCAGAGCAGATATCAGGCAATAGAGTAGTCCAGGAACAGGCCGAGGGTCAAACACAGGTGGTTGCAGATACAAATGGCAGCAGAGCAGACAAATCGCAAGGCACTGGCTGGGAATGCACAATAACCTGGCAAAGAGGAAGTGCTGAGATCAGGCTTATATAGGAAGTTCATGGGAGGAGCAAGGGGTTCACGGTTCAAGGCAATCAAGACACAAAGCAGAGTATTCCAATGGATCAGGTAGGTTTGTCCAGCATCCCAGATAGCTCAGTGGGAAGAGACAATGGCAGACACAGACGAGGTTCCAGGTCCTGACAGCTTTATTCTTTACTTTTATATATTTATTTGTTTTGAATAGAAATATTATAATATTATCAGCTGCATGAAACCAGTATTAGCCAGTGTTGGCATACCTGATATGAACATGCTTGTTCCAAGTCATTGCCTCATTGGTGGGAAAGGTGTGTTTGTGTGTGTTTTTTTTTTGCCTGCAAAGCAAAGGCATAATGTGCTAGTATGCATAGCATACCACAGTAGTAAAAAACACGGATGAAATGCATATAAAAGGGCTATTTCTCCCTCGTCTTCCAGGACGGCACTGTGAGAGTAGACTGGCTCACCTGACAGGAAACACAATCAAAAATGAAGTTTAAAAGGCCCCACCCCTCCCGTGTGCCTCAGTTCTGATTGTGTTTCCCTTTCAGCGAAACGTTTATTTTTTTCTTGTGACCTAAGGCCTGGGGCTGGTGGTCCCCCCCCCGGAGCCCGGACCGCAGGTACTGGGTGCCGTTGGGTCCGGTGTAGCTTGCTACCCCCCGGGGGGTTTCCCCTTCATCTTAGTCCAGGGGAGAACAGGAGAAGTCACAGACTCCCCTGGACGCCGGAGCCTCCTAGGAGGGCAGGGCTCTCCAGTGCTCCGAAGAGGCCACATCCTCTCTCCCCCCGCCTGGTTCCTACCTTGGAGGTTGGACGAAGGCCTCCCCCTTCCTGCTGGCTCCATCCGGGGGTTCGCCGGACCGCATGGCGGGTGGTTAGGCGCCGCTCCGAGCGGCGCCATTAGCATCCGGGCGCCTGTTGATGACGCGCACGGCGCCGTGACGTCATTCCGCTCCCGCGCGGCAAGATGGCGGCCCCCACCGGACAGACGCTGCAGGCGATCGGGGCACACGATAAAGCAGCCAGGGAGATAGAGGGGCCTGGCGGTCTCAGAGCGTATCCATGGAAGACCTCTCCTCGGCGCACGCGACTATGGAGGAGGACCGTCGTTTTCCTATGGCTGCAGAGGAAACCACCAAGGGTGAGTCCTTCCTTTTTCATAGGGGGTTTGTTGTCCTCCCCCCCCCCCCCCCCCCCCCCCCCCTCCCCTAATCCTAAGAGGTGAAGGCTAATGGGCATATGTTTCTCCCTGATATGTTTAGGTGAAGACCCTCTTGCCCAGGGGGAGGCCAGCAGAGTGGCTAAGCCTCCTAAACGTGTTAGGAGATGTGGCAATTGCAATGACAAATTACCAGTTGAGCATAACAAGCCATTTTGTTCTAAGTGCATCTGTAAGCTTACAGGAAAGGAAACCTCACAGATCATGAAGCAATTTCTCTCGGTTCAGACCGAAATGCTATCTACCCTAAAGGAGTTTCAATCTTCCCTAAAGAACATTGATTCTCCGGTTCCGGGCCCCTCCTTCCAGGAATCCTCTTCAACCTCTCGTCCGTTTGTACCACTACAGGCTCGTAGAATGTACCCCTCGGATTCTGAGGAGTCCGAGTTAGCCTTACGTAGTGAATCCCTGGTTGACAGCCAGGCAGAGGAGGAGGAGGAGGAGGATACCAGGACAGGAAAATATATGTTTCCTTCTGATGATATGGAGGGTCTTTTAGCGGCTATCTATGCTACAGAGCACATTCAAGAACCAGCAGAGCAGGTCTCAGCCCAGGACAGGATGTACAGGGGTTTAATAAAACCTCAAACCATGACCATCCCGGTCCATCAGTCACTAAAGGACATTATCCTCAGGGAGTGGGCAGAACCTGAAAAGAGCTTACCTAGTTTCAAAACTTGGAAACGCCGCTGTCCCTTTAAAACGGAGGTAGTAGACACCTTTTTTAGGGTCCCTAAGCTTGATGCCTCCTTGGCACAGGTCTCAAAGCAGTCAGATCTTTCCTTTGAGGACTCAGGCAGTCTAAAGGATGCCATGGATAGGTGTACCGACACTTCTCTCCGTAGAGCTTGGGAAGCCAATGCAGCCTCCCTTGGTCCTGCATTGGCCTCAGCCTGCGTGGCAAGAAATGCCGACGCCTGGACTTCAAAACTTCTAGACCATATCCCCAATTCTTCCAAGACTAAGGAGATACGAGATTCCCTCCAACTTATTAGCGGGGCAGTGGCCTACCTGGCAGACGCAGCGGTAGAAACCATTCGCGCCTCAGCCAAGACTGGGGCACTTATTAATGCCTCTAGGAGGGCCGTCTGGCTAAAGACTTGGAGGGGTGATCTTGCTTCAAAACGCCGCTAGATCAGGCTTTGTCCAGGTCTTCTGAGAAGGGGAATAAGTTCCCTTCAAAACCTAGGCAGACTAGGAAGCGGTCCTTTCGTCCCAGCCAGAGAAAGATTCCGGCCCCGGACAAAGGACAATCCACCAGTCGTCGTTGGCCCTTTGGTAAGGATAGACCAAAGGGGGGGATCCTTTTTGCCAATCCCAAACCATCCGGAAAGGACACCAAGTGACGGGAAGGTGGGGGGCAGGCTCGCCAGGTTTCTTCCAGCCTGGGAGAACATAACCCAGAGTCCCCATGTCCTGCAGATAATCAGGGAGGGTTACCACTTAGAGTTCAGAGAGCTCCCCCCCCCGGCCTTTCTCCTCACCCACCTCCCAAGGGACTCCAGCAAAGCTGTAGGCCTCTCGCAGAATATTACAAGTCTGGCGGAACAGGGGGTCATAATCCCAGTCCCGCCAGACCAACAAGGTCAGGGAGTATACTCCCACATTTTTGTGGTTCCCAAGCCGGACGGCAAGTTCAGACTGATAATCAATCTGAGACCTCTGAACTCCCATCTCCTCTACAAGAGATTCCGGATGGAAAGCGTTCACAGCCTCAGGAGTCTTTTGTTAGAGGGCGTCTTTATGGCAACCATAGATTTGAGGGACGCCTACCTGCATGTCCCGATTTTTTCGGGACATCAGAGGTTTCTGAGATTTGCCCTCGCCTCCGCACAGGGAATTCAGCATTGGCAGTTTGCTGCCCTCCCTTTTGGTCTGGCCTCCAGCCCAAGGGTATTTACTAGGGTTGTCCCGATACCGATACTAGTATCGGTATCGGGTCCGATACCGAGTATTTGCGGGAGTGCTTGTACTCCCGCAAATACCGCCGATGCCTAATCCGGATACTTTTTTTTTTTTTTTTTTCGGAGTGGGGGCGGAATGGGGGCGGAGAGAGGGCAGAGAGTGGGCGGAAAGGGGGCGGGAACCGATCGCAGAGGGGGCAGCGAGGAAGGCGGACTGGAGGCGGAGAGGAGGCGGAGAGGAAGCGAAGAAGAAAGCGGAGAGCAGAGCAGTCCCCAGGTATGTATAAAATCACACTGGATCATTGGAGAGCTGCTTCTGCTGCCGCTGCCGCTGCCGCCGCCGTCTAGCTGTTCGGCGCTTAAGCCAGGGAACATAACAGCTTTCATTTGAATAGCTGCTGTTCCCTGCCGCGCGTCGTCATGCCCCCCCCCCCCTTGTCGGGCGCTTTTCCCAGGATTGGACAGGTGATCTGTCTATCAAAGTGCCCGGACAAGGGGGAGGGGCCATGACGACGCGCGGCAGGGAACAGCAGCTATTCAAATGAAAGCTGTTATGTTCTGCTGAGCGCCGAACAACTAGACGGCGGGGGAGACATAACTGCATATGATGGGGGAGACATGGCTTCATATGGGGGGCAGACATGACTGCATATGAGGGGGGAATTATGGCTGCATTTGGGGGGAGACATGGCTGCATATGGGGGGGGACTGCATATGAGGGGGAGACATGGCTTCATATGGGGGGCAGACATGACTGCATATGAGGGGGGAGTTATGGCTGCATTTGGGGGGGAGACATGGCTGCATATGGGGGGGAGTCATGACTGCATATGGGGGGGAGTCATGACTGCATATGAGGGGGAGACATGGCTTCATATGGGGGGGGAGACATGACTGCATATGAGGGGGAGTTATGGCTGCATTTGGGGGGAGACATGGCTGCATATGGGGGGGACACAAGGCTGCATTTGGGGCGCATTGCTGCATTTAAAAAAAAGTATCGGTATTCGGAATCGGCGAGTACATAAAAAAAAGTATCGGTACTTGTACTCGGTCCTAAAAAAGAGGCATCGGGACAACCCTAGTATTTACGAAGATCCTGGCGGAGGTAATGGCTCATCTACATCTGAAGGGGATCTCCCTCGTCCCCTATTTAGACGATCTCCTGCTTTTCAGCCCAAGTCAGGATCAGCTCCTTTCGGACCTGACCGTCGTCATGACCACTCTGGAGACGCTTGGTTGGATAATCAACAAGCAAAAGTCCTCCCTTCTACCGGAACAGCGGAAGGTATACCTGGGGGTTATCATAGATTCCCGAGAGAAGAAACTTTTTCTTCCCCAAGAGAAGTTCCAGAGGCTTGTGACGACGATCGGGTCTTTAGTGGCTGCAGAAAAACCCTCCCTCAGAGAGATCATGAAGCTGTTGGGTCAGATGACCGCTTGCATTCCAGCGGTCCCCTGGGCCCAATTACACACAAGACCACTTCAGAGGTTCCTCCTCTCCGCCTGGAACGGAAAGGAGGACACTCTCGATTCCCGGGTCAGGGTTCCGATCCTAGTCAGGGACTCCCTAGAGTGGTGGCTCCACCGCCAAAACCTCTTGAAGGGCCGTCCGTGGAGTCAGACCGATCCACTGAAGGTCACTACGGACGCCAGTGCTTGGGGTTGGGGAGCCCATGTACAAGAACTACGGGCTCAGGGATCCTGGGATCATCATCAAAGGCGGACCTCCTCCAACTACCGAGAATTACTGGCAGTGGGAGAAGCTCTGAGGGCGTTCGAAGGAAGAATTCAGGACAAGGACGTCCTGGTCCTTTCCGACAATGCTACAACAGTCGCCTTTCTCAACAGACAGGGGGGCACCAAGTCCCAGTCCCTCCTGACACTCTCCCTGGAGATCCTGGGGTGGGCGGAACAGAGAGTACCCTCTATTCAGGCAATCCACATAAAAGGAGCCACCAATTTGGAGGCCGACTTTCTGAGTCGTCAACCCCGTTTGTCAGGGAGAGTGGGAATTATGCCAAAAAACCTTCGACTGGATCTGTCGACGGTTCGGGGTCCCGGACATAGATCTTTTTTTCCTGCAGGAAAAACAGAAAGGTGAACAAATTCTTTTCCCTGGTCCAGGGACCGGGTTCCCAGGGGGTGGATGCGCTGGCCCAGGACTGGGATTTCCGTCTGGCTTACGCTTTTCCCCCACTGAATCTGATCCCAAGGGTCTTACAAAAGCTGGCCTCCGCGGAGACGAAATTAATCTTAATCGCTCCTTGGTGGCCCCGGAGATCCTGGTTTCCCATTCTGAAGCTCTGGTCTCTAGCCCCCCCGCTTCCCCTGCCTCTCCGAGCGGATCTCCTGCGGCAAGGGCCGATCTTTCATGCGAACCCAGGTTTCTTCAGCCTGACGGCATGGCTATTGAAAGGCGGAACTTGCAACGGGAAGGGCTGCTCGGATAGAGTCATAGATACCCTACTATCCAGCCACAAGAAAGTCACCAGACACATCTACACAAAGGTCTGGACAGTCTTTTGGAGTTGGTGCACCGCTAAGCGGATCTCTTCTCCCAAGATTCCCGACATCCTGGAGTTTCTTCAGGATGGCGTGGAATTAGGCTTAGCTACTAGAACTCTAAGAGTCCAGGTGGCAGCTTTATCATATTTTTTGGAGAAGAGCCTCTCAGCGGAACCCCTCATCAAGAGGTTCCTGACAGCCAGGGACAGACTTTCTCCTATGCAGGTTTCCAGGGTTCCCTCATGGGACCCCCTCACCCCCTGGCTGAAGGACAGCTGACTAAGGCACCATTTGAGCCTATAGACAGCATTTCTATAAAATTTCTTACGATTAAATTTACTTTTTTGTTAGCCATCACGTCTGCCAAGAGAGTTGGAGACTTGCATGCTTTTTCTATCAAAGAACCCTTTCTGCGGGTTTTTGAAGATAGGGTTATTTTGACTCAGGATCCTCTGTACCTTCCCAAGGTGGCAACCAGGTTCCATAGGTCTCAGGAAGTTATACTTCCTTCTTTTTGCGCAAATCCCAGCAATGAAAAGGAAACCACTTTCCATTGTCTGGACGTAAGACGCTGCCTTTTAGTTTACCTAGAGAGGGTTAGCGAGTTCAGATCTTCCCCTCAACTTTTAGTTAATTTTTCAGGCCAGAAAAAGGGCCAACAGGCAACTAAGGCTTCCATCTCCAGATGGATTAGGCAGGCTATCTCTTTGTCATACACACAGGCAGGTAAACCACTTCCTGTTATTAAGGCTCATTCCACGCGTTCTCTGGCAACCTCCTGGGCAGAAAGGGCAGGAGCTTCCATAGAACAGATCTGTAGAGCGGCAACCTGGTCCAGCCGGAATACGTTCATCAGACATTATAGAGTCGAACTACTGTCTCCTCAAGACCTGAGTTTTGGTAGGAAGGTCTTACAGACGGTGGTCCCACCCTAAGGTAGGCCTGAAGATTACTTGCTTCTCTCTCACAGTGCCGTCCTGGAAGACGAGGGAGAAAGTACCAGTTACTTACCGGTAGCTGGATTTCTACGATGTCTTACAGGACGGCAGGCCTACTTCCCTCCCCTTTTACTTCTATCTATATTCCTCCTTTTTTCTTAGTCTCTGTTTACACCGTGTTCTAAAGAGCGGTTACTTATCTTAAACTGAGGCACACGGGAGGGGTGGGGCCTTTTAAACTTCATTTTTGATTGTGTTTCCTGTCAGGTGAGCCAGTCTACTCTCACAGTGCCGTCCTGTAAGACATCGTAGAAATCCAGCTACCGGTAAGTAACTGGTACTTTTACCTGTCAAGAGATTTGTATTTGTCTATCCAGTTCTTTGATTCACACAGCAAATCCAGGTCGATAACACTGCCTTCTTTGTTACAGTTGTAGACTTCAGTAGTCTGCACCCTCAGTCTGCTGACAGATGCATTCCTCTTTATGCTTACTCAGCTCTTTCTTTCTATCACCATATTCCTTGTCAACATTGGCATGTAGCCCTCCTTATTGACATTCAGTGCTTCTCCTATCTGTCTGAATGCAGGGAAATTTTAAGAGGCTGATGCCAAATCAACATGCCTAGAAGCCAGCCCCCCCCCCCCCCCAGCCTGTAGCCCTCTGGGGCACATCACAGGTCCCACAAGGCTGTGGTACCATTCACAAAGTACAGTGAAACTCGTGCATGCGCAGAGGGAAGTCGGCTGTGAGGCTGCATAGAGTCACTTCCGGTTTCCCACACTAAACATGGTGGTGTTGAGGCCCAGAAGACTGGCAAAGAGCCATCCCGGGTGAGAACAGAACTGGATCCCTGGACAGTTAAAGCGGAGTTCGAACCACAATTAGCATGTTTTAAATGTATGTCCTTTCATCATGCATTTTTATACTAAAAATCTGGTCACTTACTATTTTACAATCCGCCGCCGCTCCGCATAGTTATTCAAAAAAGATAGTTTATAAAACTATGTCCACACGGTTGTCATTTTGCTTGTGGGCATTGTGAAGCCAACAAGCACTTACTTCCTGGAAGTCTTGGATGGGGAGTGATAATTGGACAGCGCACTGCATCCTGGGAAATGACACATTTTCCAGGAGCATTAGAGGGATATGATGTCAGAATTCTAGGTGTTTCCAAAGGCAGATTTCGTGGGCCAGCATAGCAACAGGCATTTCCAGATGAGTAAAAAAAAAATGTTTTTCTTCTTTTCCTTTGTTAGGTCTAATGAGCACAATAATGTCCTTAAATGTCCTTTTATTAAAAGTCAGTACAGTATTTGTAGCTGCTGAATTTCTAACTTAATTTTTTTTTGGGGGGGCTGAAGATCCCCTTTACCACAGATGTAAACCACGGCTAGTAAAAAAACAAAAACAAGAAAAAGCCACCTGTACACCATACTAGTACATTATGGAATACTTGCCTTAGAATGAAGCCCTCCCACAGAGCAATGTCACCACTGAAAGGGTTAATCGGTTTCCCCCGGTCTTTCTTCGGGGTTTGCACGCTCCGGCTGTCTGATTGGCCAGAGTGGCGACAACGTCGCTCCTGTGCATGCGTGCGGGGAGCCCTCAGTTCTGGCACGAAGCTCTGATGTTACGGCAAGGTATGACCGACCTTTAGAGGGCATGCGCCAGTGATACACAGGCTGCATGCAGGGTGAATATTCATTTTAACTAGGGTTGTCCAGATACCGATACCGAGTATTTGCGGGAGTACTTGTACTCGCGCAAATTCTCCCGATACCTAAATAGAATACTTTTTTTGTATTTATCAACATGTTCTGTGAAAATTCTTTGAGTTTTTTACTACTGCGTGACAAGAAAATTAAACATTTTTATTCATTTTTACTCATTTTTATTCTTTTATAATGTCTTGAGTTGGAGTTCTTCATAATTCTAAAGAAAATATCCTTAGTCTGTATTGTGGTTTGAAAACTGTCACATGACATTTAAAAAAAGTATCGGTATTCGGTATCGGCAAGTACATGAAAAAAAGTATCGGTACTTGTACTCGGTCCTAAAAAAGTGGTATCGGGACAACCCTAATTTTAACTACAGGTAAGCCTTATTACAGACTTACCTGTAGGTAAAAATGACAAAGTGGTTTTTACTACTCCATTCATTTTTAATATACAGCACAAGAAGGGAAAATACTTAACTTTGAGACAGAATCGGTAAAGAACTATATGAATTTATTAATGTCGATAATCACTTGTATTTTAGATTCCCATTAACCTTGCAGGTCGTACGATCAATATTCTTCTTCACATTTTGTCTTCTTCATCTCTTGCATGCTGTTTCTTAGCAATGTTCTGTTACATATGATCAGATAACTCTTGTCTTCCAGACAGCAGGGGACACAGTCTTCTGTGATTTGATTGAACAGCAGTATGCACTGATAACACTTCCGCACTGCAACATCTCTTTTCTGTTCAGGCTTCAATATAATTTATTTATGTATTTTATTTTTTTATTATTGACTTTTTCTCTGTTTTTAAGTCAATATGTTTTTCTTATGCAGGAAAGCAGTTGAAGAGCTTCTTAAAGAAGCACAGCGTGGAAAAGATCGTGCTGAGACTATGGGAGCGATGGGCTGGTATGTAGAAATATCTTAGTACTTTATTTTTATGTAATGAAAATAAGGCAGTTTTGGAATGTAAGTTATATTTTACCTTGATCAAAAAATATGTGGTGCTGCCTGCCCCTTTTTAAACTGAAGATGCGCTATTAAAGCTAAACCCTGGGGAAAGTAAAAATAATGCCTTGTATTGGGGCTGCTCTATGCTGGAGGAGCCAACTGCTATATTTATGTTTAGGTAAAGAACTTTATCTTACTTGATTCCACACTTTTGTAGGCTTCTCCTAGCTGTAAGGTCACCACCCAAAGCCTCTTCTCTCCTACGAGATGGGGGTCAGATGTCCTCTGGTATCAAGTCTGATTTAGGGCCCTTAGCCCTAGATTGGGTGTGAGAGCGTAAAGAGATAATCCACGTCCAGAGCATTGGAGATCGGAGCCTGCCAGGGGAGGGGAAGATCAGGTCATTAAAACTGCTTTTCCATCCGTAGGTGTAAGCAAGCAGTTAAGCGTTGCAGTGCAGGGGCATCCCCACTTGAAAGGCATGTTTTTTTTACCATAGTTGAGCTTTAACCACTTGCCGACCAGCCGCCGCAGTTTTACTGCGGCAACATGGCTCGGCTGGGTGAAACAACGTTATGTTGGGTCGCTTCGTCTGTGGCCACTAGGGACGCGTGCCCACTACTCGCCCCCGGAGCCGATGCGAGTGCCCGGCAGGCGCAAGGACTACTGGGCACCTACAATTGCTCATGACAGAGCAAGAACCAGGAGCGCTCCCGGTTCTTTTAGGGGAGAAATGACTGTCAGACTGTTCATACAAAGTATGAACAGCGATCTGTCATTTCCCCTAGTAATTTCCATCACTCCCTAGGACACACTTAACCCCTGATCGCCACCTAGTGTTAACTCCTTCCCTGCCAGTACATTTTTTACAGTGATTGGTGCATTTTTATAGCACTGATCGCTGTAAAATTGTCAATGGTCCCAAAAATGTGTCAAAAGTGTCCGATCCGTCCGCCATAATGTGGCAGTCACAATTAAAAATCACAGATCGCCGCCATTACTAGTGTGTGTGTATGTGTGTGTGTATATATATATATATATATATATATATATATATTTATATATATATATATATTATATATATAAATAATTGTTACCAAAAATATGTATAAGAATACATATCGGCCTAAACTGAGGAAAAAATGTTTTGTTTTTATTTTTTAAATGGGATGTTTATTAGAGCAAAACGTGAGTTTGTGTGTTTTTTTTATTCAAAATTGTCGCTGTTCTTTTGTTTATAGTGCAAAAAATAAAAAATACAGAGGTGAGTGAGTGAGAAACTTATATAGCGCAGCACATGCAAACTAAATTGCCTCTGGGTGCTCGTTGTCCATTTCTCCTTTGTCCTCAAAAGAGATGGGTTTTGATCTTAAAGGCCAAGTGGTTTTCCTCCAATCGAATGCTGGTTGGTAAAGCGTTCCATAGTCTGGGACCCTGGACCGCAAATCTTCTTTCTCCTTTGGACTTGTATCTGGCTTTGGGTATCTGGAGTAGATTTTGATTGGTGGATTGCAAAATGCGATTGGGGTTGTGAGCTTTTAGTTTTTCGCATAGATATTGGGGGGCGTTCCTATGAATGCACTTATGCGTCAGACAGAATGCTTTAAAAGTGATTCTGTCTTTTACTGGCAACCAATGAAGGGATCTCAGTGAAGGTGAGATTGATTCCCAGGGTTTTTTCCCCAGTCACAAGTCTAGCGGCCGTACTTTGAACGACTTGCAGACGAGTGATTTGGTACTTAGGGAGTCCTAGATAGAGGGCATTGGCATAGTCCAGTCTGGAGTTGACAATTGTTCCCACCACGACTGCTATGTCTTCTTTTGGGCTAAATGGAATAAGTCTGCGTAGTGGGCACAGCAGATGGTGAGATCCGCCAACTACTGACCCTATTTGTGCGTCCATTGTCATGTAGGTGTCAAAGATGACGCCGAGACTTTTGACTTTGGTGCTAGGGGTGATGATTTTGCCCAGAATGGGTGATGGTGTCCATGTTATTACGGTGTGATTCTTTCAATTGGCATGAAACAGGAGAAGTTCTGTTTTTGAACCGTTGAGTTTAAGGTAACTCTTTATCATCCAGTTTTCTATCAAAGATCAAATGCCACCAAAAAGCTCTAATTGTGGGGAATAAAAGGATGCAAATTTTGTTTGGGTACAGCGTCGCATGACCGCGCAAGTGTCAGTTAAAGCGATGCAGTGTTTCGCAAAAAGTGCTCTGGTCAGGAAGGGGGTAAAATCTTCCGGGGGTGAAGCAGTTAAAGTGAACCTGTGCTCAGGCTATGGACATTAAATTATTCATACCCTTAATCGGCTATAAAAGACCACTCTAACTTATGGTACTGTGAAGTATTTTATCAGCAGACTCGATGTGCCCAAATTCTGTTCACTGTAGTATTTATTCAGTACGATGTACATCGAGCATGACATATTTCTGTTGTACCTGAAATACGGATTTTAAAAAGAAACCACAACATTGATTTTGACAGATTCAACAACTTAATAACTTTGGGAGAGACTTCTTTAATGCCCAAATCCAGCCAAAGTTGTTTTAATAGATTGTGGAATGGTGGACCCACTCCTATGTTGTTTATAGCTGTCTGTGTCTTTCTGGGGGGGAAAAAAAGCGCCTCGCTTCCAGTGTGGTCACTGGGACTGGAAGTGAAAAGAACCTTTCCAAAAGAGTTGCAAATGGCAAAAAATAATTCCTTAAAGCGGATGGCCATTAAAAAAAAAATATTAAAAGCCAGCAGCTAAAAATACTGCAGCTGCTGACTTTTAATATTAGGACACTTACCTGTCCTGGATACCAGTGCCGTCTGCAGCAGAGAGACGAGCGTTCGCTCGTCTCTGCTGCTCCCCCCTCCATCCACGGTGAGGGAACCAGGAAGTGAAGCGCTCCGGCTTCACTGCCCGGTACCCTACGGCGCATGCGCGAGTCGCGCTGCGCCCTCCGATTGGCTCCCGCTATGTGCTGGGAGCCGAGAGTTCCCAGCACACAACGGGGGGCGACGGGAAGCTAGGAAAACCTGTCTTTTGCCCGACTCTGCTGTGGCCGGAAGTGGGTGCAAATACCTGTCTTTAGACAGGTATCTGCACCCCCCTCCCCCCTGAAAGGTGTCAAATGTGACACCGGAGGGGGGAGGGTTAGGGTGGAAATCCGCTTTAAGTAAAGTACTGTATTTATTGGCGTATAACGCTCACTTTTTTACCCTGAAAATAGAGGGTAAACTGTGCCTGCGTGTTATACGCAGGGGGCTGTGGAAAGTTTTTTTTCTGAAACTTCCCTCCTAAAGTTAGGGTGTGAATTATATGCCTGTGCGTGTTATATGCCGATAAATACGGTAGGTATGATTTAGAACCTCTTCCACAGCTCTTATTACTGTCTTTTTTTTATCCAAGATACGGGGAGATTCTTTGTTTACTGTGTGTATTCATCAAGATATGAAGTTGATGGAAATCTCTACAAATGGTACTTGGGAGGTAATAAGACATTTAAAGTGGAGGTAAACTCCACTTTTGAACTTGTAGCTACATTTAACCCTTTAAAAAGGGCTTACACTTAGACACAGTGAATATCCCCTACGCTTGCACTTTTTCGGAGATAGTCACAGGATGCTGCCAGTGACATCAGCAGTTCATGCGATCTGAAGGAACTGCATCCCTGTTCTTCCGAACCTGAACAGTGCTGCGTGGGAGGGATATGCTTTACTGGTAAATCTGTCATAATGTGCTAGTATGCAGTGCATACTAGTAAATTATGTCTTAACCCTGCAGGGGCGCCCGCTTTATTTTTATTTTGGTGGTGGTTTACTACTGCTTTAAGGCCTTATTTACACTTGCAGTCGAGGAGCAGTAAGACTCCGCAGTTGACCCACATTTTTTTTACTGCCCCCCCCCCCAACCACGATGCTTTGCAACAATGGTTGTCTGGTATTTAGGTGTTGCGGCACGGGTGTCCTGTATTTAGGGGGATAAAACTCACCACTTGTCTATTGCTGTCTGAATCCCAATCCGAACGTGGATTGCGCTTCAAGCAGAAATGTGTATGAGCCCTAATGATTGAATAAAACTGACAGTTTATGTTTTAGGGACCTGTCCACAAGCACATGTTTTATTGTTCCTTCATGTCCAACCATCATCTGATGTCTATGCCTGGGGCTGAAAGGTAAGCCTTGGTTCTCTTGAGTGACAGAATTCACCTTCCGCAACATGTTACATGTTACACCTGTTTTTACGGTAGAACACTTAACATGTTCCTGCTCTCCCTGTGACAGCAGGCCAGGGTTTTTCTTCCCGCACTCGCTGTCACAATTTGAAAAGTGCGCTGCCCCGCCCACTTGGCCGCCTCATTCATTCACAGATCTTTGTAACTCAATGAGCTAGAATTTGATTTGTAGGTTGGCTTGTATTTATCAATGAACTACCATGGCGCTGTTGATTACTCAAGTAGTTCAATTAGTCTTCCTGTCTTTGGGAAACTACCTGACCATAGGATGTATGGAGCAGACCGCTCACACTGACAGTCTGTAGAAGTCCTACATGGCACCTGCGATCTATTGATAGCCGGTGCAATGCTGTCCAGGCTCCTACAAATACAAAATAGTAAATGCTTATAGATTTTTTTACCTGCAAAAAAATTGCATTTATTTGTTTAAAAAAAAATGAACTCATCTTTCTTTATCGTACATCACGGGACACAGAGCGCATAGCCATTACACTTGGGTTATATGGGTACCTTCAGGTGATGGACACTGGTGTAATCAATTTCACAGGAAGTTTCCTCCCTATATAACCCCCTGCCACTGGGAGTGCTTCAGTTTTTTCGCCAGTGTCTTAGGTGTTGGTCACGTCTAGCTGTCCCTCAGAGGTCTCGGGACCCAGGATAGCTAGCCGGATCCGTCCGAAGTGCTTCAAAGCCAAGGTGTACGGTACCCAGGCCCTGCTGGAGTGGGGTTTTGCCTATAATGCCTCTCCCAGTGCCTTAGTCTCTTCCAAGAACTAAACGCTACTGATGCCAGGATGCTATATAGGTCCAGGTGTGTGGGTTCCTTAATACAGGACCCCGGTCCCTGAAGGTCCAAGACAATACCCACGGAGATGGGGGAAGATTGGGCCTCTTGCATTTTGCAATACCCTGCGGCGTGGAGCAGGTAAGAGGGAACCTGCGGGACTTGGTTCGACAGTAGGTATCTCCCTGGGGGTTCTGGGTCGGCTAATGGTATGCTTGTGCATCAGCCACTATCTCCACTATGTCTTTTGAGGCAGGATGGGATGTACTAATGTTTACCCAGATAACATGTAGGTATATGTATGCTTTTAAAGATATGTATTTGCTACTCCCCCCAGATCTGCCTGTTAGCATGATACTGCAGCCCCACGTACTATAAAGGGGGAATGCTGGTGAAACTCCTGTTTCTTAGGAAGCCTATGGGGACAGCTTCCTCTGTGTGTGCACTACATTAAGTATTGGTGCTTACCTGGTGTCTGTTGGGTTGCTAGCACGGGTCCATGCTTCTCCTCTGCTTTCTGCTTCCTCCATGTTGGTTTCAGCATGGGGGGGGGGGATGGGGGGGGGGCGGACCAGCAGTGTCAGGTCTCAGTTAAAGCAAAGCATTTCCTGGCTGGTCATTCCCTCCTGAGAGCAGAGGAGAGAGAGGACACAGAGCACGCAGCTGAGCCATTCTGGCTATGCAGTGACACCTAGTGGTGGTTTGTGGATCTTCAGGTCTGGACAAAAAAAAAAAAAAAAAAGTTTTTTTCTTAAAGGGACTCGGCCTTAGATCCGGCAGTATCTGAGTCGGTGCAACCTTGGGCTCCGGATAACGGGCATTGGTGTTGCAATACTCACAGGATTTCCTCGGTATTGCCGCCTTCTCGGGCGTGTGGAAATTTGAAAAAATAAATAAAAATATATATCATTTTTTACCATAGCCTGTTCTTATTAATGATTCACTTCTAGCTACAACAGTTGGGTGTTGGCTACAGGGGTGTCTCAAGGTTGTGCAATGGCTCCCAAGGGATCAGGACCAGCTAAGGCTGCAAAGGGTGCCAAAAAACTAAAGAGGTCTCCATCGGGGTCAGAGGATTTGGGCCAGGCTCCAACGGTCCCACCCTCACCAGATAGACCACCAAGTAGCATGTTGCAGGAGCCATTGAGGGTGCTAGGGGCAGAGGCGGCCCCCAATCAACCCATTCCTGTTTACGTTACGGAAGAAATGCTAGCGCGACCACCCTGGGTGGGCTAGAGGAAAGGTTAACTGCTTTGATTGCCCGCTCTTTGCCAAGTGGCAAACGGGCTAGATCCCCGTCACCTAGATTGGTGTTTTCAGATGCAGAGGTCCTCTCTTCGGAGGAATTGGACCCACAGGAGGATCAAGCGGACCCGAGTCCCGACGGTTCAGACATTGAGGGTTCCACTGTATATGAATTTTTTTTTTTTTCGGCTTCTCAAGCGGAGAGCCTGTGGATCCAGTCTCTGACAGATATGTTTCGCACTGCTTTTAAACTTCCAGTGTCAGAACTATTAGCCCCTGCGGTATCCTCTTTAGGTTCTTCAAAAGCACCATTAAGTTGTGCGTCTTTTCCGATTCACCCCCTTTGGGAGAGCGTGATTTTTCAGGATTGGGCTCAACCTGATAGGATCTTTATCCCTCCTAAAAGGTTCTCTATTCTCTATCCCATGGAAGAGGAATTTGCAAAGAAATGGGCACTCCCTACTTTGGACGCAGCCATTTCCTGCGTGAATAAATCCCTGACCTGTCCGGTTGAAAATGTCCAGATGTTCAAAGATCCGGTCGACAAAAAATTGGAGACCCTACTGAAGGCTTCTTTTACCACAGTAGGTGCCGTGGTTCAGCCAGCAGTGGCAGCCATTGGCGTTTGTCAGGCGTTAAAGGATCAGACTAAACAGATATTAAGGGACATGCCGGCTCAGCAAACTCGTGAATTGGCAGACCTACCAAGGGTTCTCTGCTTTGCAGTAGATGCTATTAAGGACTCCATTCAACAGGCGTCCCGTCTATCTCTGCTGTTGGTTCATATGCGTCGCCTTTTGTGGCTGAAGAACTGGTCAGCAGAGGCACCCTGCAAAAGGCTTTTGGCAGGATTTCCCTTTCATGGTGGGAGACTATTCGGTGAAGACCTAGATAAATATATCCAGACCATATCAAGTGGTAAAAGTTCTTTCTTGCCTGTCAAGAAAAGATCGCGTGGGCCCGCGTTTAAGCGACAGGCCTTCGCAGGCTCCGCCCCTTCAACTTCCCGTCAGTATCGATGGCCTCCCGGGCGTTCAGCATTTAATAGCCGCCCACAAGGACAAGCCACGGCAGGCAAGAGGCCATGGTCTCGCAAGCCGGTTAAACCAGTCATCAAGTCAGATTCATGAAGGGGCGCCCCCACTCTCTTGGGTGGGGGGAAGGCTTCGGTTTTTCTCCGAAGGGTGGAAGGCCAGAATTCCCGACTCTTGGGTACTGTCCGTGGTAGCCACGGGCTGCAGGCTAGAGTTTCGGGAAGTCCCCCTTCCTCATTTTCAGGGGTCAAGTCTTCCAAGCGACCCATTAAAGAGGGCCTCTCTTGTAAAAGCATTGGATCGTCTCTTGCTCCAAGGAGTAATTGTAGAAGTACCAACCCAGGAATGGGGTCTGGGATTCTACTCCAACCTTTTCATAATACCAAAGCCCAATGGCGACGTCAGGCCTATCTTAGACCTCAAACGCCTAAATCGCTTTCTAAAGATTCAGACCTTTCATATGGAGTCCATACGTTCGGTGGCAGCCAACCTACATCAAGACGACTTTCTAGCATCTATAGACATAAAGGATGCGTGTCTGCACGTGCCGATCTACCCGGCACATCACAAGTTTCTTCGTTTTATGATAGATCACCGGCATTACCAGTTCGTAGCCCTCCCTTTCGGGTTGGCAACAGTTCCGCGGGTATTCACAAAGGTGTTGGCCCCGGTGCTAGCCGTCCTAAGGACAGAAGGCATTTTGGTCCTGGCATACCTGGACGATCTTCTGGTTATCGACAGATCAGCTTCCAGCCTCAATCATGCAGTAGTTCGCACAGTTCGGCATCTAGAGGAATTCGGGTGGATTGTGAACCAAGAAAAATCGATATTGCAACCCACAAAGCAGTTGGAATATCTAGGCCTTCGGCTAGATACAGACTGCCAGAGGATATTTTTACCTCAAGCAAAGGTCAGATCAATAACTCAAGCAGTTCAAGTGATCTTAGGCAAGAAGAGGCCGACTATTCGCCTATGTATGCGACTGCTGGGGAAGATGGTGGCCGCCTTCGAGGCAGTGCCCTACGCCCAGATCCATACCAGATATCTCCAGGCAGCCATTCTCTCTGCTTGGAACAAGTCCATTCAGGCGTTAGTTCTCTCCCCAGGAGTCCGGCGCAGCCTGTTCTGGTGGCTGGTCCCTCAAAATTTGTCAAAGGGGAAATCCTTTTGCCCCATCACGTGGAAGATAGTAGCCATGGATGCCAGCCTGTCAGGTTGGGGGGCAGTTCTAGAAGGACAGACCCAGCAAGGGCAGTGGTCGGAGGCAGAAAAACTGCTTCCCATCAATATCCTAGAGATCAGAGCTGCTCGGCTGGCCCTGGTCGCCTGGACTCTCCCCCTTCAGGGTCTGCCAGTAAGGATACAGTCCGACAATGCCACTGCGGTGGCATACATAAACCACCAGGGGGGCACGAGGAGCCTAGCGGCCCAAAGGGAAGTAAACCTGATTTTCTCATGGGCCGAAGCCCATGTACCCTGCATCTCGGCGGTGTTCATCCCAGGGATAGACAATTCTCAAGCAGATTTTTTGAGTCGTCAACAGTTGCTCCGGGGGAGTGGTCTCTTCACCCCCAGGTATTCCAAGAGATTTGCCAAAGATTCGGAGTTCCAGATGTGGACATTATGGCAACGAGATCCAACAAAAAGTTGGACAAATTCATATCCCGAGCCAGGGATCCCTCGGCCTACGGGACCGATGCGTTGGTTTGCCCCTGGCACCAGTTTTCTCTCCTGTATGCGTTCCCTCCACTGCAGATGATTCCCCGCCTTCTACGGAGGATCAGGGTGGAGCGCAGGCCTGTGATCCTGGTGGCCCCAGCCTGGCCCAGGAGGGCTTGGTACGCACTTATCGTGAGGATGTCAGTCGGGGCGCCGTGGCCGCTCCCCCTGCGCCCAGATCTGCTGTCTCAGGGCCCAATCTGCCACCCTGCTTCACAGCAGCTAAATTTGACGGCTTGGCGGCTGAATCCCTAATTCTTAAGGGCAGAGGCCTCTCAGCTCAGGTCATATCTACGTTGATTCAGGCTAGGAAACCAGTCTCTAGAAATATTTATTACAGAGTCTGGAGAACCTATGTGGAGTGGTGCGAGTCTCAAAAATGGCATCCTCAAAAGTTTTTTATTGACAGGATCTTGCGATTCCTCCAGGTTGGCGTTGACAAAGGGTTGGCTCTTAGTACTCTAAAGGGGCAGGTGTCGGCTTTATCGATATGGTTTCAAAGACCCTTGGCCACCCATTCGCTTATGAAAACCTTCTTGCAGGGGGTCTTGCATGTGAATCCCCCTATTAGAGCTCCCCTCTGCCCCTGGAATTTAAATCTGGTCTTGTCAGCTTTACAAAGGCAGCCGTTTGAACCTCTGACAGAAATCCCTCTTGTGCTACTAACCCGAAAGTTGGTTTTCTTGGTGGCTATGGCTTCAGCCAGAAGGGTTTCCGAGCTGGCAGCCTTGTCATGCAGGGAGCCATACCTTATTCTGCATAAGGACAGAGTGGTTCTGCGGCCTCAACCTTCTTTCCTTCCTAAGGTCATATCCAGTTTTCACTTGAATCAGGATCTAGTCCTACCATCCTTCTTTCCTACTCCCCAGTCCAGAGAGGAAAGACTGCTTCATACTTTGGACGTGGTTCGAGCCATGAGGGTCTATCTCAAGGCTACAGAGAAGATTCGGAAAACAGATGTGCTTTTTGTTCTTCCGGATGGCCCCAAGAAGGGTCAGCCGGCTGCCAAGTCTTCCTTGGCTAGGTGGATTAAGCAGCTGATTTTTCAGGCCTATGGTCTGAAGCGCGTTCCACCTCCCTTATCAGTTAAAGCCCATTCTACGAGGGCCATGAGTGCCTCCTGGGTGGCACACCATCAGATCTCTATGGCACAGGTTTGCAAGGCGGCAACCTGGTCTTCCGTACATACGTTTACTAAATTTTATAAGTTGGACGTTGCAAAGGGTACGGACGCAGCATTTGGGCAGGCGGTCCTACGGGCAGCAGTATAGAATCCTCTGGTCCGGGTCACGCCCCCTTTTCTCTGTTGGTGGAGCTACTTTACTTCCTGATAATTTTTTGTTTGGCTATTCTTGGCCTTACGGTCTCCCTCCCTTCATAGAGCATTGCTTTAGGACATCCCAAGTGTAATGGCTATGCGCTCTGTGTCCCGTGATGTACGATAAAGAAAAAAGGATTTTTAATAAACAGCTTACCTGTAAAATCCTTTTCTTGAAGTACATCACGGGACACAGAGCTCCCACCCCTCTTTTGGGGAACATTGTGTAACCTCGGAGGAATTGCTTGCTACAAAACTGAAGCACTCCCAGTGGGAGGGGGTTATATAGGGAGGAAACTTCCTGTGAAATTGATTACACCAGTGTCCATCACCTGAAGGTACCCATATAACCCAAGTGTAATGGCTATGCGCTCTGTGTCCCGTGATGTACTTCAAGAAAAGGATTTTACAGGTAAGCTGTTTATTAAAAATCCTTTTTTTTTAAGTGAAGGGAAAATTGGACAGCTAGCAGGATAAGTAAGCTAACAAAAGGACCGGACATCCAGCATGGAAGCCATGAAAAGTCTAGTATAGAGAACACATATGAGAACCCTAACCAATCTATAAAACAAACTCTGCGGTTTGGAAATGGTAAAATTGTATAGAGGACTAGGTAGCCAGCATAAGAACATGATAAAACTTGTGAGAGGTGGGGAAGTTGCAGAGGACAAGCAAAATGAAAGATTGAGGAAAAGGGGAAGCTAAATGCATAATGGTTTATTTCATGGCCATATTGACGAATATCTCCACCTTTCATAAACTAAGAGTTGAAATCTAGCATGGCAATGTATTCCATTCACTCAAATGGGTCCCAAAAGGATTTTCCAGAACAAGGTAATTTTATAGGCATGGGTTGGCCTTCTGTGGCTCGCCCAGGCTTTCCCCTCCCACCTGGAGACCCAAGACACCAGCCGACTCGTCTGATTCCAGGTTTGTTTGGGTCTCTGATGCAGTAACCCGGAAGCAACGTCGCTTCCGGTTTACTCGGCAGCCAACGGCACCAGTTTTAAAAAATTCACAGTATTCAAAAACGCCAATCTCTGCCCTTTGAATACTTTCAAGTAGAGCATCATGATTGAAGTGGATGTAAACCCTCCATACACCCAGTAAAGTGAACAGATGATGCAGAGATTAACCAAATATCCCTACGTAGGTTTTACATCTATATCCGCTGTCTTCACATTTATATACTGTTTTTAGAAAGTTCAGATTGTGTTAGGAGATTTTCTCTTCCTGTTTAAAGAGGAAGTAAACCCTTATGGGTTTTACTTCTTCTTTGTTTCCCTGCAAAAGTAGAGCATAATCGACTACTATGCATGCATTCCTTTCTTCTGGGATTTTCAGGAGAAGCAGCAATGGCATATTTCTGTCAATACAGGATAAAATAAGGCCCTATCAGCCCTAAAATCATTTTTGTCTTTGGTAGATGTTTAACCACTTAAGGACCCCTTCACGCCGATATACGTTGGCAGAATGGCATGGCTGGGCAAAATCACGTACCTGTACGTGATTCCTTAAGCCCAGTCGTGGGGTCGTGACCGCGCCGCGGGATCCGCGGACCCGATTGCCGCCGGTGTCCCGTGATCGGTCACCGGAGCTGAAGAACGGGGAGAGGTGTGTGTGTGTGTAAACACACCTTCCATGTTCTTCGTTGTGGCAGTGTCATTGATCGTCTGTTCCCTGATTATACACGTCCAGCCCCGCCCCCCTACAGGTAGAAACACATATGAGGTCACACATAACCCATACAGCGCCCCCTAGTGGTAAACTGCAATTGTCATTTTCACAGTAAACAATGCATTTTTATAGCACTTTTGAAAACGACAATGGTCCCAAAAATGTGTCAAAATTGTCTGAAGTGTCTGCCATAATGTCACAGTCACAAAATAAATCGATGATCGCCGCCATTAGTAGTAAAAAAAAAACAATTAATAAAAATGCAATAAAACAACCCCCTATTTTGTAAACGCTATACATTTTGCACAAACCAATCGATAAACGCTTATTGCGATTTTTTTTTTTTAACCAAAAATAGGTAGAAGAATATATATATATATATATATATATATATATATATATATATATATATTAGGGGGATATTTATTATAGCAAAAAGTAAAAAATATAGATTTTTTTTCAAAATTGTCGCTCTATTTTTGTTTATAGCGCAAAAAATAAATACCGCAGAGGTGATCAAATACCACCAAAAGAAAGCTCTGTGTGGGGTAAAAAAGGACGTAAATGTTGTTTGGGAGCCACGTTGCACGACCGCGCAATTGTCAGTTAAAGAGACGCAGTACCGAATCGCAAAAAGGGGCCCGGTCCTTTACCTGAATAATGGTCCGGGTCTTAAGTAGTTAAGCGTAAACCACTGACCCCCTCCTGGTGGGGAAACTGTATACATTGCAAAATATTAATTTATTTGCATAATCTGAGATGTTTTGTTTACACTTATTATCCATAAGTATTTTAAAACAAGACTTCAATATTAGAGAGAGTACAATATTTGAGATTAGTAGTAGCAATATTCTTAAAATGTACACTAGGTGGCGCACAAGGCAAGCTCAATGCTGTTTTCGTTTTGAAGGTTTAAGAAAATGTCTTTACATCTTGTTGTATAAATGTGTTCCACAGGATGAAGTGTCCTATAGCCAGCGCCAACAAACGTTTTCTGATCAACACCATTAAGAACACCCTGCCGTCAGACAAGGAGAAGCGCAGCAGGAGAGCACACAACGAGAAGGATAGCAGGGATCACAGCCAGGAAAGGAGGTATTCAAGAAAGCACAGTTCACATCCCTATAAGAGGAGCGAGGAGTCTAGAAAGGAAAAAAGCAAATCTCCACCTTCAAGCAAGAGCACAAAACATTCACACTCCAAGGGTGACCATCAGAGGAGATAGCCATAAAGACTTTTAAGCAATAAGGCTGTAACTGTTACTTTAGTCATTTGCAATAAACAGGGTGTTCAGATCTGGTTCTCAAGACTGATGATGACTGTTAAAGGAGCAATATTTTAATACAATACTAATACAATAGGAACAATATTTTCCTATGGAAATGTAAAGTGAAACTTCACCCAAAAATAATTTAACATGGATTTGGGAGAGTCTAAATTTTTTTTTTTTTTGTTGTGTTATTTTAGCCTTGTCTCTCTCCTTTGCAAAATATGATTTAAAGGCTTTGAACCTGTGAAACATTTAGAAAACGTTTCTGTGAAAAATGGCCTAAAACACATCTTATTATATAATGGAATTGTAATAAAATAGTTTTCATCAGCAGTTAAACTGGGAAAAATATACATATTTTTCAGTGTAGCGTTTTTCTTTTATATTGTTCTACCTCCTTTACAAAAAATAAAACGCTATCTATCTTCTCTACTGACAGGTAAAGTCAATGGCATTGGTACTTGAAAGTAGGTGGGATATATTGGGCAGTAAGTGAACATGTTGTCCCTGGAAAAAAAATGGGAAAGCATCCAGGATTTGGGGTAACTATATGACCAGGGCAAAACAAGTCTTCAATGAGCATCTGGGCCAGGAAGCAATGGAAGAAGGTTGTCTGGCCTGATAAATCCCATTTTCATCATGTGGAATGTACATTACCAGGTTTAGAGATGGCACCTGGATGCTGGTAAAAAGGCAAGCCAGCAGAGGCACTATAAGACCCCTTTCACACTAAAGCGTTTTTACAGAGTTTTAGCGTTAAAAATAGCGCCATTAAAATGCTCATAAAGCACTCTCTATGCATCTCAATGGATATTTTCACACTGAGTCCTGCAAGCAGCATCTTTGGAGCAGCTTTTGGGTGCTGAAAAAAACGCTCCATAAACTCCCCTCTCCATTGAAATGAATTGAAAGCGCTATAAAAACACCTTACCCTTTCACACTGAGGCGTTGCACTGGCGGGGCGTTGAGAAAAGTCCTGCAAGCAGCAGCTTTTCGGCGCTGAAAAAAATGCTCCATAAACGCCCCTCTCCATTGAAATGAAATGAAAGCGCTGTAAAAAGCCTTACCCTTTCACACTGAGGCACTGCAAAAATGCCCTAAAACTTTAGGGTCTTAGCGGTGCTTTACCAGAACATTGGGATTGCAGATGAGGCTTCGCTCGGAAAACGCTCGAAAAACGCCCCAGTGTGAAAGGGGCCTAAAGCTTTATCTAGTGGCTGTTTTGGTAGCAAAGGGGGACCTACTTAATATTAGGTGGGTGGTTATAATGTTAAGACTAATCAGCGTATATATTAAATATCAAGTATATGACAAAGGATGGTCTGAGCGCTATAAATAAACTAAAGAGAGATTTGCTATAAGACACCATGTGACCGAGGGCTCGCTTACACTATATGTGCATCTTTTAAAGTGTATGTGTGTTTTTCACTAGACACAGAAAACCCTTTCACCATCAGACTTTTTTAAATGGAACTATAGGCAAACCTATTTTCATGTTGGATAGAGTAAGGGAGCGTTACGACCCCTGTTAGTTTTTTTTTTTTGCCTCGTATGTTCCACTGGGGAGATTTACCTCCACTTCAACTTTAGTCGTGCCAAAACCTATCTTTTCAGTGGGACAAAAACGCATGCTAAATTATTTGCCATTTTAAATTAGACTTATCACATTGTTGCGTTTTTGAAAAGTCCTACATGCTGCATAGATGCGTTACCTGGTGGTAGCCAGATCAAGTAGTTCTTAAAGCGGAGTTCCACCCTTAAAACCACTTGGTTTCATCCCATCCAGCATACTGGCGTCAGCGCCAGTATGCTGTTTTTATTTTTTTTTAATGCACGTACTTACTTTATAATAAATCATTTAATTTAGTGCGCACCACGGTATGTCGCTGCTATAAGGCGTCACGCCTTCCGGAAACAGCCGATTAGCGTTCGGCTCTTCTCGGCGCCTGCGCACAGACCCAGGAGCTGACTGCGCAGGCGCCGTAAATAGCCGGTCCTAGTTCGGGTTTTTTCGGAGGGAGTGACGCGGCTATATACGGCGCCTGCGCAGTCAGCTCCTGGGTCTGTGCGCAGGCGCCGAGAAGAGCCGAACGCTAATCGGCTGTTTCCGGAAGGCGTGACGCCTTATAGCGGTGACATACCGCGGTGCGCACGAAATTAAATGATTTATTATAAAGTAAGTACATGCATTAAAAAAAAAAAAAAAAAACAGCATACTGGCGCTGACGCCAGTATGCTGGATGGGATGAAACCAAGTGGTTTTAAGGGTGGAACTCCGCTTTAAAGAAAAAAGTATTTCTCTAGTTTCTATTCTTCTTGCGAGTTGCAAGAAGGTGTTTCGAGCCTTTTATGGTAAAGTATGGAATGTATACAATTCTTGGTGCTTTTCTTCTGGTTGTTGGTTGGAAGACCCTCCCTCTATTTTGGAATTTTTACAAGAGGGTGTGGACAGGGATCTGGCAGTTAACACCCTCAAGCTGCAGGTAGCTGCTTTTAGGGGTATTTTTGGAGAGTTTTATTTTTATCTAAGCCCTTGGTCAAAAAGTGTTGTGTGTTTTTGTTTTTTGTTTAGGGCTTTAGCACTATCCTGGTTAAGGTCTTTCCAAACTGGGATCTGCAGTAGTCCTGTAGGGTCTAATAAAGAACCAATTTAATCCTTGCACTTGTAGTGCACAGTGGATTTCCCTTTTTTAGATAACCCCCATAACATGCCTGCAATTATCTATTTGTAGTTTGCCATTACTAAACATTTCTAAAAGTGTCTTGTAAAAAAAATATAATATATATATATGATTGCCATATATACAAAAGAAATACAGGTTACAGATCTCCAGTACATGAACTCAAGTAAATAAATGCTTTTCAATACAAGTTTTTCAATATCATCTTATGTACATATAGCATTTTGTTTTTTAATTAAGGCCCAATAGGTAAATCTCTGTACTCTTCCAACCAGAGAGTAATATCAAGAATGAATGCTGTAAACACAAAAGAGAATAAAGAACTGGGGGGGACCCCAAAACATTTTTGGAGTGAGCTACTACTTGGCATTATACAGTTTATGGTATTCTTATCCGAGGCATATTACCCCTTTACGTCTGTTAAGGATAATCTGCCACAGTTTCCATGGACTCAACCCATCTTGCCCAAGTTCTGGTAATTTTTTAGGACACCTCCTTGCGTCATGTCAATCTGTACAAGGTAACATTAGAATTGACCAATGATTTCCAGGCTGAACAGTGTAAGATGTTCTGTCCGTATCCAATTTATCATAATCTTTTTACGAACATACAAGCATAATAATCTTTACGTTTTTATCCATGTGCTCATCTTCTATTATTCCCCAAATGTTCAACCATTGGCCTGCATATTGGAAGGGCAAAAGTGTCTGCTATAAACTGGATGACCTGAGACCAGAGTGGTTGGACCTTATTGCATTCCCATGCCATATAAAAAAAGGAGCCCTCAGCTACCAGAAATTTTGACTTGTAGAGAGTTATTTACTAAAGGGCAAATCCACTTTGCACTGAAAGTGCACTTAGAAGTGCAGTCGCTGTAGATCCGTGGGGGGCATGCAAGGAATATATATATATATATATATATATATATATATATATATATATATTTTAGCTTGCACATGATTGGATGATTAAATTAGCAGAGCTTCCCCTCATTTCAGATGTACCCCTCAGATTTACAGTGCCTGCACTTCCACAAGTGCAAAGTGGATTTGTCTTTCGTAAATAACCCCCATAGGGTTCTCCTTCCCATCTTGAACAGTCGCAAAGGTGTATAGTACATTCTGTGGAAATACCTGAATTGGATCATCTTGTCTTTGGCAGAAAAAAACTACTATATCAATATAAGAAGTAAGTACCTCCTCCCATAATTTGTCCATCTTCTCCGGTATAATGGTACACTATCTTTCCCTAACCTTCTGGCTTTGGGGGTTAATTACTAAAGGCAAGGCACTTTGCACTACAAATGTACTTGGCAGTGCAGTTGCTGTAGATCTGAGGGGGACATGCAAGGAAAATAAAAAACAGCATTTTAATTTGCACATGATTGGATAATAAAATCGGCAGAGCTTCCCCCTCATTTACGATCTTCCCCTCAGATTTACAGCGAGTGCACTTTGCACTTGTAGTGCAAAGTGGATTTGCCTTTCGTAAATAACCCCCTTTGTCTACTTTCCACCCAAGTCAAAGTGGAATAATAACTAGATGTCCGTTTGTTATGTTCAGGTCTCAATAGGAGCTTTTCTAAAGTAGTATTCGCAAGAGTCTCTAAATCTGCCCCAAGCTAACGTTGTCCTATTTTTTTACTCAGATTAGGGTTTTTGTAAAATAGATATGAGCCCAATTTCCACCTAATGGCACTAAAGTAGAGACCAAAATATTAATATGCTAAAGGAAATTGTATTTTTAGAATTAGGTTTGTCCAAAACAAATCATGAACAAAATATGTACAAAACCAATATATGTTCACTTTAATGACATCTCTAATGGAGATTGAATATCAAACAATAATACCAAGGGGTTGCTAACCTTACTACCCAGTATACCTTTTTTTGAACACTTCTAAACAGTCAGTTGAACAGATTATTGTGCAAAGAATTCTGGTGAAATGTTTGTCTTCAGTATTTTTTCTTGGTGACCTAACAAATTGGAATGGTGACCACTGGAACCCCAGTACACTGTGGAGTGTAGAAGCCGTGGTGGGAAGGGAGCCAATGGATGTCTCCCCAGATTACCGCAAATGGCTCATGGCGGGAGACAGCTGTAGTCACATGATCAAACAGCAGACATTGAGAAACGTTGGCTGGATTAAACCATGAAACCAGAGTGTGAGGCTGGGAAATCTTATGGTGTGATCAGTATCCCCTTACAATTGTAATTTAAATATTCTGTTTACACTGCATTGACGCCTATTGCTTATGTATGTTTGCATGTAAAATAATAAAAAAAATATATATATTTTAATGGAAGCTGTTCTTTAGGAACTCATTCACACAGGTGCAGTGGCCCCTGCAGTGTGCAAGAGACATTTATTTACATGTTTGAAGCTGCATGTAACCAGCCTATATTAGTCAATGGAGACAAAGCAGCTGTACAGATTCACGCACACATCTGAGTTTAACAGGCGTGAAAGGACGGGTGTGCGGCCCTGAACACACACTCTCTGCATCTGGGGCTATACATGTGCAGATACATGCAGATACAAACAGCTCTTGGCAACTATGGGACTCTGTGTATGGCTTCTTTTTTTTTCTTACTATAATCTATATAGTCCTTTCTCGATTTTTGGGTTTCAGGAGTACGTTACCTAATAAATAAATATATATTTATATTAATATATATATATATATATTTACATCATAGTGGTCCCCGGGATCAGGGGTCTATGTAAAGAGCCACTGGTGCCCTCAGTCTTTACAGTCCTTCGAACGAGCAGCAGTGCTTACTGCAAGATTTTGACTTTGTGAAAGTCAGATTATTTTCTTCAAAAGAATAATCAAAACATAAAAAGGGAGTCAGTGCTAAAGAAAAGAAAAGAAATGAGCAGCTTGCAATAGGTAAATATACAGTACCCAAACAAACCAACAAAGAAATTAATGCAGCGCCTCCAAATATAGAATATCACAAGCATCAACACACTATTCTTAAAGGGACACTAAGGCCCCTTTCACATTGAGGCGTTTTTCATGCGGTACAGCGCTAAAAATAGCGCTGCTATACCGCATGAAAAATCATGCCCTGTAGTGTTCAATGTGAAAGCCCGAAGGCTTTCACACTGAAGCGGTGCGCTAGCAGGAACGCTCCAAAAGTCCTGCTAGCCGCATCTTTACCGCGGTATAGGAGCGGTGTGTTCACCGCTCCTATAGCGCGCCTTCCGTTGCGGGCGGTATTAACCCTTCTTCGGCCGCTAGCGGGGGTTAAAACCTCACCGCTAGCGCCCGAATATCGCGGTAAACACGACGGTATAGCGGCGCTACAAATAGCGCGGCTATACCGTCACCGCGGCTCCACGCCTCAATGTGAAAGGGGCCTAAAGGTTCCCGTTTACATTTTTTTAAATAAATAACAAACATGTCATACTTACCTCCACTGTGTAGCTCGTTTTGCACACAGAGGCCCCGGTCCTGGTCTTCTGGGGTCCCTCGGCGGCTGTCTCGGCTCCACCTCACATCAGCTAACCCCCTCCTGTGTTTTACAGCCGGCGGCCATAGGTGCTGCGTGTCATTGCATGCACCTGACAGCAGTGTGAGTCAATGGCTGCCCTGCTATCAATCTAGCCAATCGATGGCCAGACTCCGAAGAGAAGAGGACGCGAGGTGACGCACACAGCAGATTCAGGCTCAGGTATGTAAAACGGGGGCCGTCATTGCCAGTTTTCTTTTACCTTAATGCATAGGATGCATTAAGGTGACAAAAAATAACCTTTTTAACCCCTTTAATGTATTCAGGATACTAGTTCGAAGTCATCTGCCCGATCCCACCAGGAGGCTGACACTGCACATGGCTAATCACAGGCATTGAGAAATTTCCAGGTCTGTGTAGCTGCGGACCAGGAAATGCTTCACTGTCTGTAATTAGCAGTGTGGGATCAAGCAGGTGTATTGGGACTAAGATCCCGAACACGCCTGAGCCCATATCTAATGATAAATATCACTGCAAAGAAAGTGTCTTCCACCAGCTAATGGAAATCCTCTCCACCACACGTGAGCAACAGAGCTAAAATGCACTCAGCGACATTAAAGCTGCCAGAAGAAAGCAGCAACATGCGCATTTGTGTCAACAGGATTCTTCACACGTGGTCAACCAGCTCCATTCTCACAATGGGATACCCTGCAGTATCACTTCTCACCACTGGGGTCAGTCAGAAGGTTTGGTTGTTATTGTCTGGGGAAAAAAGGTCTGGCCACATGGAGCCATAAGCAGGGGACCACATATAGTGTAGTATATTTATTAAAAAGTATAGATTTCACATAAAAAAAGTAAAAAGCTTTATCCAGATGCAAGTAAAATAATTGTCATGCCAAATAAAACAGTGCACTTGCCAGTTCCAAGCATGGAGGTGATGGAAAAACGTCAGAGTGTAGCTCCTGGCCCAATGCATTTCATGTCAATGCACATCTTTAGGAGACGCTAGTAGTAGAAAAAATATAAAATATAAAAATAGCAGTTTCTCTCTTCAAAGGAAACTGAAATGTTCCTGGAATTAGGTCTTAAACCAAACATTACAAAAAGTGCTAAATTAAAACAATCATAGCATACAATTCCCATGCAATCTAATTTAGGTTTAGCAAATGCTTTATAGTGCAAGGGTCTAAGTAATCCATTCAATTTACATCGGGTAAGGTAGATATTTACACACACAATGCAGCTGTTCACATTAGGGGAACTATTGCCTGACACAGATACCTAAGAGTGGTCAAATTACCCTGCAAACCTAACCACCCTCTGCTTTCCAAAATGGTGGCGTTATCCTTAACCTCCCTGGCGGTGTGATTTTGTCTGGAATTACGTACCAAAAGCGGTACAATTTTTTGCATGGAAATTTGGCGTTTTATACTGTAGGCCTGCAATTCTTAGGAATAACTCACTTAAATTTGTCCAAACAAGAGTATAGTAGACATCCCGGGTATGAAAAAGTTTGAAACACAAAATTATAATATAATAAATAACTATAAATAATTATAACAAATAATAATGTAATTATAATAAAAATTATTCAATAATGTAATCAAATCAAAGACACTGAAATTTGCTCAGTTGCAGAATTGTCGCTGTCATTACTTTTATTTTTTTATGACGAATTTCCCCACAAATCACTATCGCTCAATTCTGCAAGTGATTATCATTTATTATCGCTGTTTTCCAGCTGCTCTAAAATCACTTTTGACATAAAGGGACACTTTTGGTTGCTATGGACAATCTACAGTTTGCAGGGAGAAAGAACAGTTTTTATTATATAAAAATACATGTAGGGCACAGGGCAGACCACTAGGGACAAGGGGGGTGTGTATTTTTTACATACAGTACTGTAATCTATAAGATTACAGTATACTGTATGTAATGTGTTTGTTTACTTTTTTGAATTTGGCGCCGGTCTCCGCCCCCATGCGCCGTTACGCCGCAGGGAACGGAGATCGGCGGCACACAGGCACTGTGTGAGTCGAGCGAGGACGCTGCTCGCTCACACAGCGGGGATGCATCGCTGGATCCAGGAACAAGGTATACCGCTCGGGGATACCGCTAGGAGGGCTTTTTTACCCACCTCCATACCGGGCCTATTCTGGCACTTCTTCTCTGTTCCCACCCCAGGACGATAGGTGGCGGCAGTGCAGTCGAGGTTTGGGTACTTTTTCTCAGCAGCCTATCAGGAGGGTTTTTTCTCGCTGTGCATGCTGGGGGAGGGTATTTATGGGCCAGACGCCATTGGTCTGGGTTCTTCTTTGTGGGAGGCACCCACCTTTTGGGTGACTGCATCACGACACCCCGGCAAAATGGCCTTCCAGGCCGGGGTGCATGTGCCACGCGATTTTACTGGTTCCGGGACCATGTTGGTCCAGAACAATTGAGCTGTGGCTGGGCCCCAGTAATCTACTGGCTCCCCAATCCTGAGAAGATCCCAAGCGTGTTCCCAGTGAGAGGAAGCTGTTCGGTGGGTAGTCCATCTGGGAAGCTTTGGCCAATTAGGGCTCAGGGCTTTAGCACACGCCCCACACTATAAAAGGCCGCCTCCCGGGCGGCCTCGTGTAGTGTGTTCCGGCTTGCTTTCAGAGAGAGAAGTCAGACAGACAGTGAGTTAGAGAGAGATAGATAGATAGAGACACAGGGCCAGATTCAGGTAGACTTAAATTTGCGCTGCGTAATCGAAATACTCTACGCTGCCGTATTTTACCAGGCTCTACATCGAATTCTGGTAGATTTTTGCCTGTACGCTACGGCGGCGTAGTCTATTTCTCGCCGCGTAATCGAAATACGCGTTTAGGGGGCGTGAAGCATTTAAATTAGGCGCGTCCCCGCGGCGATCGAACTGCGCATGCTCCGTTCAGAAATTTTCCGCCGTGCATTGTGCGAAATAACGTCTTTACGTCATTCGTTGTTTGAGTAGCGTCGTTTACGGACATTCCTATTCCCGGACGTTTTACGTAAAAAATAATAAAAGACGTCAGAAAACGTTGAAATTCGACGCGGGAACGACGGCCATACTTAACATGGGCTGTCTAATATTAGAGCAGCAAAAAGCTGGTATAGTGTTACGCAAAAAAAAGATGACTAAAGATGCCGTAAGAGATTGTGATTGAAGATCGTAATTTCGGGGATCGCCGGCAAAAGCTCATTTGCATACCCCGACGCGGAAAACGACGGGAAGTCCACCCAGTGGCCGCAATTTTATTGCAGCGTAGATCCGAAGGCGTACGAACACGTAATCCAGTCGAATTGAAGCCCGCAGCCGTCTATTCATGGTTTGAGGTTTCAGACTAGCTAAAAAATGCACGTAATTTGAAAGTACATATTTATACACTGTATAGCTTAGCTAGATCTGCTATTAGTTTTTGTCAGGCAGGAGATTGTGCTGTACTATACGTTTGCTGTGTTTTTGGCCATAAATACAGTCGATCATACTGCACGTTGCACGTTTGCTGTGTTTTTGGCCATAAATACAGTCGATCATACTGCACGTTGCACGTTTGCTGTGTTTTTTGCCTATAAAGACAGTCGATCATACTGCACGTTGCACGTTTGCTGTGTTTTTGGCCATAAATACAGTCGATCATACTGCACGTTGCACGTTTGCTGTGTTTTTTGCCCATAAAGACAGTCGATCATACTGCACGTTGCACGTTTGCTGTGTTTTTGGCCATAAATACAGTCGATCATACTGCACGTTGCACGTTTGCTGTGTTTTTTGCCCATAAAGACAGTCGATCATACTGCACGTTGCACGTTTGCTGTGTTTTTGGCCATAAATACAGTCGATCATACTGCACGTTGCACGTTTGCTGTGTTTTTTGCCCATAAAGACAGTCGATCGTACTGCACGTTGCACGTTTGCTGTGTTTTTGGCCATAAATACAGTCGATCATACTGTACGTTGCACGTTTGCTGTGTTTTTTGCCCATAAAGACAGTCGATCACACTGCACGTTGCACGTTTGCTGTGTTTTTGACCATAAATACAGTCGATCATACTGCACGTTGCACGTTTGCTGTGTTTTTTGCCCATAAAGACAGTTGATCATACCGCACGTTGCACGTTTGCTGTGTTTTTTGCCCATAAACACAGTCTATCATACTTCACGTTTGCGCTGTTTTTGGCCATAAACACAGTCGATCATACTGCACGTTGCACGTTTGCGCTATTTTTGGCCATAAACACAGACGATCATACTGCATGTTGCACGTTTGCTGTGTTTTTTGCCCATAAACACAGTCGATCATACTGCACGTTGCACGTTTGCTGTGTTTTTTGGCCCATAAAGACAGTCGATCATACTGCACGTTGCACGTTTGCTGTGTTTTTTGCCCATAAAGACAGTCGATCATACTGCACATTGCACGTTTGCTGTGTTTTTGGCCATAAATACAGTCGATCATACTGCACGTTGCACGTTTGCTGTGTTGTTTTGCCCATAACCACAGTCGATCATACTGCACGTTGCACGTTTGCTGTGTTTTTTGGCCATAAAGACAGTCGATCATACTGCACGTTGTACGTTTGTAACTGCCAATTTTATTTTTTAAACTCCTCTGTATCAATGATAATGCACTATTGGAGGTGCTCTTTCCTGTTTTTATCCCACCTCTGAGACCCAGATCATACTATCCATGTTGTGGACACCAGGAACACCAGGGAGATAACCAGCAGTGGATCTGCACATTGAGGTCTCTTTTTAGCCGTTTAGAGGTGAGAGTTCTGGGAGACCAGAGTGTGTGTGTGGTCAAGTGCACATCTTTCACGGAATTAGCGGGTATCCTGGAACACCTCTTAACATCATGGACTCTGTTTGCACTTTATAGTATTGTGCACTATTGATCTATATGTCACTTGCATCACTCTGCAAACCTATATCCAACATATGTTGGTCTTATGCACTTTGCGCAATTACTTTTTCTTTACAATCTGGCAGTGATGTTCCCCCAGCTGGAGCATACTGCCAGGTTTTTGACAGTGATGAGGAGGGAGGGGATGATGAGGTCACTGACTCTACCTGGGTGCCTGATAGGAGAGAGGAGGAGGAGGAGGAGGAAGAGGAGGAGGACGAGGCACAGGCACATCTCCAAAGAGGCAGGATGCCCTCCAGGGGTCAGCTTAAGGGCACACCAACTGCATTACAGCGCACATTTACAGTGCTTGTGCATGGCGCTGCTGTGTCTGACCAGTACAGCAAAAGTTCTTTGGTGTGGGCCTTTTTTGAAACATGTCCATTAGATCGTACCTTTGCTATTTGCAACATATGTCGCAAGCGTATCTCGCGTGGCCAAAACATCAACTGCCTGGGTACCACATGCTTGTCCAGACATATGTCGACCTGCCATGCAGCTCGTTGGCAAGCACACCAGAAAGACCCACACCAAAGACAAAAGCGTACCCCCCTTGCCCTTCTGGGACCTCCAACCCCACTAGACCCCCAGTCCTCTCTGAAGCCTGCATTGGAGGTGTAGAAATAGGTGTGTCACAAGCTAGTAGTAGTAGTACATGCGGGCAATCTACTGATAGTACCATGCAAATTTCCCTGCCCCAGCTGCTGCAGCGCCGAAAGAAGTACAATCCCAGCCATCCACATGCCCAGCAGTTGAATGCGAGCTTAGCGAAATTGCTAGCACTTCAAGTGCTACCTTTTCAGTTGGTGGATTCTGCCCCCTTCCATGAGTTTGTGCAATGTGCAGTACCTCAGTGGCAAGTACCAAAACGCCACTTTTTCTCACGGAAGGCGATTCCGGCTCTCTACCGGCATGTGGAAGGCAATGTCCATGCCTCACTGGACAGGGCGGTCAGTGGAAAGGTGCATCTTACCGCTGACTCATGGTCCAGCAGACATGGACAGGCACGTTACCTGTCTTTTACGGCACATTGGGTGACTCTGCTGGCAGCTGGGAAGGACGCAGGGCAAGGTCCAGTAGTTTTGGAGGTTGTTCCGCCACCACGCCTCCAAAGCACTACTACTGTTTGTGACACACCTCTCTCCTCCACCCCCTCCTCTTCTTCTTTCCCTGTGGCCTCTTCCTGTGGTGATGCTTTCTCAGAACCAGCCATGCTCCGTAGGCGTACAAGGGGCTACGCAGGAATGCAGGCCAAGAGATGCCATGTGGTGCTAGAGCTGGTGTGCTTGGGAGACAGGAGCCACACTGGGGAAGAGGTTTTGTCAGCTCTGCAGGGTCAGGCTCAGAGGTGGTTGACGCCACGCCAGCTGAAGCCTGGAATGGTGGTTAGCGATAATGGCACCAACCTCCTCTCTGCCCTGCGACAGGGAAAACTCACCCACGTGCCCTGTTTTGCACATGTCCTGAATTTGGTGGTGCAGCGGTTCTTGGGTAGGTACCCGGGCTTACAGGATGTCCTGAAGCAGGCCAGGAAAGTCTGTGTGCATTTCCAGGGGTCATATAATGCCACTGCTCGGCTGACTGACCTCCAAAGGGAATACAACCTGCCCAAGAACCGCCTAATCTGTGACATGCCCACCAGATGGAACTCTACGTTGGCCATGCTGCAGCGGCTGCACAAGCAGCAGCGGGCCATCAATGAGTACCTGTGCCAATATGGCAGCAGAACTGGGTCAGGGGAGCTAGGTTTTTTTCCCCACGCCAGTGGGCCTTGATCAGGGATGCATGCACTGTCCTGTCACCATTTGAGGAGGCCACGAGGATGGTGAGCAGTGACAGTGCATGCATCAGTGAGACTGTCCCTCTTATTCACATGTTGGAGCACACTCTACGTGGAATAATGGACAGGGCCCTTGAGGCAGAACAGAGGGAGGAAGAGGAGGACTTCCTTACCTCTCAAGGCCCCCTTTACCCAGACAGTGGACCTGCTTGCCCACCTAGCACACAGGAGGAGGAGGAGGAGGAGGATGATTGTATCAACAGCATGGAGGTGGAGCCTAGCACTCAGCATCAGCAGCAGCAGTCTTCAAGGGATCATTTACAGTCCCAAGGAACCCATGGACTTTTACGTGGCTGGGATGAGGTGCCGGTGGATCCTGTCGTCCTCAGTGACCCAGAGGACTATGCCCCGAATGCCTCTGCAAACCTACGCTGCATGGCCTCCCTAATCCTGCAAAGCCTGCATAAGGATCCTTGTGTACGTGCTATCAAGGAGAGGGATCATTACTGGCTGGCAACTCTCCTTGATCCACGTTACAAGAGTAAGGTTGCGGACCTTATGTTGCCATCGCAGAGGGAGCAAAAGATGAAACTTCTGCGGGAGGCCTTACAGAAGGGTCTGTGCAATGCGTTCCCAGAGCCGGGGGGATTACCAAAACCTGGCTCTGGACAACGTCTTGCTGAGGCTTCGGTGAGTCACAGAAGGAGCGGTGGAGAAGGTGGCCGTCTGACCGATGCCTTCAGACAGTTTTTTAGTCCGCAGCCCCAAGGTCTGACCGGTTCCAGCAACCATCGCCAGCGTCTGGTTTACATGGTCCGACTTGGACACCTTCCCCACCGAAAATCCTCTGGCTTACTGGGTCTTGAGGATGGATCACTGGCCAGAGCTTGCACAGTACGCAATTGAGCTACTGGCTTGCCCTGCATCCAGTGTTCTTTCAGAACGCACATTCAGTGCTGCTGGAGGCTTTGTTACCGATCACAGGGTGCGGCTCTCCACCTACTCTGTTGATCGACTGACCTTCATCAAAATGAATCAGGCTTGGATCAACACTAGCTACCAAGCACCTGATGCTGATTTTACTGAATAATATTTTTTTGTTGAAATGTCGGATCCATTTTAGACTGCGTATGCTGATGCTGAGTGACTGTCCTCTTATGCTGCTGATGGAATATCCTTCTCCTCCTCACTTTTCTTGCTGATAGCTAGTAAGAAATGTTGTGTTTCTGGGCTCCACCACTAGTGCCTAAGGCACAATTTTTCAGCCCCTGTTTAACAGGGGCGCCTAATAACAATTTTTGATGCAATACTTTGCACGTGGCTCTTTGTTGTGCTCCAATTGGAGTTATTGGGAGGGGTTGCAGTGTTGTGTTGTGCCCAAGGCCCAATTTTTCTGCCCCTGTTTAACAGGGGCGCCTAATAACAATTTGTGATGCAATACTTTGCACGTGGCTCTTTGTTGTGCTCCAATTGGAGTTATTGGGAGGGGTTGCAGTGTTGTGTTGTGCCCAAGGCCCAATTTTTCTGCCCCTGTTTAGCAGGGGCGCCTAATATCAATTTTTGATGCAATACTTTGCACGTGGCTCTTTGTTGTGCTCCAATTGGAGTTATTGGGAGGGGTTGCAGTGTTGTGTTGTGCCCAAGGCACAATTTCCTGACCCTGTTTAACAGGGGCGCCTAATAACAATTTTTGATGTAATACTTTGCACGTGGCTCTTTGTTGTGCTCCAATTGGAGTTATTGGGAGGGGTTGCAGTGTTGTGTTGTGCCCAAGGCACAATTTTTCTGCCCCTGTTTAACAGGGGCGCCTAATAACAATTTTTGATGCAATACTTTGCACGTGGCTCCTTGTTGCGCTCCAATTACAGTATGTTTGAGGGGTGCCCTTTTTTCTAAAAATTTTCTCTCACAAAACAATAATGGCCCCCCACCACGGCTAAAATATTCGACATATTGTTGCCACACAGCACGTGCGCAAGCAGTATTAATTACTTTTTTATAGTCCTCATGTACTCATGTTGTACAGGGACATTTCTAAACATGTGCCACTACTATAGACACCCAGCAGGTGTGATATTTAAGGGATTTTTTTTTTTCACTTTAAGCATCTTTAAGCATCATTAAAATGGCTGCTCCGGAAAAAACGGCCATTTAAAAAAAAAAAAATTTCCATTGATACATGTTCCCTGGGGCAAGACCCGGGTTCTGAACGACGTTTTCCAACATTGAATTGAATATTGTTCTTTAAAATTATCGTTTTTGAATTCAAACGTTCGAGTCCCATAGACTTCAATGGGGTTCTAAATGTTCGCGCGAACCCGCGGTCTGTTCGAACGTTCTGGTGCGAACCGAACGTGGGTATGTTTGGCTCATCCCTAATAAAGAGCATAGAAAAAGACACCCGTTGTGGACATTCCGTTACTACTATATTCACCATATTCTAGATGGCAGAGGAGCCATGAGGTAACATGCCACCCAAAACAAACCAGCAGCTCCTTCGCGGGTAGTGCTACACGTATAATACATGTTTAAATTGATGTTTCATACCAATTTAATGTATACTGTGCAGGCTATCAGTGTGCTTGACATATTTTTATGTTTGCATTCAGATAACATTTTTTTAAAAAGTAAACCCTCTTTTTATAATAAATATTATATTTTCATAAATTTTTGGCTCTGTTTGCCTGTAAAGTCCCGCCCTTTGGGACTTATTTCTACCCATTTGGGATGGTGGCAAAACCTGAGGCCGCGTACACACGATTTAATTTATCTGCTGAAACCAGTCCGACGGACCGTTTCAGCAGACATCTCTGAGACAGTGGACCTGCTTGCCCACCTAGCACACAGGAGGAGGAGGAGGATGATTGTATCAACAGCATGGAGGTGGAGCCTAGCACTCAGCATCAGCAGCAGCAGTCTTCAAGGGATCATTTACAGTCCCAAGGAACCCATGGACTTTTACGTGGCTGGGATGAGGTGCCGGTGGATCCTGTCGTCCTCAGTGACCCAGAGGACTATGCCCCGAATGCCTCTGCAAACCTACGCTGCATGGCCTCCCTAATCCTGCAAAGCCTGCGTAAGGATCCTTGTGTACGTGCTATCAAAGAGAGGGATCATTACTGGCTGGCAACTCTCCTTGATCCACGTTACAAGAGTAAGGTTGCGGACCTTATGTTGCCATCGCAGAGGGAGCAAAAGATGAAACTTCTGCGGGAGGCCTTACAGAAGGGTCTGTGCAATGCGTTCCCAGAGCCGGGGGGATTACCAAAACCTGGCTCTGGACAACGTCTTGCTGAGGCTTCGGTGAGTCACAGAAGGAGCGGTGGAGAAGGTGGCCGTCTGACCGATGCCTTCAGACAGTTTTTTAGTCCGCAGCCCCAAGGTCTGACCGGTTCCAGCAACCATCGCCAGCGTCTGGTTTACATGGTCCGACTTGGACACCTTCCCCACCGAAAATCTAAATGTTCGCGCGAACCCGCGGTCTGTTCGAACGTTCTGGTGCGAACCGAACGTGGGTATGTTTGGCTCATCCCTAATAAAGAGCATAGAAAAAGACACCCGTTGTGGACATTCCGTTACTACTATATTCACCATATTCTAGATGGCAGAGGAGCCATGAGGTAACATGCCACCCAAAACAAACCAGCAGCTCCTTCGCGGGTAGTGCTACACATATAATACATGTTTAAATTGATGTTTCATACCAATTTAATGTATACTGTGCAGGCTATCAGTGTGCTTGACATATTTTTATGTTTGCATTCAGATAACATTTTTTTAAAAAGTAAACCCTCTTTTTATAATAAATATTATATTTTCATAAATTTTTGGCTCTGTTTGCCTGTAAAGTCCCGCCCTTTGGGACTTATTTCTACCCATTTGGGATGGTGGCAAAACCTGAGGCCGCGTACACACGATTTAATTTATCTGCTGAAACCAGTCCGACGGACCGTTTCAGCAGACATCTCTGATCGTGTGTACGGGCTAGCGGACAGGTTTGTCCATCGGACAAATTTCAAAGCATGCTTTGAAATTTGTCCGCTACAAACCTGTCCGTCGGATCTGTCCGCTGGTTAGTACACTAACCAGCAGACAGAATTGTTCGCAAATGCGTCAAATGGATTTGACGCATGCGTGGAAGCATTTTATTTCCGGGTTTGGTGACGTGGCGGCGTCAACGTCACCGCCATGTCACTGCGTCCTCAGATCGAGGGGATTTTCGTCCGATGGTGTGTACACGCCATCGGACCAAAATCCGATGAGACATGTCCGCTGCAAACGGTCCGTCGGACATGTTTGAGCGGACATGTCTCATCGTGTGTACGCAGCCTGAAGGATAGCAATATTCTGTTATCCCTTCTTTTTGTGGTTTATTATCTACACATCTCAGCAGGGGTCACCATTTTGGGTCACTATTTTTTTGCAGTCATTCAGTGGAGGGAACTGAAGGCTAGAACTCCCAGAAGTTTCCACCAGTGGCCATTTGCATGAAAAGATGAAGATACTCCTTTGTGCGGCCTGATGGAATCATCTCTTAAAAAAGAAAAAAAGTTGAGGTTAAAGAAATTTGGCTTTATCTGCCTGCTCTTCGTTGTCGATTACTGCATTCTCTATGTAGCAGGTCGATCACATTGCTTACTCCTACTTATTCTAGGAATTACCGATCATGCTTTATCATGATTAATGAAAAACTAGGGGCAGCCCCAATATGCCCACAGGAAAAGAGGAATGGATTATCTTGGTACCTAAATATTGTTTACAAAATGTGATAAAAATTCTATATTTATTTATACAAACATGTTTTAAAAGTAATCATATACACACATACATGATTTAAAAGCAAGAATTGTAACAACATCTTCAATATGTATGTTGTTCCACACTGAGATTGCTGGTAATAAGGTATCCTCAGACAAAGCTGAGGACCTAATATGTAATCAATTCTCAATGTACAATAAAACCTCTACATGTTTAATCGGCAACAACTACTTCTTCAGGAGGAATTATTTAAAGTTCCATCTGCAACAGAAATCTGATCACTCAGATTTATAGGAGTAGGCTAGAAATAAATGATCAAAAGTATTGGTGGTCAGTGGTTGTCTGCAACAACATCCCCTCAGCATTGGTGGTTAGTGGCTGTCTGGAACAATAACCAAATAGGGCTGTTTTTTTTATTATATAAACAAAAAAAGACTGAACATTTTGAAAAAAAATATATATATATTTTTTACTTTCTGCTATAAAACATATCCAATAAAAATAAAAAAATAAAAAGAGTAGTTAACCGGTGCATTATTAGGCTCAGCGGAGTCCGCCAGCTCTGGAGGAGATCGCTCTGTTCATCTCTACTGAACCGGTGGATGACAGGTCCGTCTCTGCTCATTGAACGGGGAGGGACCAGTCAGAGCCCAGCTGATTCCTATCGGGAGATTGGATGAAAACAGACAGCTCGTCAGTTTTCATCAGATCTCATCTGATCCGATCCACCAGACGGATGGCTGAACGTATCGCCATACGTCTGTTTTTAGCGGATCGGATGGGAGGTGGGTGTCAGTGGACACATCTCTACTGACATCCGCCTGCCCATAGGAGTCGATGGGTGGCTCGCTCGGATCTGCTTGAAAAACGAACAGGCAGAGCCGAGCGGGCTTATCGTGTGAAAGGGGCCTTAGGTGGAAACTAAATTAGGGTTAGGCTTTTACACTGAGGCATTTTATAGGCGTTTTTGCGCAAAAGATAGTGATTGAAAAGCGCCTGTAAACTGCCTCTTTTGCAGTCTTCTGTGCTCTTGCAGGACAGGGAAAAAGTCCTGCAAGCGGCATCTTTGGGGTGGTGTATACTCCTCTCCTAAACCACCCCTGCCATTGAAATCAATGTAAAAAATTGCGCATAGAGAACAAAATAAGCAGCCAACATGTCATTAGACATGTTAAATAAAATGGAGTATAGGTTTATTTACAAGCTTGTTTTATCGGATTTGTTGTAAGTGTAAACCCCCCCCCCCCCTTTTTTTTACCATTAAACATCAAACAGTATTGCACTATGTGCAGATATTTTTTTTTCATGCACACCATTTGATGTAATTTATCGCATGTTTTGGAGTCCATCATGGATACCTGACAGTCCTCATTCAACATTGGGTGGAACCCTTCTTACCGTTTTTCCAATGATGGGAGTTCCTTTTTGAGGTCATTGCCTCAAGAGTGCCTGTTTAACCCACATGCTATACGGTATGTGTGCCCATCGAATCCGGGAAGCGTGAACACTTTACCATTTTGACTGTATTTTCAAGATTCAACCCCGGATTATCCAGGAAAAGACCTTTCACTTTACTCTGAACTCTAATGGACCTTCCATAGATGTTTATTATTCACTTTGGACTTTTATGTTTTGGTTTTGTTTACATTCAATTTTGCATTGCCTATTTTACCTTTCCAGATTCACACGCTATTCACTTGCTCAGGTAGCACCACACTTTTGTTTTGTATTTCCATTGAATTCAATGGACAGCGCTGCCGAAGCGCCTGCATCGGCCGCCAGTGGGGGTTAAAAGCGCCCCGCTAGTGGCTGCAAAGTGCTGCTAAAACAACGGTAAATCGCCGCTAAAAATAAAGCGGCTCTTTACCATCAACGCGGCCAGCGCCCCAGTGTGAAAGTGGCCTAAATCTTTATTTCCCCAGAGTTCAGCTTTAATTGGGCTGCATTCTCTGCAGTGATGGATAAAAGATTTGTTGTTTACAAATATATGGACTGAAAGAATGTTAATTAGAAATATTTGTCTGTACAAGTTCGTTGGGTCTTTATTTTAAAAAGAATGTAGCTTAGCCTGTAACAATGAACTCTGAGTAATGTACATTACTTGCATTTTTCCAGAACCCATTGTTATTACATAGAACTAGATAATTTACTCATATAAAACTTGGGCTTTGAATGGACTTTAATGAACACTGAGATTACCTTGTCCTTTTGATCAGTGTGTTGGTGTGTGTGGTGTCCTTGACAAATCATTTTGTTTAAGGGTGACCATTCCTAAGAGCTTTTAATTTGTTTTACACAGCTAAAATGAAAGAGTAATTGTCAGGGACATTAGTTTAGGAGACAAAAATTCAATTCTAAGTGTAGTTTTTGTGTCTGCATTGTTATTTACACAAAGAGAAACAAGTTAGTATATACAGTTTTATGTGAAGGTTTGGCCGCCTCTGTTAACCCTGCATATTTCTGAACTTAGCAGAAAAGTACCCAAACTTCTGCAGAAAAATTGTATTGCTACAATTTTTAGGGCTTTGTTCATACTGTTATTTTGAGTGCGAACGAGCATTGCTTAAAACAGGTCTTTACCCATGAGTTTGATAACACTTGATGTTTTTTAACAGAAGAACATTGCCTACATTGCCTACACCGTTGCTCCAGTTTCTTCCTTCTGGAGGCCGCCATTTTTTTTTAATCCCAGAGCAGTTTCTTACTTATGGAAAACTCTCCCCCTCTCCTTGGTCTTTACGAAAGGAAAATCCACTTTGCACTACAAGTGCAAACTACAAGTGCAAAGTGCACTTGGAAGTGCAGTCGCTGTAGATCCAAGGGACATGCAACAATTCTTTTTGTTTGCTTGCACATGATTGGATGATAAAATCAGCAGAGCTCATTTCAGATCTACCTCTCAGATTTACAGCGACTGCACTTCCAAGTGTACTTTTCTTTATTTATTTATGAAGGGCAAATCCACTTTGCACTGCAAGTGCACTTGGAAATGTACTTGGAAATTCAGTCTCTGTAGATCTGAGGGGGACATGTAACATTTTAGCTTGTACATGATTGAAAATCAGCAGAGCTTCCCCTCTTCCCCTCAGATCTACAGTGATCTTGTAATTTGCACTTATAATGCAAAGTGGATTTGCCTTTAGTAAATAACACCCTATATGTCACGTTCTTCATTTAAAATATGTAAATTTCCAGCTTTAAAGGGGTTGTATAGGTAAAAGTTTTTTCACCTTAATGCATTCTATACATTAAGGTGAAAACACATCTGTGGTTTAGAGGGCCCCCGAACCCCCCCTTAACTTACCTGACCCCTCGAAAGTCCCGCGCCGTGAATGCGCAGGCTTCTCGGCCGTCTTCCCAGCTCATTCATTGGTTGATTGAAAGCAACGCAGCCATTGGCTCACGCTGCTGTCAATCACATCCAATGACATGGCATGCCGGGGGGCGGGGGGCCGAGTGATACAGCCGGCGGCTATGGCCGCTGGCTGTATCACGGAAGTGTGCCGGCAAAGACTTAACACCATGCTCGCTCGCTCGCATTAGGGGGTTGAGTCCTTGCAGGGGGAGCCGAGACAGCCGCCGAGGGACCCAGAAGACCAGGTTTGGGGCCACTCTGTGCAAAACGAGCTGCACAGTGGAGGTAAGTATAACATGTTTGTTATTTAAAAAACAATTATTTTAGTGATCCTTTAATTTTATGTCTTGAGAGGAAGGCTGACAGGGAATTTAGGCTTGGTTCACATATATGCGAATTGGATGCATTTTTAACCACATTCGATTTACATGTCATCTGAAATTACATTGATTTCCATTGAAGCTATTAACATATATGCAGTGCATCCACAGTTTAACCGCTTCCGGACCAGCCCATGTACTTTGACTGTGGCAGAATGGTCCATTAGAGCGAAATCACTTACCTCTAGGTTGCGGCTTCTTCTGGGTCTTGGACACAGCGGGAGCCAATCAGTGTTTGCCAGCACCTGGTGATCTCTCCTGGAAGAGGCAGATCACTGTTCTTTTAGAGGGGAAGAGAGAGATCTTGTGTTTCTGCTAAGAAGGAACATGAGCTCTCTCTCTTCCCCCAGTCAAAGCATCACCCAGTTAGCAAACACTCCCTAGGAGCACATTTAACCCTTTGATCGCCCTTGATATTAACCCCTACCCTGCCAGTGTCATTAGTATAGTGACAGTGCATTTTTTTTAGCACTGTTTACTATATTGGTGTCACTGGTCCCAAAAAGTGTCACTTGGTGTCATATTTGTCTGCCAAAATGTCGCAGTTCCACTAAAAATCGCTGATCACCCCCATCACTAGTAAAAAAAAGCTAAAAATGCCATAAAAATATCTCATAGTTTGCAGATGCAATAACTTTTCCGCAAATCAATCAATATGCGTTTATTGGGATTTTGTTTACCAAAAAAATTAATGAACAAATTATTATTATTTTTTTTTAAATATTGCATATGTTTTATAGCAGAAAGTAAAAAAAATGTTTTTTTTTTTTTTTTCAAAATTGTCGGTCTTTTTTTGTTTATAGTGAAAGGGAGGTTTTTGCCTGAGTTATTCGACTATACTGTTTGCATATCCCATCTCGTATACATACAGTAAAAACATTTTTCCTCAGAAAAGGGATTTTAAGTGGACCACAAACAGTGATGTATGAAAAAAGTTGCAATTTTATTGACATATACAAAGAGCTAATACATAATAAAACATCAAGCACAGAAATGATTTGGATAAAAACAAACACTAATTTATAGAAATATATAAAAACCAGCTGAGAACAGAAGCCCGGAAGCTGTCAAACGATAGGAGCCAAGCCAATCCCGAACAGGAGGAAGACTACAATACACCTGCCAATAGAGGACAGATCTGTTCCTCTAGATCGCTTTGTTCTGGACTAACACTAGATAGACCAGGACTCCTAGATTTCATTGGCAGTATAAGGCTGTGTACTGGGCCTTTTGATTTTCCATGCTCCTGGAAGTATAGCCTCCAAGACCAACCCAATGATGTAGGATTTAAAATATGCTCACTCTAACGCCTTGGTAGCCTATTTGGTTCATGGGGTCTTGACCTGCACATGCGTGTGGTGGATAGATCATCTCTTCCTTTGTTCGACCTTTACTTGAATTATTGTCCACTGGTCAGTGAAACATCTGTAGCGGGGATCCAAGCTACAGCTGTTCTCAGCTGATTTTTATATATTCCTATAAGGCCTCGTACACATGATCTGAATTCGAAGTTACGACCGTGTGTATGCCCCATCGGAGAAATTTCATCAGAAATTCCGATGAATTCCATGTTCTCTTTTCCTCCGATGGAATTCCGTGGGAATTCCGATGTGAGTTTGGTCGGGCTAAAGCCTGATCATGTGTACAGGGCATAAGTGTTTGTTTTTATCCATATCATTTCTGTGCTTGATGTTTCATCATGTATTAGCTCTTTGTATATGTCAATAAAATTGCAAATTTTTCATACTGTTTGTGATCCACTTAAAATCCCTTGTTTTTACTTTTTTTTTTTAGTTATAGTACACAAAATAACCACAGAAGTGATCAAATATCACAAAAGAAAGCTCTATTTGTGGCAAACAAAAGAAATCCATACATTTTGTTTGGGTACAGCGTTACGTGTACGCGCAATTACCTGTTAGGCCGCGTACACACGATCAAATTCATCTGCTGGAAACGGTTCGACGGACCGTTTCAGCAGACAAATTCGATCTTGTGTACGGGCAGACAGACAGATTTTTCCAGCAGACAGATTTTAAAGCATGCTTTAAAATCTGTCTGCTGGGAACCTGTCCGTCCGACATGTCTGCTGGTTAGTTCGTTAACCAGCAGACATATCTGCCCGCACATGCGTCAAAGTGTTTTACTTCCTGGTGCGGTGACGTGGCGGCGTCAATGTCACCGCCACGTCACCGCGATGTCTGCCGCCGGGGATTTTGCTTTGATCGTGTGTACACGATCAAACCAATATATTCCAGCAGACAAATCCGATCAAATCGGTTTGACAGACCGATTTGATCGGATTTATTTGGTCATGTGTACGCGGCCTTAAAGTAGCGCCGTGCCAAATTGCAAAAAATGCTCTAGTCAGGAAGGGGGTGAAACCTTCTGTGGCTGAAGTGGTTATAAAAGGGTTCTGTGTGTTTTCTGAGCACTGTGGTGATGTTCAGTTGTGAATTCCCGGCTCATTGAGTTCTATTGGAACTATTCTGAATCGTACATGTGTTTAGTTGTGTTTAGGATCCAGTACAGGATTTCAGCACGTATTGCTCTCCTACTACAGGAGTTGACACCCTTTATCTACTATGTATAGGCCAGCACTAAAATCGTAGCTGTGAAAAAAATATGTTCCTAAGCCGTGAAAATTCACATCAACAATTCACCTGAACCGCTGAACAAATGCTTGTTTTATTTGCAGTGAAAATGGACATACAATTTGCACCGGACATGTGTGAACCCAGCCTTATAGTGCTGAAGTTCACAGGCTGTCCTCTTGTAGTTCTAAACTACCATGGTGCTGTGAAGCGCTGTGGTAGTTCATTGATGCTTCCTGCTAGTATGTAACTTAAACTTAAAAGGTACAAATTTCCAGCTCATCGTTGACTGTTAATGATGAACAAATGCTTTATAACAGAAAATATTACAAACATAGGAGCAAACCCTGAGTTCTGCACAGGAAACCGCAACTCAAAGTCATCAAGGCAGAGATCAACATATGCAGGAAGTCCTTCATTATTATTATAGCACCAGCTAATACTGAGCAGGACTCCTATAAAGTGTCAAAACATGGTACCAAACTCAACATGGCAAACATTTGGCCTTAAAGATTCTCCAGTGGAGATCTGTGGGCTTGTAGCACCCGTCAGGTGTTTGATTCAAGAGCATATATATGTAAAAACTGTGAATCCATCCTTGAATACAAAAACAATAATGATCCAGATTGTCACTCCTCATAGAGATGAGGTCACCACCATAGCCCAAGCATATGTAGAGAAAAGAAGGTTTTTAGCCCAGAGGAAAGCACCAAAGAAAAGGTGCCCCTATAGGCTGAGCGGCTACCAAGGCAGTGACGGACAGTAACAAAAAAAGGAAAAAAAAAAAAGAGAAGAAAGGCGCACCAGCCTAGTGCATTACCACTTGACACTTTATTCGATGGTAATAGTATTAAAAACTACTCACAAACAGTAGATAGAACAGGCTTTTCAACGAAAACGGACAGTAACTGGATATAAATTTGTTCATTGATGAATAAATAAGATAATGTATATAATAGACAATATCAACTGTATAAAAAGTTCAAATATTTTTTTGAACCTAGTAAGACTATATAATATAGCTGTAGTGGCCGGCCAATGTCAACACACAGGACACAACTAGGACAGACAAAAATCAAACAACAAATAGTAAACAGCAGTCCGATTGATTCAAGAGTCCAATGTTTTCTCAGATATCGGCATCTTATCATTTAATATAGCAGAAAGGCATTCATTGATTATGATCCAGAACATCTTGGCCTTCAGTAACTCAAGAGGGATCATGGGAGATATGGCCAAGTAATGCCTGCTGTGGAGATTTGTTGAGATTGACACCAGTAAGAGAGTAAATGGAATTATAGCTGCAAATCCAAAGTCATTTGACTTTTGGACATGTCCACAATATGTGGTATACTGTTCCCTCTGCTTCCCTTCTGCTTTCTGCCAGTTCGGTGCTGATGGCACTGCTAGACATCCTCCGATGTCAAAGAGAAGTAAGCATTTTGGGTCTTTCATACCCTGCATTAAGTTTCCTTGGCCAACCTTTACGTCTGTAGTCCTCAATGTTGCCAGATCAATGGTGAACACAGGCAGATACTTTTCTATCATGCCATACCATCAGGTAGGCGTGTCACTGACCCCAATTTATTCTGCAGCAGGACAAAGGCCCCAAACATACAGCCTATGTTATTAAAGAATAAAGAAGAACAAGGAGCCCTGGAAGTTATGGTTTGGCCCCCACAGAACCCTGATTTCAACATCATTGAGTCTATCTGGGATTACATGAAGAGACAGAAGGAATTAAGGGAGCGTACATCCACAGAAGATCTGTGGTTAGTTCTCTAAGATGTGTTCAGCAACTGACCTATTCCTTCTAAAAACTGTGCGCACAAGCACTGTGTGTACCTTGAAGAATTGATGCTGGTTTGAAGCCAAAAGCCAAAAGGTAGCTATTGCAGTTATGAATATTAGGTGACTTGCATTTACACAATGAAAGACCATTTATTTGTGATTCCTTATTTTTTTTAATTCTATCTTTATTAATTTTTCAGTTTTTATTAAATACAAAACATTAAAATTGTTATTGTTAACATTATTATAATTGCCTAATCCCAGCCCCCTCTCATATTTTATATTACCACCATTCCTGCGTAATTCTTCGTTTTTTTAATCTAATTGTTCAATCCTTTCAATTTGTTTTTATTAGGTGTTTTAACAACAGGACAATAACATGATTACTTATTTATTATTTAAAGGGAGAAGCTCTTAAATTTGCTTTGAGGGAAATACTTTGGGCTCACAGCCGACTGTAACACCATTCTAGGAGAACTGGTGCCAGAAAATTACCGTATTATTACGGAAAACAGAATAGGGCAAAGAGGAGGCGGCCTGGCGGTGATCCACAAGACTCATCTTACGATCACCAAACCAGTCCGCCAAAACCCTCTTCCATTCATGGAAACCCTTACTCTGCAACTGCAAGCAAGTTCAAAGGAGACCGTCCACATTCTGCTCTGCTATAGCTTGCCCGGCCCAAAATCGCAGCTGCTATCATCATGGACGGATTTCTTCTCCACTTACACCCTCAACAGCAAACATCTTTTGCTGCTTGGGGATTTCAATCTTTGGGCCAACTCCTCACAAGACCCCATTGCCGATGCCTGTATTGACCACCTGGAAGGATTAGGGTTACAGCAACTAGTATGTGGGCCCACACATGCTTCAGGTCACACACTCAATCTTATTTTCAGACAAGCTCTGGAAATAAAAATTTTGGAAAATGAAAAATTGCCATGGACTGATCACCATGCAATTATATTCAGTATTTCCACCATCCCCCCCCGCAACAAAAACATCAAATCCAGTGACAATACACTGGACTAGATGTCAGAAGAAGCTCCACTCGGAACTCTTCAAAACTACTTTAAGGAAGAAAATAGAAACAACTCAGCCGCATCAAACGGCCGTTGATGCCATAAACTCGGCCATGCTACAGTCAGCCGACTTGGTAGCGCCGAAACGAATAACCCGCATTCGGAAAAACAACCGCAGCTGGTTTAACAACCAGCTGTCGTTATTGAAGCAAGAACGCAGAAGGGCAGAATCTGCCTGGAAAAGATGTTCTTCAGAGCTAAACTTATCCATCTACAAGGCGACTACGAGAAAATACCACAAAGGAATTTTCTAAGCCAAGAAAAAGTATTTTTCGGAAGCTATCAACGGTGCCCTAAACCGCCCCCGTGAAATCTTCAAGATGGTCACCCAGACCATGAAACCAAGTTGCATTGAAGCCCCCAGTTCGGACACACAAGAATTTTGTGATGAACTATCGGATTACTTTGTTAATAAAATCGAGGCAATCCGTGAAAGCATTCAGCAAAACAATTCCCCCCTCAGCCCCCCCTGCAGCCTCTCACATAACACCCATAGTAATTCTCCGATATCAGGTAAGTTTACCCTGGAACCCATCCCCATTGAGACCACCAAGAATATCATTGGCGCTTTGCGTAATGGCACAGCGCCAAATGACATTATACCCACTAAACTGCTGAAGGAATGCGCCTACATCCTGGCTCCTCCCATCACACAGCTTATCAACCAGTCTTTCTTGGAGGGCATAGTGCCCTCACAATTGAAAGAGGGTACAATCCTACCCATCATGAAGAAACCCTCCCTGGACACCAAGGACCCACTCCACCGCCGTCCCATAACAAGCCTCAACACACTTTCAAAAATAATGGAAAAAGTAGTGGTACAACAGCTGCAACAGCATCTAGATACCTACAAGCTACTTGACCCATTGCAATCTGGCTTCCGTCCCGGACACGGGACGAAAACAGCATTGCTGAAAGTATGGGACGATGTTCTCAAGGCCGCAGACGAAGGAGAATCCTGTCTTCTAGTTCTGTTGGACCTAAGTGCCGCTTTCGACACGGTAGACCACAAACTGCTGCTGACTCGGCTTGTTGAAGTAGCCAGAGTCGCAGAAGGCGATTTATCTTGGTTCTCCTCTTTTCTGGAAAACCGATCGCAAACTGTGAAGTTAGGATCGTTTACGTCTGAGAAACGCACAGTAACATGCGGAGTCCCCCAAGGCTCGCCTCTGTCACCAGTGCTGTTTAACATTTATCTTCGTTCTCTTTTTGAGATTATCAGCAGCCAAAAACTGCTTTACCACTCATATGCAGATGATACGCAACTGTATTTCCGCATCTGCAATAAACAGGATCACCACCTCAATCTAGAGACATGCCTCTCTTTGATAGAGGACTGGATGACAAAGAGTTATCTTAAACTCAATGGAGCGAAAACAGAACTTCTTCTGTTTCACGCCAAGCGCAGGAATCGACTTTCAACAGCGTGGACCCCCCCGCCTATTTTGGGCAAAATCATCACCCCTAGCGCCAAAGTCAAAAGCCTAGGAGTCATTTTTGACTCCTTTATGACAATGGACGCACAAATAGGGTCAGTAGTCAGCGGATCTCACCATCTACTGCGCCTACTACGCAGACTCACTCCGTTCATCCCTAAAGAAGATTTAGCGGTCGTGGTGGGAGCAGTTGTAAACTCCAGGCTGGATTATGCAAATGCCCTTTACCTCGGACTCCCCAAGTACCAAATCGCTCGTCTGCAAGTCGTTCAGAATACGGCCGCCAGACTTGTGACAGGGAAAAAACCTTGGGAATCCATCTCACCTTCACTGCGAGCCCTTCATTGGCTGCCAGTTAAAGACAGAATTGCTTTTAAAGCTCTCTGTCTTACGCATAGATGTGTCCATGGAAATGCCCCCCTCTATTTATGCGAAATAATAAAAGCGCATAACCCCAATCGCGTTTTGCGATCCACGAATCAGAACCTGCTCCAGGTTCCGAAAGCCAACTTCAAGTCCAAAGGAGAAAGAAGATTCGCGATCCAAGGTCCCAGACTATGGAACGCTTTACCAACCAGCATTCGGTTGGAGGAGAACCACCTAGCATTTAGGAAAAAGGTCAAGACACATCTCTTTTGATATCAAAGGAGACAGGAACAACAAGCGCCCAGAGGCGATTCAGTTCGCATGTGCCGCGCTATACAAGTTTTCATTCATTCATTCATTCATTCATTCACTGTGTAATTAGTTATTTTTACCTATAGAAAATATAATGGTAAAGGTAGTAGCATAAGTAAACTGTACTTGTGGACATATTTTATTAAATGTAAATTAACAGCATGCAGGATAAAAAGGTGATTGTTGTGTTGCAGTATTGTATTTCTCATTACTGCTTTCATGAAAGAAGTAATTGATGGTACTAGTGATATACTTAACAGTATTTAGCACTGTGATGCTGCATCTTGCCTATGCCCCTGATAAAGTCATTGAACACAATGCACAGAGTGAGGTTAGGCATGTGACATAATCTACCGGGTTCATGGTACCTACCTTGAGTGCAAGGACGAGCCTGAGATTTACCATCAATAGAAATCAAGGCGGCCGGAGCATTTTGTTTTTTGGGATGACAGTCCTTCTATACTGTACTTGCATGCTGTTTATCATTGTTTATCATAGTGCTCAGTTCACTTATGTAATCTAAACACAACTGTATGTTTTGTGTTCATTTTTTTATTACACTATGGGATTGTATTTTATCTCTATATCCTTCTTCCATTCAAAGAATTTTTAGAAATAGAGCCAAAATTATGGAAAAGAGGTGAAAAATAAGGGAGGGATCTGGAGATAATGGTGAAAATTACCTTTATAATTTAAGGTCCATCCCATCTAGGAAAAGAGACTTTCTGAAAGTGGTGACGGATAACACAGTTGAAGCACATTTAATGTGGAGTTCAAACCACATGCAGTGATGTGGATTATTTTGGTTAAAGTGCTGGGTCCATTTCCAGTGAATGAAACACAGTTAAACAAAAAGATTGTGGACTTTGCAACATTTTATATAATTTGTAGCTTGTATTTAAAATTTAGCGCTGGTCGTGTATGTGGATTTAACATCTCTCAGACTGTTTCCAGACATCCCATAATTAAAGACTGACCATCCTGTGCCCTGTACTGTATGACTAAGAAAAGAGGATTTTTGACAAAAAAAATAAAAAATTCTTCCCTTCTGTTCTTTATGATATCCATATTGCTTGCTATAAAACTGAAGTTAACTGGGAATTGGAAGGGTGATATGGTGGGATGCCCCTACAGCTTTCTTGTTTGCCTCTGTCCAATCATTTGAAGGTAGTTGCATAGAAACCACGGGTAACACCAAAGATTCTACCGTATTTGCTGCCGTATAAGACTAGCTTTTACACTTAAAAAAACTGGGCAAAAAGCAGGGGCTGTCTTATACGCCGGGTCAGCCTGCTGGATGTGCGATGATACTGTATGTAGCTTCGGCTACATACAGTATATACCGCTTAGCCAATCCCGGTGAGCGATTTATTCAAATGAATACAGAGCCTGCTTGGATTGGAGTAACAACATCTGCCAATCCTAGCAGGCTACATACAGTAGCCTGCTTGGATTGGCTTTGAGAGTCAGAGAGGCGTGGGCTCAAGAAAGCCAGCAGCTCAATCTTCCGCAATTAATACATTTATTAATCTGGGTGTGGTACAAAATAAAACAGGGCTTACGCATTTCGGCATGTAGCCTTAATCATAGCCATAGCATTCATTGTGGTAGATCGAGCTGACAGCTTTCTTTTATCTACAAATCAATGGTATTGACTTCACCAGTCAGTGATCTTAATGTTATGGCTGAGACATGAAAATTGTAGTGATCCATAATACCAAGTACAGCTTTAAGTCGTCCTCCACGCATGTTATGTAAAGGTTTTCCTACAAATGCTCAGTATTTAATAACATGGTTTGCCTCCCCTATTATCTTCAGCAGGATTCATCTAAATTCATCTAAATTCAGGTTCAAATAATTACAAACAGGATTTAAAATCTTATATAATCTTTCACATGTTAAAGTAATTTTCAAACTATTAAAATCTACAACTTTCATTAAACCCTGGTGACCCTGCCATGAGATTATTTGTTCAGGCATTTACTGTTATTGGCTGACACTATTCCTGCCTCCTAATTGCTTTCCTGTGTTGTCGCTTTGTTATATGCTTTTCTGATAAAGACTGGGAGGTTGATTTACTAAAGGCAAAATATACTGTGCACTGCAAGTGCAGTTCCTCTAGATCTGAAGTAAAGCTCTGCTGATTGGGACTGTATGCCGAAATACTATTATGAATAATGACCAACAAACAACTGAGGTGGGATAAACTTGGCCGCAGGCCTTTATTACTGGTATTTAATATAACAATCATATTTTATTACCATAGGTAAATATAAATACAAAGATATATCAGTTATTTATCCAAACAAACCAATACCTTTATCAACCCAGCCACTACGACTCGAGTTGGGATTAACGCCTTATTAAATAACACCCCTTGTTTAACATGAAAAACCAAGAGGGAGTACCACGTAATACTACAGGCCGCAACAAGTGAGGGAGAGAGGGGAGTTCACCGGTAGGGGTCCTGGAAATCTGGTCACAGAGGAATTGTTGTCACCCCTTTAAATAACCTTTTCCCTTTCTGGAACATTCCTAAATACCACGTGACATTCCCTGTGCCCTTTCATTGGTTCACCTTTAACCTATCCTTTACTAGGGGGCGGGAGTGAAATTACCCTCTGCCCCAGAGTGATGATGATATTACCTAACAGGTGTGCAAACAGGGGGGCCTAGAAACTCCCTTCTGCAACATTCCCAAAGGTTCTGGGAGCTTAAAACAGCTCCCCTCACTTCCATTCTATCATCCAATCATGTGCAAGCAAAAATACAGTTTTTATTTTCCTTGCATGTGATTGAGTATTATTTGCAAAGTGAAGCTTTACCTCATTTACTAAGCTCTGAAGCAAGTGCACACACAGTGCACAGTATATTTGCTTTTAGTAAATCAACCCTTATAATGGCTCATGGCTGTGCGGACATTCAATGCACAGGTTTGTTCCTCTGCCCACACCATCATGAAGCCCAGAGCAATGATGTGCAGCCACAGCTGGAGTGCATTTATGTAGATGGGAAGTGGCTGCAGAAAAGCTAAAGCAGATCAGCAGAACTCAGGGTCCTTTCACACGGAGCGGACCGTTTTTCGGTCCGCTCCGTGTGTGTCCGTCGGCTCAGCGGGGGGTCCCGCTCAGCTGTCGGCGGACAGGGCGGTCCCCGCACACTGTGCAGGGACCGCGCTGTCTTTCCTTCGCTCTCCCCTATGGGGAATCGGATGAAAACGGACCGTTTGTCCGTCTTTATCCGATCCGTTCCACCGGACGGAAGAAAAATAGGGTTTTCTTCCGTCCGAAAAACCGGATCCAGACGCACACAGATCATTGCGGACGTTAGCGGATGCATCATCCGCTAACGGACGCGACCCTATAGGCGTCCATTACAAGTCCGTAAACGGACTTGTAAAAACGGACGAACAGAGGCGGACATGTGAAAGGGGCCTAAGATGCAACAAAGTATTAAAATGCGATAAAAACAGCATTTTACAAAAAGAAAAGGACGTTGTTTATAATACACACTAAATATCACTTAGTTAGAGTTTAGTGCAACCTCACTGGTCAAAAAGACCTAATAGGCCCCTAGCTAGGAAGTATATAAAAGAAAACAGAAAAAAAACTATCCAAAGGACTAATAAAATTATCAAAACTTTCTTTGACTGAGCTGTGGGCCTTGTTCTTGGTGTCTTTAAACTTCACGGAGCTGCCTGACAGGTTGATATATGACTCTTGCTTTTTTTTTTTTCTCTCTATTTTATACACTCCCCATCCTCATTAAAAGACATTTTTCAGGCTGGGAAATAAATTGTGTTTGTGTATAGAACAGCTTGAAGGGGTGCAGATGTAATAGATTTGCACAGCGATTATGAAATTTCCACTGAAAACTGTTCAGCAAAGAAGATTTAAATGTTTTTAGATCAATGGAATAATGTAGCCGGAGGGGGTGCCTTTTCTCCATACAAACACTGCATTTTTTTGTTGTATTTGGTCTGCCAATCTCTGGGAGGCACATAGAAGTTTAGTCTTTTTCACATTGCCGGCTAATGATGATGTGTTTTCAGCTCATCAAAACACACAATACAAAACAGGTCTTTCCTGGACCATTAGTAACAATGCTGTCACATCTACTATTCACAAGCACTTGGCTGCTAAAAAAAAAAAAAAATCAAAATGGAATCACAGCTATGAGGCTGCGTCAGCTCAGGGAGAGCCGTACAATCTGCATTCAGTTGTCTTCTTCACTAATGCTGGAAGGACCAAATTATCTTCATTTATTGAAGGAAATTAAGTTGTGCATCGGAGCACCACAAACAAGGTTTTTTTTAGGGGATAGTTCACCTTTACCAACAAAAAAAAAACTTTCCTGTGCAGATAAGGGATGTTTGTAGATAAAAACAAAGGGGCAGATTCACAAAACAATTACGCCTGTCTAACTGGGGTTAGACAGGAGTAATTTCAAATTTCCCGCGGCGTATCACTAGTTTGAATTCTCAAACCATGATACGGCGGCTTCGGGCTTCGATCCGAGAGGCTTACGTCTTCGTAAGCCTTCGGATCTACGCTGCCATCTATTTGCGGCCGCTGGGAGGAGTTCGCGTCGTTTTAATGCGTCGGGATATGCAAATGTGTTTTTACGGGGATTCACGAACAAACGAGCGAGCGTCGCAATCGTTTTCGTCTATTTTTTTATACGTAATGTTAGAGCAGCTTTTTGCTGCTCTAACTTTACGTAGCCCATGTTAAGTATGGCCGTCGTTCCCGCTTCGAATTTATTTAATTTTTTTTTTTTGTTTACGTAACTCGTCGGGACGTGGATCGCCCGTAAAGTACGCTACATAAACAACGAATGACGTCACGACGTGATTTCGCGCAATGCACGGCGGGAAATTTGCGAACGGAGCATGCGCAGATCGATCGCCGCGGGAACGCGCCTAATTTAAATGTTTCACGCCCCCTACTCGCGCAGATGGATTGCGACGGGAGAAATACACTACGCCGCCGTCGTTTACCGTAGAAAATCTACCTGAATTCCACGTAGAGCAAGGTAAAAAACGGCGGCGTAGTGTATTTCTGATACGCTACGATAATCCATTTCTCTGTGAATCTGCCCCAAACTGTGCAGCTCTGACTAAAGTTGAATAATGCCCTTGCTATAGGCATGGGCGTCCGCTGAATTTTTTTTAGGGGGCGCGCTTCGGCAGCGGCCGCTAGCGGGGGTTAAAAGCACCCCCCCCCCAATCAAAATCAAAATGTAAAAAACACCCCACTGTGCCCCCTGCATCTTTTAATATCTATTTGTCACTACTGTGTACCCCCTCTCCACAACTGCACCTCTGGACCCCTTTACATTACACAGCACCTCACAGCTCTGGACCCCTTTACATTACACAGCATCCCACAGCTCTGGACAACCTTTACATTACACAGCACCCTGCATCACTGGCCCCCTTTACATTACACAGCACCCTGCACCACTGGACCCATTTACATTACACAGCACCCTGCATCACTGGCCCCCTTTACATTACACAGCACCCTTCACCACTGGACCCATTTACATTACACAGCACCCTGCATCACTGAGCCCCTTTACATTACACAGCACCCCTTTCCCTTGACTGAAACACTACACTATATTGACAGTATATTTATTTCAGGTCTAAAAGAGTGAAGTTTTAGGATGGGGGGGCGCAAGACCCCGCCCCTCCACATTTGGCCCTTCCCACTTTTCATAAGCCACACCCCTTATAGAATCCACCCACTCCATCCCCTGTATTCCACTTGCTTCCACTCATAGTGTCAGGAGTATACAGCTCAGCATCATAGCACACAGTATATAGCCCCAGAATCACAGCACAGAGTATAAAGCCCCAGCATCACAAATCATGGTATATAGCGCATCCTTACAGATCGGCGCAAACAAACTAAAAAATTACACTGTTAGTAATGAAGGACCGAGGACTCTAAATGGGCAGGAGATTACCACATACTGCAGACATACTGCCCGAGATTACAAGATACTGCGGACATACTGCACGCGATGACCAGAGACTGCAGACATACTGCACGAGATGACCAGAGACTGCGGACATACTGCACGAGATGACCAGAGACTGCGGACATACTGCACGCGATGACCAGAGACTGCAGACATACTGCACGCGATGACCAGAGACTGCGGACGTACTGCACACAATGACCAGAGACTGCGGACATACTGCACGCGATGACCAGAGACTGCGGACATACTGCTCAAGATGACCAGATACTGTGGACGTACTGCATTAGATTACCAGAGACTGCGAACATACTGCATTAGATTACCAGATACTGCGGACATACTGCATTAGATTACCAGATACTGCGGACATACTGCACGAGATTACCAGAGACTGCAGACATACTGCACAAGATTACCAGAGACTGCGGACATACGGCATTAGATTACCAGATACTGCGGACATACTGCATTAGATTACCAGAGACTGCAGACATATTGCACGAGATTACCAGAGACTATGCAAACTTCGCAAATTAAGTTAAAAAAAGTATTTTTTAATAACCGGGAGGGCTGGATTGACACCCGCTATTTGTGCAGTAATTCTTACGGATTAAAGAAATGTTAATAGGTGGAGAGGGTGTTCGCTGAACATTAAATATAAAAAATTAACTTTTAATAAACGGGAGGGTTGGTGGTATGTGCCGGCCGCTATTTCCGCCAAATTTTAAATATAAAAAAAAATTTGAATAACGGGGGGGGGGGGGGGGGGTCTTGGTTTACCGCCCGCTATTTCCGCCGAATATTAAATATATATATATTTTGGGATTTTTTTTTACTAACTGGGGAGGGGGGACGGCACCCGGGTGCCCCCTATGGACGGCCGCCACTGGCCATAGGCTACAACTCTGTGTTGTGTTTGCTCTGCGTTTCTAGACTTGCTTAAACACATCAGAAAATGGTCTAGTGTTACCTGTGGCAACAGATGTTGGAACAAACAAAGCACAGGCCTGGTAAACAATATAAAACGGCGCTTCCCTCCCTCTGTCCTCTGGCGCTCATATCGTATGTCGCCGAGCTGGGTCTGTGTGCAAGGTCCCGCCCCCCTAGGTTGGCTCATGTGATAGGCGGAACACTAGAAGACTATCAGACAAGCTGAACTAGGGAGGTGGGACCTTGCACATAGACCCAGCTCCATGACATACGATAAGAGCGCCGGAGGACAGAAGGAGGGGAGCGCTGCAGTCGCCGCTTAAAGCAGCCCCAGAGCCAGTTCGGCCCTGCTCCTGGCTCTCCCTGGCGAATTTCGGGGGGGGGGGGGGGAAATGACCCCCCTTGCCCTATGGAGCGGACACCCATGCTGGTGTCATCTCTTCCCGAGGTAAGTGATACCCACATCCACATAATATAAAAGAAAATGTGATTCATCAGATTAGACCACCTTCTTCCTTTGCTCCATGATCCAATTCAGATGTTTATGTTCCCATTGTAGGTGCTTTTGGTTGTGGACACGGGTCAACATGGACACCCTGACGGGTCTGTAGCTATGCAGCCCCATACACAACAAACTGCGATGCACATTTTTTTCTGCTTTCAACACGTCAACTTCATAGACAACATGTTTACTTGCTGCATAATATATCTCACCAACTTTCAGATGCTTGAGAAGGCTGAAGCCTCTTAGGTAGATATTAAATATAAACTAGGTATGGGTACCATCATCCAATTTGAAAGAAGTTTTTACCATGCACTAATGTCTTGCCTTCAAATCTCTGAATAAATAATATTGTATATTATTTTTTACAAATCCTGAGTATACACTGTTTAAGTTAGTACTGAGATAGTCCTGTTCAGTTTTCCCTTTTTTCTGGGTAACCAGTTGGGGGCCTTCTCTCCCAGTCCCCCCCCCCCCCCCCATTTCAACTTTTAGATGCCATTATAATTAGATAATCAATGGTATTCATTTCACCTGTCAATGATTTTAATGTTATCGCTGAACATTATATATCGGTCTATGATGTTGCGCTATTAAGAATTTGTTAAAGAGAACCTATACTTTGTGTCAGGCATTCAGGCACGGTTCGGTATAAAGATGAAGCATGTAAAAAATGTACTATCATATAATTCCTGGTTTAAAGCAACAGACCACTTTCACATTTTTTAGTTCCTGGGCACATTCTGCTCTTCCAGCCTATCAGGACACCATAAGAGGTAAATCCACTTACTTCTACTCCTACGATCTGATCAATGGTGTCATAGAAAGCAGAGCCTAGAAATGGGAGGAGGTTCCTGGCTTTAGTCTATACCTGTTCCATAGCTCCCAACTGTCCCTGATTTCGAGGGACTGTCCCTGATTTGGAGCAAAGTCCCTCTGTCCCTCATTTCTCCTCATTTGTCCCTCATTTTGGTCTGATCTATATAGATATATATATAAAATGCACTTTTTATCTTTTAAAAAGTGTTTTCTAGTGCAAAATCTTTCATCCGATTTCTAAATTGCTGCATTTGTAAATTCCAAAAGCTAATATAAAGGAATAGTAGTGGTAAAAAAAAAGCACTTGTGGGTTTAACCAATCTTGGTTTTTTTGGTACAATTCTTCTTTAAGGGGGGGTGGCAATGGGTGTGTCCTATGTCTGCATACTTTTGCTGATAGGTGTCCCTCATTCCCATCTCAAAAAGTTGGGAGGTATGCTGTTCATATATGGTGGCCACCTCTCAGCCACATAGCACTGTAGAACCGATGATCAAATGTGCCTAGACAATAGCTGGAAAATGCCCACAGTAAGTATTTTATCTTACAGAAATGTCTCATATTAAAGGATAAGGTTTCCTAAGTCTAGGTCAAATGTATGCACAACACCCAACTGTCTCTGATTTCAAAGGACTGTCCCTGATTTGGAACAAAGTCCCTCTTGGAACTTGGTAAAGCAAAATTTTAGAAGGAACTGAAAATTTACTATGACCTTTGAATTTTTCACAGGTATGCAGAATTTTACAGGGTTAGCGGCAAAAGAGCACATATCAGATGACCATAAGCCGTATTACTGTATATACTCGAGTATAAGCTGACCCGAATATAAGCAGAGGCACCTAATTTTACCACAAAAAAATGGGAAAACGTATTGACTCGAGTATAATCCCAGGGTGTCCATCTGCATGCCTCACTGTGTCTATGTGCATGCCTCACTGTGTCCATGCCTCACTGTGCCCATGCCTCACTGTGCCCATGCCTCACTGTGTCCATTTATAGACTTACGTTTAACATAGGAGTATGTGGAAGGGGTGCCCGGCTTTGAAAAACTTGAGCAAACTTTGCGCCCTTGTAGAGGAGAACTGGGGCTACATGTGTGCCAAGTTTCGGGACCAGGGGACCTACGGCTGGCCAGTACCGGGTCCCCAAAATTACCGGAGAAATTACCGTTTAACATGGGAGTCTATGGAAGGGGTGCCCAACTTTGAAAAATCAGTGCTCCCGGCCATAGGTCCTCCGGACAACAAACTTTGTGCACTTGTAGAAGAAGAGTTGGGCCGTGTGCCAAGTTTGAGGTCCAGGGGACCTATGTCCGGCTGGTACCAGGTCCCCAAAGTCCGGGAGATCAGGCGCAAAAAGGTGCGAGTATAAGCTGAGGGGGGCATTTTCAACACCAAAAAATTTGCTGAAAACCTCGGCTTATACTCGAGTCTATACGGTAATTACTCTTTTTCTATTATATATGGTTTAATATAATTTTGTGCCTTTCAAGCTGAGATTGATTAACAAGAAGGAACCTAGAGTGGATTCTAAATAATTAAATAATTAAAAGTTGTTATTTTAGTCACTGTGATAAAAATAGATCTGAATAACTTAGTTTTACTAAACCCACAACAGTAAAATCAGTCTGTAAATGCAGTAAAGCATGCTTGTTATACTCATGGTGGAACCTAAGGGGTTAACCTGTGCCTTGTGTAAAAAGGCTCTTTGATCTTGTCTTCTCTGATCCTCCTCTTCTTCCACAGTCCCCAATCCATCTGCTAATAGTACAGAGCCCTAGGAGGCACTTTGCTCTTTTTTTTGGGGGGGGGGGGGGGTGTATGTGATCAGCACAGGGACAATCAGCACTGTGCAGAGAGAGGGCCAGGGGTCATGCAGCCTCATAGGACAGTCAGAGGAGGATAAAAACTCCTCCTACAAGCTTTAACCAGTGCTCGGCCAGATACTAAAAGAAGTCACAAGACTGCTATAACTTCTGATGAGAAAAGGTATTTAGCTATTTAAATTTAATAAAATAATTGCATTTTCATTTTCTGTGGGAGACCAGATATAGTGAATGCAGGGTCCAGGATTTAGCAACACTTTAAGGCTGGGTTCACACTAAGATCACATGCGGCTGACAGTAGGGGTCTAGTGTGTCCCTGTTCCAGTGGCGGTTCGTCCATAGAGGGCGCTGGAGCGCCGCCCCCTCTGGCTTTCACCGCCACTGAGTCTAATAACATATATTCATGCATTGCACGAATCTATGTTATTATCGCAGCTGCCGCTGTTATTCAGATGGTCGGCGCTCATGTCCGGCCATCTGAATAACGCCAGCTGGTTGGCTGGAGGGAAATGTCTATCAGAGCCAACAGCTCTGATAGGCTTTCCCAGTACAGCCCTCGGGTCCCGGAAGCTTATTTTCGGAGCACACAGACTGTACACTCCTTGGATAAGATGACATGCATCTCAGCCAATCAGGTTGGCCGGTTCTGGCTACCGGTAACCTGATTGGCTGAGACGCCTGTCAGTCATCGAGGGCGGGAGAAGACATCGTGGGATGTGGATGCCTGACTCCAGTAAAGGTAAGTGCCGGGCGGGTGGGGGGGGGGAGAGCAATTTACAGGGCACAGTGGGGACAATTGGCACAGCGGCGACCATGGGCACAGTGGTGACAATGGATGCCACAGTGGCTGGTTTAATGGCATGAAACAGTGGTGACAATGGATGGCACAGTGGTTGATTTAATGGCATGAAACAGTGGTGACAATGGATGGCATAGTGGCTGGTTTAATGGCATGGAACAGTGGTGACAATGGATGGCACAGTGGCTGGTTTAATGGCATAGAACAGTGGTGACAATTGATGGCACAGTGGCTGGTTTAATGGCATGGAACAGTGGTGCGAATTGATGGCACAGTGGCTGCATTTGATGGCATGGCACAGTGGTGCAAATTGATGGCACAGTGGCTGCGTTTGATAGCATGGCACAGTGGCTGCGTTTGGGCACAGTGAGACTGCAATTTTTTTTCTCCTTTGCGCCCCCCAAAAAAATTTGAGCACCAGCCGCCATCTGCCCTGTTCTCCGTTTCAGGGACGAATCAGGCTCAAATTTTTCCCCAAATTCAGACATGAAACTGAGCCAAAGATGCACTGGACCCTTGTGCAATTCGCTCCGCAGCCACCACGGAGATGTGTGAACGAGCTCCATTGAACATGGTGTTTAATCTGATGGCAAAAAGTCTTTTTTTTGGTCCTATCAGTCCATAGACCCCTTTTCCAGCTGACTTTAGAGTCTCCCATGTGCTTTCTGACAAACTGTAGATGAGATGTCATGTAGCAGCTTTCTTCAGCCACTTTCCACAAAGCCACAACTGGTGAAGGACCTGTGCAACAATAGTATTTATGGTCTCTCCTCTCGTAGTCACTGAGGCTTGTACTAAATGATCATAATTCTTTTGGCTGGCCTTTCTCACTAGTCTCCTACTTTTTAGTGAATAGCCACTAGTCTTAATGATGTAAGTTATGCGATGACACTGACTCAAAAAACACTTTGGGGTTGTAGGCCTAGATGGAGTCTGGGTTGAGGCTGCTTTTACTACTGATACTTCTGGGTTTTGTTGGATGTTCTCTTTTATACTCAGTTGTGACATGACGCTACTTGTATATCAAGACATCGCTTTTATTTCAAGTCAAGATTTATTAAAAAATGTTGCTTGTCTTGCAAAACGCTCTCAAACCAAGTTATTCAATAACCAAGGTTTTACTGTATACAGTATTTATGCAACAGCAGTCAATTGTATTTTATTCACTGTAACTAATAGCAATCACTTTAGAGAGATCTATTTCCCTGTACACAAAGGAATCTATTTCTTTTGAAAATAAATCTTTTGTGATTTATTGTTCTATGGGAATAACATTTGTTAGATGGTTATTTCATGTTTTCTCTATTTGTGGGTCAATAGAAATGTGTATTTTTTTTTATAGTTTCAAACATTCCATTTGCAAAAAGTGATGTGCAGAGTAACAGGCATCTTTCCAGTTACAACAATATGTCATCTTTGTAGCCTTATATCTCAATGCTTGATTGACATAGAATAACATTTCTGCGCCAGTGAATGAGTGAAGGAAATTGTGAAAACTGTGATAAATCTCAAAATAAAGTGTGTATACCAAAACGCTGCAGTTACTAATAACCCAAAGGTATCAATGAAAAGTGTATGTCCATTGTAACCACGCAATTTGATTGGCATAGAGTTGGTGTAACCCCGAACTGAATAATATTTGCTTTGCAAAAGTGCTGTGTTTCATAAACAACTGGCATTGTTTTAAAACAATAAAAAAAAAAAACAACCTTTATTTATTCTTTGTTGCATCTTCATGCTGATCTCCCACAGCCTCCTAGTCACCCCCTGCCTACATGCACTGCAGCAATGGTTGCACTTGTATTTCATAGGGAGAGTTTCTTGATCATTGCAACACTAGATCATGCCTGCATAATGCGTGTTGGACAAGATAATTATAGTCTCCATTGAAAGTCAATGCAACAGGGTGACAGATATTATTTTAATGAAAGCCGTAGTTTAAAAACATGGCAACTTTACTTTTGAACAAATCTAAGTTTATACAAAGTTTTTATGTTTGGGTTTATACATCCTTTATGCAGATATAACAGACACAAGTGCAGTTGCTCCAGAGCTACGTAAATGAGCTAAAGCTTTACTTTGCAATGAATACCCAATCATGTGCAAGGGAATAAAAAAAAAAAGCATTTTTGCTTGCACATGATTGGATGATGGAAGTGAGCAGAGCTTCCCCTCAGTTACTAAGCTCTGAAGCAACTGCTTTTGCAGAGTACAACTGCACTTTACAAAGTGCGCAGTCTATTTGCCTTTAGTAAATCAACCTCATTGGTGTAAACTAAAGTGATTAACTGAAACAGAAACAGCGGTGTTAAATACAATCGGGCAAATGACAACCATGCAAAAAAGATGTGATTGCCAAAGATGTAGAAAATGTTGCACCAATGCAAACAAAGCACAGTGACAACACAAAATTCTGCATCATCCAGGCCTCATCCAAATTGAAAGTTCACAGTGGGGGTCATTTACGAAAGCCAAATCCACTTTCCACTACAAGTGCAAAGTGCACTTAAAATTGCACTAAAAGTGCACTTGGAAGTGCAGTCGCTGTAAATCTGAGAGGTAGATTCGAAATGAGGGAAAGCTCTCCTGATTTTATTATCCAATCATGTGCAAGCTAAAATGCTGTTTTTCATTTCTCTTGCATGTCCCTCTCGGATCTACAGCGACTGCACTTCGAAGTGCACTTTCAGTGCAATTTCAAGTGCACTTTGCACATGTAGTGCAAAGTGGATTTGCCTTTCGGAAATAACCCCCAGTGAGTAGGTGTTTCAAGGTGAGCTGTTCATTCTCTTCTGCAGAATAACAAACATACAGAAGAAAAAATTGAGGACCAGAAATACCGTGGTTGGCTATGGAAGCTGAGCATGGCAAATGTGTAATACATCAAGCTTACTTAGGTGCTGATCTAGGAATGCATTTTGGTAGGCTTTTAGATCTGTTGATATATAAATTAAGAGTGACTGACAGTAGTAGAATTAAGAGGATGCAAGACATAAGGTTGACAGTTCAGTTTTTGAACTGAACTGGACTGTCAACCAATCATCTGACACTTTCTTAATTTAATTGTATTATGCCGCGTACACACGACCATTTTTCTTGTCATGCAAAAAAAGTTTTTCTCAACGTGATTTGTCGTGATTCCTTTCAAGCCTGCCTTGCATACCCACGTTCGTGAAAAAAGCAAAGCACAGTGACGTACAACACGTACAAAGGCACTATAAAGGGGAAGTTCCATTCGAATGGCACCACTCTTTGGGCCGCTTTTGCTAATTTCCCCATCTCATAACTTGCTTCTGAGCATACACGTTTTTTCCCCCTTGTTAAAGCATACCCACAACCGTTTTTCATGATGTTAAAAAGAACGACGTGATAAACGACAAGAAAAAATAGAGCAGTTTCTAAAAAAAACGGAAATTTTTCTCGCCAAGAAAAATGCTTTGGAGCATACACACGACCGTTTTTCACGACCAATTAAAAAAATTGCATTTTTCTCGTCATGAAAAACGGTTATGTGTACGCGCCATTATACTTAATTCCTTTTAAAATAGGAAGATGTTCGGCAACCACTGTAAGCTCAAAACTGTCAGAAACCAAAGGTGCCCTAGTACCTCTATCTACGCTTCGAAAAAGTCTTATCTGAAATGGTCTTCATGGAATAATTGCAACCAAAAAGCCATACCTTTGTTGTGAAAATAAAGGCAAATAGCTTGCATAGAACAACACACTGGGGGTTATTTACTAAAGGCAAATCCACTTTGCACTACAAGTGCAAACTACAAGTGACCCAGGAGCACTAGAGCCTACACGTCAGATGCAGGGAGACGAGCGTGCTGCTCGTTTGGTTTTTATGTGCCCGGTGACATCTATGTACATGTGAGTTCATTATTTTATCCATTAAATTACCTTATCTTATTGCGGTGCTGTGCTATGGTTTGCCTTTCTTACCTGCATACCTGCATACCTGCATCTCCTGAGGGTTCACCCATCTGAGTGTCATCTCATCGGATAGTGGAGGGGCAGCAAAGAGAACATCCAGGACCACTTACAAACTCGCTGTTCGTCGGAGATAGGCCCACCTTTCATAGCCTCCATGTGAGTGCATGTCCGTGTGATCCATAATGTGGTAGTAGTGTCCTTACCATCCTGTGCCATGATTCTTCTTGTTTGATGTCTCTTCCATGTGTATCTGATGTTGAGGCTGTCACCACCCTATGTACGTTGCTGCCATTGGCAACCACCATCTTGGAGCTTATTTGGCTATCCGTGCTATAGCCGGGAGGTGAGCAGTTAGAGACCACCAGTGGTGTTTTTCACTGAAGTTTTTCTTTGGCACCATATTTCTGGATTTCGGTTCTTTGAGAGCACCTATCAGAGACTTTTTTTCCCATATTGACTTTTCTGTTCACTTTGTATTCATACACTTTATATATATTGTTTTGGTTTATTACTTACGTTTTTTCAATACTTGTGGTATACCTATGCCTATTTATTTATGCCTACTTGCCTATTTATTTGCCTATTTGCCTATTTATTTATATCCACCATTTGGGTTGGTACACTCATATTTCAGATTGCTATGTTCTGCACTTAGTATAATTTGTGTTTACAGGCCCATTCACTCACGTCCATTGGCTTAGTTATCCACTTCCTGATTTTTCTGCACTCCTCCTATCCCCACCCTACCACAGCGCAGATACCACCCCCTTTCTACTTTCGTTAAATTTTTTTTTTTGTTAAGGACAGATCAATAGGTGTTTGCAGCAGTGTCCCTTCACCACCACCCTCTGTAGCGCAGGAGCCCTTCCATATACAAAGTGCACTTGGAAGTGCAGTCGCTGTAGATCTGAGGAGGACATGCAAGGAAAATAAAAAACAATTGCAATTGATTGGATAATAAAATCAGCAGAGCTTCTCTTCATTTAAGATCTACCCCTCAGATTTACAGCTACTGCACTTCCAATTAAATTTTAAGTGCACTTTGCACTTGTAGTTTGCACTTATAGTGCAAAGTGGATTTGCCTTTTCGTAAATAACCCCCATTGACTGGGTACAGAAAAATGTCAGTAGGTGCTCTAGAATGAGGAGTTAAAATCTGACATTTATGGCTCTACCATAAGCCAGTTTGTTTGCCAAAGGGCTGCAAAATGGTACACGGCTGAACATTTATGGAGGCTCCCTGCAGTTTTGGTGGCTTACTGACAAATAAAAAAAATGCAATTTTTTTTTTTCAAAGCACCAAAATGCAATGCGGTGTGTTTGCCCCCTAAGAGTGCATTTTCTCATATCATTTTATTATGCCTGCACTAGAAAAATTACCAAAATCCACACCAACATGAGAAATCAATTAGTATATTAGCCATATTATCATATTAAAAAATTAAATAGCATCACTTTACAAATTACATCTGTGAGATAAAAACAACATTTTGTAGACGGATTTTGCCCTTATCATTTGTGTGGGCAGGTGCTCTGTATACCGTACATTTGGGGTAGTTTCAGTCTCTTTTATGAACAGTTTAGGAAGAAAGAATGGAAAGCTCTGCAGACAGACAATTCATTATGTGAAGTTTACTGACGTTCAGCCGTCAAAGCAATAAAGTAAATGAGTTTTTGACTAAACTGTTTTTCTTTTCTGCTTTAGTTTTACGCTCTTGCATAAAAAAAGGGGGTGCTGAACTATAACACTATTAGGCTGTTTCTTGGTAATGCACCATTTTTGGGCTAACTGGGTGGTCTTAAGTCCATGGTGACATTGGATACATAGCCGATACCAATCAAACCCTGCAGCTGAGACCTTGACTGACCTGTTTCAGCAGCTTTTTTTTCAGAGACAGGCTCTCTCATTTGTGTGAGGATGCTTTTCTGTTACCTTATTTATGGGATTACATAAATGAGCTATTAAAAATGTAAATCTTCAGAAGAGTTGAATAATACAGATTTTAAACAATAAGCTCATGGTGGTACAGTACAGAGGGAGCGCTAAACCTACCATATTGCAGCCTTGTGTCTATGGCAACAATAAACCATAAAGAGAAAAAAAAGTGACATCTCATAGGTCCAGGATTGGACTTGTCACTGGACCAATAAAAGATTAGACTCTTTTTTTTAAATCAGTATTAGAACAATAATGAAGATGTGACATTATAATCCACAAAAGACACCGTGCCATCTTTCACATACTGCAGGTGTCAAAACAATCAGATGGTTAGAGAGGGTTAACCATTTCATTATCAAGCACCATAATCTTAATCCTTTTCCATTTCTCTGGGAATTAAACTATAATTTATGTCACCGATCAAGAAATTGTTAGATGAACTTATTTTATTGATTTTTTTTGTGTGAAAAAAAAAAAAGTGTGTTAGATTTCTTTATGCTTGTTTGAATATTATTTACATTTTTACATACTGAAAATTGTTTATGGTTCAGAAAGAAATGTTTTTTTTTTTTTTTCATTTCTTTTTTTTTATAATTAAAAACCTGGCTGGCATCTTTTTCTTAAAATGTTACATATTTTTGTCTCAATTTTACATGGATTAAAGAATAATAATGAAATCATTCTTGTGATTTTTATTATTTAGATTGCATTATTCAATAATCAATATTATTATTTCTATTGAGTTACTTACTTTTTTATTGCATAAATATTAGTACGTGTTTTGTTTAGCAAGTTAGCTTCTGTATGGCATTTTAGAACAAAAAAGTATAAAAAATAAATAAAATTATTTGGTAATAGGAAATTATTACATTGTTTACTATTTTATGTTGTGCTTCATTTATTATTTTACATTGGCCTACCATGTTATATATTGAAATTTATCATGCAAACGAAGTTGAATTTGTTTTATATTTTAGAATATAAAAGAGAGAACTGAATCTTTGTGTATCATATCTGTAATGTTAATCTATATTTTATTAAACAGTACAGTAAATACATTTTGAAAAAAATATAGTATTATCATTTTTAGGAAACAAAACATCATATGCGTCTTTCTCCAGGTAATACAATTTCTGTTTCATGATGAAGATTTTGTGTGATATATAATGCACATACAGCTCTTAAAAATTAAAAAAATGTCACAATATTTTACAAAAGTTTAACCCAAGCAAACACAAACAAGTAATGATGTTCCTGCTCGTTTGTGATTACATTTTATTGCATTTATTAACCTTGATAAAAAACAAACAAAGTATTGATGCTGATTTTAACTATATTGCTTTATTTGATATATAATGCATATGTTCTATGTTTTTACTTCAGATAAGACAATTTCTTGAAATAAAAAGTGTCTGCAGAGTGTGTGTCAATACAAACTTTGCCAAAGAAGTCACAGTGCTTATGAGTGTAAATATTTTACGAAGAAAAGAGACATTACTAAGATTTAGATGTATACACTCACCCACCACTTTATTAGGTACACCTGTTCAATTGCTTGGTAGCACAACTTGCTAATCATCCAATCACATGGCAGCAACTGAATGCATTTAGGCATCTAGATGTATTGAAGATGACTTGCTGAAGTTTAAGCCGAACACCAGAATGGGGAAGAAAAGGTTGTAACCCCACCCAAAAAAATAGATCCTGTTCGCTCATTGTAGGTTAAACAGCACAGTGCTTGTGCTGTCTAACCTGTCCCTCTCTAAGCTGTTAAAAACCTGGTTGATCCTGCCAGTTCCTGTAATGCTATCATGTCAATATGGACCAAATTATCTGAGGAATGTTTCCGACACCATGTTGAATTTATGCCACGAAGGTTTAAGGCAGTTCTGAAGGCAAAACTGGGCTAGCCAGGTGTACCTAATAAAGTGGCTGGTGAGTGTATCTAATAAACAGTTCTGTGTATGCTCTGCCATTTTTCTACAGTGGTAAAGTGTGACTAGATTAGGGAAAAAATTCAATCCCCTGTCAGGTTTGTATATATTTTTTTGTCTCCGCTGGGGAGATTCACCGTCTCTAATGCTCTATTGACCACTTGCATTCAAAAGTTTGTCACTGAAACAGGAGTAGAAGTGAAATCCTCCGATACAAACATTTATTTGGTTTGCAACTGTGTTAAAAATAATTTCCCGTACATTCTAAGACTTCTTTTCACTTGCTGTTATACCTTGCAACAGAAAATTAAGGCAAATCTCCAAACAGTATGAAGCAGTAGCAGCCTGTCCATTAGGGGCGCATGGGTGCCGCCCCCCTATCCATGCATCTGGCCCCCTGTTCTACATGCAGGGCGCTGGACGCAGAGGCTCTATTGAGCTTAAAAAAAGGGTGGGCTCGGAGCGCAGAGCACTGTGTGTAAATAGCGAATGAATATTCACTAATATAAAACTGATTCTCCTCCCGGGCCAATCCGAAACCGGTTCATGAGACCCATCACTCGATTGGCCGAAAGGAGTTCCGATTAGCTTGGCCACCAGGAGGAGGAGGGTGGAGACACAGGGGAACCGATAAAGCAGCCATCTGCAGCCGGAGAGAGAAGCCGCCGCCACCTGCAGCGCTGCCCGTGAGATTGGGCCCGACTGACTGACCAATCGAGGGGTGCCACTGTGACCTGAAATGGGTGGGTCTGTCCATGACCCAACTGACCGGGGGGTGTTCACGGTTGGATTGTATGCCGCCCCCCAACAAAAAAACACCAGCCACCACTTGTATGAAGACAGCGGGTAAAAAAAACCTATTGACTGGTTATTAGTATTAGTTGTTCCAGTTCTGGTCATTGTTTCCAATGAAAGTCAAGGGAGAATCCAACATTTTCAAGTGAGCACAGATTTAGTTGTTTCACTGTAAAAGAGGCTTTCCCTTATTTTGCTGAGACTTCCAATTCTAGGAACAAGAAGTAAAGGTAATTCACTCCAATGTAACAAATTGCAAAAAGTTTTATCTTCACAAATTTGTCGTACAAAACACAGGCATGGAACACTGTTGCCATCATCAGGATACCTGATCTAAAAAATATAACGAAATGCCTACTCATGCCTCATCTATCAACATGAAAAATTGTATTTGTAGTTGTATTGAATACAATGATAATAAAGTCTCTAATCTAATCTGCTGAATTAAGTGGAGACAATAGCAGGGGTTTTCCTGAGCAGCAGTGGGGGATTGGAGTGGAAGAGAACAGTGTAGAAGTTTAAAGGGCAACTCCACTTTTGTTGAAAAAAAAAACATTCCCCTCTGGGTGATCTATGTACACTGCAAGGATTTTAACAAACGTTGTTGCAGATTCCTACCTTTTGTTATTCTGAAGAAATCCCTGTTTGTTTATCTGTCTCCATGTGGTAAGTAAATCTAATGGGAGTGGTTTTATAATTATCAATCAGCTGCTGCAACTGTAGGGCTCTAATAAGGAAAACTGCTGGATCTGCATCAAGGTAGATTTGATCTCTAGTAAAAAGGCTTGATTTAAATCAACTCATTTAAATCATAATTTTTAAAGAGCAACTGTAATTTCTGTCCGGGAGCGGCTCCTCCTCTGACGCACTGTTGACTTACCAACAGTCCCATTTACTTTAATGGGACGGTTGGTAATGCGGTAGTGACACAACAAGGTGAGGGACGTAGCGGTAGCAGGTAAGTGAATGCCCGCTAACAGGTGCTGCCACAATGGATCTGAAATAACAAGTGCCCTTTAAATGTAAGGACTTATTCTTGCTGGTAGTTAGAATCTTTGTTATTTGCAAACAAAATGTAGATTTACAAAACAATGGGATAAAGGAATATTTCTGAACTTTTTTTGTCTCATGGTTACTGTGAAATTGTGTGAATGCATCAAGGCAGTGCATGTTATCTCAGCTTGCAGAGCTTGGATTTATTGAATGAGTTTACCAGAAATGTAAAAATTGCAGAATATACAGCCTCATGCTGCATAACTAAGCTTCATTTCATGCTGAATAAACTAAATTATTAATGTATCTTATAAAGAAAACTATATTTTATATAGATTTTTACTCCAAAAGCATCTTATTAAAATAACTTTGATAAAAATCAAAGATTTAAAGATAATTTTCTTTTCTTTAAATCATTGATTTTTATCCACACTGGTCTGCATCCCTTTAGATGTGATTTCTCACTGGGAGTATCTCACCAAAAATGACAGTTGTGTTGCAGTGGATGCCTAATATCTGACTTAAATCTTAGTGCAGACTACTGGGAAAATCAGTGAGCCAATCACACAAGCAGTAAATTATGTTTCTGGGGGTGGTCAGTACACATTCTAGGTACAGAACAACTCCAGGTAACCATATTGCACTGCATTTACAGAAAATTGCAGATTGAAAAGGAAAGGTCATTTTTAATAACATTCAATAACATTATGACTTGTGTTACAACTGTATACACTGTATTATTTTTATTTTATTTGCTCCCCCCACAAAAGTGGAGTTACCCTTTAAACATCTGAGAATGCCTAGCTAAGTTTAGGGATGGGTATAAATTTTCATTTTATGACCTGCTTCTAACATAAAAAAAAAAAATTAATGACTGCTAAGATCTACAAAAGTTTAATTGGCCATAACATTTTAACTTTTCATTCAACACCAAAACAGACACTTTTTATTTGGCCATTTTATTTATTGGACCTCTCCTAATTTTTACCACACTGCAGAAACTTGGCAAATATTAATGCCCTTTGAATGGGTATATATGTACTTATATATAATGGCAACACTGAAAGGGAGGATTTACAGGGAAGCTATAATGACCTTGGGAGAGCTTTATTTATATTATTGTTTTTTAAACTGGCAGGAATCATTTCAATGATTCCTGCCCTACGTTTTATGTAGACTTCAGCTTGAGCTACTGATCTCTGTAAGCAACTGACTTTTTTAAGCACAACTTATACAGTGGGGAAAATCATTTTTTTAAACCCCTGCCGATTTCGCCCACTTACAAGGAAATTAAGGGTCTATATTTTTTATCATAGTTGTATTTTAAATGATACAGACAGAATATCAACCAAAAATATAGAAACACATGATACAAATGTTACAAATTGAGTTGCAGTTTAGTGATTAAACCCAGGTTCACACTGGGCTACGGGAGTGAAGCCGTTCGAGTTCAGCTGAACTCGCACGATTTCACTCCCGCTGGTAGTCCCGATTTTGACCGCGATTATAGAGACATCTGTGCAGGTTTCTGCACAGATGTCAATGTAAATCGCAGGCCAAAATCGCAAAAGGTAGTACAGAAACTACTTTTTAAAATCGGTGCCATTGCTGGCAATTCGACATGCCAAATTGCATGTCAAAATGCACCAGTGTGAACCAGGGCTTATAGTTGCATTTAATCCCCTACCAACCAGCAATAATTCTGTCTCCCACACACTGGCTACAGTATGTGCTCATGTGGTGCACAGATTTGTCCTGTCAATTTAAAGGTACACTAAAGTCAGGGATTTTTAAAAAAAAATAATAACAAAGATGTGATACTTACCTCCACTGTGCAGTTCGTTTTGCACAGAGTGGCCCGGAAACCTGTGTTCTGGTGTCCCTCGGCGGCTGTCTGGGCTCCTCCTCGCAAAAGCTTTCCTTCTTCATGCGAGGGCGCTCGCATGGAGGAAAGCTTTTGCGAGCGCGCTCCCGTGATACAGCGGCGGCCATAGCCGCCGACTGTATCACTCGGCTCCGCCCCCCAGCGCGCCGCGTCATCCTCCCTGATTGACAGCAGCGCTAGCCAATGGCTGCGCTGCTATCAATCCGCCCAGCCTAGCCAATCAACGCAACGGCCAGGCTGGGAACCGAAGAGGACGACGTGGACGCGCCCGGGAGATTCGAACGGTCAGGTAAGTACAATGGGGGCTCGGGGGGGGCCGGTGCTGCTAGATGTTTTTTTACCTTCATGCATAGGATGCATGAAGGTAAAAAAACTTGTACCTTTACAACCCCTTTAAGAAGGTGGTCCTAGCGACATTTCGTTATGTGTATAAAAGACACCTGTCCACAGAATCTCTTTCTTCCATTCAAACCCACCATCATGGGCAAGACCAAAGAGCTATCAAAGGACATCGGGGACACGATTGTAGACCTGCACAAGGTTGGAATGGGCTACAGGACTGTCAGCAGGAAGCTTGGTGAGAAGGAGACAACTGTTGGAGTGATTATTCGCAAATGGAAGAAATACAAACCAACCATCAATCGCGCTCGGTCTGGAGCTCCATGCAAGATATTGCCTCATGGGGTAAGGATGATCATGAGAAAAGTGAGGGATCAGCCCAAACTACACAGGAGGAGCTTGTGAATGATCTCAAGGCACTTGGGACCACAGTCACCAAACGAACCATTGGTAACAAAATACGCCGCCAAAAACTTAAATCCTGCAGCACCCGCAAGGTCCACCTCCTCAAGAAGGCCCATCTGAAGTTTACCAATGAACAGCTAAATGATTCAGAGATGTATTAGGAGAAAGTGCTGTGGTCAGATGAGACCAACATTCAGCTCTTTAGCATTAACGCAACTTGGGGTGTTTGAAGGAAGAAGTAATGCTGACTATGATCCTAAGAACACCATCCCTACAGTCAAGCACGGATGGAAACAATATGCTTTGGGGTTGTTTCTCTGCTAAAGGTTCAGGAGGACTTTGCTGCATTGAGGGGCCAATGGATGGGGCCATGTATTGTAAAATTTTGGATGAGAACCTTCTTCCCTTGCCAGAACACTGAAGATGGGTCATGGATGGGTCTTTCAGCATGGCAATTAGCCAGAAGATACTGCCAAGGAAACAAAGGAGTGGCTCAAGAAGAAGCACTTTAAAGAGGAAGTAAACCCTCTTTTTTTAAAACACCCTGCAAGGCAAAGGCATAATGCATAGCATACTAGCTCATTATGCAGTACTTACCTGAGATCCAAGCCCCCGCAGTGGTGCTCGGTCACCTCCTCTATCGGCGTCATCTCTCCACGATTCACTTCCGCATATCTCGGCTCCAGCGCTATGACTGGTTGGAGCCACGATGAAGTCACTCCCATGCATGCGCGTAGGTGCCGCCACTAACGGCATGATCGCTGTTAGAAACGTCACGCTGCATGCGCCGTAGACATTGGTGCCTTTCTTTTGCAAATATTTGTTGCACCTACAGGTGAGCCTTAATCTAGGCTTACCTGAAGGTTAAAGTGGTCTGTAAGGGTTTACAACCACTTTAAGGTCCTGGAGTAGCCTAGCCAGTCTCTAGACCTTAATTCTATAGAAGATTTATGGAGGGAGCTGAAACTTTGAGTTGCCAAGTGAGAGCCAAGAAACTTTAAGGCCGCGTACACACGAGGAGACATATCCGATGAAAATGGTCTGACAGGCGGTTTTCATCGGACATGTCTCCTGGGATGTTTTGGTTTGATGTGTGTACACACGATCAAACCAAAATCCCTGTGGACAGACAGCGCGGTGACGTGGCTGTGACGTTGACACCGCCACGTCACCAAACCAGGAAGTAAAATACTTCCACGCATGCGTCGAATCTATTCGACGCATGCGGGAGATTTCGGTCCGCTGGTTAGGCGTACTAACCAGCCGACATATCCGACAGACGGCTTTCCAGCAGACAAGTTTTAAAGCATGTTTTAAAACTTTTGTCTGCTGGAAACCTGTCTGCTCGCCCGTACACATGATCGGATATGTCCGCTGAAACTGGTCTGCGGACCAGTTTCAGCAGATATGTTTGAGCGTGTGTACGCGGCCTTAGGCTTTAGAGAAGATCTTTAAAGAAGAGTGAACCCTCCTGAGATGTGTGCAAACATGGTAACCAACTACAAGAAAAATCTTACCTCTGTGCTTGCCAACAAGGGTTTCTCCACCAAGTACTAAGTCATGTGTTGCTTGGGGATCAAATACTTATTTTACTCACTGAACTGCACCTAAATTTTTAACATTCGTATCATGTTTTTTCTGAATTTTTGGTCTCTAAAATTTAAAATACACCTATGATACAAATGATAGACCCTTCATGATCAAATAATTATTTTCCCCACTGTAGCATGGAAAATTTGAAATGGAGCCAAACGCTCTACCTGCTGGAAGAAAATCAGCATACAAATTAGGATTCCCATAGCACTATGACTAAGCTAAAGAAACAACACAGCAGTGGCTGGCGATTTGACAAAGCACTAGCAGCAGCTGGAAACATGTAAAAGCTTGAATTCTTGTTTGACATGTTGTATTACAGAAGATTTCAGGTTATCCTGATCATACAGTAATCCTGCTGTTCTACTGAGCTGTGGTCCTTTTTGCCTGATTGAAATTTTGGGCTGAACCATTGGAAGAGATAAGTTACCAGAATGAGTGATTTTATAGCTTTATCTATTGAACTCTGTAAATAAAAGGATTTTTTTTCAACAGGCTGTAAAGAGAAAGATGTGAACGTGTGAACAGCAGCCTAGAGCTCCTACTGTTGGCTAAAAAATACTAAATAATAATATAAAATATTTTATATTTAAAGGAGTTGTAAAGTCTCAAGGTTTTTCACTTTAATGCATTCTTTGCATTAAAGCGGTTGTAAACCCGCATATACAATTTTTTTTAAATTTTTTACACCTGCAAGGCAAAAGCCATAATGAGCTAGTATGCACCGCATATTAGCTCATTATGAAATACTTACCTTGGGAACTAGGAGAAGTGAACTTACCTGGTAAACGCCGTCGTGTCTTCCGGGTATCGCCGCTCCAGCGATGTGATTGGCTGGAGCGGCGATGACGTCACTCCTGTGCATGCGCGCGGGAGATTTCATTCTGGCAAGGGTCGGCAGGGGGCCGGCCCTTCAGACGAGGATCCCCCCTTCGCATGCGCCGCTGCAATCAGCGGCGCATTGCGAGGGGAATATCTCCTAAACCGTACAGGTTTAGGAGATATTCTTTATACCTACAGGTAAGCCTTATTATAGGCCTACCTGTAGGTAAAAGTCAAAAAGTGGGGTTTACAACCACTTTAAGGTGAAAAACCTACTGTGCTGCAGCTGCCCCCCAGAGCCACCTTTTCCTTACCTGAGCCCGATCGTTCCAGCGATGAGCATAAGCCCAGTGGCTCCAGCCTCTGTCTCAGGTCCTCATTGGATTGATTGATAGCAGCAGGAGCCATTGGCATAGCAGCAGGAGCCATTTGCACTCAGCCATTGGCTCCACTGCTGTCAATCAAATGCAGTGACATGGGGGGGGGGGGCGGGGGGCCAAGTCCAGCTGTCTGTGACAATGGACACAGCAAGGAAGGGGATATCACGCTCTAGGTAGGTCAAACAAAGGTGAACACCTCTCCTCCAGTTTAGAAGCCCAGGTGCTGGCAATGCATGTAGCAATAAAACAGGAATAAGTTCTTGACAGCCGTGGTTGAATACATTTATAAGTGGATGATTAAGATCATTTTGTGTAACCATATCTATTAATTTATCCAATATAAGTGAATAAATGTTGTGCATTCATAGCACATCTAAGTGTGAAAATACTAGTAACTATGTATAAGGGAGAGATCTATATAGAATGACCGCTCTTTACATGTATGCAAATACGATGTATATATTGGTTGAAAATTAAACCGATATATAGTAATGATTATGATAATAGTGATGATGTTGGCACCAGTTATACTGGTATACAGAAATTTGAATATATGTAAACATTAACATAAACAAAAGTACTGGTATTTATAGCTATCAATCAAGTCTAATTGGTCAATCAATTAATTAAGCAAATCCTCTGGTCACATGATCTACAATGAAAAAGTATGTATACAAAGTTTATTTCTGTGATTATTAGTGACTAAGCACTGTTTCTTATTGTGAAACACATCAGAACTTCTGTCCGTTCTGCTGTGGCATGTATTTTTGATTTCATTTTTTGAATAAAAGGCAAAAACTTTTTTGGAGTGCGGCTGACCAGAACTTCTTCATGTTTAACCACTTGCCGACCGCCGCATGTACATTTACGTTGGCAGAATGGCACCGACAGGCACATCAACGTATATATACGTTGGTGCCTTGAGGGGGTTCGGGGGTCCGATCGGACCCCCCCCCCCCGTACATACGGCGGTCCGGTTACCTGGCCGAGCGATCCGCGCAGAGGGGGCGGCGGTTGGTTTTTGTCCGCCTCCTCCGGATCGCTCTCAGCCAATGCGCACGCTCCCCCTGCGTGTCATTTCCTCCTCCTGTGTAAACACAGGAAGGAGGAAGTTATGTGATCGTTCCCTCTGCGATTTTTTCGACCACCGCTGAGGAGAGATCACATCACACAGTAAGTCTGCACAACAGCACACTGACACACAGACACATAGGAACATTTAACCCCCCTGATCGCCCCCACCCCCTCCCCCCTGTCACAGTGTCACTGAATGCGGTGATTATATGTATGATCACTGCAGTTAGTGTCAGTGTGACAGGCAGTTAGTGTTAGGTCCAGGGTAGCCCCCTACCCCCCCTAATAAAGTTTTAACACCTTGATCACTGCCCTTGTTAACCCTTTTACTCCCTATTGCCAGCATCACTAAGCGATCATTTTTCTGATCGCTGTATTAGTGTCACTGTTAGCGCTAGGTAGCTATTTTTTTTTATTGCGATTTTTTTTTACTAAAGACATGTGGCTAAATAAATTTTGGCCTAAATGTTTGACTAAAATTTAGTTTATTTGATTTTTCTTATAACAAAAAGTAAAAAATATTGATTTTTTTCCAAAATTGTCACTCTATTTTTGTATATAGCGCAAAAAATAAAAATCGCAGAGGCGATCAAATACCACCAAAAGAAAGCTCTATTTGTGGGAAGAAAAGGACGCAAATTTTGTTTGGGAGCGACCACGCAATTGCGACAACCGCGCAATTGTCTGTTAAAGCGACGCAGTGCCGAATTGTAAAAACCCCTTGGGTCATTTACCAGTATATTGGTCCGGTCCTTAAGTGGTTAATTGTACAATGGACACAGCAGCAGGACTCGGTAGCGCACCCGCATGAGTGCCCCCATGGAATGTGGTTCCCTGTGGGGGGCACTTGATGAGAAGGAGGAGCCAGAAAAGGAGGATTGGGGCCGTTCTTTGCAAAACCCTTGTACAGAGAAGGTAAGTATGACATGTTTGTTATTTTTTGTATTTATTTTTTAATAAACCTTTACAATCACTTAAACTATTTATTAAAAAAATAAGTATTTTAAAAATGTTATGTTTTTGTCTTTAAAAATGAAGCAGAAAATATGTACAAAACAACTATGTTTCCTTTAAAGTGGAGGTTCACCCTCAAAACAAACTTTTTAGCTAACCTATCTGTAGCCTTAATAAAGGCTTGTAGCGTTGTCATTTTTTATTTTTTTTTGTGTACACTTACCTGTCTTCAGCCACACTTCCGGGTCTTCTTCCTTGCGGGGAGTGGGCGTGTCGCTTTTTTTCCCCAACGGGGAGCTCTGCATAGATGATTGACGTGCGCGTCATCGCCTTCCGAAAATATCAGACGGGGACTCGGCTCTTTACGGCGCCTGCGCCTGCCGTGTAGAGCCGACTGCGCAGGCGCCGTAAAGTGCCGAGTCCCAGCATACTGTTGATGTCAGCAGTATGCTGGATATAACAGTCTATGTTTTTTTTAGGGTGAACCCCCGGCTTTAAAGTAAAGCTGTCATAAGAAATTAACCCTAAAACTCAACCCCCTACCTTTGGCTTGGCACCCTCAATTCACCCCTCTTTTACTAAAGACCCCAAAATGTACCCTCTGTTATATGACCATTACCCCCGTGCAACTGTATTGGAACCTGGCCAATGGCATCTCATGCCCCATGTGTTGACTTAAAGGAAAAAAAAAATCGCTAAAATTAATGTCTGCAAGGTAGACAGACAGAACAGTGTAATGATTCTGTTAAAAAACAAGTAAATACCTATTAAATCCCTTCATCTATATCACCTCTGGCGTTCTAGTTTCTGTTCTCTCATTCACTTCCTGGTTTGCGGCACTCGTTCATGTAAGAACTACATTTCCCAGTATGAATTGCGGCACGCCCAGTAATTCACACTTACTTAAAGTCTCTAACACGTAGAGAGCGTCCTGCCACACAGATGTAGTTCCCAGGAGGGGGCGAGCACGTTACTGACCACCGCAGTAAAGCCTCCCTTCACGGTGGTCAGTAAAATCAGACAAGCAGGAAGTGAACAGAACAGAGAAGAAATAGAGCAACTTCTGAGCAAAAACGTACAATGAGGAAGTGAAAAGAGGAATCTCTGCAGGTAAAGGATGCTTATTATGAATAAAATTTGTTTTTCCTTTACAACCCCTTTAAAGTGGGACAAGGGCATGTACTGGAAATACTGGGGATTTCATTAGGCACTAGACAGTATTGACGTGGCAGGGGAATAGTTCTGATGGTAATTTTAAGCATTAGAAAGTTCATATCTAAGGTTGTGATGGGTATGTGTTTTCATTTTTATGATAGCTTTCCTTTAGTATTGTTTTTTCTTTTTAGCATAAATGAAATGAAATGAATGTTCACCTATGTAGACCTTGGGAATACACACTAAAGCTAGTTTAATAAGGGCTGTGGATTAATTTGAAGCAGCCTGCAGCACTCTGCCTGGGGTCATCTCTTCCTTCTCAGTCAGGGTAAATAAAATGCTTTCATTGTTTTCTCTTTCTATAGAATAAATATGGACTGCAACATGAACTTTCAACTTCACATCTAGAAAAGAATATATTCTCAATTGTAAACTATGCAAATTGCCCCTGCCAGCCAGCTTTACAAGTATAATCGTATTACGGACCCTGCGTTTATGGGGTGTTCCGAATAAGGTTTAATGTGCACAGTGTTAACGGTGACTCCACCGCTCTGACTTATGTATGCCAGAGGAGAGATGGAGATAAGACTAGCAGCAGGAGTTCACTCTTTATTCTCTTCTCTAGTATAATTCCTTATTCGCTCCCAGAATCTTTAATCGATAATAGTGTTTCAAAACAAGATCGTTTACTGAGGGACATTTACCAAACAAATTTACCACAAAATTAAAATTCCTATCTATTGCAAATCAGGCTTTCTCTCATTTACTATATGCAACAGTTTGTGTGTTTGCAACCCCTGCACCTGCAATTCTGGACAGCCAACTGAGACAGTTATCAAAGGTCTGAGGCCTCGTACACACGATGAGATATGTCTGCTCAAACTTGTCCGACGGACAGTTTAGAGCGGACATGTCTCATCGGATTTCGGTCCGATGGCGTGTACACACCATCGGATCAAAATCCCCGCCGGCAGACAGTGTGGTGACGCGGCGGTGACGTTGACGCCGCCACGTCACCGCTACGTCACGCACCAGGAAGTAAACACTTCCGCGCGCATGCGTCGGATCCATTCACAGGATACGACGCATGTGCGGGAGGATATGTCCGTTGGTTTCCCGTACTAACCAGCGGACATATCGGACAGACAGGTTTGTAGCGGACAAATTTCAAAGCATGCTTTGAAATTTGTCCGATGGACAAACCTGTCCGCTAGCCCGTACACACGATCGGATTTGTCTGCTAAAACGGTCCATCGGACAAATTCGATCGTGTGTACGCGGCCTGAGACAGATATATCACTATAGCTAAGACATGCAAGTGAAGATTCTCATGTATTCCGGCCATGGTATAGTGTAGCTACAAGTGATTAAAATTATTGTAAATTCTTTTTTTTTTCCAATAAAAGTAACAATCGTGTTATACTCACCTGCTCTGTGCTGTGAATTTGCACAGAGCAGCCCAGATCCTCCTTTTCTCGGGTCCCTCTTCTGTGTTCCTGGCCTCTCCCTCCTGTCGAGTGCCCCCACAGCAAGCAGCTTGCTATGGGGGCACCTGAGCCGAGTCAAAGCTCCCTGTGTTCGGTCACACACGGAGTTCCGACCTGGCCCAGCCCCCTCTCTCTCCAGATTGCCTGGTTAGCTTACTTTGATTGACAGCAACAGTAGCCAATGGCGCCGCTGCTGTGTCCCAGCCAATCAGGAGGGAGAGTCTCGGACAGCCAAGACACTTGTGGACATCGCTGGACAGAGATGGAGCTCAGGTAAGTATTAGGGGGTGCCGGGGTGGCTGCTGCACACAGAAGGCTTAAGAAAGCTTTAACCACTTGCCGACCAGCTCACATACATTTACGTCGGCAAAGTGTCACAATCCCACGAATCTACGTACCTGTAACAGCCATAGCAATGAAGGCCACCCGCGATCACGGACACGAGAGCCGGAACGGGGACTTGTGTGTGTAAACACACAAATTCCTGTTCTGACAGGAGAGGAGAGACAGATCTGCTGTTCGTAGTAATTATGAACAGCGATATGTCTCCTCCTCCAGTCAGTTCCATCCCCTATAGTTAGAAACACTCACGGGTGAACACATTTAACCCCTTGATCGCTCCCTAGTGTTAACCCCTTCCCTGCCAGTGACATTTACACAGTAATTAGTGCATTTTTATTTATCAATTATTTATTTTACTCCCCCCAAAAAATTTTTTTACCAAAATTATGTAGAAAAATACATATTGGCCCAAACTGATGAAGACATTTGTTTTAAAGAGAAAAAAATGAAGGATATTTATTATAGATTTTTTTCAACAGTTTTGCTTTTTTTTTGTTTATAGCATAAAACATTTAAACTGCAGAGGTGATTTAAATACCTCCAAAAGAAATATCTATTTGTGGGAAAAAATGTTTTGCTGTGTTAAAACTTTGGGCAATTGTCAGTTAAAGCAACGCAGTGCCGAATCGCAAAAAATGGCCTGGTCATTAAGGGGGAAAATCTTCCGGGGCTGAAGTGGTTAAGATAAAAAACCTTCTGCCTTTATAACTCCATTAACTTCAAACTAATGAACTTATTATGTAATGTTGTAGGTTTTTTGGTACTCGCCCAAGCAGCTTCTCCAGTTCTAATACGTATCAGGAACATACCCCAGCATTAATATAATAACCAATTGGGTAAACCTATCAAGGCAGATGCTGATTGTCCAAGAACATGACGGGAGGTGTGAATGTATGCAAATTATCCTCCCCAAATTATTGTAGATGAGACAGATTTTCTCTAAAACTTTATGTGGTCAGGTTTATTTGGCTGTCGCAGACTTGCAGTGCTGCTTTACAGCAGAAGAGGGCAGAATTTTACTGCTCCTGTTTAGAATTGCCTTGCTGTGTGACGCAATTCATAAATGTTCACACTGATTTTAGCATCCTGCTTTTAAACCGCTTGCCGACCATATAACTTGCATATATGATGGCTCTGCTGTGCAGGATCACTTACCTAGTAGGTGATCCTGTACCTCCGGGTCTTGGGCACGTGACAGCAGCGACCTGCTCTCACTGTGATCGGCGGATACGGCGGACTCAATGTCTGCCGGCGCCTGCCAATGCTTTAGTACAGAGGCAGAACGGCGATCTGCCTATATGAACAAGGCAGATTGCCATTCTGTCAGTGCAGAAAGCATGGATCTTGTGTTCCTGTAAAGCAGAAACATGGATGCCTTTCACTAGCAAAAGCACCTCCCCCACAGTGAGAAAGCACAGGCTAGGCCCACAGTTAAACCTTTGATCGCCCCTTATGTTAACCCCTTCCCTGCCAGTATCATTATTACAGTGACAGTGCATTTTTTTTAGCACTGATCACTGTATTAGTGTCACTGGTCCCCAAAAAGTGTCAGTTAGGCCGTGTACACACGATCGGTCTAAACCGATGAAAATGGACTTAAGTCCATTTTCATGGGTCAAAACCGACCGTGTGTACGGCCCATCGGTCTGTTGTCCTTCGGACCAAAGTTTGAAAACTTGCTTTAAAATCGGACTGATGGACGCCTGACCATCGGTCCAAACCGATGGTTAGTATGCAAAAGCATCGGTCCAAAAACCCGCGCATGCTCAGAATTAAGTCGACGCATGCTTGGAAGCATTGAACTTCATTTTTTTCAGCACGTTGTTGTGTTCTACGTCACCGCGTTCTGACACGATCGGTTTTTGGACTGATGGTGTGTACGCACATCAGACCATCAGTCTGTGAACTGATGAAAACGGTCCATCGGACCATTCTCTTCGGGTTGGACCGATCGTGTGTACGCGGCCTCAGTGTGCGATTTGTCTGCCGCATTATTGCAGTCCTGCTATAAGTCATTGATCGTCGCCATTACTAGTAAAAAAAATATCCCATAGTTTGTAGATGCTATAACTTTTACACAAACCAATCAATATACGCTTAATGTTATTTTACCAAAAACATGTAGCAGAATAAATTTTGGCCTTTTTTTATGTGTTTTATAGCAGAAAGTCAAAGTTCCCTCAAAGTTGTCTGTCTTTTTTTGTTTATAGGTGATCAAATACCACCAAAAAAAATCTCTATTTGTGGGAAAAAAGATGACATAAATTTACAGCGTTGCATGACTGCGCAATTGTCAGTTAAAGTAACGCAGTGCCGTATCACAAAAAATTGCCTGGTCATGAAGTGGGGTAAATAAAACAAGATGCAAACAGAGAAATGCAAAAGAGGAAGTGCAAGCCAACAATTTAAACAACTAATTAACTACTTGCCGACCGCCCGCCCGCCCGCCCGCCCGCCGTCATATTACTGCGGGATGGTGGCACTGTTCCGCGAGAGCACGTAGCTCTACGTCCTCTCTTTAGCGGCCGCGCCGCAGGCGGCCGGTGTGTGCGCCCCCGCTCACCCCCGAGTCCCGCGCGCGTGCCCGCCGGGCACACGCGATCGCTCGTTACAGGGTGGGAAACTTGTTCCTGTCAGCGGGGGAAATGCTGATCTAAAGCATTGGCAGTGATTTTCCCTAGTGAGTCCACCCCCCCATACAGTTAGAACACAAACAGGAACACACTTAACCCCTTCCCTGCCCCCTAGTGTTAACCCCTTCACTGCCAATGGCATTTTTAGAGTAATACAATGCATTTTTATAGCATTGATCGCTATAAAAATGCCAATGGTCCCAAATATGTGTCAAAAGTGTCCGATGTGTCCGCCATAATATCGCAGTACCGAAAAAAAACGCTGATCGCCGCCATTACTAGTAAAAAAAAATATTAATAAAAATGCCATAAAACTACCCCCTTTTTTGTAATTGCGATTTTTTTTACGAAAAATATGTAGAAGAATACGTATCGGCCTAAACTGAGGATTTTTTATTTTTTTTTAATCTTTTTTGGGGATATTTATTATAGCAAAATGTAAAAAATATTGCATTTTTTTCAAAATAGTCGCTCTATTTTTGTTTATAGCGCAAAAAATAAAAACCGCAGAGATGATCAAATACCACCAAAAGAAAGCTCTATTTGTGGGAAAAAAAGGACGCCAATTTTGTTTGGGAGCCACGTCGCACGACCGCGCAATTGTCAATTAAAGCGACGCAGTGCCGAATCACAAAAAGTGCTCTGGTCTTTGGACAGCAATATGGTCCGGGGCTAAAGTGGTTAAAGTGGTTGTAAACCTCAGACATGAAATGTGAACAAAGCATATCCCTCTATAGTGTGTGCTTGTCTCAATTAAAAACACTATGAGGCTGATTTACTAAAACTGGAGCATGCAAAATCGGGTGCAGCTCTGCATACAAATCAGCTTCCAGGTTTTATTGTGACAGCTTAATTGAACAAGCTGAAGTTAGAAGCTGATTGGCTACAATTTACTGTACAGTTGCACCAGATTTTGCACTCTTCAGTTTCAGTAAATCATCCTAAGTGTCATTTCTGTCTGCTGGAAAGTTAAAATGACTTACATTAAATATTCCCTAAGGCCGGATTCACACTTGTGCGGTGCGAATTTCAACTCTCTTAACTCTGCAGAGAGATAAGAGAGCTGTTCAGCAGATCATCTGCGTTTTAGCTGCGAATTTGGAGACCTGGGAGAGGGGGGAAGTGTATTGAGATAAATTAGAGAAATCCTGAAGAGAAATGAACACATCTGCAAATCAGATGCGTGCCCATAGAAGATAATGGGCCTGAATTCGCACCTGAGCCACACCGCAATGCCTAGAAAACTCACACGTTTCAGCAATGCGCAGTGCGAATATTTTATAATGTTAAGCGAATTGGATGTGGTTTAAGCCACAACCAATTGGCATAGGTGTGAACCCGGCCTTAAACATATAAATAACTCCCCAATTGATCCAGTAATCATTGCAAACACTTGCCTTTTATCCTGTAGCTCATTTGTGGCCGTTTCCATTATATGTGTGGGCATGTGAAGCCAAGTTCCTGTTTCTTCCTGGTTTTCATGGTAACCTGCATGCACCCCTCGATCTCGCGCATGCCCAGTAGAACGTCACTCGTAGCGCAGTTAGTTTGCTGTGATCCTCTTAATCGTGTAATTTCCTTTATAGAATAACGCAATTTTTTTTTTGTTTTTTTTACATAATGTTTTAGTGTATATTACAGGGAAGCTGTTGTGTTGGAGTTAAATTTTAGGGTGGACCTCTGCTTTAATAAATCAGCTAAATGAATCACTTCTGGCAAGTTTTCCTGACACCAAGAGAAAAAAGGTTACAGGGGAGGAATCTCCAGCAGCTTGACAGCCGCAGCTTTGTTCCTGTGTGCTGTGTGGAGGGGTGTGTCTTATCCCTCCAATCAATTCTCAGAGCTCTCCTCACTGAGCTCTGCAAAGTGTAACTTCCACTCTCTGTCCCCTTTTTTCTAAACTCTCAGACAAACTTATATATTTAGCACTTTGAACAAATGTAGAGAAGACTGAAGATAGACAGATACAACTTATGTAGGAGGATTTGTTTAACCGTGAATAGCTACGGCTTCCTCATCAGACCCTGAGACATGATTTGTCCAAATGCCACATACAGAATTACTGCCCATGATCTGACGTTCGCAGTGATACCTCACATTTGTGGGATGCTCGCTGTTTGTGCGACCGACACGTGTGCAAGCACAAGAGAATAGGGGCATTTTAAAACATTTTTAAAAATTATTAATTTATTTTGATTTTTTTACACTGTTGCTTTCATTTAAATTTTATTTTTTATTTTTTTAGCACTTTTAGTCTAGGTTCATATTGAAGCAATTTGGCATGTGATTTGACACGTCAAATCACATGCCAAATCAGCAGCTATTGACAACAATGGCACCGTTTGAATCAGTGCAGCGCCAACTTTGCAATGCGGCACAGATTACAAAAAGTAATTTCTTCAGGGTGCGATTTGTATAAACATCTGTGCAGATATCCATAGAGATGTCTGTCAAATTGCCTCCTTAAGTCAAACTGTGTTCCCGGGTAGAAATTGCGCGATTCAAGCTGAACTTGCATGATTTCAAACCCGCTCCAATGTGAACCTGGGCTTATTGCTGTCACAAGGAAGGTAAACATCCTTGTAACAGCAATAGGCATGTGACAGATACTCTTTATTGAGAGATATTGGGTCTATAAGACCCCAAATCCCTCCTCTGCACATAAAAACATTAAAATAATAAAAAAAAAACAAGATCTGTGTCTTTGAATGCTCTATATTTTTAAAAACTGGTGCCAATGGTTTCCGAGTAAACTGGAAGTGATGTCATGTCATCATTTCCGATTTGCTGTTATGAACAGTAGATCCTGGCTTTGCTTGGCTGTCTGGCCAGCTGGCGGTTGCAAGCGACGGGAGGGACAGGAGAGCCCAAAAGAGAGGCGGAAAGTGGCAGGGGGGCATATCCCCTTCTGCTGCTTGTGATTGCCATTGAGCAGCTAGTAAACTGGTCCAATTGCTATTACAAGAGGGCTGACCGCCAGCTTAAAAATTACTGGGGTGATGCCTACAGCTGCTGGTATCATTCCGGTACAACCACAGAAATGACAGGAAGTGGTTAAAGAGTCACCCTTCTGCCTGGAACTGGTGCTGCCCCCTGTAAACTGCCAACCAAGGCAAAAGCTTTGTTTGCCTCGCGGTAGATACGCCCTTGCCTGAAAATAGTCCCTTTACTGGGTATGCAGTGCCTTGAAAAAGTATTCATACCCCTTGAAATTTTCCAAATTTTGTCATGTTACAACCAAAAACATAAATGTATTTTATTGGGATTTTTTGCAATAGACCAACACAAAGTGGCACATAATTGTTAAGTAGAAGGAGAATGATAAATGTTTTTACATTTTTACAATAAATATGTGAAAAGTGTGGCGTGCATTTGTATTTAGCCCCTCTGAGTTAAAGTGGAGCTTCACCCTGAATTTTTTTTTACACCAAAAATCTAAAAAAAAAAAAAAAAAAAAAAAAAAAATTTTTTTTTTTACTTACCCGAAATAGCGGTTGCTATGCGGAATGGGGCGCGCTGCCTTCTGGGAACTGTGTGTATCCCAGAAAGCAGCCGGCCCATTAACAAAGCACTGCGCTGCTCGCGCATGCGCAGTAGGAAACGGGCAGTGAAGCCGCACGACTTCACTGCCTGTTTCCCTTACTGTGGATGGGGGCGCCTGGAGCTGCCAGAAAAGAGGGATCGGCCTCGGGGGGGGTCGACATCGCTGGCGACTAGGACAGGTAAGTGTCCTTATTAAAAGTCAGCAGCTACAGTGTTAGTAGCTGCTGAATTTTTTTTTTTTTTTTTACCGGACCTCCGCTTTAATTTTTTGTAGAACCACCTTTCACTGCAATTACAGCTGCAAGTCCTTTTGGGGATGTCTCTACCAGCTTTGCACATCTAGAGAGTGACATTTTTGCCCATTCTTCTTTACAAAATAGCTCAAGCTCTGTCAGATTGGATGAAGAGCATCTGAACAGCAATTTTAAAGTTTTTCCACAGATTCCCAATTGGATTTAGGTCTGGATTTTGAGTCGACCATTCTAACACATGAATATGCTTTGATCTAAACCATTCCATTGTAGCTCTGGCTGTATGTTTAGAAACCTCCGCCCCAGTCTCAAGACTTTTGCAGACTCTAAAGCAGCGTACACACGGCAGAGAACCTCGACGGGCAGAACACATCATTCCGCCCGTCGAGGTTCTCTGCCGGCCGTCAGATTCGGCGACCCGCCCGTCGGGAATGGCAACCAGCCATTCATCCAGGCGGGCCGTCGAGCAAATAGAGAACATGCTCTCTATTTCTGCTCGACGGCATTCCCGACGGGATGCTCGCCGAGAGCGTACACACGGCCGAGGTCCTCGCTGGAATGCAGCTTCCAGCGAGGTTCTCGCTGGTTTCTAGCAAAAACCTTGGTCGTGTGTACGCCGCCTCACTTCTAGCGACTCTTCCATAAAGGCTAGACTTGTGGAGTGCACGACTAGTAGTTATCCTGTGGACAGATTCTCCCTCCTGAGCTGTGGATCTCTGCAGCTCCTCCAGAGTTACTATGGGCCTCTTGGCTGCTTCTCATATAATGCTCTCCTTGCCCAGCCTGTCAGTTTAGGTGGACGGCCATGTCTTAGTAGGTTTGCAGGTGTACTCTTTCCATTTTCAGATGATGAAATGCTCTGGGAGATGTTCAAAACTTGAGATTTTTTTTTAACCCTGCTTTAAACTTCTCCACAACTTTATCCCTGACCTGTCTGGAGTATTCCATGGCCTTCATGATGCTGTTTATTCACTAAGGTTCTCTAACAAACCTCTGAGGGCATCACAGAACAGCTGTATTTATACTGAGATAAAGTTACTCTATTTACTAGATAGGTGACTTCTGAGAGCAACTGGTTCCACTAGATTTTAGTTAGGGATATCAGAATAAAGGGGGATGAATACAAATGCACGCCACACTTTTCACATATTTATTTGTAAAACGTTTTTTAAACCATTTATAATTTTCCTTCCACTTCACAATTGTGTGCCACTTTGTGTTGGTCTTTCACATAAAATCTCAATAAAATACATTTACATTTTTGGTTGTAACAGGACAAATTGTGGAAAATTTCAAGGGGTATGAATACTTTTTCAAGGCACATACAGTAAGCGATAAAAATCACTTTAACTTCTAAGAAATATAATAAACATATCTAACAAATGCCGTGGCCCAGATTCTTTAAAGAAGTTACGTTGGCGTATCTTGAGATACGCCGCGTAACTTCTAGGATGCGCCGGCGTATCTTTTTCTGTATTCAGAAAGCAAGATACACCCGAATTTTGCTAAGATCCGACCGGCGTAAGTCTCTTACGCCGTCGTATCTTAGTTGCATATTTCAGCTGGCTGCTAGGTGGCGCTTCCGCCGATTTACGCGTCACATATGCAAATGAGCTAGATACACCAATTCACAAACGTACTTGCGCCCGGTCGCATTTTTTTTACGTTGTTTGCGTATGTGTATGTCCGGCGTAAAGTTACCCCTGCTATATGAGGCGTACGCAATGTTAAGTATGGATGTTGGGACAGCGTTGAATTTTCCGTCGTTTGCGTAAAACGTTTGCGAATAGGGCTTTGCGTAAGTTACGTTCACGTCGAAACCAATGAGTATTTAAGGTGTAATTTTGAGCATAGGCACTGGGATACGTCCACGGACAGCGCATGCGCCGTTCGTTAGAAACGTCTTTTACATGGGGTCATGGTTGATTACCATACAACACGCCCACTCCAAGCCTACTTTGAATTACTCGGGCTTACGCCGGGCAATTTTCGCTACGCTACGCCGCCGTAATTTAGGACTCAAGTGCTTTGTGAATCCGGCCCTTGCCTCTCTAAGTTGCGGCGGCGTAGCATAAAAAGGATACGCTACGCCCGCACAAAGATACGCCTCTGTACGTGAATCTACCCCCATGTGTTTAAGCCCAAGAATTCACTGAAAACATAATGGAGCCAGTGGCGGAATTACCAGGGTCGCAACAGTCGCACTTGAATTCCGCCACTGTCGGGGGCCCCAGCGGGGTTGCTAGTTGCACGGCTCTGAGCTGACAGCGTCTATCTCATGGAACAGCACAGAACCGGTATTGACAATTCTATCTCCCCGATCTCTCTCACATGGGATGAGACAGGACAGAGGACACAGCCAATCTGCTCCCCCTTGCCCCCCCCTCCCCTCACCTGTGTGCGCTCCGCAGGTAGTCAAGTGCGAAGCTAACAAGCTCACATGTCCCGAGGAGCACACACAGGAGAGGGGAGAGAGGAGAAGAAGGAGCAGATTGACTTTGTCCTGTCTCATCCCGTGCAAGAGAGGACAGAGGGGGACATAGAACTGTCAATGCCAGCTCTGTGCTGTTCCATGAGATAGACGCTGTCAGCTCAGAGCCATGCTGAGGAGGCAGACGTCACTGATAAGCTCTGATAGGAGGCACTGATGGACACTGATAGGAGGCATTGATGAGCACTGATAGATGGTACTGATAGGAGGCACTGATAAGCACTGATAGGAGGCATTGATGGGCACTGATAGGAGGCACTAATGGGCATTGATTGGCACTGATAAGTGGCACTGATAGGCAGAACTCATAGGCTGAAATGACGGGCACCGAGGAACACTGATACGTAGAACTCATAGGCACTCATAGGCAGCATAGGCAGCATTGGTGAGCACTGATAGGTGGCACTGATAGGCAGCATTGATGAGCACTAATAGGTAGTAATATACACACAGGACCGTAACGCCACACGTCAGAGGAAACGTGCTGACGTGTGGTGTTACGGTCCTGTGTGGACGGGCGTTCGAGAGAGCCGGCCGGCATTACTAACTTTTATCCTATGTTTTTATGAAGTCATCTTCCTGTAAGTGTTTTTTATTTATTAAATGTATTTCTGAACCTACGGTACTTCACTTTTGTGAGCCTTGTTTCTTCCCGGGTTCCCACTATCAATGAACGTGTGCCTGGAGGATTCAAAGTATACCGGTGTTTGTTGCACTTCTGTTGCAATCCTTATATGCTTGCCATCTGGTAAGCTTGCATCCCTTACGGTGATTTCTGTCGGTGGTGGCATATCAGGGTTATGATTCACATATGGAATTACTTTATTGCACATTTTCGTTTTGTTGATCTTGATTAATCGGACTTTAAATTTCCTATATGGTCAAACTCAATTTGTGATTCACAATATTGGACATTGTCACAATAATTCACCCATCATTTTTGCTGTTATTCTTAATTTATTGTTTAGCGCAACTACATCTTTTCTATTAAGCACTGATAGGTGGCATTGATGAGTACTGATAGACAGCATTAATAGCACTGATAGATGGCACTGATGGGCAGCATTGAAGAGCACTGATAGATGGCACAGATGGATGCTGTTAGACGGCATTGATGAGCACTGATAGGTGATGCTGATAGGCGGAATTGATGGCCACTGATAGGCAGCACTGATAGGTGGTATTGATGAGCACTGATAGGTGGCACTGATGATTGGGGCATTGATAATTAGTGTAAACCATTTACTGACATTCTTGACGGTTAACGACGGTCCTTTCCTGAAACAGCATTGGAGGAAAGGGCTGAAATAAAGTGCAGTACAAAATCCAACTGGTCCACTTGATTAGAATAGAATAAACAAATAGAAAGAGAACAGAATTAAAAAAAACTATGGAATAGAAGGAATATAACAATTTCCAAAAATTGATTTGAATTTAAATATAATAATAAAGAATATATTTGAATAGGAGGATGGTTATATTCATCCTATTCTACTCTATTCTGTTGTTTTGTTCTATACTATTCTGTTTTTTTCTATTCTAATCTTTTCTATTTTATTCAAATTTGAATTTATTCTATTTGAATTTTGAGAAATGATTATATTATTTCTATTTTATTCCACTGTTTTTTTTTTTTTTATTATATTATGCTCTATTCTATTCTTTTCTATTTGAATTTCAGAAATTGGTTATATTGTTTCTATTTTATTCTATAATTTTTTTGCCTATTCTATTTATTTCTCTTCCATTCTATTCTTTTCTTTTCTTTTCTATTCTATTTTGTTCCGTTTAGTCTATTATATTATATTATTTTATTTTCGTGATTTCCTTTCTATTTTATTGTATTTTTCTATTCCTTTATTTTCTGTTCTATTTTATTCTCTTTGGAAATTGGAAAACGATTTAAATTCGAATTTGAAAACATTTCGAATTGGAATATAATATATATTTGAAAACTATTCCGAAAATTTGATTTGAATACGAATAGGTGAAACTAATTCCGAAAACCAATTAAACGGATTAGTCAAATTTAACAAAACTAATTTTTGTAAATAACAAATCAAAACTAAGCTAAACTAAACACATTTTTCCTTCTGCACATGTCTAAATGAGGATGCAAGAGGCAAGATTGGGTAGAGAGGCCAGGTATCTCCTATGCCGCATACACACAATCGGTCAATCCGATGAGAACAGTCTGATGGACCGTTTTCATCAGACCAAACCGATCGTGTGTGGGCGCCATCGGTTATTTATCCATCGGTTAAAAAATGTGAAACTTGTTTTAAAATTAACCGATGGATACCTAACCGATAGAAAAAAAAAAACGATCGTTTGTAGGTACATCTATCGGTTAAAAATCCACGCATGCTCAGACTAAATTAGTGGACGGGAGCGCTCGTTCTGGTACAACTACCGCTCGTTATGGAGTAAGCACATTCATCACGCTGTAACAGACAGAAAAGCGTGAATCGTCTTTTACTAACACGAAATCAGCTAAAGCAGCCCCAAGGGTGGCGCCATTAGATTTGAACTTCCCTTTTATAGTGCCGTCGTACGTGGTTTACGTCACAGCATTCTGACGCGATCGTTTTTTTTAACTGATGGTGTGTAGGCACGACTGATCATCAGTCAGCTTTATCAGTTAACTGATGGAAAAATTCATCAGACCGTTCTCATCGGATTGACCGATCGTGTGTACAGGGCATTAGACCTATTAGGGAAAAAGACCAATTAGATTATTAGCTTCTGCTTTTCAAGGTGCCTCTTTCCTCTTCTGTGAGGAGTTAATATGATAGATCTGGTTGATGACAGGGTTATAGGATATACGCCTTTTACCATTTGCTTCAGATGTGGGGCCATAGAAAATGGAACGGTTCGGTAAGGGCTGAGCTACAATACATTCCACTGATTGGTGGACACGCTAGGCCATGGGTCTTCAAACTACGGCCCTCCAGTTGTTCAGGAACTACAATTCCCATCATGCCTAGTCATGTCTGTGAATGTCAGTGTGTTACAGTGCCTCATGGGATGTGTAGTTCTACCACAGCTGGAGGGCCATAGTTTGAGGATCCCTGTGCTAGGCATTTTTTCTAAACCCTGTTTGGCCCCCAACGGTCTGACTTGAAGTGGAAATGCTCACCAGAATAGACCGGACCATTCTAAGCATTCCAAACTGTACCGACCCGAACCGTTCCACTCAGTGGAAACAAGGCATTATTGTCTAATAGCCTATGCATTATTCATTTTAAGGCAGGACCCCAACTGATGTTACTCCTGCATAGGATAATCCAGTCTGATACCACAGCTGTCCCCAATTATTGGTATTGCATTCAGTCTATGTACACAGGTCTTGTCCCTCCCACAACCTGTGACTGGACAGTGAAAGGAGAAGCTGCTCATTTGCCCGTCGCTCTGCTCTATCTTCCTATCTTCAGCATGTCCCTTGCTAACACATGAGTACTGCAGCAACAACTGATTAGGTCCTTTTGCTGCTGCCCCCTCTCTCACTCTAAGCTATGATCCACCATGAATTGTAAGAGGCTGATGACAAGTCAAATAGTTACTTACATTCCTTAAAGTTAAAATTCTTTTAACCACTTCAATACAGGGCACTTTCACCCTTCCTGCCCAGGCCAACATTTCATTACTGTCACTATTTGGTCATGCAACACTGTACACATATGAAATTTATATCATCTTTTAAAGACAGATAGAGCTATCTTTTGGTGGTATTTAATCACCATTGAGTATTTTATTTTTTGCCAAACAAAAAGGAAAAAAAAACATACATTTTGAAAAAAAAAGCAAAATTGTTTACTTTTTGTTATAATAAATATCCCCCAAAAATATATATTAAGAAAAAAATGTTTTTGCTCCGTTTAGGCCGATACGTATTCTTCTACATATTTTTTGGTTAAAAAAAAAAATCGCAGTGTTTATTGATTGGTTTGCGCAAAAGTTATAGCGTCTACAAAATAGGGGATAGTTTTATGACATTTTTATTAATAGTGTCACTAGGCAGAATGGGGAGAAGCATGTTTACACTTGCCTCTCCCCATTTTGCAGCTCTGTGACCAGATCGCAGTCACAGTCACGGAGCACGCGCCCGCCCGTATATCTACAGGAGCCGGTTTGGAAACCGGTTAATGCATCTTATGCATTAAGGTGAAAAAACACCTTGTACTCTCCGCCCCCAATGAGCCCCCGTTTTACTTACCTGAGCGTCGAACATCCGTGGGCTCATTCTCGCGTCGCTACCAAAATAGCTCCTTCGGCTGTTTATTGGGTAGATTGATAACAGTGCAGCCTTGGCTCCTGCTGTTGTTAAGCAAATCAATGACGCAGCGCGCAGGGGACAAGACCGAGTCATACACTTTGTGGCTACAGCTATGCCGAGGAGCCGCGAGAGCCTCAAGAGCCGCTGTGGGACCCCAGAAGAGGACGATCGGGGCCACTCTGTGCAAAATGAACTGCACAGTGGAGTTGAGTATAACATGTTTGTTTTAAAAAATAAATAAAAAAATAACCTGAACCCATACAACCCCTTTAAAAAACAGGGATTTTTAGTTTGCATATATTGAAATACATATTCCAGTTGTCCTATTGCAATAAAGTGATCCCAGCTTGGCCAGTCCCTTTTCTTCCTTTTAAATGACCATATTCTTACTGGCTAAATAGCATATAGTGCCAATATCGAGCAAACAGGCACTGCTGGAGTTGAGCTACAGACAGCCAGAGAAGGAAAACTTTGATGCAGTCGGCCAGCTTGAAGATGTATTGCAATATTTGGTACCTTAACCCCCTGACCGGTATTCCCGAGTCTGGCTCGGATGGAATTTCAGGACCAAAAGCGGTAACCCTGAGCCAGACTCAGGATCGCTCGCAGTGTACACAGGCAGGGAATTACTTAACTTTTCCCTGGATCCTGCGATGCCTCCCCGCTGTGTGATTGAGCTGTGTCCTCGCTCAATTCACATAGTGCCCCGTGTGCCACCAAGCTCCGTTCCCTTTGACGTTATGACGCACGGGGGCGGAGATCGGCGCCAAATTTAAAAAAGTAAGTAAACACAATACATACAGTATACTGTAATCTTATAGATTACAGTACTGTATGAAAAGTAGGGTTGTCCCGATGCCTCTTTTTTAGGACCGAGTACAAGTACCGATACTTTTTTTCATGTACTCGCCGATACTGAATACCGATACTTTTTTTAACGTGTCCCCAAATGCAGCCATGTCCCCCCCAGCCATGTCCCCCCACATATTGCAGCCATGTCCTGTCCCCCACATATTGCAGCCATGTCATGTCCCCCACATATTGCAGCCATGTATGTCCCCCACATATTGCAGTCATGTATGTCCCCCACGTATTGCAGTCATGTCATGTCCCCCACGTATTGCAGTCATGTCATGTCCCCCACATATTGCAGCCATGTCATGTCCCCCATATTGCAGCCATGTCCTGTCCCCCATATTGCAACCATGTCATGTCCCCCATATTGCAGCAATGTCATGTCCCCCATATTGCAGCCATGTCATGTCCCCCATATTGCAACCATGTCCTGTCCCCCATATTGCAGCCATGTCATGTCCCCCATATTGCAGCCATGTCATGTCCCCCATATTGCAGCCATGTCATGTCCCCCATATTGCAGTCATGTCCCCCATATTGCAGCCATGTCCCGTCCCCCATACCTGGAGATATGATGATGCCACCACCGCTGCCGCATACCGCCGTTAATCCCCCTGCATTATAGCTAGCGCGCATTAAAAGCTTTCGTTCTGAATACCTGTAAATGCCTGCGCCGCTGTGTATTGACACTCCCCTTCTCGGGATTGGAGGGATCCATCCAATCCCACGCAAGGGGGAGTGTCTATATGCGGATTCGTGCATAGACACTCCCCCTTGCTCGGGATTGAACAGATCCATCCAATCCCAAGAAGGGGAGTGTCAATACATGGCGGCGCGGGCATTTACAAGTATTCAGAACGAAAGCTTGTAATGCGCGCTAGCTATAATGCAGGGGGATTAACGGCGGTATGCGGCGGCGGCGGTATACGGCGGCAGCGGCGGCATATCTACAAGTATGAGGGACAGGACATCGCTGCAATGGGGGGGGGGGGAGTATTCTATTTTAGTATCGGGGGTATTTGCGGGAGTACAAGTACTCCCGCAAATACTCGGCATCGGTCCCGATACCCATACTAGTATGGGTATCGGAACAACCCTAATGAAAAGAATACACACCCCCTTTGCCCCTAGTGGTCTGCCCAGTGTCCTGCATGCACTTTTATATAATAAAAAACTGTTCTTTCTGCCTGGAAACTGGAGATTGTCCATAGCAACCAAAAAGTGTCCCTTTATGTCAAAAGTGGTTTTAAACCAGCTAAAAAACAGCGATAATAAATTAGAATCACTTGCAAAATTGAGCGATAGTGATTTTGTGGGGTAATTCATCATCAAAAAATGAAAAGGTATTAATTTTTATTATTATTATTATATTATTTGTTATAATTATTTATTTATTATATTATAATTTATGATTTTGTGTTTCAAATTTTATTATACCCAGGATGTCTACTAGACTCTTGTTTGGACAGATTTAAAGCGGAGGTTCACCCAAAAATCAACTTTCTGACATTAGATCCAGCATACTGCTAACATCTGCAGTATGCTGTTTTTTTTTTTGTTTTTTTTGTACTTATCGTTTTATGAGCCGTTGTTATCCGACTGTGACACTCGGCTATTTTCGGAAGGCGTGACATGCCTTAGCAGCCCGTCAATCAACTCCTCTTGGCTTAGGAACGCCCATTCCCCGCAGGATTCCCCGCTCGGAGCCGGATAACAACGGCTCATAAAACGATAAGTACAAAAAAAAAACAGCATACTGCAGATGTTAGCAGTATGCTGGATCTAATGTCAGAAAGTTGATTTTTGGGTGAACCTCCGCTTTAAGTGAGTTATTCCTAAGAATTGCAGGCCTACAATATAAAACGCCAAATTTCCATGCAAAATAATGGTACCGCTTTCAGCACCCAAAATCTGAAATAATCATACCGCCAGAGAGGTTAAGCTGACCGTACACTGGTAGATTTGAAATGAATGTTTGAACAAATATCCAAACATTTGTACGGAAATCTATAGTACATTTGATGTCTTATCGAAAGTTCTTCAAATTTTTTTTGCCTTCAACATTTCATTTTGGAATGATTGGGTTTGCCCAAAGGTAAACCACATTCACTGTTGGAAATAAGTTCCTTCAAGAACATTTTTTCACCCTGCACCTTCAAAATTTCTTGGCTGACAACAACTGGTTGATTTGACCCCCATTAATCATCAGAAAATCAAACAGACATTCTTGAAATGAAACATTTAAAAAAAATTCTACTAGTTTATAGTCACCTTAAGGACCCCTTTTTTTCAAGCCAAGGTTTGCTATGACTATGTACAGTGTAATGTGTGGTTACACCTTTTTAATATCTCTTGTGTTGTATACATGGAAGCCATCTAGGACCTAAGCATGGACACATCTTTAGGGAAGCCTGAAGTTGTTGTATTATTATTATTATTCTTTAATAGGAGCAACAACAAAAATGATTGTGTATTTTGTGCAATTTACATATATACAGTTTTTGTAATCCACTCATTACCTTAAACTTGTATGACTTTAAGGAGCTTTATCAATGCCTACTGCAATGAAATGCATATGGTCTTTGATGCTCTTGTACAAATTTGACTTTGAATGGTCTACTTTTCAGATAAAAAGGCAAAAATTGGTTTTCCGAATTGAGCTCTGAAATGAATTGATTCGGCCTCATTCATAAATGTCATACTGAGCTTTGATTGGAAAGCCAAAACCTGTCAGCCCAAGGGCAGCAGCTGTTGTTATGTTGAACAAAATAGATACAAATGGGCATTATTTTAAAGTGAAATGGTTAATTTCAGGCCTTACAAGCTGACTGTCCTCTCTGTAACCTCATGTCACCAAAGCCAGGATCTCCAGTAGAGGGCTAGATTGCACAGGAAACTGAATTCACTAGCCTGGGTCTACCAAATCCACAAACGCATTAGTAATGTTTGAGTTACTATGGCAATCACAAAATAGGCAGGCCTTTTCTTTCTCCTTCGCTCTGCATGCAGCCAACGGGCCGCTCCTGAATAGCTTGCATCTGCAAAAAAAAAAGTTTTAACACGCTACTCAAATGAAGAAAAGAGTCCAAAAATGGGCATTGACCCGTCTCGAAAAAATGTAGCAAATTTTACATACAAGGACTGAGTAGCTTTGCCACTTTGCACAGGTTATGTCATAAAGCGAACAAAAAGGGATAAAAGCCACAGAAAGCCTTTGCTGTCAAATATTCAGAAGAAAAAAAAAGAAGAGGGGGGGGGGGGGGGTGGGAGAAACCTACGTAAATGACAGCTTTAAGGCAGGTTTAAGAAGGGAAAGTCATCTTTGGGTGACAAAGTTACTGGTTAATGAATGAATGGTGAAGGCTGAAAAATAATGAAAGCAAACTTACAGAGTGGTCATTGGCTTGCAAATCGTTTATCAATGAGCTGCACCGTTCCATAGGGCATTTATGGGATAATGTAGATAGGTTGTTTCCACCTTACCCATCTTACAAATTCTTGCTGTTTGATGTGTTCTGTAATTTTTTTATTATTATGTATCGATTTTGCTTTTTTTTTTTTTAAGCTAATAAATCAGATATTTGCTAAATTGCTGTTTTCCTTGTATACTGTATTTGATTTTAAAAAAAAAGTTTTAATTCTTTATATTCTTATCGAGTACAGTGAAAAAGTCACATTCGTTTTGGTAACAATTGAACTTACAATCTAATGTCCCATCACAATCCCTTATGCCGCGTACACACGGTCTTTTTTTGCGATGAAAAAAAACAATGTTTTTTAAAACGTCATTTAAATTGATCGTGTGTGGGCAAAACGTCGTTTTTTGTCTTTAAAAAAACGACCCAAAAAAAATTCCACAAAAAAGTCACCGTGTGTAGCAAAAACGTCGTTCGAAACAACGTTTTTCAACCCGCGCATGCCCAGAAGCTAGTTATGAAGCGAGCTTCAATGGAAAAGAGTGGTGAACGTAACCTTGCTTTTTGTGAAAAAACGATGGTGTGTATGCAAAATTGTCTTTGAAAGTGACGTTTCAAAAACGTCGTTTTTTACTTCACAGAAAACGTCGTTTTTTTTCATCGCAAAAAACGACCGTGTGTACGCGGCATTAGACATTGTTCAGTTTCTTCAGGAGCCAGTTAGGGGTAGGGGGTGAAAATTGGAGCATTTGGGCACAAGTATAGAGAAAACACACCAGGAACTGAACCCCAAACAAAACGGAAGTGCTGGACACTCTGTCCACTAAAGGACTAAATCCACCAAAACATATTTATCCAAATACTTCAAATTCTAGTTTTGCGTGGAAGTGCTAAGAAAAAATAGTTTTTATGTTTCTATTTTATGACCTCGCTGGGTAATTTACCGTCTGTGTTATATTACAATGGGCACCAGGACATAGAGTTAGGGCCAATCCTAGGCAGGGTGCACAGGGTGCTCTGCACCCAGGCGCCTGCAGAGGTGGGGGCGCCGAAGTGGCAGAGTTCTCCCCTCCCTCATTCTTTCCTTGTTTGTGCCCGTCCAGAACTAGTGTTCTGAGCATAGGTGTGTGTCCGTCCAGAACTGATGTCTCTCTGCCCATCTCCTGTACTATGTCTGTAGTCTCTGATCATCTCCTTTACTATGTCTGCAGTCTCTGACCATCTCCTGTACCATGTCTGCAGTCTCTGACCGTCTCCTGTATTATGTCTGCAGTCTCTGACCATCTCCTTTACTATGTCTGCAGTCTCTGACCATCTCCTGTACCATGTCTGCAGTCTCTGACCGTCTCCTGTATTATGTCTGCAGTCTCTGACCATCTCCTTTACTATGTCCGCAGTCTCTGACCTTTTCCTGTATTATGTCTGCTGTCTCTGACCATCTCCTGTATTATGTCTGCAGTCTCTGACCATCTCCTGTATCATGTCTGTAGTATGTCTGGGGGCTCTTTCTAACAGACTCTCTAACAGAAGCCCTCTCTGTGTCCATCAGAGAGACCCCCCCCCTCCAGGTCCCAATAAAGTACTCTGCTTCTCTTCCTGTATTTTGTTTATTGTTAAGAGATCATGTAAGGATCCCATGGTAACAAAGACTTTGTGGGGGAGCATCTCTGTGGTTGAGTCATTGCCCTAGAAACATTTATACAGGGGAGGGGTTAGTAAAATGACCACGTCCATGTGGGGCGCCAGAAATATTTCTGCACCCAGGCGCCTGTGACCCTAGGATCGGCCCTGCATAGAGTAAAGGGAATGCCAAGGTTTTCACAGTTGTCATCACAACTATTTAAAACTGGTCATACACAGGTAATTTTTTTTCACAAAGCCTGTGGTCTGAGCAACATTAAAAAATGTACATAAAAAAATAATGGTAAAAGGCGTATATCCTATAACCCTGTCATCAACCAGATCTATCATATTAACTCCTCACAGAAGAGGAAAGAGGCACCTTGAAAAGCAGAATCTAATAATCTAATTGGTCTTTTTCCCTAATAGGTCTAATGCCCTGTACACACGATCGGTCAATCCGATGAGAACGGTCTGATGGATTTTTCCATCAGTTAACCGATGAAGCTGACTGATGATCAGTCGTGCCTACACACCATCAGTTAAAAAAACGATCGCGTCAGAGTGCTGTGACGTAAACCACGTACGACGGCACTATAAAAGGGAAGTTCAAATCCAATGGCGCCACCCTTGGGGCTGTTTTAGCTGATTTTGTGTTAGTAAAAGACGATTCACGCTTTTCTGTCTGTTACAGCGTGATGAATGTGCTTACTCCATAACGAGCGGTAGTTTTACCAGAACGAGCGCTCCCGTCCACTAATTTAGTCTGAGCATGCGTGGATTTTTAACCGATAGAAAAAAAAACGATCGTTTGTAGGCATGTCTATCGGTTAGGTATCCATCGTTTAATTTTAAAGTTTCAAATTTTCAAAACCGATGGATAAATAACCGATGGGGCCCACACATGATCGGTTTGGTCTGATGAAAACGGTCCATCAAACCGCTCTCATCGAATTGACCGATCGTGTGTATGTGGCATAGGGGATACCTGGCCTCTCTACCCAATCTTGCCTCTTGCATCCTCATTTAGACATGTGCAGAAGGAAAAATGTGTTTAGTTTAGCTTAGTTTTGATTTGTTATTTACAAAAATTAGTTTTGTTAAATTTGACTAATCCGTTTAATTGGTTTTTGGAATTAGTTTTGCCTATTCGTATTCAAATCAAATTTTCGGATTTTTTTTTTTTTTTTTAAGTGTATTTTGTGCGTGAACTCGAGAGAGAGGGGCCCAACCCAGCCAGCCAGCCCCGTAGGTCCTTTGCCTCTCTTTATTTTAGGAGACTGCATGGCCAAAGTGCGTGCGTGTTAAACCAATTTTGTGTGCGTGCAAGTGTGGTGGTTTTTGTGTGTGTGTGTGTGGGGGGGGGGGGGGGTGGGCGTACTAAGCACAGGCTTACCTTGCATAGCACACCCACCGGGAGTCGGGCTGAGACCACCAAACTCAATTCACATGTAGCCAAGACCGGGATCCGAACCCTTGGCTGCAGAGGTGAACGGCTTGTCAGCGCAGTGCCAATCACGTTGAGCCACCACAGCTCCCACAAATTTTCGGAATTCCAATAGTCTTTAAATAGTTTCCGAATTCCAATAGTTTTCAAAACAAAGTATAAAGGGTTATATTCCAATTCGAAATGTTTTCAAATTCAAATTTGAATAGTTTTCCAATTTCCAAAGAGAATAAAATAGAACAGAAAATAAAGGAATAGAAAAATACAATAAAATAGAAAGGAAATCACGGAAAATAAAATATTATAATAGACTAAACGGAACAAAATAGAATAGAAAAGAAAAGAATAGAATGAAATAGAAATGAATAGAATAGGCAAAAAATATATAGAATAAAATAGAAACAATGGCCCAGATTCACAGAGCAATTACGCCTGTCTAACTGGTGTTAGACAGGAGTAATTTCAAATTTTGCGCGACGTATCACTAGTTTGAATCCTCAAACCATGATACGCCGGCTTCGGGCTTCGATCCGAGAGGCTTACGTCTTCGTAAGCCTTCGGATCTACGCTGCAATATTTTTGCGGCCGCTGGGAGGAGTCCGCGTCGTTTTCAGCGTCGGGATATGCAAATGACTTTTTACGGCGATCCACGAAGATACGAGTGGTCTGGGGGCAGTGGTACTGCGTATATGCTGCTGTATTGGCTTGTGCCCACCTGTGCATGATTAAGTCTCAGTATTATTTTTATACATGGGGCGGGTGGGATGCCTCCTGCCCGCCATGAACATTGGCCTCTATAAGAGCATCATTGGAGGCATCAACCAGCCAATGAAGCAATGGACACAGACTTGCAATTCCAAACCGATAAATACCCAGAGATGAATGAGAATAAAAATGAAAAATGAATCCCTAAAATGTGTAATATCCCATTCAAAAATTTAACCCAAACTGTATACATTAGCCAAGTGGCCCAGATGGAGGTCCTCATCTTTTCTTGGAAGACCGCAATTCACATTCCAGGAGTCGAAAATATGCAGGCAGGCTTGCTCAGTTGACAACAATTGTCACTAGGAAAATGGGCTCTGAATACCTGAAGGTATTGAAGGTTTTCTATTATTGCTGGTGCACTATGGACATGGATCTATTGACATCCAGGTTCAATGCAAAACTGGACAGAATTATTGCCAGGACCTAGTGATGCTGTGGGACCAGTTCTGTCTCTTCCATATCTGTTTCACAGGATTTTGGTGGAGGGGATGTCAGAGACTCTGATTGCATCAGCTTGGGTCAGGAGAGTGTGGTATTCTGACATTATAAATATGTCGTTGGACAGTCCTTACATGTATTCAACCCTCCCAGACCTCCTGTTAATATAGAAAAAGGGTGCATAGGGCAGAAAAAAATATGAATACTATCTCCTTCTTAATATAAAATGTAATATGTAATCCAAAAAAATATATGAAATGTTCAGAGGTTCTTCAATAGAAGTCTTATTGTAGAAAACACCCAGTGTGCTCCTTCACCATTCACACCAAACTGACTCACCAGAAGTAATGGCTGGTCATGTTATAAACCAGCATATGCGCTCTACATCAAGCATAAAGCACAAAAAATTCCCACACTGCTGTTCCTGATGTAACCTCTCATAAATCACCCTCTCAGGTCAGTCCCTGCAATAAATGAGGTTTAGAAAAGAGAAAGGAAGATCTCCATAGCATAAAACTGTTTAAAATCACTGCAGTTTATTAAAAAACAAAAAGAACACTCACATTTTTCAAGTGTCATCCTGACACTTCCTGTTCAGCGTTGTGAGAACTTTGAATGATGAAACTAGTAGGGCCGGGCTAGGATGCTGACGTCATCGTGCATGCCTGGATCGTGCTCGCTGCTTTGGATTTACAACCGGAGGCGATAGGCACAAAGAACAAAGCATTTATTCCCTAGTGTCGGGATGACTTTATATGAACTTTATATCGTTTTTGGATCACTTATGAACTTTAATATTGAGAAGGAGATAATATTCATATTTTTTTGCACTATGCACTGTTTTCTATACTTCCTGTTCAGTTTTGTCATTCGACATGTGAGAACGTCGAATAGCGCAACTAGTGGGGCCAGGCTAGGATGCTGATGCCATTGTGCATGCCTGGATCGCACTCTCTGCTTTGGATTTACAAGCGGAGGCGATAGGCACATAGAACAAAGCATTTGTTCTCAATTGTTGGAATGACTTTATATGGGACTTCATATGAACTGTATATAGTTTTTGGATCACATATGAACTTTAAAATTGAGAAGGAGATAGTATTGATATATTTTTGCACTTTTTTCTATATTGACAGCAGGCATATTTTGCACTTTTTTTTGCTTTTATGCATTTGCACTTACTTATATTGATTCTTTGCAGACATTTTTATAGAGATCATTATGCACTTTATTGATGACACATATTGTATATAATTGTTGGGTTGATTTCATTGCACATATGTTCAGTGTATTTATTGACATTGATTTTTCAGGTAGTGGGTTTAGTTCACTTGAACTTAATATTGTCTGGGATTATAGATCTGCACTGCTTGTCCTCTTTTCATTGATAACATCTATTGGTGATTCACCAGAATCCAGGTGGCAGCGATCTTGTTTGATCCCTTAGTTTTCCATCAATATCTTTGGCACTTTCTTTTTTTCCCCTCAATTATAGTTTTAACCCTAAAACAAAAAGTTGTGAAAGAAGCGACACAAGATATAAATCTCAGGGAAAAGTTGTCAGGATTGAACACTGCTCAGTGCACTGAAAGAGATTGTGAGCACAGTATAGAAGACAACACATTTCACATTCATGGCCTTGTTCCTTTTGGGGGAAGTTTTCATTTGAAGAGAAAGAAGACAATGGGAGACAATGGTACTACCTTATCACAGTTCAGTCATGCAGCTATTTGAAATACTTTTAACGGCTTGTCAATGAGACTTGCAAGACTCTGGGATTCTTAATGTTCTGTCACATTTGTGTACTAACTACTTAAAGTTCTACTAAAGCTTTGTGACCTGGACTGACTTTTCTTTATATAGGTCAAAAAGCAATGGAAATCTATTGTGTTTGAGGGCCTTCATTAAATTCATTGATTTGACCTAAGTTTTTAAAAGCCCACAAAGTCAGTTTAAATGGGAGAAATTAGGCTTTGATCCCAATTTCAAATTTATCTGTGGCACTTTTCATCAGCCCACTGAAATTATCCACACTTATATCAATGTACAATGAAATAACAGAGAGAGCTACCTGATTCTAAATATATGGTAAAAGACAGATAGCACACATTTGTAAAAAACTAATAATAAAATAAATAAATACAATTTTTTAAACAGTTAAGTGGTGTTAAACCCAAACACAAAAATGTAATATATTTATTTGTATGGTTGTTCCACCCGTCAACTTTTATGTCACCACTGTGTGGGAGAAACTACAGCACGTGAGCAATTAGTGCAAATTACAATAGCTTACAGCAGAGTTTACTACTCTGGAATTAGGGCAGAAAAAAATAATTTTGATTTTCTTCAAAATCCCATATATAAAGATAGAACATAAAAGGGAGCACAATCCGTAATTTATTTCTAGTCGTCTGAAAAAGGATGTCTTGAAATGTAAGTCACGTGCACACCATTTTTATGGCAATCTGCATTTTATAGCCACCTGAATCGCAAGTAGCACAAGGTTACGAGATTTTCAATTAAATCCAGGGACACCCTACTGACCATTTCCACAGAAGCACACACCCATTTGTAGCCACATCCACAAATTCATGTGACTTTTTTTTTAAATGCCCTGAAAAAATTGGCCACCAGGTGCGTGATGAATGGCAAATTGTGTTTGTGGCCAAAATGAGTTAACAGTGTGCAGGACTTAAAATGGTATCCTTAAATAAAACCTGAAACTATGCTGCTATGGGTCAAGAAAGTGTAAAGCATAGAGTGCATGGGTCAGAATTAAGGAACAAGCAGAGTGCTAGGGTCAGTGTTAAGTAACACAGAGTACAGGGGTCAGGATGAACTAAAACACAGAGTGAAGGGGTCAGGATTATGTAACACACAGTTTGCAAGGGTCAGGATTAAGAAAAGCATAAAAGGGTCCAGATTAAGTAACACAGAGAGTTCAGGAGTCAGGATTAAGTAACACATAGTGCAGGGGTCAGGCTTAAATAAAGCAGAGAGTTCAGGGGTCAAGTTGAAGAAAAGTGCAGAATTCAGAATCAAGGATTAGGTAAGGCACAGAGGTCAAGGGTCAGGATTATGTAACACACAAAGTTCAGAGGCCAGGATTAGGTATCGCATTGAGATCAGGGAATGGATTAGGTAATGCAGTTCAGGGCTCAGTATTACGCTAAAGGGGTTGTAAAGGTTTGTTTTTTATTTTCTAAATAGGTTCCTTTAAGCTAGTGCATTGTTGGTTCACTTACCTTTTCCTTGGATTTCCCTTCTAAATGTTTTTTTTCTTTGTCTGAAATTCTCACTTCCTGTGCCTCCTCAGTAAACTGTTCAGTAAACTGTTCTGGCTGACTAACCACCGCTCAAATGATGGTGGCAAGTTTACTGAGGAGAAACAGGAAGTGAGAAATTCAGACAAAGAAAAAAAACATTTAGAAGGGAAATCGAACGAAAAGGTAAGTGAACCAACAATGCACTAGCTTAAAGGGACCTATTTAGAAAATAAAAAACAAACCTTTACAACCCCTTTAGCATAAGGAAAGGGTAAGTGAACCAACAATGCACTAGCTTAAAGGAAGCTATTTAGAAAATAAAAAACAAACCTTTACAACCTCTTTAAGCACAAAGTTCAGAGGCCAGAATTAAGTAACACACAAAGGGCAGGGGTTAGGATTGAGTAAGGCAGAGAGTTCATGAGTCAAGATTAAGTAACACACAGAGTTCAGGATCAAGGATTAAGTAATGCAGAAAGTTCAGTGATCAGTATTAAATAGCACAGAGAGGTAAAAGATCAGGATTAAGGTAATGCACAGAGTTTAGGTGTCAGGATTAGGTAACAAATATAGACAAAAAAGTGTAGCGCTAAAATTATGTGAGAAATAAACAATATAATACTGCAAAGCATCATATGTGACATGAGATAAATTAATAAATATATTACGTGAAGCAACACATAAAACTAATCACATAGGCCCAGATTCATAAAGCAATTACGCCTGTCTAACTGGTGTTAGACAGGAGTAATTTCAAATTTCGCGCACCGTATCACTAGTTTGAATCCTCAAACCATGATCCGGCGGCTTCGGGCTTCGATCCGAGAGGCTTACGTCTTCGTAAACCTTCGGATCTACGCTGCCATATTTTTGCGGCCGCTGGGAGGAGTTCGCGTCGTTTTCATGCTTCGGGATATGCAAATGTGTTTTTACGGCGATCCACGAAGATACGAGCGGTCTTCGCAATCGCTTACGTCTGTTTTTTTTTACGTACTGTTAGACCAGCTTTTTGCTGGTCTAACGGTGTATAGCCCATGTTAAGTATGGCCGTCGTTCCCGCGTCAAATTTAATTTATTTTTTTTTTTTTTGCGTAACTCGTTCGGGAATAGAAATGTCCGTAAACGACGCTACTCAAACAACGAATGACGTAACGACGTGATTTCGCGCAATGCACAGCGGGAAATTTGCGAACGGAGCATGCGCAGTTCGCTCGCCGCGGGAACGCGCCTATTTTAAATCCTTCACGCCCCCTACTCGTCTAGATGGATTGCGACGGGAGAAATACACTACGCCGCCGTCGTTTACTGGACAAAATCTACCTGGATTCCACGTAGAGCCAGGTAAAAAACGGCGGCGTAGTGTATTTCTGATACGCTACGAGAATCCAATTCTCTCTGAATCTGGGCCCAAGTGTCCAAAATGATCATATCTGATTGGATATGAAAAAAAGGAGAAAAGAAAATCTAAAAAAATTATTTTGTTGATTCAAAGTGTCCAAAAACGTGACAACAGATGAAGTGAATTTTAATAGCAAGTCCACCACCAGAGAGAAAATAGGAGGCTTACCAGAAAGCGTGGACTCAACTAAGTATATACCTAATGAGTCAAACAGGCTTAAAATGATGATATCCGGACATCAACCTTCCATTGGAAACCAGGGATGAGTTGTGGGTATAAATCAACTTCTCATATGATGGAAAACCAAGCAGGATGTAGCAATACCGGGACCATAAAAATACCTAGGTTCTTTACAGAAAATCAGGAATGCTCAGATGCAACAATTGGGGGAGAAAAGAAATGGATGCAAACATAGGGGCTGATTTACTAATGAATCTGCGCTGCGCCGGTACATGCCTTAATTAGTGCGCTGGATGAATCCCTAATTAGGCGCATGAACCGGCGGCAGCAGCAGCGCGATGTGATTGATAACTAAAGCCGCCGCCGAACTCCCTGTATAAGTCTATGGGGGGAAATCTTAATAGTGAATTTTAAAGGCTAATCTGCAAGTTTTCTCCTAAAAAGTGTTTGGGGACCTCAGTCCTGCCCCAGGGGACATGTACCAATGCTTTTTTTATTTTTTAAAACGGCCGTTTTTTCGGGAGCAGTGATTTTAATAATGCTAAAAGTGCAATAATAAAAGTGTAATTTTCCTTTAAATTTCGTACCATGGGGGTCTCTAATGTCAGCATGTGAAAAAGCGCATGTTTCCCGTGGTTAGAACTGTCTCTGCACAAAATGTCATTTTTCAAAGGAAAAAAGCCATTTAAAACTGACTCGCGGCTATAATGAATTGTCGGCTCCCGGCAATTGCAGGAGAATTCATTCATTAAAAAAAGGGAAAAAAAAGCGTGGGGGTCCCCCCAAATTCAATAACCAGACCCTTTAGGTCTGGTATGGATATTAAGGGGAACCCCGCCGTCAATTTAAAAAAAAAATGACGTGGGGTTCCCCCCAAATATCCATAACCAGACCCTTCGGGTCTAATGTGGAATTTAAGGGGAACTCCACTCCAAATTAAAAAAAAAATGGTGTGGAGTCCCCCCTAAAATCCACACCAGACCCCTTATCCGAGCACGTTGACCTGGCCGGCCGCAGAAAAGAGGGGGGGACAGAGCGCGGCCCCCCCCCTCTCCTGAACCGCACCAGGCCACATGCCCTCAACATTGGGAGGGTGTTTTGGGGTGCCCCCCAAAACACCTTGTCCCCATGTTGATGAGGACAAGGGTCTCTTCCCCACAACCCTTGCCCGGTGGTTGTGGGGGTCTGCGGGCAGGAGGCTTATCGAAATCTGGAAGACCCCTTTTACAAAGGGGCCCCCCAGATCCCGGCCCCCCCCCTGTGTGAAATGGTAATGGGGTACCTTGTACCTCTACCATTTCACGAGAAAAAAAAATGTAAAGGGTTAAAAAAGACAAGAGCCGGTTTTGGACAAGTCCTTTATTATCTTCTTTCTTCTTTTCTTCGGGTTTCTTCTTCCTCCTCCTTCTTCTTCCTCTGCTTCTGTCTTGGGTCTTCTATTCCCGCATCTTGACTGGCGTGTTCTTCCATCTTCTGTTCCTCCCGCTGTCCTTCTCGTCCGCATCTTCTCCTTCTTCTTCTTCTTCGCCGGAGCGGCCGCTTCCAATTGAAATCCCCGCTGTCTGCCGGACCACGCCCCCCCTCTGACGCCACGGGCAAGCTCTTAGGAGTGTGCTGCCAGTGCGTCAGAGGGGGGCGTGGTCACATGTCAGAGGGCGGCCAATTCAATTTGAAGCTCGTGCGCGGCTTTTTCTTTGCCAGAGTCGCCGCTTCCAATTGAATTGCCCGCTTTCTGGAACATGTGACCACGCTCCCCTCTGACGCACTGGCACCACACGGGGACTTTCCTAAGAGCTTGCCCGTGGCGTCAGAGGGGGGGCGTGGTCCGGCAGACAGCGGGGATTTCAATTGGAAGCGGCCGCTCCGGCGAAGAAGAAGAAGGAGAAGATGCGGACGAGAAGGACAGCGGAAGAAGATGGAAGAACACGCCGGGCAAGATGCGGGAATAGAAGACCCAAGACAGAAGCAGAGGAAGAAGAAGATGGAGGAGGAAGAAACCCGAAGAAAAGAAGAAAGAAGATAATAAAGGACTTGTCAAAAACCGTCTCTTGTCTTTTTTTACACTGACACTTTTTTTTTACTGGTGAAATGGTAGAGGTACAAGGTACCCCATTACCATTTCACACAGGGGGGGGGCCGGGATCTGGGGGGCCCCTTTGTTAAAGGGGTCTTCCAGATTTCGATAAGCCTCCTGCCCGCAGACCCCCACAACCACCGGGCAAGGGTTGTGGGGAAGAGACCCTTGTCCTCATCAACATGGGGACAAGGTGTTTTGGGGGGCACCTCAAAACACCCTCCCAATGTTGAGGGCATGTGGCCTGGTGCGGTTCAGGAGAGGGGGGGGGCCGCGCTCTGTCCCCCCCTCTTTTCTGCGGCCGGCCAGGTCAACGTGCTCGGATAAGGGGTCTGGTGTGGATTTTAGGGGGGACTCCACGCCATTTTTTTAAAATTTTGGGGTGGAGTTCCCCTTAAATTCCACACCAGACCCGAAGGGTCTGGTTATGGATATTTGGGGGGAACCCCACGTCATTTTTTTAATAAATTGACGGCGGGGTTCCCCTTAATATCCATACCAGACCTAAAGGGTCTGGTTATTGAATTTGGGGGGACCCCCACGCTTTTTTTTTCCCTTTTTTTAATGAATGAATTCTCCTGCAATTGCCGGGAGCCGACAATTCATTATTGCCGCGAGTCAGTTTTAAATGGCTTTTTTTTTTTTTTTTTTTTTTTCAGAATGTCATTTTGTGCAAAGACATATTTCTAACCACGGGAAAAGTGCGCTTTATTCACCTGCTGACATTCCCCCCCCCCATGGTACGAATTTTAAAATAATTATTCAAATGACGTGGGGGTCCCCCCAAATTCAATAACCAGACCCTTTAGGTCTGGTATGGATATTAAGGGGAACCCCGCCGTCAATTTAAAAAAAAAATGACGTGGGGTTCCCCCCAAATATCCATAACCAGACCCTTCAGGTCTGGTGTGGAATTTAAGGGGAACTCCACCCCAAAAAAAAAAAAAATGGCGTGGAGTCCCCCCTAAAATCCACACCAGACCCCTTATCCGAGCACGTTGACCTGGCCGGCCGCAGAAAAGAGGGGGGGACAGAGCGCGGCCCCCCCCCTCTCCTGAACCGCACCAGGCCACATGCCCTCAACATTGGGAGGGTGTTTTGGGGTGCCCCCCAAAACACCTTGTCCCCATGTTGATGAGGACAAGGGTCTCTTCCCCACAACCCTTGCCCGGTGGTTGTGGGGGTCTGCGGGCAGGAGGCTTATCGAAATCTGGAAGACCCCTTTAACAAAGGGGCCCCCCAGATCCCGGCCCCCCCCCTGTGTGAAATGGTAATGGGGTACCTTGTACCTCTACCATTTCACCAGTAAAAAAAAAGTGTCAGTGTAAAAAAAGACAAGAGACGGTTTTTGACAAGTCCTTTATTATCTTCTTTCTTCTTTCCTTCGGGTTTCTTCTTCCTCCTCCTTCTTCTTCCTCTGCTTCTGTCTTGGGTCTTCTATTCCCGCATCTTGCCCGGCGTGTTCTTCCATCTTCTTTTCCTCCCGCTGTCCTTCTCGTCCGCATCTTCTTCTCCTTCTTCTTCTTTGCCGGAGCGGCCGCTTCCAATTGAAATCCCCGCTGTCTGCCGGACCACGCCCCCCCCTCTGACGCCACGGGCAAGCTCTTAGGAAAGTCCCCGTGTGGTGCCTGTTCGTCAGAGGGGGGCGTGGTCACATGTTCCAGAAAGCGGGCAATTCAATTGGAAGCGGTGACTCTGGCAAAGAAGAAGCCGCGCACGAGCTTCGAATTGAATTGGCCGCCCTCTGACATGTGACCACGCCCCCCTCTGACGCACTGGCAGCACACTCCTAAGAGCTTGCCCGTGGCGTCAGAGGGGGGGCGTGGTCCGGCAGACAGCGGGGATTTCAATTGGAAGCGGCCGCTCCGGCGAAGAAGAACAAGAAGAAGATGCGGACGAGAAGGACAGCGGGAGGAACAGAAGATGGAAGAACACGCCGGGCAAGATGCGGGAATAGAAGACCCAAGACAGAAGCAGAGGAAGAAGAAGGAGGAGGAAGAAGAAACCCGAAGAAAAGAAGAAAGAAGATAATAAAGGACTTGTCCAAAACCGGCTCTTGTCTTTTTTAACCCTTTACATTTTTTTTACTCGTGAAATGGTAGAGGTACAAGGTACCCCATTACCATTTCACACAGGGGGGGGGCCGGGATCTGGGGGGCCCCTTTGTTAAAGGGGTCTTCCAGATTTCGATAAGCCTCCTGCCCGCAGACCCCCACAACCACCGGGCAAGGGTTGTGGGGAAGAGACCCTTGTCCTCATCAACATGGGGACAAGGTGTTTTGGGGGGCACCCCAAAACACCCTCCCAATGTTGAGGGCATGTGGCCTGGTGCGGTTCAGGAGAGGGGGGGGGCCGCGCTCTGTCCCCCCCTCTTTTCTGCGGCCGGCCAGGTCAACGTGCTCGGATAAGGGGTCTGGTGTGGATTTTAGGGGGGACTCCACGCCATTTTTTTTTAAATTTGGAGTGGAGTTCCCCTTAAATTCCACACCAGACCTGAAGGGTCTGGTTATGGATATTTGGGGGGAACCCCACGTCATTTTTTTAAAAAATTGATGGCGGGGTTCCCCTTAATATCCATACCAGACCTAAAGGGTCTGGTTATTGAATTTGGGGGGACCCCCACGCTTTTTTTTGGGTGTTTTTAATGAATGAATTCTCCTGCAATTTCCAGGAGCTGACAATTCATTATTGCCGCGAGTCAGTTTTAAATGGCTTTTTTCCTTCAGAATGTCATTTTTCACATGCTGACATTACACCCAGGGCCGCCATTAGGGGGGTACAGGCAGTACACCTGCAGGGCCGCCATTAGGGGGGTACAGGCATTACACCGCCCGGGGGTCCCCAGGGGCCCCCAGGGGCCCGGATGGGAACCACCCTAAAACAAAAAAAAAACATTTTTTTTTTTTTTTTTTTTGTTTAAGGGCTCCGAAGGTCCCCAGGGGCCCGGAGGCCACTAAGGGCCCCAGATGGCAAGCCCTTTTTTTTAAATAAAATATATATATTTAAAAAAAAATATATATTTTTTTAATATATTTTTTTTTTTTTTTTTAAGGAAAGGGCCCAGAGGTCCCCAGGGCCCTGGAAGGCTACCCCCTTGTTTTTTTACTTTTTTTCGATAAATGTTATATTTAAAAAATATATATATATGTATTTTCTCTCTTTTTTATTTTTATTTGATAAAGAGCACAGAGGTCCCCAGGGCCCCGGATGGCTACCCCCCTTTTTTATATATATTTTTCTTTATTTCTTATTTCTGGCAAAATTTTTGTAAAGGGCCCCTCCGCTCCTCAATTTGTGGCACCACCCCCCCCCCCCGCTTCTCAATTTCATGCGGCAGCACCCCCCCCCGGTTCTCTGCTCCAGGGGGCCCATGCCTGAAGCTGTGTAAGGGGCCCCAAAATTCATGATGGCGGCCCTGTACACCTGTAAGGGGCCCGGGGGTCCGGAGGTGCCCAGATGCCTGGAGGCCCCCCAGCGCCCCAGATGGTAACCCCCCTCTTTTTTTTTTTGTATATATATTTGTTAGTTGGTTTTTGTAGGATTTTTTATTAAAGGGCCAATTTTTGGAATTTAATATTTTTTAGCAGTCTGGAGGTCCCCAGGGCCCCGGGTGGCAACCCCCCAAATTTTTTGTTATTAAAGGGCCAATGTTTTGGTTTAGGGGTCTGGAGGTCCCCAGTGGCCTGGTCCCCAGTGGCCCGGAGATCCCCAGGGCTCCAGATGACAACCCCCCACCTTTACAAAAAAATCAAAAAAAAAACATATGATATATTTTTTGGTTATTTTTTAAACATATATATATATAATATAATTTTGAAAGCTCCCAGAGGGCCCCTTTTTGCTTCTAAAAATGTTATAAACATTTTCCCCAGGTTTGTTACTTTTTACTTTAATTTCTTTTTTAAAGTGTATTTTGTGCGTGAAGTCGAGAGAGAGGAGCTGGACTTGCAATCGCCATCCTTCTCCATGCCCCCGGTGGCAATGGTGGGTGTGAGGGGGGCCTCACCCCACCTGCTACACTTGGGAGCCCGATGGGACAGAGGGACTCCCCCTATGAGGGAGTGTAGCCCACCCAGCCAGCCCTGTAGGTCCTTCGCCTCCCTTTATTTTAGGAGACCTCATGGCCAAAGTGTGTGCAAGTGTGGTGTTTTTTTTGTGGGGGGTGGGGGGGGGGGGGTGGGCATACTAAGCACAGGCGTACCTTGCATAGCACACCCACCGGGAGCCGGGCTGACACCACCAAACTCAATTCACATGTAGCCGAGACCGGGATCCGAACCCTTGGCTGCAGAGGTGAACGGCTTGTCAGCGCAGTGCCATTCACGTTGAGCCACCACAGCTCCCACCCAATGTTATTTTTTTTTTAGATTTTTGGTAGTTATTTTTTATTAAAGGGCCCAGAGCTCCCAAGGCAACCCCCTTTTTTATTATTTTATATATGTAGATATTGTAATTTATTTTTCATTAAAGAGCCCAGAAGTTTCTTTTTATTAAAGGGCCCAGTGGTCCCCAGGGCCCCCGGATGGCTACCACCCTTTTTAATATATATTTTTCTATATGTATTTTTTAGTAAAGGAACCCCCCGCTTATCAAATTGCGGCAGCCCCCCCCCCTTCTTAATATCAGGCGGCACCCCCCCCCCTATTCTCTGCTCCAGGGGGCCCATGCCTGAAGCTGTGTAAGGGGCCCCATAATTCCTGATGGCGCCCCTAATTGCCTCCCCCCCCCCATGGTACGAAATTTCAAGGAATTTTTCACTTTTATTGGTGCACTTTAACCACTTCCATACCGCGCCTATTCTGGCACTTCTCTCCTTCATGTAACAATTATATTTTCTTCCTTGAAACTTACTCAGGACCCCCAAACATTATATATATTTTATTAACAAACACCCTAGGGAATAAAGTGGCGGCCATTTTTTCGGACACATTTCCAACAGTATTTGTGCCAAAAATTTTCTAACGTTTTTTTTTTTTTTTGGCTTTCCAAAAAAAAACCTGTTTCATGAATGACAAAATAAGAAAGCAGTAAAGCTAGGCCAATTTTTAGGGATAAGGTAAAAGATGATGTTACACCGAGTAAATAGATACCTAACTAGTCACGCTTTCATATTGCGCACACTCATGGAATGGCGCTAAACTTCGTTATTAAAAATCTCCATAGGCAACGCTTGACTTTTTTTCTCAGGTTACCACTTTTGAGTTACAGAGGAGGTCTAGTGCTAACATTATTGCTCTCGCTCTAACGCACGCTATGATACCTCACATGTGGGGTTTGAAGGATGTTTACATATGTGGGTGGGACTTGCATGCGTGTTCGCTTCTGAGTGCGAGCTACTAGGGACAGGAGCATTTAAATTCCTTTGTTATTTTATTTTTTTACTTAATATTTTAATTTTTGCACTTGTTTGTCCCTTTGTTTGTATTATTTTTCACTTTTCTTCCTATTACAAGGAATGTAAACATCCCTTGTAATAGGACTAGTGTGTGACAGGTCCTCTTTATAGAGAAAGGCGGGGTCAATTAGACCCCACATCTGTCCTCCAGGCTGGAAATCATGGAATTGGTAAAAAAAAAAACATCTCATGCTTTCAGCTGCAATCATGTTCGTTCAGCACAGTAGCGTAGTGTGTAGCATGTTCACCTAGCAGCAAAAGGGTTGCTGGTTCGAATCCCGCCCGTGACACTATCTGCCTGGAGTTTGCATGTTCTCCCTGTGCGGGTTTCCTCCCACAATCTAAAAACATGCTGTAAATTGGATCCTGTCTAAATAAGCCCTAATGTGCAGTAGGAGATTTAGGTTTTGTGCTGCCCTAGGCCTGACCAAATTTTGGCACCCCCCTAATAGAAAAATGACCCACCCTTCCTGTCAAGGCCACACCCTGTTTTTTTATGACCCACCCAGGAATTTTCAGGGGACACACACAAGTTCTGTGGGGGGGGACCTGGGGGGGCCCTTAATTTGCCTAGTTTTTCGATCACTTCCTGTTTGGCTATGGGGCAGGAAGTGAAGGCCAATCTCCCCAAACGGACAGGGATAATACAAAATAAACTGACAGAGCTTCTAACCCCCCCCCCCCACCAACTCTATCCAAAATGAAAGAAATCCAAAAAATAAAAGTGATGATTATTGTTCCAGTTTAACCCCAAATTTCAGATCATTTTATTGAGAGGCTTAAGAAAATATAACCATGCCAATAGGCCAGGATCCAGCGTTGCTAATATGTATGAATGTGTGTTAGGGACCCCCACAAACACCACCCAATGTTAAATCAACTATTTTCTTGTTTGTTTTGGGGATGCCTGCACCCCTGATAGGGTAAAGACACCTCACAAATGTTGTCACTTTCTACTTAATTCATTCACTTCCTGCCACACAGCCAAACAGGAAGTGAGGGAAACACCTGAGTAATGTTTTGTTGGGGACACACAGATCAATATAAATAGTTTCCCATTTTGGAAATGGCATTTTGCTGTGTACACCCCAAATTAGTAGGAATCTTGGACTTTGGGGTCCATTTACTAAAGGCAAATCCACTTTGCACTACAAGTGGACAAGCAAGGAAGAAAACTCAAAACTTGGCGGGATTGGAAGTAAAAACCATCAGTGCTTCCCTTCTGATTTTCATTGCCTACGCTTCTACTGCAGAGCGGCTTTGCCTTTACTAAACCCCAAAGTAACTAATCATTTGGGGTGTACACTGCAGTGCAATTTGCTTAATGGTGACACTAGTTAGATTGACCTGTGCCCCGAAGAAAAGACCATTGGTAGGGTTTTAACCTCACTTCCTGTTCAGCTGTGTGACAGGAAGTGAAGCCAATTTTAGGAAAAGGGACACAAAGCCCAACCTAAAAACACTAGCAGGGGTTCTAACACTCAATTGGCTTCCCTCAAACAACCCACAATTAGAATAGGATTGTCTTGTGCTAGTTTCAAGCACAGCGCTGTAAATCAGCACTTCAAGCCTGTCCAAAAAAAAAACACCACCCCCCCCCCCTCCAACAGGCCCTGTTTGCAGCTTTTCCTACATCTTGCACATGTGCTTTAAAAAGTCAGTCTGGACATCAGTTCTAGGAAACATTACTTACCGCTTTGTCCTTCCTTTTCTGGTGACTAAACATTTCATGCATACACACCAGGAAAGGGCTTAGAGACAAATCACACTTGATGGTTTAGGCCCAAACTAGTTCAGCTGCAGCGGTTGAAATCCATAGCATGAAAAAAATATCACAAAACAAACTTCAAAATTTTAAAGTAATTTTATTGGTCCACAAAACAAGGAAAGCAAAAAAAAAAATTACAAATAAACACACCAAAAATATATAAAAACACCTAAAAACAAAAAAGACCAACGTTTATTTCACAGTCATTGGAAAATAAATCATGCTTTTGAAATAACAGGATAGACCCACAGGATTAAAACATTAGTCATTAACATCTTGAGAAACATTTAGCAAAATTATGTAGCAGAGAAAACATCAAAAAATACAAAACTTGCTCCAAAACATCTCTGTTTCGCTCCGCCATTACTTCCAGCCAGCAAATCTGCCCCCTCTGAGGGGCAGCTGACACGTGCAGTATCCACGCTTTTTATAACATGTGTGCTAATGAACCAATTGGAAACACATGAAGAAATGTCAGCCTCTAGTTTGTGTGCACTTGTAACTGCTTACACCTGTTAAGGATGTCCTTAAATTACTAAGCCAAAAAAAGAGCTTTCTGAGCATGCTCAGAAAGATGCAAGTCATTTTCAGGGTCAGACAACCAGCTTTTTTTACTAAGTGTTCGAGCATGCCCAGTTCACTCGAAATGCAGTACCAGAATCAAATCTGCAATGGCGGATGAAAGCATTAGAGGTGTTAAATTTTTTTTTGGTCCCCATGAAGTGATGCTTTACAAGCTGAACGGGAGGTCTTATAGAATTTTTACGTAACAAACCTAAATAGTAATAATTTAAAAGCCCCTGTCCCTAGTAGCTCGCAGTCAGAAGCGAACAAGCAGCATTTTTATTGTTTCCGGTTACCAGTTTAGATTTACAGATGAGGTCTAGTGCTATAAATATTCCTCTTGCTGTTACGCACGCTATGATACCTCACATGTGTGGTTTGAAGAATGTTTCCATATATGGGGGCGGGCCTTAAATGTGTAAGCCCCGCCCACATATTGAAACCCCGTTCAAACCCCACATGTGAGGTATCATAGCGTACGTTAGAGCGAGAGCAATACTTTTAGCACTAGACCTCCTCTGTAAATCTAAACTGGTAACCTGAAACACATAAAAAAGCGTTGCCTATGGGTATTTTCAAGTACTGAAGTTTGGCCCCATTCCATGAGTGTGTGCAATATTAAAGTGTAACATGTTGGGTATCTATTTACTCGGTGTAACATCATCTTTCACATTATGGCCATAAATTGGGCTAACTTTAGTGTATTCTTAATTTGTAACCACTTGAGCCCCAGAGCATATTACTGGTCACTGACGGGGCCATTTTTTGCATTTCAACACTGCGTCATTTTGACTGACAATTGCGTGGTTGTGCGACGTGGCCCCCAAAAAAATTGGGCGTCCTCATCCTCCCCCCCCCCCCCCCCCTAAAAATTTAATTTTTTTTGTTTTGTTGGTGGTATTTGATCACCTCTGCGTTTTTTCTTATTTTTGCTTGACCCAAAAATATAGCGACAATTTGGTAACTAAAAAAACATATTTTTTACGGTTTGCTATAATAAATCTCCCCCAAAATATATTCAAAAAATGTTTGCCCTCAGTTTAGGCCGATAAGTATTCTTGGACATCTTTTTGGTTGCAAAAAATCACAATAAGCGTTTGATTGGTTTGGGCAAAAGTTCTAAGTAGGGGTTGGTCTTATGGGTTTTTTTGGAATAATTTTTTGTTTTACTAGTAATGGTGGCTATCATTGTTTTTTCTGTCTAATGCGACATTGTGGCGGACACATTTTTGTGAGATTTGGCATTTTTGTAGCGAGCAATGGTATATCAATGCATTGCTTACTATAAAAATGACACTGGCAGGGAAGGGGTTAACACTAGGGGCGCGGAAGGGGTTGAATATGTTACCTGGGTGTGTTCTAACTGTAAAGGGGGTGGGACTGTGTAGGGGAAATGACAGATCGCTGTTCATACATTGTAGGGACAGACGAGCAGGCATTCCCCCCCCCCCTGACAGGACCGGGATAAAGGGGAACTCCACCCCAAATTACAAAAAAAAACGGCGTGGGGGTCCCCCTTCAGGTGCACAACAGGCTCTTAGATTTGATCTGGAACATAAGGGGTTAAACCCACGCCAAAAAACGGCGTGGGGTTCCCCCTCAGATCCAGACCAAACCCTTCTCCCAGGCACGCAGTCTGGCCGGACAGGAATGGGGGTGGGGACGAGCGAGCGCCCCCCCCCCCCTCCTGAGCCGTACCAGACCACATGCCCTCGACATGGGGGAGTGTGTGCTGTGGGGGAGGGGGGCACTGCCCCCCCCACCCCAAAGCACTCTTGTCCCCATGTCGATCGGGACAAGAGCCTCTTCCCGACAACCCTGGCCGTTGGTTGTCGGGGTATGCGGGCGGGGGGCTTATCAGAATCTGAGAGCCCCCTATATTAAGGGGGCCCCCAGATTCTGGCCCCCCACCCTATGTGAATGAGTATGGGGTACATCGTACCCCTACCCATTCACCGGGTGGAAAAGTGTAAACACAAAAAAAAACACACAGAAAAAAATAATTTATTAGTCAGCTCCGGGGGTCTTCTGCCGGGACCCCCCACCACCAGCCCATTGGGCCCCGGGCTTCGCCGTCTTCTGCCGGGGGGGGACACCCACCGATGATCTCCGCCATGCTCGACTGCCCCCACCCCAAAATGAAGCTCTTTTACATCCGGGGGGGGCCGGCCGAAAACAGCGGAGAACAACGGGGGTGTCGCCCCACCTCGGGCTCCTCCCAGGGCTTCTTTCGCCGTCTTCCGCCGGAGGGCGCCACTCTCCGGGCTTCTCGACGTTGTCTTCCGCCGCGGGGGCCAGGCCTTCTTCTTTGCCGCCCCCTTCGATTTTTTCGGCCTGGACGGGGGTCGCACATCCCATCCAGGACTTGGACGTGGCGGGCTTCTCGTCGCCGTCTTCTGCCGCTGCCCCCTTCACCACGAAGCTCCGTGCTTGTTTGATGAGGGCAGCGGGCTTCCGTCGTCTTCTCCGGGGCGAGGGTCGTACATCCCACCCCGGATTTCGTCGCCGTCTTCTGCCGCTGCCCCCTTCACCACGAAGCTCCGTGCTTGTTTGATGAGGGCAGCGGGCTTCCGTCGCAGTCTTCCGCCGCGGGGTGACACTCGCGGGCTTCTTCTTCCATTCGATGTTGACACGGCGAGGTCCGGCGCTGAAATGCCTTCTGAGCGGCGGGCAAGGACTTATATTGGCATTGGGCGTGGGCGTGGTTATGCCAACATGTGACCTTAACCCATGTGACAGTGATGTGACGTGACATCACTGTCACATGGGTTAAGGTCACATGTTGGCATAACCACGCCCACGCCCAATGCCAATATAAGTCCTTGCCCGCCGCTCAGAAGGCATTTCAGCGCCGGACCTCGCCGTGTCAACATCGAATGGAAGAAGAAGCCCGCGAGTGTCACCCCGCGGCGGAAGACTGCGACGGAAGCCCGCTGCCCTCATCAAACAAGCACGGAGCTTCGTGGTGAAGGGGGCAGCGGCAGAAGACGGCGACGAAATCCGGGGTGGGATGTACGACCCTCGCCCCGGAGAAGACGACGGAAGCCCGCTGCCCTCATCAAACAAGCACGGAGCTTCGTGGTGAAGGGGGCAGCGGCAGAAGACGGCGACGAGAAGCCCGCCACGTCCAAGTCCTGGATGGGATGTGCGACCCCCGTCCAGGCCGAAAAAATCGAAGGGGGCGGCAAAGAAGAAGGCCTGGCCCCCGCGGCGGAAGACAACGTCGAGAAGCCCGGAGAGTGGCGCCCTCCGGCGGAAGACGGCAAAAGAAGGCCTGGCCCCTAGTAGGAGCCAGGCAGAAGCCGGCGACGAAATCCGGGGTGGGATGTACGACCCTCGCCCCGGAGAAGACGACGGAAGCCCGCTGCCCTCATCAAACAAGCACGGAGCTTCGTGGTGAAGGGGGCAGCGGCAGAAGACAGCGACGAGAAGCCCGCCACGTCCAAGTCCTGGATGGGATGTGCGACCCCCGTCCAGGCCGAAAAATTCGAAGGGGGCGGCGGCAGAAGACCCTCAAAGTTTAAACCACCTTCACCAGGTGAATGGGTAGGGGTACGATGTACCCCATACTCATTCACATAGGGTGGGGGCCCGAAATCTGGGGGCCACCTTATTAAACGGGGCTCCCAGATTCTGATTGGCTCCCGCCCGCATACCCCGACAACCAATGGCTAGGGTTGTCGGGAAGAGGCTCTTGTCCCGATCGACATGGGGACAAGAGTGCTTTGGGGTGGGGGGGCAGCGCCCCCCTCCCCCAAAGCACACACTCCCCCATGTCGAGGGCATGTGGTCTGGTACGGCTCAGGAGGGGGGGGGCCGCTCGCTCGTCCCCACCCCCATTCCTGTCCGGCCAGACTGCATGCCTGGGATGAGGGCTTGGTACGGATCTGGGGGGGAACCCCACGCCGATTTTGGCGTGGGTTAACCCCTCACGTTCCGGACCAAGCCGGAGAGCCTATTGTACCCCTGGGGGGGAAGCCGCGCCGGTTTCACATTTGAAATTTGGCGCGGAGTTCCCCTTCAGTGTCAGCGCAGCCCGAGAACAGCTCGGAGCTTGCCGTGCGCCGCTCCAGGCAGTGCAAACACTGCTACGCCGCCTGGTATTTACCAAGGATTTCCCGGCGTACTGAAGAGGCGCGCGGTAAGCTCCGATTTTTCCCTCTGCGCATGCCCAGTATGCAAGTGAACCTTCCAAGGTTCTAGCGTACTTTGCAAGGGCACGGGGATCGGGTCCCAAAAGTCACTTTCCCTTTCAAATCGGCCCGCCACACAAGTTGAAACACATGTCACTACACTTCCCCTGCATCACCCCCCTCCCTCCCCTCATAAACTCCCGCCCGAATCCCCGATGTTTACATTACTAAATGCCGCACGCCAGCTCTGTACTGGCGTGCTGTGCGCCCTCTTCTGGGCGCATTAGGCACTTTAGTAAATGAGGAAACACGCTGCACTAGCAGCGTGTTTCTTTGGTAAATGTCAAAAACAGGTTTACTCCTGCTTGTGCACCATGAGTCTTGGCGCACAGGCTTGGTAAATCAGCCCCATAGTGTAATAACGTATGGTACTTTTACTGTAATACACAAAATACAGTTGGTTGCACTCACATTTCAGCAGACATATCAAGGCATATAAAAACATCTAGCAGTAAAGTCAGCAGAAGACCCGACGCGTTTCGATCAAACGATAATCATCTGGGGTGCACCCAAAAATCAGAAAGCGTGACTGTGCATTGCAACGTTCGTTGCAATGAATAACAGTTGCACTTGTAAATAACAAAAGGGTCAAAAATCATTGCAAATTTGAACTCCAGTCTGGATTGCTTTCCTTATTCTCCTCTCCCCTGACGTTCCTCTATGGTCTGATGGCCTCTGGGACATGGGTGAGCATGTGGCTTCCTCACCTACCATGCAGGACAATTTGGTATGTCACCTCAATCTGATTCCCCTACACAAATTGAGCAGTTAAACCTTGCAGTACAGAGGTGAAGTCACTGCAAGGGTAACTTTCACCAGGAAAGACAGGAAAAGGTATGGAAACCAAACTAAACAATAAAGGACACCAGATACTCATCTACTCACCCTATTGTTGGGTGGGGCTCAGTGGCTGGCAGTACAATGAACGAAAGATGCTATACCAAATGGAGAGGCATAGAAAAAGATGCCACATATAGAGCCACAGAGATATAGGGGGTTATTTACTAAAGGAAAATCTTCTTTGCTCTATAAATGCAAACTACAAGTGCAAAGTGCACTTGGAAGTGCAGTCACTGTAGATCTGAGGGGGACATGCAAGGAAAATAAAAAACAGTATTATAATTTGCCCATGATTGGATAATAAAATCAGCAGGGCTTCCCATCATTTCAGATCTTCCCCTCAGATTTACAGCAACTGCACTTTCTAGTGCACTTTTTAGTGCAATTTCAAGTGCACTTTGCCCTTGTTGTTTGCCTTTTGTAAATAACCCCCATCATGTCTGAGAAATTGTACTAGTTAATTGTATGAATAAACAATGATCAATTACAAAAAGTATAAAATCAATGAAAACGCCACCGTTCACCATCAAATGACAACGTTGTCACTTGCATTGACTTCTGTTAACCACTTTAGCCCCGGACCATATTGCTGTCCAAAGACCAGAGCACTTTTTGTGATTCGGCACTGCGTCGATTTAACTGACAATTGCGCGGTCGTGCGATGTGGCTCCCAAACAAAATTGGCGTCCTTTTTTTCCCACAAATAGAGCTTTCTTTTGGTGGTATTTGATCATCTCTGCGGTTTTTATTTTTTGCGCTATAAACAAAAATAGAGCGACTATTTTGAAAAAAATGCAATATTTTTTACATTTTGCTATAATAAATATCCCAAAAAAAGATATAAAAAAACATTTTTTTTCCTCAGTTTAGGCCGATACATATTCTTCTACATATTTTTCGTAAAAAAAATCGCAATTAGCGTTTATTGATTGGTTTGCGCAAAATTTATAGCGTTTACAAAAAAGGGGCTATAGCGGGACTCGGGGGCGAGCTGGGGGCGCGCACGCGCGGGGGGCGGCGCGCACGCGCCCCCTAGTGGCCGCGAATGTCCCGACGTAGAGCTACGGGCTCTTGCCCAGTAGAGCAGACCTGCCGCCGTAAAACAACGGCGGCTGGTCGGCTAGTGGTTAAAGAAGTTGTTTGCAAGCCAAGTTCGTGCTATGCTAGCGGCTTCAGATTTGGACGACTTTGAATCTGCTCCTAGGTGAACCGGCACTAAATGAGGCTGAGTACAAATGCACACCACAGTTGTGCTCATAAATCTACATACCCTGGCCGAATTTATGATTTCTTGGCCATTTTTCAGAGAATATGAATTTACATACCCTGGTGATTTTGGCCTGATAACATGCACACAAGTTGACACAAAGGGGTTTAAATGGCTGGACTCCTGATAGACCCTTGCATCGTTCATCCAGTGCTGCACTGACTTTCTGGATTCTGAGTCATGGGGAAAGCAAAATAATTTTATTATATTAAAGGTATGTTAAATGAAAAAATAGTGGTGCTAATGTCACAATATTATAGTCAATGAAATACTAAAGCAATAGCCCCATACAGCCCTGGGGCATGGCTGTACGGCGACCATCTGTGATGTTTGACACTTACCATATGTAATGTATTGTTACTGACGAGAGAGTGAGGGTGAGGCTAATGCCCTGTACGCACGATCGGTTCATCTGATGAAAACGGCCTGATGGATTTTTTCATCAGATATCCGATGAAGCTGACTTTCATCAGTCTTGCCTACACACCATCAGTTAAAAAACCTTAGTTAGACTTACCGGTAACGGTATTTCTACGAGTCTTTCAGGACAGCACTTGGAGAGAGCGCAGCTCCACCCACTTTCCCAGGAAGCACTGCAGTCACTTTAAATTCCGCCCACTTCCACCATGACCTCAGTTGTTAACGAGTACCTCCGCCATACTGGAATTAGATAAGCAAAACATAGCAACTATACACGTTAGCATTTATACATCGTTCTTTACAAAACAAAGGGAGGGTTATCGGTGCTGTCCTGAAAGACTCGTAGAAATACCGTTACCGGTAAGTCTAACTAAGGTTTTCTCACCTCGTCTTTCAGGACAGCACTTGGAGATAACCGAGTACTTACTCTAGGGTGGGACCACCGCTTGCAGGACCTTCCTGCCAAACGATTGCTCCGCTGCTGAGAGCAAATCCATTATGTAGTGGCGAGTGAATGTGGAAAAACTCGTCCACGTGGCTGCCTTGCAGATATGTTCTGGTGAAGCCCCAGCTCGTTCCGCCCAGGATGTTGCCACTGCCCTTGTTGAATGAGCCACCACTCCGGTGGGAGGTTCCATATCCATAGCCTTGTAAGCTTCATGAATAGCCATACGAAGCCACCTGGCCAAGGTGCTCTTAGAGGCTCTATAGCCCTTCCGAGACCCCGAAAATAGTACAAAAAGAGAATTGTCCTTTCTAAATTCGCTAGAGATCTCCAGATAATGTACTAAACATCTTCTAACATCTAGGGTATGAAAGTCCTTTTCTTTCGGACCCGATGGAACTGGACAGAATGTAGGTAGAACTATCTCCTGTGTTCTATGAAATGCTGATGCTACTTTAGGTAAAAAACCCGGATCTGTCCTTAATACAACCCTATCTGGAAAGATACTCAAAAAAGGTTCAATAATAGATAATGCTTGGAGTTCACTGACTCGCCTAGCAGAAGTGATTGCTACTAGCAACACCAGCTTCAACGTCCAAAACTTAAGTGAGGCTTCTACTGGAGGTTCAAAGGGTCTTTTTGTCAGACCTCTCAGAACAACCGATAAATCCCATTTGGGAAAAAACTTAAAAGGTAACGGCCTAGCCCTGGCTAAAGCCCTAAAAAACCTAATTATATAAGGATCCAGAGATAACCTCTTCTCTAGAAAAACGGAAAGTGCAGCTACCTGAGATTTCAGGGTGCTGGCTGCCAGACCCTTGTCCATCCCATCCTGCAAAAATTCCAGGACTGAAAAATTACTCAAAGGAAGACTACCCTTGGACTCACACCAAGAATTAAAAACTTTCCAGGTTTTAAAGTAAATGGCCCTGGTAACTTGCTTTCTGCTACTAAGCAAAGTGTTAACTAAACGCTTGGATAACCCTTTACCTCTTAGGATTTGTTCCTCAGTAGCCAACCCGCAAGCTTCAGGTGATGTGCGTCTGGATAAAGAAGGGGACCCTGGAACAGTAAGTCCCTCCTGACTGGTAGTAGCCAGTGAGCCTCTATCGCTAGGTCCAACAGAACCGAAAACCAGGGCCTCTTGGGCCAAAATGGGGCTACTAAGATTAGAGTTGTTCTTTCCTCCTGCAGTTTCTTGAGAACCAACGGTATCATCTGAACTGGGGAAAAGGCGTAACACAAACGGAAGGACCAACGCTGAGCTAGCGCATCCAGTCCCTCCGCTTGGTCCAACCTGTTGAGGGAGAAAAACCGTGGGACCTTCGCATTGGCTTGAGACGCAAATAAGTCTATCTGGGGAGTTCCCCACCTGTCTACCATCTCCTGAAAGACTTCTTGGTTTAAACTCCATTCGGACTCCAGAACCCTCTTCCTGCTTAAAAAGTCCGCAAGATGGTTCAGGTTGCCCTTCAGGTGCACCGCGGTCAGGGACGCAACATTTGCCTCTGCCCAGTACAGGATTTGTAAAGCCAGGCTTAAAAGACACTTGCTTCTCGTGCCCCCCTGCTTTGAAATATATGCCACTGCTGTGGCATTGTCCGATAGAATTTGGACGTGTTGTCCTCGGACAATCTGGCTGAAGGCCCCTAGCCCCAGAAAAATGGCTCTTAGCTCCCTCCAGTTGGAGGACCTCCTGGAATCCTCCCTGGACCATGATCCCTGGGTCATCTGGCCCTCGAGATGGGCGCCCCACCCCCAGGAACTTGCGTCCGTCGTAAAGGAACCTTGTTGTGGGGAAGGACCACAACAGACCCAGACTCAGGTTTGTTCGAGTCCTCCACCACCACAACCTCCTTTTTACCGGAGATGGAATCCTGAACTGCTTTTCCAGCGACTCCCCGAAAGTCCAGTTTCGTAGGATTGCCTGCTGAAGATCTCTTGCGTGGAGGCGGGCCCACTGGACTGCTGGTATAGAAGCGGTGAGTAGACCTAGGGTGGACATTGCTGTCCTGACGGTCACTGGCAGGTTTGTCTGTACTGCCTTTACCGCCCCTTGTATCTTGATCATCTTTTCCTCTGGCAGGAAAATCTTTCCCTGGACCGAGTCTATGGAATAACCCAAAAAAACTATCACCTGAGATGGAACCAGGTTTGATTTTTTCAGGTTTAGGACCCAGCCCAGATCCTCCAAATGGATCCGAGTCCTCCTCAGGTCTCTGAACAACCGATCCTCTGATTTGGCAAACAGAAGGAGATCGTCCAGATATGGGACAATAGACACCCCCTCCAGTCTGAGAGGTGCTATTGCCTCCGCCACGACCTTCGTGAAAACCCTGGGGGAGGAGGAGAGGCCGAAGGGGAGGGCTCTGAACTGAAAGTGCTTCACCCCCTTCTCTGTCCTTAAAGCTAGGCGTAGATAGCGTTGTGATGAGGCTCTTATTGGGACATGCAGATATGCATCCCTCAAATCTATTGAGGCCAGAAAGCATCCTGCTGGAAGCAGCTTTCTTACCGAATAGATGGAGTCCATCCGGAATTTTTTGTACCGAATGGACCTGTTTAGAATTTTTAAGTTCAGAATTAATCTGAACCTTCCTGCTGGCTTCCTCACTAAAAACACGTGGGAGTAACACCCTAGACCTTCCTCTTGCTGTGGTACAGGAGTGATCACCTTTTGTTGAAGGAACTCCTCTATCAAAGACATCATTGCCAGAGCTTTTTCCCTGTCTCGGGACAACTCGGTTATGTAGAAACGAGACGGTGGACTCTCCGAAAAAATCCGAAGTTGCTTCTTTCCACTGAGGAAGAAACAACTGAAGACGTCCTCCCACCGCCGGGAGGATGTCATTGGTATTTTGCGGGTTGGCTGGGGGAACGAAATAGTACCCCAGGCTTCCCTCGGCCCCTTTGGGGCTGCCAGGACTTTCCCCCTCTTTGCGTCTGTTTCGAATTTCGGGGCTGTCCAAAAGAACGAAAATTCTTTTTGTTTTGTGGAACCACTTTCTTCACTGGCAAAGCTTTCTTCCTGTCCGCTGTTCTATCTAGAACTGCCTCTAGACCAGAACCAAAAACCAGGTCACCTTCAAAAGGCAGACCACACAGCTTAATCTTTGAAGCTGCATCTCCTGACCAAGTTTTAACCCATAAGGCTCTCCTGGCCGAATTAATTAAGGCCGAGGAACGAGCCGACATCCTTACCGATTCTGCTGATGCATCCGCAATGTAACCCACAGCATTCACCAGAACCGGAAGAGACTCAAGTAGTTCTCTGCGAGAAGTCCCTGCCTCAATATGGGCTTTTAGCTTGTCCAGCCAATACTACAGGTTCCTGGCTACTACCGTAGACGCCATAGCAGGTTTGAGGTTGGCTAGTGTTGAATCCCAAGCTTTTTTCAAAAGCGTCTCAGCCCTTTTGTCCATGGTATCCTTCAAGGTACCCATGTCCTCAAAGGCCAAGTCCGTGTTCCGTGAGACTTTAGAAAAGGCTGCATCAAGCTTGGGTTTTTTATTCCAGACTTGTGCTTCGTCTTCCTCAAAAGGAAATCTCCTTTTTAAAGATTTAGAGAAGAAGGGGGCCCTCTCAGGGTCCCTCCATTCCCTTTTGATAGCATCAGACAACACTTTGTGTACTGGAAAGGTTCTGTGCTTAATCTCATCTAAGCCCTGGTACATCTTGTCGTGTAACGACAACTGGGTCTTATCCTCTTTAATATTAAGGGTAGCATGTATCTTTTTCAGGAGATCATCTACCTCCTCTAATGACAGTTTGTAGCGAGATGAAGATGCATCTTTCTCCTCATCTTCCTCTGCCTCAGACCCTGAAACCACACTCCTAGGCTCCTCGTCCTCAGACTCACTAACTACCCCCCCCTGGGTACTAGTGGAAGCTCTAGGGGCTGATTGAAAGATCGGACGTTTGTCTAGGTAGGAACGGAAAGATTGAAACGTTTCCTGCAGTTCCTTCCTGAAGGAGGAAAACATCTCCTTGGGCTGCTCAGAGGGTGCACTAGCAGAGGCTTCCTCTGTAATCACCGCAGCAATGCAGGCTTTGCATAAGGGTTTAACCCATGAACCCCTAAGGGACGTCTTGCAAATAGCACACTTCTTCTTAGGTGGGGGCAATGCAACATTAAGTTTTTCTTTGCACTTCTGAAAAACACAAAAAACAAACAACCCTATGCTTAAATTTTCTGTGTATCAGACAACAACCCGATTGACACCAACAGCAGTGAACAAAACAGACAAAATCCCATCACCGCTGTGTAAAACATAAAAGCATTTCTCCCAAAGACATAACTAGGGAAAAAAATGCTGCAGGCTCCCCTCCCCCTAGAGGGGCAACAGGAGGGACACATACAGATCCCAGGCAACATGGAAACCGCCGTCTCCTACCTGGGCCGGGCTGGTGCTTGTGGCTCCTGCTCCCGCCACCACTGCTGCTTCCTCTTCTGGCTCCATTCTCCCCCAGAGTGCAGCAGCCGTCCGATCCTTTTAAAATTCCCGGCAAACTCGTCGCCACGAGACCCGGAAGTGCACCGCCAAGGCCGCCTCCCCTCCTGCGCTCCAGCAGCTGGAACCGGAAGCTGCCGCGCGCCGCCGAAAGCTCCGCCCCCCCCGGAAATGACGTCGCCCGCCACCCGGAACGGAACCTCGTGAACCCGGAAGAATTGTCCTTTCTAAATTCGCTAGAGATCTCCAGATAATGTACTAAACATCTTCTAACATCTAGGGTATGAAAGTCCTTTTCTTTCGGACCCGATGGAACTGGACAGAATGTAGGTAGAACTATCTCCTGTGTTCTATGAAATGCTGATGCTACTTTAGGTAAAAAACCCGGATCTGTCCTTAATACAACCCTATCTGGAAAGATACTCAAAAAAGGTTCAATAATAGATAATGCTTGGAGTTCACTGACTCGCCTAGCAGAAGTGATTGCTACTAGCAACACCAGCTTCAACGTCCAAAACTTAAGTGAGGCTTCTACTGGAGGTTCAAAGGGTCTTTTTGTCAGACCTCTCAGAACAACCGATAAATCCCATTTGGGAAAAAACTTAAAAGGTAACGGCCCGTGTAACGACAACTGGGTCTTATCCTCTTTAATATTAATTAATATTAATATTAAGGGTAGCATGTATCTTTTTCAGGAGATCATCTACCTCCTCTAATGACAGTTTGTAGCGAGATGAAGATGCATCTTTCTCCTCATCTTCCTCTGCCTCAGACCCTGAAACCACACTCCTAGGCTCCTCGTCCTCAGACTCACTAACTACCCCCCCCTGGGTACTAGTGGAAGCTCTAGGGGCTGATTGAAAGATCGGACGTTTGTCTAGGTAGGAACGGAAAGATTGAAACGTTTCCTGCAGTTCCTTCCTGAAGGAGGAAAACATCTCCTTGGGCTGCTCAGAGGGTGCACTAGCAGAGGCTTCCTCTGTAATCACCGCAGCAATGCAGGCTTTGCATAAGGGTTTAACCCATGAACCCCTAAGGGACGTCTTGCAAATAGCACACTTCTTCTTAGGTGGGGGCAATGCAACATTAAGTTTTTCTTTGCACTTCTGAAAAACACAAAAAACAAACAACCCTATGCTTAAATTTTCTGTGTATCAGACAACAACCCGATTGACACCAACAGCAGTGAACAAAACAGACAAAATCCCATCACCGCTGTGTAAAACATAAAAGCATTTCTCCCAAAGACATAACTAGGGAAAAAAATGCTGCAGGCTCCCCTCCCCCTAGAGGGGCAACAGGAGGGACACATACAGATCCCAGGCAACATGGAAACCGCCGTCTCCTACCTGGGCCGGGCTGGTGCTTGTGGCTCCTGCTCCCGCCACCACTGCTGCTTCCTCTTCTGGCTCCATTCTCCCCCAGAGTGCAGCAGCCGTCCGATCCTTTTAAAATTCCCGGCAAACTCGTCGCCACGAGACCCGGAAGTGCACCGCCAAGGCCGCCTCCCCTCCTGCGCTCCAGCAGCTGGAACCGGAAGCTGCCGCGCGCCGCCGAAAGCTCCGCCCCCCCCGGAAATGACGTCGCCCGCCACCCGGAACGGAACCTCGTGAACCCGGAAGAGGCACCTGACCTCTTCCATCAGCCCACGCTGTCCGTCTATGGGAGCAGAAAAAACCTCCAGCGGCCTCTGCCCTCGCCGGACTCGAGGAGGGGAAAGCACCAAAGCACCCCCCACCCATCAGGGGGGGTGCTGGGTCTGCCTGTGAGTAGAAATAACCGCCACCGGTATGCCCCAGCCACCTCCACCTGGAGAGAGTACAGCACACCCCTGGTTCCCTGCAGCGCTTCCACCATGGCCGGAGGAAACACAACAACTGAGGTCATGGTGGAAGTGGGCGGAATTTAAAGTGACTGCAGTGTTTCCTGGGAAAGTGGGTGGAGCTGCGCTCTCTCCAAGTGCTGTCCTGAAAGACGAGGTGAGAAAAACGATCGTGTCAGAATGCTGCGACGTAAAACACAAAGACGTGCTGAGAAAAATGAAGTTCAATGCTTCCAAGCATGCGTCGACTTGAATCTGAGCATACGTGGATTTTTAACCAATGGACGTGCCCACAGACGATCGTTTTTTCTATTGGTTTTTTAACCATCAGATAATTTTAAAACAAGTTCCTAGTTTTTTCACCGATGGATGAAAAACCGATGGGGCCCACACACGATCGGTTCGTCTGATGAAAACGGTCCATCTGAGCGGTTTCATCAGACGAACTGATCGTGCGTACGCGGCATTAGAGTACACATTGAGAGTCCGCCATGGCCACAATACACCGATACAGATTGCCAACAGGAGTTTTGCTTTTTATGGTGATTGTGACTGGATTGATGTGAGTTTAATGGTTGAAGATTTTGTTTTATAATAAATAGATTTTACGTTATCACACTATTGGAAGCACTTATTTTCATTTACATGTGGAGGATATTGGAGGTACTGTTAACCCTGGTACTGTTAACCCTGGTGGGTTTAAAGTGCGTATGCCGAGCATTTAAATTTGGTGAGTGCGTTTTCTTAAGGGGAGCGGAATCACTGTCACAAACGGTGTGGTGGAAGATTTTTTAAGATATTTATTATAGAAGAATTATCACTGAGTTAACCACTTGGATCATTATCATTATTATTATTATGGACTTTGATTTTATTTATTTTTATATTTTTCATTGTTTATTTTTAATATAACTTTTCACTTATCACATGGTGTTATTGGAGTTATATAAATATATATTGCTTTAGTATTTGATTCACTAAAATATTGTTACATTAGCGCCACTATTTTTTTTATTTAAAATACCTTTAATATTTCTAAATTACTTTAAGTGGCAGCTCTAGATTAGATTATTATCTCTATGAGCGCAGTTATTGGAACTTTAAGCGTGGGCGTACTAGACTTGCTGACCAACAGTTAGATAAATCAAAATAAATTGTCAAAGGTAGTTGAACAGTTTAAAACAGGAAAGTGATATAAAAAGATATCCAAGGAATTGAGAATGCCAATCAGCAGTGTTCAAACTCTAATCAAATAGTGGAAAATGAGGGGTTCTGTTGAAACCAAACCACGGTCAGGTAGACCAAATAAAATTTCAGCCACAACTGCCAGGAAAATTGTTCGGGATGCAAAGAAAAACCCCACAAATAACTTCAGGTGAAGTACAGGACTCTCTGAAAACATATGTTTCAAGATGCACCATAAGGAGGCACTTGAAGAAAGATGATCTGCATGGTCGAGTGGCCAGAAGAAAGCCATTACTACGCAAATCTATCCCTCTTACAATACGCCAAAAAACACAGAAACAATCCTCAAACCTTCTGGCACAAAGTAATTTGCTGTGATGAGACCAAATTTTTTTTTGCCACAACCATAAACACTACATTTGGAGAGGGCTTTTCAGTTTTACTATTAATTCCTTTAAAGCCCAATTAAAGTTAGTTTTTTATTACTGTAATGCAGTCGGGCTGCTTAAACAGTAATAAGTATGGGTGACTATGGTAGTAAACTACTGGGGTGGGTGACTATGGTAGTAAACTACTGGGGTGGGTGACTATGGTAGTATACTATTGGGGTGGGTGACTATGGTAGTATACTATTGGGTTGGCGACTAGGGTAGTAAACTATTGGGGTTGGTGACTATGTTAGTATACTCGTGTAGCGCTCACCCCCGAAGGAGCCGCTGGATGATCGGGTCTTCTGTTTTACCTCTGTGACACACCACAAATAATGAATCCACAGCACACCAGCACACCTTGTGAGAGTTTAAATAACTATTTACTATATATATATAATAATCTGAATAGCAATATACAACATCAACATTTATCTCTACACAGCATAACACAGAGACTGCATATGAGACACCAGCATAACAGTGATGAACGATAAATGCGGTTATTCTAACTGTGAACTTATATATATATATATATATATACTTAGTCCCAATGTACCCGGGTACCTAACCCACTGGCCAGTGGTAGTTTCTTCAGCTAGCCAACGTTGGGGCCCAATATGAACGGTAAAAATCTGTGTGTATGGTTAATGACAACGGGCCGGAGGCCTCTCACCCATCCACGGAGGGAGATGTCCGTCTGTAGCCGGCAGGGATGTCAGCAATTATCTTCTGCGATGAAGAGCTGTATATAGGAGCTGGAGTCTGATGTCATCAGGGGTTCTGGTCATCAAATTTGGCGTCCGTCCGGGCCGAGTCGCCCCCGCAGTGTCCTCTCAGCAGGGTGGCACCTTACTCACAGCCCCAGAGGATCTTCTTCCAGCCAGGAACAAACAGCCGTTTACCCTGTGTAGCAGATGTCACTTCAGGAAGGCACGTGTGACAAGTCAGCACAGTCTCTCCACAAACAGGCGGCACCCCCAAGCGACAGCAGTCTGTTCTCCCTGTCTCCTCACATCCGACCCCCCTCTCTCCCGGAACGTCCTGTCTGTACCTGACATCACTTCCTGTCTTTCTCCTGTAGCACTCTGGGAACTGTAGTCTAATTATCCGTTTTCATTTGTAATTCCTCAGTGGCTGTGTCTACAATCCCCACAAAGCTGTGCTCTCCGGCTCCACCTGCAGCTGCAATATCTTTTCTCTTAAAGGAGCTGAAATCAACAACATGGCTACATTCTCCCCCTACTTAAAGTCTTTGGGTCCCTCCAAAGGGTAAACTGCGTTTGTAGGTTCTACAGACAGCATATACAATATAAAGGCACATATAAAGTTTATACTAAACTACTTGAATACCTTTACTGCGTGCAGATAGATGCAGTTTATGACAGCGTCTAGCAAGTGGGGTGGGTAGAGGGACACTCCACCAAGGTGTGCTGATGGCCTGAGTTGGACACAAGTCCTTTGATACTTCTGTGGTCAAGGTGGACACCTCGGGTGATCTTCGCACAGTAGTTACAGCTTCCTCTGTGCTATTCCCTGGTGAGTCATAAGTGAGTCTCTGAGGGGGTCGCACTGGTCGTTTGGACCTTGATTCTAAAAGCCATGATGGGCCCTCATCTGCGGAGTCCCCTTCTACTCGAAGTGTTGGCTGAGAGAATTCAGTTTCCTCTTCGACTGGCTGAACAAGAGCATCCTCTAGCACTGAGGTTTCTGGCAAGAGACTTTCCACTTGAGAAGGTACAGAATTATCTTCCATGGGCATATCCTTGTTTGTTTGAGGCACAAATTCAGGGGCATCCGGTCTCAAATTGCTCAAGTCCTGCTCAGGAGCCATAATAGTTGGATGGACATCCATAGGTTCAGATGGCCACATCCAACTCGGACACACATCTTCCTCATCGCTGTCGTCCTCACTTTCTCTTGTAGAAGGTGGCTGTTGTGACCGGGTAACAGGTGCTTGACGGGAAGTGGATGGAATGGGTGAAGGAGACTCATCTCTATCTGGTACCCGCACAGCTTCATTCAGAGGTAGGAGATGATTCCGATGCCAATTCTTCAGTGGCCCGGTCTTTCCCTCTGGTCGAATCTGGTACACTGGCAGGCCAGGTAATTGTTTACAGACAATGTAGATCTGAGAACTCCATCTATCAGCTAGCTTGTGTCTTGCAGACGCACCCAAATTTCTCAACAAAACTCGATCATCTGGCTGTAGGTCCTGTACCCGAACCCTCAGGTCATAGTTTCGTTTGTTTCTTCGTTCTCTACCCTCAGAGGTCGAACGGGCCTTCTCAAATGCAGAAGCCAGGTTCTTCCTGAGTCTATCCACATAGCCCTGATGAGACGCAATAGACGTCTGGTCAAGGGAGAGGCCAAAAGCTAAATCTACTGGCAATCGGGCTTCTCTTCCAAACATGAGGCGGTACGGTGAGTATCCGGTAGCATCACTTTCTGTGCTATTGTAAGCATGCACAATGGTAGAGATATGCCGACTCCAGTGCTGTTTCTCCCTGGTCGACAGTGTTCCCAACATGTTGAGTAGAGTACGATTGAATCTCTCCGGTTGTGCATCACCCTGGGGGTGATAGGGGAGGTCCTCGACTTCTGAATCCCCAATAGATCCAAGAGCTGCCTGATGAGCCGACTTTCAAAGTCTCTGCCTTGATCAGAATGGATCCTCTGAGGTAGACCATAATGAACGAAGAACTTTTCCACTAGGACTTTGGCTACAGTAGGAGCACGTTGATCTTTGGTTGGAAAAGCTTGAGCATAACGGGTAAAGTGATCTGTCACCACCAAGATGTTTCCCTGTCCACTAGTGTCAGGCTCTAGGCACAGGAAGTCAATGCACACCAGGTCCATGGGTCCTTGACTCTGTAGATGGCTCATTGGAGCATTCCTCGAAGGTAAAGTTTTCCTCTGGATACATCTTAGACAGGAATGGCAGTAACTTTCAACTTCAGATCTCATGCAGGGCCAATAGAATCTGTCTCGGACCAGTTTGAAAGTTCTTTCTGATCCTAAGTGACCATGGTCATCATGCAAAGCTCTCAGTACATTTTCTCTATGCTTCTCTGGGAGGAACAACTGCTGCTTTTCTTCCAAATCATCCGAGGGGCCCCTTCGGTAGACCTCCCCGTCCAGCAGTTTCAGCCATTCCCACTCTTTGTGGACCAGACGAGCCTCTTTTGGTGAATCAATTAGTAGGAGCCCTCTTTGACCCGCTTTCATTGCTCTTAGAGTTAACCCAATCAGAGGATCTTCAGCCTGATCTACTCTCAGGTCCTTCTTCGTGAAAGTAGGCAGGCCCTCACTCCTCAGCTGTGTAGGGTTACAATACATTTTAGGGACACCGGCAGCCATGACTCCTATGGCCTCTGCTCCAATCACTCCTTTGGTTCGGTATTCCACCCCTTGGCATAGGGCTTGAACTCCATCTGGAGTCAATTGAGTCCACTCTGTTTCTGGGACCCCTGTGCTATAGGGTCTTCTGGACAAGGCATCCGCGTCTTGGTTATTGACCCCAGGGCGATATTTGAGGCTGAAGCGGAATCCTGACAGGGCAGCCAACCACCTGTGCCCAGTGGCATCCAGTTTTGCCGTAGTGAGAATGTAAGTGAGTGGATTGTTGTCGGTTCTGACCACGAACTTGGCCCCGTACAGGTAGTCTTTTAGTTTGTCCACCACTGTCCACTTCAAGGCCAGGAACTCCAACTTGTGAATGGGATAATTCTTCTCAGAAGGGGTGAGACCCCGACTCACATATGCCACCGGTCTCAGGAGGCCATCATATTCCTGGTATAGTACTCCTCCTAGCCCTTCTCTGCTAGCATCCACATGTAGTTCATAAGGTTTGGCAGGATCAGCGTAGGCAAGGACAGGAGCCTGTGTTAGACTTCCTTTCAATCGGAGGAAAGCCCTTTCACATTGGTCGGTCCATTCCTCCTGGATTGATTCACGAGGCTTCCAAGCCCGTGGGCTGATGAACCCGGCTCAAAGGGCATTGATTCATCTTCTGCTCCTTCCATTCTTAGAAGTTTGTTCAGAGGCTGAGCTATCTTGGCAAACCCCTCTACGAACCTTCTATAGTATGAGCAGAATCCCAGGAAGGACCGGAGTTCAGTAATATTACGAGGTCTCGGCCATGAAGCCACAGCTTCCAACTTCTTAGGATCAGTTGATATGCCTTCTGCTGAAACAACATGTCCCAGGTACGTGACTGAAGGCAGACAGAATTGACACTTCTCCAAGGAAAGTTTCAATCCTTCTTCATGCAGCCGCTTCAAGACCTTTTCCAACCGCTGCTCATGTTCTTCCAGTGTTCTTCCGAAGACTATTAGGTCATCCAGATACACTAGTACCTCAATCAGGTTCATGTCTCCCACCGTCTTTTCCATTAGTCATTGGAAAGTTGCTGGGGCTCCTGCGAGGCCTTGGGGCATTCTATTAAACTCAAAGAATCCCAGTGGACAGATGAAAGCAGTCTTCTCTTTATCTTCAGGATGCATGGGTATCTGGTGATACCCACTTCGCAGGTCAAGTACACTAAACCACTTTGCTCCAGACAGACACTGTAAGGCATCTTCTATTCGAGGAGTAGTGTATTGGTCGGGAATGGTTCTTTGGTTGAGTGTGCGGTAGTCTATGCACAAACGGATGGAACCGTTTTTCTTGCGAACTACCACAATGGGTGAGGCATAAGGACTCCTGGATTCTTGGATTATCCTGGTCCTTTTCAATTCAGCCAGTTGTTCCCTTAGGTCATCTAGATCTCCCAATGGGACTCGCCGTGACCTTTCTCGAAAGGGCTTGTCATCTTGGAGGCGAATGTGGTGTCGAGTGCTCTTGGCACATCCCACATCAAACTCATCCTTGGAGAACAAATCCTGCCGCTTGAGGAGTTGAGATTGAATTCGCTTCTTCCACTCAGGCGAGATTGGAGCGTCTTTAGGATAGAACCGTTCAGCTGGGATCTCTCTGTCTACTCCCTCCACCAATTCAGTGGGTGAGAGGGGTGTGGCAGTGGCCACTTGTCCAATCGGCATCCGTGCCTTCAAGGTCACTGGGTAGTCTGACACATTGCATACACTTACAGAGACTCTCCCACGGGCCCGCTGTAGGGCTCTGGTGGATATTATCTCCGGCACCAATTCCACTCCAGATCTCTTCTCATTTCTGGGATCAGTTTCCAGGACCACATAGGGGCCTGGTTGTGACCAATTCAACTTGACTGAGGCCCGGAAACTAGTCATTTCTCCTGGCTGTAAGACTTTCTCCGCTCTTTCTAATCTCCAAAGCCGTCCCACTTCTGCAGGGGCCCTCTGTTCTTGTATAATCCGCTGGTAGATTGGCCGCAACATCGGGTGCATCTCCTCAGAAGTAGAACTCCCTTCCGTCACTAACGGAGTTATAAGGCGTCTCACCAAGTCAGTATTTGTCCCCACTATTATAGAACTCCGATTAGCTCCTGGTGGGCGGGGACATACAATGGCTAAGGCGTCACAGACCCCTGGTTGCCCAACAGTTGCCGAACTGAACTCCAGCTTCACTTGTAGACACCCATCATATGGAAGCTTCTGAGTCCCAATACCCCAGATTTCGAGATCCTCTAACTCCATCAGGGGTAGATGCTTCAAATGCTTCTGGTAGAAGTCCCGGTAAATCAGTGTTACTTGAGCGCCTGAATCGAGGAGAGCCTTCGTGTAAACCCCTTCTACTTGAACTGGGATAATGGGTGAAGGACCTATCAACTTGTCAGGGAACTTCTTCGGAGTAGTAGAAGGCATAGACCCAGTCGACTGCACTCCAGCCTTCTTCCTAGCTCGTGGTGGTTGTTTTCTTCCCCCTAACTGGGGTTTAGGTTGTGGGTGTGCATTGCTTCCCTGTGACACAGGACCAGACACCAAGGGAGGGGATCTTTTTGTCGTAGCAGGGGGGACTCTGGGTAAAGACTTGGGCCTCTTATTGGTATCCTGGGAATCAGAGCAGTCTTCAGTAGTTGGGCACCCAGTTTGCTCCCTCACTGGGGCCCTCTGTAGTTTCCCGCCGGTAGATAACTTCCTCTTGAATTCGATGGGCTCGGACAGATACTTCGGTAATGACCCACTCCTCCACAGTTATAGCAGCTGTTTGACGGTTTCTTGATAGGCACCACCTGAGTGGTAGAATCAGGAACTGGTTCTGACGTGACTTTTTCAAGGGGCGACTTGACACCTGCAGACAATAGGGTTAGCATTTGCGTCAGCTGGGAAACTTGCGCCTTTAATTTCTCTATTTCTGAATTCCCATTCGACACATTGAGCGTTCGAACCTCAGCAGGAAATGAAAATCCTGAGCCCTTCTTTTTCTCCTCTAGGATAGCCTCTTCCTCCCTTACCATCTTAATGAGATCAGAGTATCGCAAAGAGGTACCTCCTTGTAAAGTTTTCAACTGGATCCAGATAGGGTCAGAACTCAGAGCGCCTCTCAGGATCTGTTTCATTCTTACTTGATCCATATCCCTGGGCTCTATTCCTTTCTTTAGTACAATCTGGTATAGCATTTTGTTTAGTCGTCGAATATACTCGGAAAGCTGCTCATTTTCCCGTTGAAACATGTGTTCAAAGAGGAAGATTAAATCTGTACCTTTCTCTGTGCGCCCAAACTCATCTTGCAACATGCGAAGATAGTCATATGCTGTACAAGACTCCTGACTGAATTTCAAATTTCGGATGGCTTTTGTTGCAACGCCTTTCAGACTTTCAGTAATGCGCTGTTTCTTTTGAGCCTCTGGAACACCCCATTCTTCCAGTGCTTGCATAGCCTGTTCCATCCAGGTTTCATACTCTTCTTCTCCAGTAGGTACAGGCTGCACTCCAGAAAAGATTCTCAACTTCCTGTAGCCATAGTTCACAGAGGGCGAGGAAATTTTTATAACGCTCTCTACCAGTTTTCCTATGTCCATGAAGAAGGAAGCTGGGGGGTAGTTAGTGGTTGGCACAGAAGTGGTAGTTACTTCCACTGTGTCTGACATGGTCTGGCTTGGTCCCTCCAAACAACTTGCTGAGGTGACTAGAGGGAGTAACCGTGCTTTAACTTCTCCGGTTAGCTGGATGCTATCACCCTGGAAGCAGGTTGGGACTCCTTTCTTCCATTCTAGTAGGGCATAGGTATGGGAGATTTCTTGATCTATTTTTGTGTCTATTACAAACACTTTCTGGTCAGGTGCTAGTGTAGTTACTGCTTGACGGATCTGTTCCTCTGTCCATTTGTCAGCAGGAATGTCCATTACTACACTCAGCCCTAATTGGCCATTTTGTTCCTCGCACCACTCTGCTGCTGTGTTTGGATCCATTGCTGGCTCGTTTGTGTGGTTATCACTTTGCGAGAGGTATCAGAAAAAATCCCGGACGAGAACCCCACGTGTAGCGCTCACCCCCGAAGGAGCCGCTGGATGATCGGGTCTTCTGTTTTACCTCTGTGACACACCACAAATAATGAATCCACAGCACACCAGCACACCTTGTGAGAGTTTAAATAACTATTTAGTATATATATATATATAATAATCTGAATAGCAATATACAACATCAACATTTATCTCTACACAGCATAACACAGAGACTGCATATGAGACACCAGCATAACAGTGATGAACGATAAATGCGGTTATTCTAACTGTGAACTTATATATATATATACTTAGTCCCAATGTACCCGGGTACCTAACCCACTGGCCAGTGGTAGTTTCTTCAGCTAGCCAACGTTGGGGCCCAATATGAACGGTAAAAATCTGTGTGTATGGTTAATGACAACGGGCCGGAGGCCTCTCACCCATCCACGGAGGGAGATGTCCGTCTGTAGCCGGCAGGGATGTCAGCAATTATCTTCTGCGATGAAGAGCTGTATATAGGAGCTGGAGTCTGATGTCATCAGGGGTTCTGGTCATCAAATTTGGCGTCCGTCCGGGCCGAGTCGCCCCCGCAGTGTCCTCTCAGCAGGGTGGCACCTTACTCACAGCCTCAGAGGATCCTCTTCCAGCCAGGAACAAACAGCCGTTTACCCTGTGTAGCAGATGTCACTTCAGGAAGGCACGTGTGACAAGTCAGCACAGTCTCTCCACAAACAGGCGGCACCCCCAAGCGACAGCAGTCTGTTCTCCCTGTCTCCTCACATCCGACCCCCCTCTCTCCCGGGAACGTCCTGTCTGTACCTGACATCACTTCCTGTCTTTCTCCTGTAGCACTCTGGGAACTGTAGTCTAATTATCCGTTTTCATTTGTAATTCCTCAGTGGCTGTGTCTACAATCCCCACAAAGCTGTGCTCTCCGGCTCCACCTGCAGCTGCAATATCTTTTCTCTTAAAGGAGCTGAAATCAACAACAGGGCTACACTACTTTAGTGGGTGACTATGTTAGTATACTATTGTGGTGGGAGACAATGGTAGTATACTATGGACTTGTGTACTTTTTCAACCTCACCTACTATGTAATCATGTTATGTAACTATGTAATTATTCTGTTGGGTGACTATGGTAGTATACTATTGTAGTGGGTGACTATAGTAGTATACTGTTGAGGTGGGTGACTATGGTAGTATACTATTTTGGTGGGTGACTATGGTAGTATACTATTGTGGTGGGAGACAATGGTAGTATACTATGGACTTGTGCCTTTTTTCAACCTCACCTACTATGTAATCATGTTATGTAACTATGTAACTAATCTGGTGGGTGACTATGGTAGTATACTATTGTAGTGGGTGACTATAGTAGTATACTACTGTGGTGGGTGACTATGGTAGTATACTATTTTGGTGGGTGACTATGGTAGTATACTACTGTGGTGGCTGACTATGGTTAGCTAGGATTAGAATGCCATGTGCTGTTTTCTGGATATTTGGACCACTGCTTAACACAGTGTGGTGGTCCAGATCTACAGAGGTCTGGCACGCCCATGCACAGTGCTCCAATTAACAGTGCTCATGCTCCCTATGCATCCCTACATTGTGTTTAGCTGTGGTCCCGATCTCCAGAGGCCAACAAAGGACATTTTACCCTAGCTGGAACACAATAGTATAGAAAAAAAAAACATTTGTTACTGTTTATGCAGCCTGACTGTGAGGTTCTTTTTGCCATCTGTGTCCCATTGAGGAGCTTTACCTTAACTTCTTGGCCCAGTGATATAAGGTCATAGGAACAGAACATGAAGGAAAAACTCTCAAATGACAATAGTAACAAAAAAAATTGTTGTCCTTTCTTGGAGAAACCCAATCACCTAATTTCTTAAATTGTTGTCACAGGGACAATAAGTCAGGGGAAATTCCCCCCAGTGGTGTCAGTGGTGTCAGACAGCGACAGTGCAGAAGTTCTTGGTCTTCTTACAGCAGGGCTTCCATTTTTAAACCTAATAAATATATTAAAAACACTTCCAAGTTACCTACAATGGGATGAACTTAGACTGATTTCAGCTATACAGTATTCATTTTTGTGTCTCAATACTAATACTAAATAAGTCACTAATATTTCTAAAGGCAGTAGAGGAAGAATGATGTTAAAGGACATTGTCTAAGACTAGGCACCATTTATCTTGTCGCCCATGTTCTGCTGGTTGAACAGCTAATAGCGGGGAATCGAACTGACCACCATCAATCAATGGGCTAGAGAAGATTAGGTAGTCTGTTTCTCCAAAGTAATCCCTTGTGGATCAAATGGCTAAATTTCCTATAGTCCTTACAGAAGTAAATGTAGTGGAAACTATACATTGAAAGCAAATCCCTCTTAGTCTACGGAATACTTTGTAAGCAGTGAGAACATAGGAAGAAAGCAAAGATATAAATACCCGTTCTCTTTTTTTAGCGTTTCTGAACTTGTTGCAGAACAAAAACTGTTTAATCTCATAAATAAGACCTAAGCTGAAACAATCGTGGACACTACACAAAAGATACTTTTATATGTGATTCAGTGAAATGGCCCAGCACAATTGGTGATTTGCAAAGCCAATTAAAAGGTGATATGTGCTAAGATATAAATATTGGAACAAAAGATGATAGGGAATTAATGTAAAATGCAAAGATCTTTCTCATTCAGCTCATTACAAACATAAGTTAATTGGAAATCATGTCTCGTCTATTGCATCTCATTACGAACGCTTACCATGGTGGAATGCGTGTGATGATCCTTTCTAATGCTGGTTAAGGTTAATCTGCTAAGCAACATGAATTTTGTTCATCTGGCCTGCAGGAAGCCCCCAGGATAACTCAATTCAGCGATTCTTTACTTCCACTAAATGCATGTTGTAGATGCAGAATAAAATGTTTTCTTTTTTAAATAAATATCTAGAGCTTATAGAGAATCTTACATGTTGTCCATAATCCCATAAAAATTGATCTGTGCAGAGGTAAATAATACACAAGTAACCACAACTGCATGTTATAAGCTTTATAACCATGTGAAAATAGATATAAATAAAGAGTTAAAAAAAAAAGAAAAGCTGTCAACAGATACAAAACTACTACATGTAATTCACTAGCCATGACGAAACGCACAGGGCGGTGCCGTGACATCACCATGTACATCGGCTGCCAGCTAGAAGGAACCTGTTGGCCACAATTTGCTAGCTGCAGTTTTTATGACATTGTGATGACTGTCTTTTTCATCTCAAATGTGAGTGATTTTGTTTATGCTTTTAATAAACTTTTATAAGAACATACTGCACTAGGAGGTTTTACATTTTATATGTCATCATGTATTGAGAGTGAAGTCGAGAAGCTGAGGAATGTCTTTTCATTAATCCATTGGTGATCCATGGATCCATTTGGGGTTTATCCCCTAAATTGCTTCTAGATTTTCAATCGTTTGAAAGCCAATAACCTCAGGTAAGCAGCCACCTTTACTTTTAATTCCACTGGAAGTTTGGGGAGTCTTCTTGCTTTTTCTTCTATGGAGCTTTTTTGAAAGTGTGTCTTCTGGTTTATGATCGTGGGAAGCACTTTTTTGCACATTTGTGGACTTTATAGATCAACAGTTATGCATGGATTTTTTGAAAGGACTGAATTTTTCCATGTATTCAAGTTCAATTATGTTTTTTGTGATAAGCGCTGCACCTTTTTTGGGATTTGTGGAGTTTTGTGATCAAGGCAAAGTGTATATAGAGGTTATGAAACTCCCAATATACTAATATACTGCTCCTGCAGCCTCCTCCTGTCTACATTCACTCCAACGATGGCTGCACGTCATCTCATATAGCAGGTTTCCTGATGGTGATCTGTTTCAAATGACGCTTTGTGAATTCACGTACCTCCTTAGCAGTGACATCGCTATGGGGGTGCCTGGGGTGCAGACTGCTCCCGGGTGACACCTGCCAGAGGGGGGACATCATCAAGTAGGAAGTGATATTTGACTGTGATGGTGTTACCCCATCTGTGTGAAACTAGCCTGCCCAGCATCCTGCAGGGCTGTGGAAGGCTAGACAGGACAGAGCCCAATTGTGGGTGGGGTGGGTGGGTGTGACACTAAGTTTTCCCGCACCAGGTGACATCAACCCTAGTGACGCCACTGCTCCTTAGACCCAGTCTATCTAAATAGTATGGTCACCTGCTGACTTGGCACCATTTACATGCAGCTTAAGTCTTCAATAAGACAAATAAATTGACTCCAATGCCCCCGAAAATATTACTCACTGACTTCCAAGTCTCTCACATCAGTATCATCAGCAGCAGCGGCATCGAGAGAGACACCCAGTTGTCTTCACGCCACGCTGGAGCATGGAGAAGATGGAGGGAGCAGGTGAGGGGAGCTGAACCATTGGCTTGGCCTCTACTATTCGCTGCACTGGTTACTATGGCCTGTGACGTGTGTCACATCTGAGCCGCTGCCGAGGAGGGGGGAGAGCCTCAGTACTCAGAGAGGAGCCTTTTTTCTCCTCCGCACCTAGTAAGAGTGTTGGCTTCAACCACATCCTCCCTCCATATTCTCCAGGCTCCAGCGTGGCGTAAAGACAGGATGAAGCAATGTCTGTGTGTCACTGTGTGATTGCTGCCTGCAATCCCGGAATCCGGATCCCGCTTATCTCTATTGCGTCTCCATGGGAGTCTCCCCATCAGAGCACCAAAGTATATGAATAAAAGTGAATCCAAAAATTAATGATGATGTCAAATCGCAGAATACCAGTTGTATGCCATTTATGAAAAAAAATGCTGCTCTTCTATTATTGACATTTTTGTCTTGTTCAATCTTAACCACTTCAGGAAAAGCTAGCTCCCTTGTTACCTTGAGGACTTCTCCAGAGCTTCTCCCATCCTCTGGAACTCCCTGCCCTGGTATGTCCGATCAGCCCCTACCCTATCCACCTTTAGGGGATCGCTGAAAACTCAATTATTCAGGGAAGCCTATCCCACACCCATCTGACAAATGTCCCATAGCCACCCCCATCAAATCATTCTTTGCAGCTTTTACCTTTTGTACCACCACTCTCTCCCTTTAGAATGTATGTTCTACGAGCAGGGCCCTCCTGTACCTTCTGTATTGAACTGTACTGTAATTGTGCTGTCCCCCCCCTCTACCTTGTAAAGCGCTGCATAAACTGTTGGCGCTATAAAAATAATAATAATAATAATAATAATAATAATAATAAGTGGGCTTTTCTTTTGCACATACATTGTTTATTTGTATATTCACTTTTTTATATATTTACAAGGAGATCATATGGTAAGAGTGGTTGAAAACTTTTGTTGCGCTGCACTTTTTGATGTATACAGGACTGTGCAAAGGCTTTAGGTAGGTTTAAAAAAATGCTGTAAATTAAGAATGCTTTCAGAAATAGACGAGTTAATATTTTAATTTTTATTAATTATCCAAACGGAAAGTAAATGAACAGAAGAGAAACCCAAATCAAATCAATATTTGGTGTGACCACACTTATGCCACGTACACACGATCAGAATTTCAGATAAAAAAAGTTCTATGTGAGCTTTTGGCCGGAAATTCTGACCGTGTGTACGCTCCATCGAACATTTTCTGTCGGAATTCTGGTTCTCCAATTTTTCGACGAGAAAAGTTCTTGTCCGATCGTCTGTATGCAATTCCGACGCACACAAAAACATGCATGCTTGGAATCAATTTGATGCATCCTCAGAATCATTTAACTTAATTTTTCACAGCTTGTCGTACGTGTTGTACATCACTGTGTTGTCGACGGTCGGAATTTCAGACATTTGTGTGAGCGTGTGTATGCAACACAAGTTTGAGCCAAAATTCCATCTGAAAAAAATCCACGGTTTTCTTGACGGAATTTCCGATTGTGTGTACGCAGCATTTGCCTTCAAAACATCCTCTAGGTATACCTGCACAGTTTTTAAAGAGATCGGCAGGTAGGTTGTTCCAAACTTCTTAGAGAATGAACTACAGATCTTTTGTGGATGTAGACTGCCTCAAATCCTTCTGTCTCTTCATGTGATCCAAGACAGACTTGATGATGTAAATTAAATAGTGTGTTTAGTATCACTTTATTGCAGCAAATGAAAAACACATCATGTATGCTTGCTTCCCTTCAGTTCCATCAGCCCAAAATTGATGGAAACTAGTGGGACCCAGCAGCGGTGTATCTAGTGAAAATGGCACCTATGGCAAGCACTGAAACTGCACCTCTGTCAAAACATTTGAAACCCATCTTTCAGATAACAAGGCGGGACATGGCGTGGACATGGCGGGGACAGAGAGGGACACTGAGGACCACTGGTGGCTGGTGCTGAAATTTTTTGTGGGAGGGTGCAAACAAACTGAAAAAAAAAAAAACATCAATTGCCGCCACTGTGCCCATCAAGCGCAGCCACTGTACCCATCAAGCGCAGCCACTGTGCCCATCAAATGCAGCCACTGTGCATATCAAACGCAGCCACTGTGCCCATCAAATGCAGCCACTGTGCATATCAAACGCAGCCACTGTGTCCATCAAATGCAGCCACTGTGCATATCAAATGCAGCCACTGTGCATATCAAACGCAGCCACTGTGTCCATCAAACGCAGCCACTGTGTCCATCAAACGCAGCCACTGTGCCCATCAAAGCAGCCACTGTGCATATCAAACGCAGCCACTGTGTCCATCAAACGCAGCCACTGTGTCCATCAAACGCAGCCACTGTGTCCATCAAACGCAGCCACTGTGTCCATCAAACGCAGCCACTGTGTCCATCAAACGCAGCCACTGTGTCCATCAAATGCAGGCACTGTGCCCATCAAGCGTAGCCACTGTGCCCATCAAACAAAGCTAATGTACCCATCAATAGCCCCTGCTCATTAAACAGTCCACATTCAGTGAAAGTGAAATCGCGGTGACGCAGCGGTGACGTTGACACCGCCACGTCACCGCACCAGGAAGTAAACACTTCCGCGCGCATGCGTCGGATCCATTCACAGGATACGACGCATGTGCGGGCAGATATGTCCGCTGGTTTGCCGTACTAACCAGGGGACATATCCAACGGGCAGCTATCCGGCGGAAAATTTTCAAAGCATGCTTTGAAATTTTTCCGCCGGAGGAATCCGGCCAAAACGGTCTGTTTGCCCCTACAGACGAGTGGATTTTTCGGCTGAAATGGTCCGTCGGACCATGTTCAGCGGAAAAATTCCCTCGTGTGTACAAGGCCTTAGACAGGTGAATTTGGTTGGTTGCTGATTAGTCGGTAAGTTTGAGACTGGATATTCCATGTTTTTGTATGTATATGCGCCCTTTCCAGTGCTCCGTATTGTATAGACCAGTCATAGGTAGGGGCAGTGACTTTTGTTTGTTGTATTTATGTGATTGTGGTCAGGCAGCGCACTGGCCCCTTTGCTTTCATGTGCTGGGTGTTTTTTGTGCTCCTGCCACTTTAATGAGGGCTGGGTTACCTCCAGTCACCTGCCCCTTATCTATCCATCAGCAGTCATGTGCTCCCACTGAGGAGACTTAAAATGCAATGTTATAGTTAGGACTGCAGTATACAGAGAGCCTGGACGGGCCCTACAGCTTACACTATACAGAGAGCCTTGACGAGCCCTACAGCTTACACATGCATTTGCAAATGCGTGCAACTAAACCTCTGTTTTTAACGCACACTGTTAGACAGGTGAATTTGGATGGTTGCTGATTGGTCGATAAGTTTGAGACTGGATATTCCATGTTTTTGTATGTATATGCGCCCTTTCCAGTGTTCCTTATTGTATAGACCAGTCATAGATAGGGGCAATGACTTTTGTTTGTTGTACCTGGCTGCTATCCTTGGTGCTGCTGCTGGGGCCAGGGTTCCCCATCGGACCACCATACATTCCTTCTCTCCTGTCCTCTCTTCTCCTTACCTCACGTCCCATTCCCCACTCTGGGGATAAGATGATAGGGTAGGCAGAGCATTAGGCTCCGCCTTCACTACTGTTACCCCACCTGGATCTGGTCTGGCCAATCATCGCCTGTTATGGGGGCAACTGTCACTCCCCTCCCAGGCAGAAGGAGAAATATTAGCAATTGCTGTCCCGGCGCCGCGCTCCAGCAGGGCGGCCACGATGACGGAAGCTACATTAGTGTGGGAGGCGGCCGCGGGAGGAGGGTGGGTTTGTTTTCATGCAGGGGGTGGCTTTTTGCCACCCCCCTTCCCATAGCGCCCATGGCACTTGCCATGGCTGCCATACCCTAGATACTTCTGGAGAAGTCTGGTCGCAAGTGGTCTTCATGAAAGAATTGCAGCCAAAAAGCCATATCTCCTACATGGAAACAAGACTAAGCAATGACCCCAAACATACAGCCAATGTCATTAAGAACTGTCCTCACTGTAAAGAAGAACAATGAGTCCTGGAAGTGATGATTTGGCCCCTGATCTGAACATCATCAGCCCCGGAAGATTTACCCTTTTTAGTGACCAGGCCACTTTTTGCGATACGGCACCTACTTTAACTAACCAAATAAAATTTCCTTTTTTTCCCACAGAGTGGCTCACAGCAGGGGTCCAGTGTGTCCCTGTTCATCGTTTCAGGTCCAATTTCAGTCTGAATTTTTGGCTGAATTCAGACCTGAAATCATGGTTCAGAAGACACACAGGACTCCTGTGCAATTTGCACCGGAGCCTCTTTCCGGAGATGTGTGAACTGGCTCCATTGAGAGCAAGTCATAATCTCATGCAATGCAAATTGGATGTCAGAGGACTCACATATATAATAGATACATGCAGTCGGAGTAGATATTCACAATCAGAGCACATACTGTATATAGTCATTGCAGATTTATGTTGTCATAGCAGATGCATGCAGTCAGAGAAGATATTCATGATCAGAATAGATGCATACAGCTGAAGCAGATAAGACATGCAGAGCAGACACAGACAAAACACAATCAGTCACAACACACAGATAGACCACACACAGACAGCACACAGGGAACACACAGTCAGAGCATGCAAATGCTTTGCAATACCATGATAACCTTATGGTAAGAGTTGGTAAATGAATCTGTTGGCTGTATAAGTAGGTGATTCAGGCAATGAAAGCAGTCTATGCATATATAAGTGATCAGAGCCAATGCAGTCAGAGCATGCACATATAGTAAGCGCTGGTTTACACACACTCACACACTTGAGTCGCCCAAAATCGCATGACAAGTCAAATCCTATTATTTTCAATGGTGCCTGTTCGCATCAATGTGACTCTGTGTGGTGTGATTTTGGAAAAGGTTCCTGTGCTACTTTTGTGTGATCTCAGTGTGATTTGGATCCATAGAGTATGCTAACCACATCCAAATTCGCATCAAAGTTGCACTACATAATGACACTGAAAATTGAACCACATAAGCACATCACATTAGCATGAACTAAACCTTAAACTAGACGTATTAAGTAAAATCTGATCCTAACTGAGAAAGTAGACTCACATAGTGCTAGTAGACAAATGCAGTGTGAGAGGACACATGCAGTAAAAGCAAACACATGCATTGAATGCCGACACATATGGTGACGGTTGAGACACCCAATGAGAGCAGACACATGCATTAAAAACAAACGCTTGCAATGAAAGCAGACACACAGGGCGGCAGCTGTGATATGCAGTGGAAGCAAACACATACACACCCAATGAGAGCAGACACATGCACACCCAATGAGAGCAGACACATACTCACCCAATGAGAGCAGACACATACTCACCCAATGAGAGCAGACACATGCACACCCAATGAGAGCAGACACATGCACACCCAATGAGAGCAGACACATGCACACCCAATGAGAGCAGACACATACACACCCAATGAGAGCAGACACATGCACACCCAATGAGAGCAGACACATACACACCCAATGAGAGCAGACACATGCACACCCAATGAGAGCAGACACATACACACCCAATGAGAGCAGACACATGCACACCCAATGAGAGCAGACACATGCACACCAGGGAAGGACTGGCCATCGGGAGTACTGGGAGATTCCCGGTGGGCCGATGGCTCAGTGGGCCGGTCGGAGGTCTGCGGCGATCTACCCGTCAATCGTCGACAGCTGGTGCCTAACGGGTAGGTCAAGATTTACTGAGCATGCAGAGTAGCGCAGGAAGCGTGTGTAATATGTTCTCTCTCCTGTCACGGCACTCATGCTTCTCCCTGGTGGCCCCTCCTCTCTTCTCGTCCATCCCCATTTGCTTGAGACATCATCTGGGATGGATGAGAAGAGAGGATGGGGAGCCGAGTGAGTGCCGTGACAGGATAGAGAACATATTACACACACTTCCTGCGCTACTCTGCATGCTGGCTGGTAAACCATGTGTACCATAATGTGCTATGTGCCCTGATGTGCTATGTGCCCTGATGTGCTGTGCCCTGATGTACTGTGCCCTGATGTGCTGAGCTCTGTACTGTGCCCTGATGTGCACTGTACCCTGATATGTTGTGCCCTGGGCCGGTGTGGATGAAGTCCAGGGCCACATTTTTGGCCCAGTCCAGCCCTGATGCACAAACAATGAGAGCAGACACGTGCACACCCAATGAGAGCAGACACGTGCACACCCAATGAGAGCAGACACGTGCACACCCAATGAGAGCAGACACGTGCACACCCAATAAGAGCAGACACGTGCACACCCAATAAGAGCAGACACATGCACACCCAATGAGAGCAGACACATGCACACCCAATGAGAGCAGACACATGCACACCCAATGAGAACAGACACATGAAGTGACAGCAGACAGATGTAGTCATAGCAGACACCACACACTGAAAGTGCACACACAGTCAGATCAGGCCAAAACTGAGACATCAATTTTGTGGCAACTGACCCTTTATTACTAATGCAAACTTTAGTTAATTTATTCCTAAAATATTACCAATGCAATTTAAGAAAAAATACCTTATACCTTTTATTTCACTTTTCTGTTATCTCCTACAGTTTCTGTTTTATCCAGCAGTATTTACTAGTGCAACTTATAACATCCAAGTGAAAGTTATAACACCTACATGTCAGAAAAAAAAAACAAAAAAAACAGAATCACCATAGCTCCCAACTGTCCCTGATTTCAAGGAACTGTCCCTGATTTGGAGCAAATAGAAAAAAGAGGGGGACGCCAATTGGCGTTTTGGGACTTTGAGTGAGATAACATATAAATTGTATCTCCATCCCGGGTTCAATGTGAAAATAAAGGGAGATTAGGACTTTGAATGAAACAGTATGCTAATGGGGATAAAGAATGAAATGAAACAAACCATTGAAAGTAGTGTACATGTATTAAATATATAAAATATCTACACAGTAAAAACAGGCAGCGTGTACAGTGAAACAAAGCATAACCATGTCCATAATACAAATGTTTAACATATGACAATGAATTGTTCAATTCAATCAAAAAATGTGGACACATAAGAACTGGGCAGCACATCACAAAACATTATAACAGAACTTATAAAATATAAACAAATCATCAAATGGTTTGATCAGAATAAAATCCCATTAGCGCATATAGCTACATCTTTGTAAGCCTGACGCGGCGTTTCGTGTATAGAAAACACTGATCTAGAATAACAGAGTAAAAAATGGTCAAAATATTGAACTAACTTCTTCCAGAGAAGATGAAAAAGTTCTGATGTGCCATGTAGGGATGTGTGTGAAAAATATGGAGCCAAAAAGACTGTCCGTCCCGGGAGCTGAGGTGGCAAAGAGTCAGACAACTAGTAGTACACAAAGGTATCACCCCAGGTAGCAGATCGCCATGGATGTCATAGAGTAGGGAATTCCCTCATAGTACCGTATAGAAATCTGTAATGGATAGGTAAATCCATCAGGAATAATCCATAGTGTAAAAGAGTAATGAGATGAGGGTTAACTGATAGGTGACAATAGTTACCAAGGGCCAGATTCAGTAAGAAGTTACGCGGCGTATCTCGAGATATGCCGCGTAACTTCTTAGATGCGCCGGCGTATATTTTTTTCTGTATTCAGAAAACAAGATACGCTGGGATTGAGCTAAGATACGAGCGGCGTAAGTCTCTTACGCCGTCGTATCTTAGTTGCATATTTACGCTGGCCGCTAGGTGGCGCTTCCGTCGATTTACGCGTCTAATATGTAAATTAGCTAGATACACCGATTCACGAACGTACACCTGGCGGCCGCAGTACTGATACGCCGTTTACGCATGGCGATTTCAGGCGTAAAGATATTCCAACAAAAAGATGGCGCAGCCAATGTTAAGTATTGTGACAAAGTCGTAGAAATAGCGATAATGTTATGCAGCAAAGTCGCTGATCTTAAGCAATAAATACGGCTTTATTGCACTCAAAATAAATAATACAAAACAAAATGGCCTACTCCAATTTAGGAGGCTAACTGACAGTAGTGTCCCTCACTACACTGTACTGGAGGGGCTATTCCAGCCTCCAGTATAAAACAAACATAATAACAGTCCAAAATAAACAAATCTATGACAGACCTTGTTCCTTCAATGCAGACAGTTTCCAACCTGTCCGTCCAGCTCAGCATACCTCTCACACTGAGCTCTCACTTCCCACTTCCTTACCAGGTGAGTGTTAATTAATAGGGGAAGAGAGGAGGTTTTACCTGTTGGCCAGGCTTAACCCCTTCCAGGGCAGGGAACGCTGACTTTTCCAGTCTCTCACTGGTGTACATACAATTGTGTACCCTGTCACACATCCTCCCCCCCCAGCTTAACACTTGGTTGGGAAGCGGCCACCTCTACAAACCCATGCACTCGGGACAGAGCATCTGCATTACTGTGGAGGAGACCTGCCCTATGTCGTACCACAAAAGTAAAGGGCTGTAGGGACAGAAACCACCTCGTGACCCGAGCGTTCTTGTCCCTGTTGGTGTGCATCCTCTTTAACGGAGCATGGTCTGTGACGAGGGTAAACCGCCTGCCCAACAAATAGTAGCGGAGTGTTTCTACTGCCCACTTGATTGCCAAACACTCTTTTTCCACTGTGGCATAGCGCTGTTCTCGAGGTAACAACTTCCGACTCAAATACAGCACAGGGTGTTTCTCACCATCCACATATTGGGACAAAACTGCACCCAGACCCACCTCTGAGGCATCGGTCTGGAGAAAGAACTCCTTTCTAAAGTCAGGAGCCACAAGCACAGGTTGGGCACAAAGCGCTGCCCGCAGACCAGCAAAGGCTTCCTCAGCCTCGCTGTTCCACTTTACAGTGTCTGGACTTCTGGCTTTAATAAGGTCAGTGAGCGGAGCAGCCCTCGTAGCAAAGTGAGGAATAAACCTCCGATAGTAGCCTACAATCCCCAAGAAAGCTCTGACTTGTTTTTTCCTCAATGGTCTGGGCCAGCTCTGTATAGCTCCTATCTTGTTCATTTGTGGTTTAACAAGTCCTCTGCCAACCAGGTAACCCAAGTATCTAGCCTCTGCTAGACCCAAGGCACATTTAGAGGGGTTAGCTGTCAGACCCGCTCTTCTAAGAGTGTCCAAGACTGCCTGTACTTTATCCAGATGGCTTTCCCAGTCCGGGCTATGAATGATCACATCATCCAAGTATGCGGCTGCATACTCAGTGTGGGGCCTGAGCAACTTATCCATTAGCCTTTGAAAAGTGGCTGGAGCCCCATGGAGGCCAAAAGGCATGATCCTGTACTGGAATAGGCCATCAGGAGTGGCAAAGGCTGTCTTCTCTCGGGCGTGCTTTGTCAATGGGATCTGCCAATAACCCTTTGTCAGATCCAACGTGGTGAAGAACCTATCTTTGGCTAATCGCTCTACTAGTTCATCCACCCTAGGCATGGGGTAGGCGTCAAACTTAGACACCTCGTTTAACTTCCTGAAGTCATTACAAAACCTGATGGACCCATCAGGTTTGGGCACTAGAACAATGGGGCTGCACCACTGGCTATGAGACTCCTCTATCACTCCAAGCTCAAGCATTTTCCTGATTTCATCCCTTACAGCTTCCCTCTTGGCCTCCGGAATGCGGTAAGACTTCACTCTTACGACAACCCCTGGTTCTGTAATAATGTCATGGGTAATCTCTCGGGTTTGTCCAGGGTTGGGGGAGAAAACATCGTTATTCCTCTCAACCAAGCCTCTAGCTTCTTTTATTTGCTCAGGTGTCAGCTCTGGAGAGATTGTCACCGAAGGACTAGGTGCCTGTGGACCAGGTGTGGTGTCCCCCACTGCGGCCATGCAGTCCTCTCTAAGTCCTCCATGGCTTAAGAAGGTTTATGTGGAACACGGCCTCCTTCTTCCGGCGTCCCGGCTGACTAACTTTATAATTTACTGGGCTCACTTTTTCCAACACCTCATAGGGTCCCTGCCACTGTGCTAGAAGTTTGCTTTCTGCGGTGGGTACTAGAACCATTACTCTGTCCCCTCTTTCAAACTGTCTCACTAGGGCCCTCTGGTCATAGTAGGACTTCTGCCTACTCTGCGCCTGCTCCATATGCTGGCGAACAAGAGGGGCAATCTGAGCCATACGCACCCGCATATCTTCAACATACTGGAGGACATTGGTCCCAGTTACACCCTGTTTTTCCCAGGTTTCCTTTAGGATATCCAGAATACACCTGGGATGCCTACCATATAAAAGCTCAAACGGGGAGAAGCCCGTAGAACTTTGGGGAATCTCTCGAACTGCAAACAACAGGTAAGGAAGTAACAAGTCCCAATCCTTCCCATCCCTGCTAACGACTTTCCTCAACATCCCCTTTAGGGTCCGGTTAAACCTTTCTACCAACCCATCTGTCTGGGGGTGATACACTGACGTTCTCAGAGTCTGTACATTAAATAGCTGACACAGCTCTTTCATAATACGGGAGACAAACGGAGTCCCCTGATCCGTGAGCAATGTCCTGGGTATCCCCACCCGTGTAAACATCTGAACCAACTCTTTTGCAATACTTTTAGCATTCGCCTTACGTAGTGGAATGGCCTCCGGGTATCTGGTGGCATAATCGACGATGACAAGGATGTACTGGTGCCCTCGAGCTGTTTTCTCTAAGGGACCCACTAGGTCCATGCCAATCCTCTCAAATGGAACGTCAACTATGGGGAGAGGTATGAGTGGGGCTCTCAACTTCAGTCTGGGAGATGCCAGCTGGCATTCCGGGCAAGAAGCACAATACGTTTTAATCCCCTCATATACCCCAGGCCAGAAGAACCTCCTGAGCACCCGTTCTTGTGTTTTCTCCACCCCTAAGTGTCCCCCCAGCAAATGAGAGTGAGAGTAATCCAGGATTTTTCGGGTGTATGATGAAGGCACAACCAGTTGTTCAAGCTCTTGTCCCTCATCGGAGGTTACTCTGTAAAGAAGATTTTTAAGGATAAAATAGGGATAGGCCTTTCCTGTTACCCCTTCTACTGGTACCCCATTAACCTCTACAACATTACTCCTGGCTTCCTGCAGCAGGGGGATCATCTGCCTGGTCACGGCCAAAGCCACTACCCGAGATATCCAGGATATCTGTATCCCCCTCATCGTCTTCACTGGTAGCCTCTAGGGAGGGTTCCGGTTGACCAACCTCTGCCTCATCTTCTGTCTGTCGTGGGGCCCCGCCTCTCCTGGACTGCTCCCCATGCTGATTCAACAGGACTTCCTGGACAGCCCTATTAAATCTTAGCTTGCTCTCCCTGCGTTCCCGTCTTGTTTTACCTCTTTTTGGATTAGAGATATACAAGTCAGGATGAGCAAAGGGAAATACTTCATGGACCCCTGTATTTCTCTGCTCCACTTCAGGTTCCCCTTGTTCTCCCATCACAGGGGGCTGTAACAGAGCGTGGAAATTAGGGAAATTCCTTCCTATTATCAAAGGATATGGTAGACGAGGAACTACCACAGCTACGATCCTTACCAAACTGCCCTGTACTGACACTTCTATGTTGGCAGTAGGATACCGCACAGTACACCCATGAATACACAACACCCCCATGGTTCTATGCTTCTGAATCCAACAAGGTTTTACCAATTTACTGGCTACCAAAGTCAGGGCACTGCCAGAGTCCACCAGGGCCACTGTCTCTTGTTTGTCCAGCAGGACAGGTACTCGGAAGGTATGTCCCCCTTCTACCAGGCCTGCTAAACAAATGAGCCCACAAAAGTCAGAGGAATCTTCCCCTAGTCCATACTGCATTGGCTCAGGAAGATTGGGGCATCTCGCCCTGACATGTCCTTTGGCGCCACACTCAAAACAAGTTATGAAGTTTCTCCTAGGGTGGTCCTCTTTCCCAGGGTTTTGACTTCTAAAGTCTGTTTTGGTGAAACGGGCTCCGGATCCGAAGTCTGCTTCCACTCCACTCCTCCGGTCTCCTGGTCTCTGTATTTTCCCGATCGTCCTAGAGAGAGATCGGTCCAAACTTTTGGTAGATAGGTACCGCTCCACTTGTGCGACCATACTATCACAGTCCAGGGGATTTCCCTGAGTGACCCACTCCCGGAGGCCATTTGGAAGCTCTCTCACGTAACGGTCCAGTACAATCGCTTCTATAATCTGTGCAGGTGTTTGAGTCTCTGGTTTGAGCCAATTCCGCGCCAGATGAATTAAATCGAACATCTGGGATCTTGGCGCTTTTCCTTCTTTAAACCTCCAGTTGTAGAATCGCTGGGCCCTCACTGAGGAAGTCACCCCTAAGCGAGCCAGGATCTCTCCTTTCAGTTTGGGATAGTCTGCAGCAGCCACCTCATCCAAATCAAAATAGGCTTTCTGTGCTTCTCCCAAGAGGAAGGGTGCAATGATTCCAGCCCACTGTTCCGGGGCCCAGCCTTCTCGGGTAGCGGTCCGTTCGAACGCCAGTAGATAAGTCTCCACATCATCATCCGGGGTCATTTTCTGCAGACAGCTGCTGGCACGTATTTGGCTTACCCCCCTTGCTGGTGGGTTAGAAGACCCTTGGGTAGTCATGTGATCCAGGGTTGCTTTGAGAACAGCATGGTCTGACTTTTGTGCTTCAGCTAGCTGTCTATTAGTTTCTTGTTGTGCTGCAGCTGAGGCCGCTATCTGTCTATTAGTCTCTTGCTGCACAGAGACAGCTTGTAACAGGGCTTTCACAATATCTTCCATTTTCTGGGTCCTGTACCTTTAAGGCCACTGTAACTGTACAATGACCGGTACAACAGCAAACATCCAACTTCTGACCACCACTTGTGACAAAGTCGTAGAAATAGCGATAATGTTATGCAGCAAAGTCGCTGATCTTAAGCAATAAATACGGCTTTATTGCACTCAAAATAAATAATACAAAACAAAATGGCCTACTCCAATTTAGAAGGCTAACTGACAGTAGTGTCCCTCACTACACTGTACTGGAGGGGCTATTCCAGCCTCCAGTATAAAACAAACATAATAACAGTCCAAAATAAACAAATCTATGACAGACCTTGTTCCTTCAATGCAGACAGTTTCCAACCTGTCCGTCCAGCTCAGCATACCTCTCACACTGAGCTCTCACTTCCCACTTCCTTACCAGGTGACTGTTAATTAATAGGGCAAGAGAAGAGGTTTTACCTGTTGGCCAGGCTTAACCCCTTCCAGGGCAGGGAACGCTGACTTTTCCAGTCTCTCACTGGTGTACATACAATTGTGTACCCTGTCACAGTATGGACGTCGGGACCGCGTCGAAATTTATAAATTTTTCGTCGTTTGCGTAAGCCGATTCAGAATAGAGCTGGGCGTAAGTTACGTTCACGTCGTTTTCATTGACTATTTGCGACGTGATTTGGAGCATGCGCATTGGGATACGTCCATGGCCGGCACATGCGCAGTTCGTTCGGTGTGTCATTTACGTGGGGTCACCGTTAATTTAAATACAACACGCCCCCTACCTGCCCAATTTGAATTGCGCGCGGATACGCCGGCTCATTTACGCTACGCCGACGCAACTTACGGAGCAAGTGTTTTGTGAATACAGCACTGCCTGTAAAAGTTGCGGAGGCGTAATGTAAATAGGATACGTTACGCCCGCACAAAGATACGCGCTCCTACGTGAATCTAGCCCCTAGTGCTCCTACGTGAATCTAGCCCCTACCAGTACTGGGGCGTCTGCATACAATGGCAACAAGCTGATTTGGAGCAATGTCCCTCTTGCTCCTTCCTCCTCATTTGTCCCTCATTTTGGTAAATTCACAGATACAGTGGAAGACATTTTTTACATTGTTTATTATGATTGAAGAAAATACTTTATTCACACAATGGACATTGTTAAAGCGGTTGTATACCAGCAAAAAAAACAAACACTGTAAGGCAAAGGCATAATGAGCTAGTATGCACCGCATTCTAACTCATTATAAAATACTTACCTTAGAATGAAGCGCCAGCATTGGCTCCCGATCACTGCTGAGGGAGCTGACATGTTTCCCTCTGCGTTTCTTCTGGGTTTGCAGATCCTGCATGCACGGGAGTCCTCTTTCCATCAAGGAGCTCTGATTTTCCAACAGCATCTGCCGGACCTTCAGCGCAACCAGGTTTAAGAGATATTCATTTTACCTACACATAAGCCTTATTATAGTCTTACCTGTAGGTAAAAATGTGAAAGTGGGGTATACAACCTCTTCAAGTGGATTTTTCTTTTTCACATACATGGCCAGATTCTCAAAGGAATTACGCCGGTGTATCTACAGATCTATCCAGAAAACATTATACGCCGGTTTTACGCTAAGATCCGACTGGCATAAGTCACTTACACCGTCGGATCTTAAATGTAATGTTACGCCGGCCGCTAGGTGGCGTTTACGTCGATTTCTCATTTGACTATGCAAATGAGCCTGAAACGCCGATTCCCGAAAGTTTTTGCGCCGCCTCGTCATCGTTTACGTTGTTTCTGTAATCGTCGGTCCGCGGTATGCCATGTTAAGTATGGCCGTCGGGACAGCGTCGGGTTTTTCCCGTCGTTTACGTAACTCGTCGCGAATAGGGCTGTGCGTTAATTATGTTCACGTCGCAACCAATGTATTTGCGGCGTACTACGGAGCATTTGCAGTGGCCTACGTTTAAGGCCGGCGCATGCGCAGTTCATTCGGCACGGGGGCGCGCTTAATTTAAATACAAGCCGCCCCCTTTGATTTACGCGGGGATACGCCGGGCCATTTAGACTACGCCACCGCAAATTACGGAGCAAGTGCTTTGAGAATACGGCACTTGCTCCAGTAAGCGGCGGCGTAGTGTAAATGGCATACGCTACGCCCCGCTCGTAGATAAGCGGATCTACGAGAATCTGGCCCACATTGTTTATTTGTATATATACGTGTTTTATATTTACAAGGAGATTATATGGTAAGAGTGGTTGAAAACATTTTTTGCCCTGCACTTTTTGATGTATACAGTACTGTGCAAAGGCTTTAGGCAGGTGTGAAAAAATGCTGTAAATTAAGAATGCTTTCAGAAATAGACAAGTTAATATTTTATTTTGTATTAATTAACAAAATGGAAAGTAAATGAACAGAAGAGAAACCCAAATGTAATCAATATTTGGTGTGACCACCCTTTGCCTTCCAAACATCCTCTAGGTACACCTGCATACAGTTTATGAAGGAGATCGGCAGATAGGTTGTTCCAAACATCTTTGAGAACTAACCACAGATTTTCTGTGGATGTAGGCTGCCTCAAATCCTTCTGTCTCTTCATGTGATCCCAGATAGACTTGACGATGTTCAGATCAGGGCTCTGTGGGGGCCAAATCATCACTTCTAGGACTCCTTGTTCTTCTTTACAGTGAACACAGTTGTTAACGACATATGTTTGAGGTCATTGCTTAGTCTTGTTTCCATGTAGGAGATATGGCTTTTTGGCTGCAATTCTTCCATGAAGACTGCTTCCGGACAGTAGATGGGTGCCAGGGTCCCACTGGTTTCCATCAGTTCTGGGCTGATGGCACTGAAGGAGGGGAAGCAAGCATGATGTGTTTTTCATATGCTGAAATAAAGTGATACTAAACACACTGTAACAGTCACCACCGTTTACGACCTTCCATCCACCCATGACAAGCTTATCCGACACATTGCGACAATCCTGCATACCCGATCCATTCCATTTCCCAGAATAAGACGAGACTCCGCTCTGTACTCTCTGGTTTCAAAATGAATGAACACTTTATTGGTTTCTTAGCTTGCTTATATATCTGGTACAGCATGTTACAGTTAATCACAGTACAATGCAATCTCCACCCCCCCTATTCACACACTATGGCTAATTCTCTAGCAGACATTTCGGCACCGATACTGATGAGATCTATCACATTCCAAAATACAATTACACAATGCCTTGACCTCAATCCACATATCTAGACAGACGTTCTGTCTCTAAAGCGTCTTGACACCTGGGCATCAATAGGCTTTAAACCGTGTTATCAGACAATTGAAAGGTCTAGCAGCAGACCTGAATTAACACCTTTATACAATAGACAATGTAATGTCTAGGAGTAGATGCAATTAACACCTTTCAAAAGCATGTGTGCCCACATTGATTAGCCAACAACTTGTGATATCTCAAGACATCCTGCAAACATGAATTATTATTAATGTCCCATCTCATGTAATACATGAATTATGATCCTATTAGCCCCCCTACGCCCAAAAGGGCACAGGGTGGACTTAGACCCAGGAGTTATTAGTGTCCCTGGCACAGGAGTATCTCTCATCCTTCCAACGTCTCTGGTTGTCACGGTTAATCCCGTTACACACACTATTTAATTTACATTGTCCCTTCTATTTCCGTATGTGGATGATGGCACTGTAATTATTTTAATTAACAAAAAAGTACCCTTTTCCTAATCGATATACAGCTGTCACATGACTCCTTTCCAGTCTATCTGTAGGGAAACATAAGCAGGATGAGCCTCTAGTCCTATGCTGCTGGTCACATGTACAAAATAAATAAATAATAATAATTTTTGGAATACAGAGTACAAATAAGTAAATAATATCAATAAACTGTTTTAAAATGTCATAAAAATATATTTGAAATTAAATCTTTATTATTTTGTGGAAATAACATGGTGTGGGTGGATTTCTGCCAGTTGCAGGCTGTGTGTTAGAATACCAGGGAGGTGAAGCCTACATCAATCAAGATGGTTAGTATAAGATTTTAACCTCTCAGTTTAGAAAAAAATATATACATGGGTTAAAGATGTACCATCATCCTAATATCGAAGATTTAGTTGAAGGGTTCAGGGAATCCCCAAAGACCCTGAAGGCCGACAAAATGAATGGGCGGGGAGGACTATACCGGTACAAGGTAAGGTATTTATACTCAACCAGAGTGATGCAAAGAGGTCGTTTTTGAAAAATGTATTCACATATTATACATAGAGAAAGATTTTTTTTTAAAAACGAAACACACAATACATTTAAAATACAGTACAGGCAAAACATAGTACATAACCAGAAGGGGCTTATTCAAAATATGCCAGGACTGCAAGCACTCACACCAACATGGGGGGGGGGTTGGAAAAAAAAGCAGTAATACACATAAGCCTGCAAGAAAAATACAAGAACAAGGCTTGGGTAATGGCTGCATTATTCAAGGAGGAACCTTTAACGAGGGCTCTCCTAACTCCAACAAAGCAACATCTAAACTAGATGGGACCTGAGCAGGGTCAAAGATGTGATCTTTCCGTGTTGCCCAAATACTAGAGAAGCGCTCCCATCTGTCCTTACATGTCGCCATCCACTGCTTTGCTTACATTCACCTTCCTGATCCATTCCTACCTTTTGGGAACCTGAGCCCTTTTCCAGTAAATAGGAATTAGTCTCTTAGCTGCATTTAAAAGGTGCTGTAAGGCAGTGTTTTTCAACTCCAGTCCTCAAGGCACACCAACAGGTCAAGTTTTCAGGATTTCCCTCAGATGAAATGGCTGTGGTGATTACTAAGCCAGTGAAACTGATCGAATCACCTGTGCAAAATAATGGAAAGCCCGAAAACATGACCTGTTGGTGTGCCTTGAGGACTGGAGTTGAAAAACACTGCTGTAAGGCACTTTGCTTATAATGACTAAGCGGCAGGGTTGGGATATGGAGCAGGAAAAGAACCAGGGACAATGTGACATCTAGATCCAAGATAGCTGTTATCTGATCTTTAATATCTGACCAAAAAGGGCGTATCATGGAACACTCCCACCACAAGTGCAGGAACGTGCCACGCTGGCCGCAACTTCTTCAGCAAAGATCTGTGACTGAAGTGTATATACCAAAAGGTAGGTAGGTACACAATACCAAAGCGTCACCGACTTATAATTAGTCTCCTGAGTCTTAGGCCGCGTACACACGGAGGGACATGTCCGCTGAAACATGTCCGAAGGACCGTTTCCAGCGGACATGTCTCCTCCGGATTTTCGTCCGACGATGTGTACACACCATCGGATGAAAATCCCCTCGGCCAGGGAATGCGGTGACGTGACGGGTTATGTTGACGCCGCCATGTCACCACTCCAGGAAGTAAAATACTTCCACGCATGCGTCGAATCCATTCGACGCATGCGCGGAGATTTCTGTCCGCTGGTTAGTGTACTAACCAGCGGACATATCCGACGGACATGTCTTTGAAATTTGTCCGCTGGGAAAACATGTCCGCTAGCCCGTACACACGATCGGAGATGTCTGCTGAAACGGTCCGTCGGACCAGTTTCAGCAGATAAATTTGATCATGTGTACGCGGCCTTAGAGTCAATTAAAATGCGTTAATTGGTAGAGATGTGGAATTTGGTCAGCTGAAAGGTCTGTCCCAAAGTCTTGCTCACATTCTCGATTGAAAGCAGGTTTTGAGGCAGCGGGGTGGAACTCAATATTTTATAGAGCTCCGAGACAAGGTGGGGTAAGGTCTCATTCACTATAAACAGTCGTTCAAATGGGGTAAGGGTAGATAGTGTCCTAATAGAGCATCCACAGGTGGCAAAGAAATATTGCAGTTGCCTGTGGTGCCAAAAATACATGGGGAAACTTCTTGTAAAAAAAAGTTTTTTTTTCATGAAAAAAAAACAACGTTTTTCAAACTTCATTTAAAAAAACGACGTTGCCTACACACCATCGTTTTCTGAAAATGCTCTTGCAAAGCGTGGTTACGTACAACACGTACGACGGCACTCTGCTCCATTCAAGCTCGCGTCATAACTTGCCTCTGAGCATGCACGGGTTTAAAAATGTCATTTTAAACGTTGTTTTAGCCCACACACGATCATTTTTTATGACACAAAAAACGACATTCTTTCAGAAGTCGTCTTTCGGAAGACGTTTTGCCCACACACGTGTGTACGCAGCATTAGGGTCTGTACGGAGTGCATCTTCTACAGTAAATATTTACCACAGCCATGGTTGCCATCAGTAGCCCGAGGTATGCATTTGCCAGGGGGAACCACAGGAAACAACCTACAGGGGCCAGTGAGGATACAGAGGGAGGCAGAGATAAAAATTGGTTAAGAAAATCCCAGACTCGCAAAACGTGGGTCATTACTGGAGATGTTGTCCTCTGTATTCTCAGGGCAACCATGGGGCATAGGATAAATTACGGCCCCCCAGGCATTTCTCCAAGGAGATCCATAGTTTAGTATGAGGGTGGAAGCACCAATTCAAAATGCGTTTTAGAGCAATAGCCATATAATATTGTCTCATGTCAGGAAGTACCAAACGCCCCACCCTCTTGGAATGTTGGAGCACGGCCATTGCTAGACAGGGTTTACGCCCATTCCACTCAAATTCAATGAGCATGCTAAAGCATAGTGAAAAAGGTTTTGGGCAGGGGAATGGGCAACATTTGCATGAGGAAAAGCATCCTAGGGAGGACATTCATCTTAATAATATTGGTACGACCCAGACACAAAAAGGCTGTTTTTGTTTAGGTCTGTAAATCCTTACGTACAATGGTCAACAGCGCAGGGTAGTTGTTAGCATATAGTGTCTTGAAGTGGTCGGTGAGCTAAACCCCTAAGTATTTAACCACTTAAGGACCGCTGCCTGCACATTTTCGTCGGCAGAATGGCATGGTTGGGCACATGCACGTACAGGTATGTGCTGTGCTAGTACCCAACCGTGGGTCGCGGGCGCGCGCCCGGGGCCCGCTCCCGTGACCCGGTCTGAAGCTCCGGGAACCACGGGATTAGCGGACCCGATTGCCGATGGAGTCCCCGCATTTTTTGCTGTGAAAATGACAATGGTCCCAAAAATGTGTCAAAATTGTCCGAAGTGTCTGCCATAATGTCGCAGTCATGAAGAAAATCGCTCATCGCCGCCATTAGTAGTAAAAAAAAAATAATAAATAAAAATGCAATAAAACGGGTGGGCTTGGCCGGGATGGCGGACTGAGAGGACGTGTGGTGAGAGCTCTGCTGGAGAAAAATCCGATTTCTTTATCCGCTCTTGGACTTATCTACTAATTTGCGGACCCTTATGATCCTGAATGCCTCCTAAACACTCCCGAGGCTCGAACCGGGGGAAAAAGCTGAGATTTCCCCAGGTGGTAGACGTTGCTACAAGCCCGGCTTGTCGGCAGCCTCTGCAGACGCACATTCACAACATGGCGTCGCAGACGGAGCATGAGGTCTCTCCCCCGGGCATTCCTGAGGTGATGGCGGCCATTACCAACTGCCAAGCTGCCCTCACCTCCAAAATAGAGGCCGTTCAGCTGGATGTGGGGCTGCTGAGGCAAGACATCGACAAGATCCGCTCCCGGGTTACGGCGGCTGAGCAGCGTGTGGGCGATGTGGAAGACTCTGTGGCGGACCACGCGACATCTATCCGCACTCTACAAACTAAGGTCCAAGCTTTGGAATATCGCGCGGAGGATGCCGAGAACCGGAGCAGGAGGAATAATCTCCGTATCGTCGGCCTGCCGGAGGGGGTAGAGGGTCGTGACCCGACAGTGTTCACGGAGGAGCTGCTCCGCTCCTTGCTGCCCACGGCCCAGCTCTCCCCGTACTTCACTGTGGAGAGGGCCCACCGAGTGCCGCCGAGACCTGGTCCAGAGGGAGCTCCCCCCCGCACGCTAATCCTCCGGCTGCTGAACTTCCGTGATCGGGACGAGCTTTTGAGGGCGGCGAGGATGGCGGGAGACGTTCACTACCGTAACGTCCGTTTGATGTTGTTCCCCGATTATACCATTGAAACCCAGAGGCAGAGGAGATCATTCGACGCGGTCAAGGCTGATCTCCGGCGCAAGGGTATCCGGTACAGCATCCTATTCCCGGCCAAGTTGCGTGTGGTGGACGGAGAAACGGTGCGGATCTTTACCTGTCCCAAGGATGCCAGTGCGTGGCTTGAGGCGCTGCCGCCATAGTGCCCCACAGCAACCTCTGGACTTTGAGTGTTCCTATATCCTCTCCCCCCTGATGGTCCAGTTTGTCATGGAGGTATGTGACCATGTTATGATGGGACTGCAAACGGGGGTGTAACGCCTGGAGGGACCCTAATTTTGACTGTTTTTTTGTTTTTTTTTGCCTTCTGTTTTCTGTGTGCCAAGTTCTCCGTGCACTACCCAGACGGTTGAGCCCCTCCATCGCTGCAGTTGTGCCTGTCTCCCGCCTGGGTGAATTTCTCAGGTATACCCTGACAGGCTTCTCAAACTGTCCAAGGAGGACTTCCTTTCCTGTATTCTCCAGCATCTCTGACGGATGGACTGTCTATCACTGGTTCCCCCTTCTCCCCCTTACTAGATTTGGTCTTGTATTTTTGCTTCCCCCCCCTTTTTTTTCGGCTCATAGTGGCCCTGATGTAGGAGTCCTGAGTGTGCACCTTGCCTCAGGCGTCTGATAACTGTTTTGGACTAAGTTACGGGATCCATGTGCCGCCTGCTGTTCGGGAAGGCACGGGGTGGGATGGGAGGGGTATGGATGGCCGTTGCCATCTGCTTCAAGTTTGGTTTGTTTAATGTCTTTAATGTCTTTTTTTTTGGTCTTACGGTTGGTCTCTATTTTTGTATAGGCATACACGTCTCGGATACACGCTTGGTGATCCGGGTGCTACACCTTCTCTGTGCTCCGATTTCAGGGGGGCAGTGGAACGTGCGTGAACGTGTGCAGGAGGGTGGGCGCGGGCTGAGGGGGGGGGGTGGTCAGCTCTGATGTTATCACTCCTCTCTGATTATGGCTAGTTTTACCGTGCTGTCCTGGAATGTCAGGGGTCTCAATTCTGCTATAAAGAGGTCACTGGTGTTTAACTATCTGAAAAGGCACAATCCCCAGATCTGCATTCTTCAAGAGACTCACCTAGTGGGTGCGCGGATCCTGGGCCTGAAGAGGGCCTGGGTGGGAACCCATTACCACGCTTCCTACTCCTCATATGCACGGGGGGTTGGGATCCTAGTGCATAGATCGCTCCCCTTTCAGTTGCTGGCAGTGAGGACAGACCCGGGTGGGCGATATGTCATGCTACATGCAGTGATTTCAGGAGCCCCCTATGTTATTGTGGGAATATACTTGCCTCCCCCGGCTGATGTTACATGTTTGCACACCTTGATGCAGGAGGCCACGCAGTATGGGGTTGACAGGGTCCTGCTGGTGGGAGACTTCAATCTGGTGATGTCTGAGGGGAGGGATAGGCTCAATCGGAGGCCCTCTGCCCCGTCTGGCCTTCCTCACTGGGCGGAGGCATTTAGCCTAACGGATCTCTGGCGTCATTTCCATCCCTCTGAGACCCAATACACATGTCTCTCGACCACCTACCGGACGCTATCTCGGATAGACCTGGCATTTGCCTCATCTGCCCTTCTGCAGGCGGTGGTGTCTACTGAGATTTTGTCTCGTGGCATCTCGGATCATGCCCCGCTTAAGGTGGTGATTCGGGCAGGCCCGGTGGCTGGTCGGGGACTGTGGCGTTTGTCCAGGTATTGGATAATGGATCCAGAGATCCAGGGACAACTTCCTGAGGCTATTTTTAATTTCTGGCTTACTAATGAGGGATCCTCCGGGCCACTGATGCTATGGGACGCTTTTAAAACCTGGTTGCGGGGGGAATATATCTCCAGAATAGCGGCGCGGAAGAGGGAGCTGGGTAGGACCCTGAGCCAGTTGGAGGAGCGGGCTGATGAGAGGGAGCGGGAATATGTCCAGACTCGTACTCAGGCCGCTTATGGCGCATGGCAACAAACGTTGCGGGACTTGTCCCTGCTCAGGATTGATGTCACTAAAAAGTCACTGCTGGACAGGGCTCAGAGGGTGTTTGAGTACGGGGACAAGAATGGAAGACTGCTGGCTTGGCTAGCCAGAGGGCAGTTCGCGACGACACATGTGGGCAGGATACGAGACTCGAAGGGGCGCTTCTTAACCACACCTGAGGAGATCAGCGACAGGTTCTACCAGATCTATCGCGACCTCTATGCCTCCAGGGTCACATACAGTACATCTGACCTAGCTACTTATTTAGATCAGCTGCAGCTCCCGGTCCTAGACCCTGACAAAATAGCAGAGTTAGAGAAGGATGTCTCTCTGGAGGAGGTCCAGAAGGCAATACAGAGCATGCAGGTGGGTAAGGCCCCGGGTCCTGATGGGTTCCCTGTCGAATTGTACTCAGTGTACCAGGAGGTCCTGGCCCCCAGATTCACTTCGCTTCTGAAGCTGTTCTCTGCCATGGGGTCTTTGCCGGACTCCATGTCAGAAGCGGTTGTTGTGTTGGTGCCCAAGCCTGGTAAGGATCCGGAAGAGTGTGCCTCGTATAGACCAATTTCTCTGATAAATGCGGATGCTAAAGTGTTGGCAAAAATTCTGGCAGTCAGGCTGACGGCTGTTATTGGAGATTTGGTTCACCAGGACCAAACGGGTTTCATGCCGGGGAAGGGCACGGACATTAACATTCGTAGGCTGTTTCTGAATTTGGGCGCATCCCATGACAACGGAGGCACTAGGGTTATTGCCTCGCTCGACGCGGAGAAAGCATTTGACTCCGTCGAGTGGGGCTATCTATGGGAAGTGCTTAGGAGGTTCGGGTTTGGCCCCAAGTTCATGCACTGGTTGGGCATGCTCTATGAGTCCCCTAGGGCCAGACTTCGCACCAATGGCACCCTATCTGAGACTTTTCTTCTCCAGAGGGGCACCAGACAGGGCTGTCCACTATCACCCAGCCTATTTGCACTAGCCCTTGAACCGCTGGCCATTCGGGTCCAGGAGTCCGCCGCCGTTAGGGGACTCCGGATCGGCCCCCTGGAGGAGAAAATATCACTCTATGCAGACGATACCCTTCTATACCTGCAGGATGCTGGGGAGTCGTTACAGGCTGCACTAGAAATATTTGATGTATTTGGACACTTCTCTGGGGTCCGGATAAACTGGTCGAAGTCGGTTGTGTTCCCTTTGGATCCTCAGGCCCGAGGAGTGGGGACGCAGACCCCACTGCTGTGGGTGGAGGAATTTAAGTACCTGGGCATTGTGGTGTCGAGGGACCTTGGTGACTTTCGACGCCTCAATTTGCAACCCGTAATTTTAAAACTTAGGGACCAGTGCATGCGTTGGCGTGACCTGCCCCTCAACCTCTTGGGCCGTATTAATGTCCTAAAAATGCTCTACCTGCCCAGGTTCACCTATATTTTTCGTAACTGTCCCGTTTGGCTCCCGGCGTCTCTGTTCAGTGACCTGGATAGCTGTATAGGCGCTTTTCTCTGGAGGGGTGCTATCCCTAGGCTGGCTAAGACGACCCTGCAGCTCCCGGTGAGTGGCGGGGGTCTCGCCTCCCCCAACCTGAGGGTCTACTTCTGGGCGGCCGTGCTGGTCACAGTACGATGGTGGTTCGAACAATCCAGGTCTAACGCGGCCACCTGCCTAGAGGCGGCCATTCTGGGGTCCTTCCGTGAATTGGGTAATCTGGTATATAGGGGGGCTGCGGCTTACCCCTCCCTCCCGTCCCCTACTAGGGTGACCTTAAAAGTCTGGGGGGCGGCTAGGAAGAGATTCACTCGTAGTCTCTGTTACTCACCCTTCTGTCCGTTGTGGGGGACCCCTGCGCTGCCACACTTCAGGATGCTGCCTGACCCGCACATCTGGGCGCGATTCGGGATTAAAACCCTTCAGGATATTATGCCTAGGGGGACGCTCCTGTCATTTGCTGTCCTTTCTGCTAGGTTTGGGCTACCCGGGATGATGTTATTCAGATACTACCAGCTGCGGCATGCGGCCAGAGCACAATTCCCACTCCCCATAAGACTGGAAGCGGATGCCATTGAGGCTCTTTTAGCACAGGAGACCCTTAAAAAAACTCTCTCTACCCTATACTCGGCCCTCCTGAGAGTGGACTCGCCTCGGATAGAAGTCCTGTGGGAAAGGTGGCGGGCCGACATCCCTGACCTAGATAGAGAGGACTGGGAGGACTGTTTTGAAGCTGGTGCTAGGCTGCTGATCTCCTCTAGGGATAAGCTCATACATACTAAATTTATGCATCGGGTCTATTTTACACCACAAAGATTGCACTCGATATACCCGCAGAGGTCCCCTGACTGCCCCAGGTGTCACTCCCCCGATAGTATGTTTATACACATGTTCTGGTCCTGCCCCTCCCTGACTGTGTTCTGGTCCGCAGTTTTTGAAAGTATTAATGCCCGCCTGCAGTTGTCTCTCCCGCCTTCACCTGCATTGGCCCTATTGGGGATCCAGGATGATGAACAGCGGCCCCGCTACACTAAACTGCTTATCTCCTATGTCTTGTTTTATGCTAGGAAGGAGATCCTCCTCAAGTGGCTGTCCCCCTCCTCCCCTACGGTTGATTCCTGGGACTCCTCTATAAATAGGGTGATGCCCCTCTACAAGCTGACCTATATTAATAGGGGTTGCCCCCAAAAATTTGATCGTCTATGGCTGCCATGGACGGAACAACTGTAGATCTTGGGTACTACTGGTGGAGGCGATTCCCCGACCAGGACCCGGAGTGGCGTTGTGGGATTTCCTGTGACTAACAGTTAACTTGTGTAGTAACTTGCCTTGCACCTGATCTCTGTTGTACTGATTGTGCTGAGCCTTTATGTGACTTTTTACCTTTTTTTTTTTTTTTCTCTCCCTGGTGCTTATGTGCCCAATTCCCCTGATTTGTATTTGAATGTTTTAATGCCTGCCTTGTGAGATGCCATATTTTTCTCCAATAAAGACCAACCTTGTTGTTAAAAAAAAAAAAAAAATGCAATAAAACTATCCCCTATTTTGTAAACGCTATAAATTTTGCGCAAACCAACCGATAAACGCTTATTGCATTTTTTTTTTACCAAAAATAGGTAGAAGAATACGTATCGCCCTAAACTGAGGAAAATTTTTTTTTTATATATATTTTTGGAGGATATTTATTATAGCAAAAAGTAAAAAATATTGAATTTTTTTCAAAATTGTCGCTCTATTTTTGTTTATAGCGCAAAAAATAAAAACCGCAGAGGTGATCAAATACCACCAAAAGAAAGCTCTATTTGTGGGAAAAAAAACGGACGCACGACTGCACAATTGTCTGTTAAAGTGACGCAGTGCGGAATCGCAAAACCTGTCCGGGTCCTTTAGCTGCCTAAAGGTCCGGGTCTTAAGTGGTTAAGGGAAGACTTGGCCCATGTGAATGGAAAGGCCCCACGTAGGGTAGAAGTTAGCGTCTCAAGCAGAGTTATAGGTAAAACTTCAAGCTTAGTGAAGTTTATATTATGCTACATACACACGATTGGAAATTCCGACAAGAAAACTGTGGATTTTTTTCCGACTGAACTGTGGCTCAAACTTGTGTTGCATACACGCGGTCACACAAAATACCGACTATCAAGAACGTGGTTATGTACAAAACACTAAAACGAGCTGAGAAAAATTAAGTTCAATGATTCCGAGCATGCATTGAATTGATTCCGAGCATGCGTGTTTTTTGCGCGTCGGAATTGCATACAGATGATCAGAATTTCCGGCAAGAACTTTTCCCGTCTGAAAAATTGAGGACCAGCTCTCAAATTTTTGCTGTCGGAAATTCCGACAGAAAATATCGAATGGAGCCTACACATTCTGAAACCTCTCGAAAAAGCTGTAGGTCCCACATCAGGTTTTACAATGTGACAAGGGGGTCCATGAGATGAAGTATAACATCATTAACGTAAGCTAATAGCTTATATTCTGTTGTCCCCACTATTATATGTGATACTTCAACGTTTCGTCAAGTTATTTGCAAAGATCGTGATATCCACATTAAGCAGGGATATTGGGAGATAACTTTGAGGCAGGGCTGGATCTTTACCCTCTTTCGGAAGCACTGCAATATGAGTCAAAAGAGTTTCTGGGGGATCAGGCTGCCGGTGGCGAAAGAGTTGAAGTATCTGCATAAAGGGCTCAGCAGTAATGGGAAAAAAAATATGTAGTATGCTCTAGTATAGCCATAGGGACTGGGGCTTTTCCACTTGACAATGACTTTATTGTGGCTGCAATTTCAAAGGGAGAAATTGGAGACTCCGGATTCACCTGTTGCTCTGCTGTCAGGGAAGGAAGGCCTGCCAAGACTGGATAGTCACCAATAGCATGTAATTTAGAGGCCCTAGCGGCTGGGGGATGGTCACCCCCCAAATTATAAAGTTCGGCATAATAGTCACGAAACAGTGCAGCAATTATGGAAGAGTGTAAAACAATTTCCCCAGTGGGGGTGAAAAGCTTGCATATGTGAGTTTGGCGTTGTCACTATCGAAGGGCTCTAGCCAACATCCGGCCGCATTGGTTGCCATGTTCATAGAATTTGTTTGATTGGTAGTGAAACTGTCTACAGACGCGGCAGTCCAAAAAATGTGAGAACAGCTCCCTAAGCTCATTCAAGTGGTTAGGGCCTCAATAGTCCTCAATAGTCCTCAATAGTCCTCAATAGTCCCGTTGTGTTTGTGCTAAAGCTCAGCCTGTCGTAGGGCAGTCAATAACCGCCGGAAGTCCGCCTGCCTTTCCTATTTAAGTTTGGACCCAAGGGAAATGAAAGTGGTTGTAAAGTCAAAAAAAACTTCTGTGTGCAGCAGCGCCCCTCAACCCCCCTAAAAAGGTCCATCTAGTTCCAGCGATGTTGTAGAAGTGTGTCGCCTGCCCGGGACTCTCCCTCCTCATTGGCTGAGTTGGGAGCATGGGCCATTGGCTCCTGCTACTGTTAATCAAAGTCAGTGAGTCAATGAGTAGATGGAGGGGGCAGGGCCGAACAGCGGCTCTGTGTCTGAAGCAACTGTGGGTTGCTTAAAAAACACTGGCTATAGAGATGGTTAGGAAGCTTAGGAGGAGACTTCTGTGTAAAGTGCATTTCTTGTAAGAAAAGCACCTGGGCCCCCAACCTTTTCAATTCCAACCACAATTGGTTGCTTTGTGTGGAGAGCAGAGACTCCTCACGTTATAACTCAGTAGCTTAGGTGAAGCCATACCAGATACGAAAGGCGAGCTGGCAGCCCTGCAGTTCCAACAGACCAGGTGTGGGTGATGCCCCCCCAAAAAAAGGGGGGGCAAAGAAAAGAGAAAAACTGTAAATCACACAGAGTGCGTAATCAAATTACAAGCTAAATGAGGACTAACTAGACCGGCTCAGGGCAAAACTTCACAAAACATGGATCCCCTGGTTTTGATCTGGTACCCCTTAGGCCACGTACACACGATCGGTCTAAACAAATGAAAATGGACTGAAGTCCAGTTTCATCGGTCCAGACCGACCGTGTGTATGGCCCATCGGTCTGTCGTCCTTCGGACCAAAGTTTTAAAACTTGCTTTTAAATCGGACTGATGGACGTCTGGCCATCGGTCCAAACTGATCGTTAGTACACAAAAGCATCGGTTCAAAAACCCATGCATGCTCAGAATCAAGTTGACGCATGCTTGGAAGCATTGAACTTCGTTTTTTCAGCACGTTGTTGTGTTTTACGTCACCGCGTTCTGACACGATCGGTTTTTGAACTGATGGTGTGTACGCACATCAGACCATCAGGCCACTTCAGCGGTGACCTGATGAAAATGGTCCGCCGGACCATTCTCATTAAGTTGGACCGATTGTGTGTACGCGGCCTTAGAGGCACTTGAACCTGAGTAGGTAAGGCCTATGAATGGAACGTGGGTAGACACCAGGGAGACATGGGAGCCTGTCTTGCGCCCACCCTGACCATGGTAGCAAAAGGGCAGGGGGACATTAATTAGTTACGGCTGAAAGTCACACTGGGCCTTGCAGGGGCAGCAGTTGCTCCCAGCTATGTGGGAAGCATGGGAGGACCACTATATGGGAAATGCCAGGAAGACTGGTGGGTTCTAACCCCATTATGACACAACCTGGTCCTTACAAGTATGAAACAACTAAATTAGTCAATGAGCAGGAAAAAGGGCCTCCAAAGCAAAAAAAAAAAAAAAAACACAGGTCTCTAAGGCTGCATTCACACCTAAGCTGATTTGCGGCGTTTTTTCCCGTGATTTGCCGCAACAAAACGCAGCATTTTTCCTCACGATTTTGTACAGGTCATTGGCATCAATGTAAAATGCCCAAGCCGCGCGATTCGTGCAACAAAAAAGGGTCCGGGACTTTTTTGAAATTCAGGTGTTCGGCGTCACTCGTTTTGCAGTGGAGATGTGAACCATCTCCATAGAGAATAATGTTATTTTTCCCCTCTAGCGTCTTTGAGCGTCGCGCTTCAGGCGACAAAACGCTCAGGTGTGAATGCTGCCTTAGGGTGGCAGCAGGAGAAAACTTCCAGGCAACCTCTCACTCAGGTCCCCGAAGGGCCAGGGGAAGAACCAGATGGTCCAGCTTATTGAGGCCCCAACTAGGAATGATGCTCTGTTGGACCTGGTAATCTCAAACCATGCAGAGCTTATTACTAATGTTCAGATAAAGGAACACCTGGGTGGCAGTGATCATAACATGATTTCATTTGATGTTAACTGTAAGCAAAAACCACATACGAGAAAGATTCAAGAGGGCAAATTTTCCAAGGATGAGGGCTCCTTTCCAGGACTTAGATTGGTAGAGAATATTGGCATCAATGGGCACAGAACAGAAATGGGAAATCCGCAAAGTATACCTGCATGCCGGCCAGCGGCATGCAGGTAAACCCGTGTAGTATCGAGTAGTGGGGTGTTGACAGTGTGCCACTCGGTAAGCCCTGACTAGTTTCGTGACTAGGTAAACACGTGTAGTATCGAGTAGTGGGGTGTTGACAGTGTGCCACTCGGTACGCCCTGACTAGTATTGTCACGAAACTAGTCAGGGCGTTCCGAGTGGCACACTGTCAACACCCCACTACTCGATACTACACAGGTTTACCTGCATGCCGCTGGCCGGAGCTGCAGGTTTGAGGCCTTTTTAAACTGCAAAAATGTAAGTGGTTTTCTTACTATTTTGTATAATACATTTTAAAGTGATTTTACAGTATCGAGGCATCCCTGTCTCCTTTTTATGTCTATGTGATCATTGCCGTTGGAGCCATTGATTGGATGTCCCAAGTTGAATTGACTTCCTCCTTACTGAGTCTAGCCGTTTCTGTTGATCAATACATGCTGTTTGGGTCTCCTCGTAACAAGGAACCACCTGTATTTGGTAAGCGGACTTGCTCATGCGTGTGGTGGAGGTCTTTAGCTGCATGTCACACCAGTGTTAACCATCACTCTTTTGACCCACATTGGGATTTGATTTCACCAGGATGTTACCCCTTTTTTTGGGACTTTATATTTAATTCTTTAAATTTTATAACACTTTGTTTATATAACCTTGTCAACCCTCTTAGTACAGACTTTTAGGGCTTTTTGTGTTTTTGGACACTCACCAGGTGTTTCTTATTGAATTTTTTTTTATATTATTTGTACTTTCACGTTTTAATGTTGATTGATCATTAGCGTGGTTCATTTTCCTTTTTCTCATTGCTATCCTGTTCATATGACACAGTTCGAACCGCAGCTTCATTTATGTTTATGTTGCACTTCACATGCACAAGTTCATATATATAATTTAATTTAGATTAGCGCAATTTTATCACTTTCTTTTTCCATTTCAAAGCCAATGTATCTAATTTTTAGGGACTCATTAATGACAGGAATAGTACCACTGGATTGGCGCAGGGCCAATGTAGTGCCCATATTTAAAAAGGGAACAAAGTCTTTACCAAGTAACTATAGACCTGTTAGTTTAAAGGATCACTAAAGATTTATATTTTTTTAGCTAAATAGCTTCCTTTACCTTACTGCAGTACTGGTTTCATGTCCTTATTGTTCATTTTTGCTTTGAAGTTGCTGTAATCATGCTCTGATCTCCACACTTCCTCCTTGTCTGTTTTCTTATAACCATAGTGCTAGGAGCTTTCTCACGGTGGTCTAAGCTGTCATTACTGTGTGTCTAAAACTTCCCAGAACCAATCAGATTCATTTTAAAAACAAAACACTGCCCTGGATTTGTTTGTTTTTGTTCTGTGTGTCTATTTCTACTTCACAGAAACATGAAGCCAGTTCAAACTTGAAACTAACCCGCAGGCACATTATATGATTGATTTTTATCTATTTTTAATCATTTTGAAAAGGAATCAGTTAACTTTTATGTCTCTATACCCTGTAAACAGTCATTTCAGCAAAAAATATTTTTTCCTTTAGTGACCCTTTAACTTCTATAGCTGGGAAGATACTGGAGAGATTAATAAAAGATCACATAGAGGAGTTCTTGCTGGAAAAAAAAAAACTATTTAAGCAACAGACAGCATGGATTCATGAAAGACAGAAGTTGTCAGACAATCCTGATTTTTTTTTAATGAATAGGTAAGTAAAACCCTGGACAGAGGCGTGGCAGTGGACGTGGTATACCTGGATTTTGCAAAAGCAATCGATACAGTTCCCCACACGTGTAAGGTAAAGTCTACAGGATTGGATATAGCAGTTTGTAAATGGATAGAAAACTGGCTAAAAGACAGAATTCAGAGAGTTGGTGGGGCTAAGATCTCCAATCTGAGAAGTCTACGGGCTCCAGCCCCTAGAGCTTGCAGGAAATGTGGAAGATCATCCTTGGTCCTCAGTATGACCAGACGGTCATTCTTGGTAACTTGTAGGCTGAAGGGAAAGCCCCATCTATAGGTGAGGCTTGGGGCCTAGATTGCAGCCTGTAGATTACAAAGGGCCCTGCATTGCATAAGGGTGCACCAGGAGAGATCTTGGAAAAAGAACAGGCAGGCTCCATCATAATCAAAGAACGACCGTTTATGCTTTTTTTGCATTAGTGGTCTTTAAACGTATATTTGTGGAGTTTGCAGATAGTCTCTCTGGGGTTCTCAGGGTCATCAGACGGGTTTTTAAGTTCTCTATGTGCTCTGTCAATTTCAATAGGAGCAGCAGCAGTGAGTTCCAGGATTTCATAGAGTATGCCACACAAGGTGGGGATTATATCTTTAGGAGCTATGCTATTGCGGATGTTTGCCCTCCTGCTGCGGTTCTCAAAGTCGTCCAGCTAACAAAGAAGTCAAAACAAAGGGTAAAAGAGAAGGGTCTCAATTTTCTTGTCCTGAGCTAAGCATTGGTCCCTCAACATAGATATGGTGGGCAGAGTTTCATCAACTTTCTGCTCTAGCGTCTTGAGCCTGTTCCCCAATTGCGTGGTTTCTGCTTTAAAATGCTCTGTTTAAATGCCCGCTCTACTCTGATGGCAAAGCGCTCCAAGTCTTCCTTAGTGGGAAGAGACCAGAGATGCTGACGAATGTCCCTATCACCAAAGAGGTCAGCCAGATTTATGCCCTGGACATGGGATTCAGTAGAGCGGGGGGAGACTGGGGGGGGCCTCGTGGTGCTGTGGAGCTACTCTCCGATGTCATCTTAAATCTCCCACTCTGCTGCCTCCGGCTCTCGGGACAGAAGCACTCTACTGATCCCCAGTGAGTGTGGCCAGATCGTTGCAGCTGGGAGGAGGCCCGCCAGCGTTGTGACCTGTCTGGGAGCTTCAGTGACCTGCTTAAGAAAATGAGGTGGTATCAGTGTCAAGAGAATTTTAACACTGATTTATGGCCTATTTGTTTACCCTTGTTTAAAAGTGTTAGTTGAATTTCTTCTGCATTGCGCGCAAACATAATATAATCTAGCATTTTCATTTTACTGCAATTTTTTTGTTAAAATGAGACAATGAGAGATACCGCTATTAATAATAATATAAATAACCATACATGAATGTTTGTAGTACAGAACCAATTAGGCTGATTTTCAAACCCTACAAATGCAGCCACAGTGGGTTCAGTTTCATATGGATATAAGAAGAGAAGTAGGCCTTGGAAAAAAAAAAAAAACACTGAATGTGAATTTAGCTAGTTTAGGATAAAGACACCTTTCAACGTCAATAGACACCATGAATGTGGCGACGATAGAGTTACAACTTAATGAGATTGAGGGGAAGTGCACAGGGTCAGGCCTCATCTCTTAGCTTCTGTCATGCTAATGAACTGGGCAGCCTGCAGCTGAAGAACTGCTGGAATGTATATTTGCATTTCATTAACTTGGAAGGAAATTGACCCAGATGGTTCTCAAAGGCAGTTGGGAGGCTGGCAAGCCATCCCAGGCTGCACACTTTCATAGGGTCTGCACTTGTTTGCCCATCCCTCTCTGAGGCCAAATTATAAAAGGCTAAAGCAGCGTAAATGAATTGATTTCATGATTTCTAGATAATTTCCCCGAGATTTCACTTGAGGCCCAGAAACTTAATTTAATCAGTATGGAGATCAAAAGTAATTTAAAAGAGCAGCAGCAACTCTAATGAAAGGGATGGGGTGATTTTTTGAAGTGTCTGGTGGGAACTGGCCTTAATTAGTGAAAAGTCTAAAAACTAAACAAAGTTAATGGTGACAAGCATGAACTCCTAATGTACAACCTGATGCCCTTCCTGGTATTAGAAGATTGATTACCAAAGAAGTTAAGTCACATTAAGCCTAATCAAATAATGTGTAGAGCAGTTTTGGTTAAGGGACATATGTGTTCTTTGTTTAAATTTAGGCATTACATTTGCTGTCATTGTAGTCAAATGAGGGATGCCCAATGTTCAATGGATCCAGCGTGGTCGGTGCAGAAGGTACACTTTATAGAAGAACTGCTGCCTTTTCAAGAAACATAAGGGGCCAAAATTATGAGGTCTGACTGAAGTACAGTAATGCTACTTTTTTTTTTTTTTTAGGGACCAATCAGATTCCTCTTGTCATGCTATGAAGAAAAGGGAGAAACAAAATGGTTGTTTCGAGGTTACTATGCACAATTCATCAATCACCCATTATACATGAAGCCTATTAGTGTTGAGCGGAATACGGCATATTCGATTTCGCGATATTTCACGAATATATAGAAGAATATTCGTGAAATATTCGTTAATATCGAATATTCGTGATATTTTATCAAAAAAAAATTTTGCGAAATTTCGCTAATGCGAATGCGAAATTGATTGCGAAATTCTCGTCTGCGCATGCGCGCGAACAACACGCGAAAACGGAGATCATTTCCTGGATCTTTGCCAGTCTATTTTCGGATCGCTATTTTGTGCTGCCTGCGAAGCAAAGATGGTGGGGAGTTTTTTTTTTTTTTTTTTTACACTGACTGACAAGGACAAAGACGAGGACTACAAATAATAAACTAATATGCACTAAACACTAACTCTACTTACACAAACTTATATGACTAAACTAAAGCTAATTTTTTTTTGTTTTTTGTTTTTTTTATACACAAAACACAGAGACTAAACACACACTAAAGTAAGCTACCTTAAAGAAATGTACACTTACACTAACTACACAGAAATCTATCTAACACTAAGCTACTCTAACCTGGACAAAACAACACAAATCTGAGCTTTTAGAAAAGCTGTTGGGTCTTTTGCTTTGAAAAAAGCATTTGGTTTTAGAAGCAGGAAACTCAGAACTGAAAGCACTATAGGAAGCACAATGCTAAGCTCTAAGTTCGCAATACACAGGAAAAACGCACAGAAACACTCCACTCTCTCTAGCCACCTTGTGAATCTGCACTGAAATACTGCTGGGAGTGATCTTATATAATGGTCGTGCAGGCAGGTTCCTATTGGTTGCTATGGAGGTTGCTAACCTCTGACAACTGTGGTAGGAGAACTCTGATTGGCTCTGATGCAAAAGAAGGGCAGAGAAAGTATTCGCGAATATTCGTAATACGAATATTCGCATTGCGAATATTCGGCAACATAAAAGGATCGCCTCAGCTACTCGGCCCAGGGTCTCTAATCATACCAGCAATGCTTTTAGACGTCGATGGAGATCACTAGGATGTGATCTGTTTTAAAAATAAATTTGAAATAGCGAATATTCACCACGATATTCGAGTTAATCGCGAATACTCGAATATGCAATATTCGTAACGAATATTCGCAATGCGAATATTCTTGATCAACACTAAAGCCTATAGTCTTTATAAAGTATTGATCATATTGCAAGCTCAGGGCAGCAGACATAGTACCTTTGGTACATGTCAATTTTAGGGCCCATCAAAATTACATACATTGTTAAATTTACATTGTCCCTTCTATTTCTGTATATGGATGATGGCACTGTAATTATTTTAATAAAAAAACATCTAACATATTTTCTTATGTGATATACAGCTGTCAAATGACCTAGCTCTTTCCCAGCCTGTCTGCAGGAAAACGTAAGCAGGAGGAGCTTTTATTCCTTTGCTGCTGGTCACATGTTAAAAATAAAAATAAAAAATACAGTCTTTGTAATACAGAGTATAAATCTGTGCAATGACTTGAAGATTGCAGTCCAGAGACGGTCACCATCACATTTTTTTTTGTATAATCTTTTATTATTGAACAAAATGTATCACATCTCAGTGATTAATTTGCATAGAAGCATATGCTATAGGAGTCATGTATATAACACATACAGTACAAACATTAGTACAAGAGACCCAAAAGGACCGACAAACATGTAATTAGTTGAGTAGAGTTCCCCCCTTACCAGCAGTGAGGGACACCCCCACTATTCCTTCTGCTAATGATATATGCAATAAGAGGAAGAATTCTAATAAAATAATTTAGTAACCAGCACGTAGAACAGTCAGCAATACAAAGCGCCAGGTAGATGAAAGGTTGAGCCAACCAACTGGGGTGCCGGGTGAGGGGGGCATAAAAAGCCTCCAACGAGCCACCCTCCCTGCATGCCAACTGCAACGGAGTCACCTTAGGGCAGAGCCTGAACACCGTGGGCACAGAACAGCACCAACCCCAGATGAGTCGGTCCCCCCCCCCCACAGTGACTGACTACCTAATCTGTTTGTCTAGCCAGCACACCAGCTATCGCTATGGCTTAACTGTTTATGCATGAACAAATACTAAAAACAGCAGCCAAAAGACCAAGAGGATAAGAGTAGAGAGAGGAAAGAAAAGTATAGAGAACAAAAAGGGACAGTGAGACAGGAAAGCACCTTGTATCTCGCTTTTAACATCATCTCCGCACCATGCACGTAGTTCCACAGCAAAGTAAACCAGACAAATAAGGGAAGAGTTGCCTCCTGCACCTTAGGTAAGTCTTAATTTATTGCTACAGAAGTCGTGGGTTGTGTTTAAAGCAGAGATTTGGCCGTTTTTTTTTAAAGCCAGCAGCTACAAATACGGCAGCTCCTGACTTGGACAAAAATGGACACTTACCCGTCCAGTGCGCCCGCGATGTCAGCAGCCGAGGCTGAGCAATCGCTTAGTCCTCAGCTGCTTTCGCCGCCATCCTCGGTGAGGGAATCAGGAAGTGAAGCCTTGCGGCTTCACTGCCCAATTCCCTACTGCCCATGCTCGAGGATCGCGGCACCCCATCACTGTGTTTCCCAGAAGACAGTGGGGGGGGGGGGGGTTTCGTCACAGGCTGGATTTCCCGTGGGGATCCGAACCCGGAAGTGGTGCAAATACCTATCTCAGGCAGGTATCTGCACCCCCTCCCCCTGAAAGGTGCCAAATGTGACACCGGAGGGGGGAGGGATCCAAAAAGCAGAGGTTCACTTTTTTGTGTGAACCTCCGCTTTAAGGGATGGCTCAGCCAGTTCTAGCAACTCCATTTATAAACTAGAGGACACTTGTCCCGGGTCATAAACATAGGGCCAGATTCAGGTAGATCAGAGCATCTTTGCTCTGGAGTAACGCTTCTCATCTACGTTACTCTGACGACCCTTTCAGCGCAAGTACTGTTATTCACATAGCAGTTGCGCGTAAATTTGCGCCGGAGTAACGATAATGCGCTGGCGTAAACCGACGCAAGTGGAAGTGGGTGTGATCATATGTAAATGATGGGCGGAGCCCAGCGCAGGGGCTTACGTTCAGCGCATCATCCACGGAGCATGCGCAGTGAGTGCGGCTCCACTCGCCCCTTGTGCGCATGCTCACAACTTCCGTCGGCACCACTTCCCGGGAAACGTCAGCGCAATGCCTTCCGTTGGGCGCTTAAAAGCGCAGGCGGAAACGCCATTCCGGTGCAAAAGTATATCCGTTTCCCCCCACCCCAGGGAAGATACTTTTGTGCTGTGATGGCTGCTCCCGCTACCCCCAGAGAGAGGAGGAACCTCAACTTTAATTCACAGGATCATATCCGCGATGGAGAGTTTTAATCATTTTCTCCATGGGGAAAAAAAACGTAAGACCAGCCGGGAGAGGAAGCAGGGCATCCTGGACACCATTGCTGGCCGGGTCAATATTTTGGGGTACTCCACCCGGACTGCTTCTGACATTCAAAAAAAAATTAATGATCTGCGGCGCAAGGTCCGTGGCAAGGTGGCCACCATCAGGAGGCATGAGAGGGGCACAGGTGGTGGTCCCCCATGTCCGGTCACCCTGACCGCGGAGGAGGAGGTGGTCTCTCGCTGCCTGGAGAGGGAGCAGGTGGAGGGGGTCCCTGGCTATGACTCCATGGAGGAAGGCTCCAGGACAGGTAAGTGTTTTTTATCCCCTATTTGATGTGTTGCATTTGGGGGGGGGAGGGTACATGTGCCAAGTGTGTGGGACCACCAACATGTGTCTGCTTTGTGTCATCCACAGATGACGGAGCTGGGCCATCATCTGTCAGCGTCCAGTTCACCCCATCCCCCCAACGCCATCGTGTGCCCGAGCCCCTGGGTGGTGAAGACACCGAGGTGGAGGAGGAGAGTGCCCACACCACACCTGCCGAGGTGGTTGTGGAGGATCCTGCTGTGGCAGAGCAGGACTTTTCTTTAGTTTTGGAGGTCTCCTCCCCTTCTCCTGGGCCGTCTGTCATCCCCTCCCCCATCCTTGGAAGCCCCTCAAGGGCGACTCCATCCCCCCGGGGACAACCATCTTCTGGCCCCAGGAAGGCGACCCAGAAGACCAGGGGGGTGTCGGATGTTGTCCAGGGCCAGTTGGCGAGGGATCACGCCAGACAGACCCAACAAATGGGGGAACTAGTTGGGCACTTAGAGAAAGTGGCTGACAGCCTGGGCTCCGTTGCCCAGATAAGCAACGCAGTGCAGGATGTCAGCTGCAACTGCGCTGCAGTGGTGACCAGTTTGGGGGAGGTGCAGGGGGATATTAGGCACCTCACTGCAGCCGTCCAGGCCAACACTGCTGCCATCCATGGGAACAGTGCTGCCATCCGGGACCAGGGGAGGCTGAGTCGGCGGGCCCAGCACTACCAAGTGACCCGGCAGCTCAGGATGCAGGCCCAGCAGCTGAGGATGCAGGGCCAGACAAACAATTTGCTTGGCCGGATAGCCATGGCCTTGGAGGGCATGCAGGCCACACCTGCCAGGAGTGGCCCACCCGGGGATCAGCCACCTCCAGATGCCCCCCCACCCCCACCCACTCCATCCAGGCAGCTGAGGAGCCAGAGAGGTTCGGCAAGAAGTAGCCCCCGGCATCCCCGATGATTTTTTTATTTTGGATTTCTGATTTATACTCAGGTTATGAGATTTTTATTTTTGATACTGCACACGTTGCAGTGTGAATGGTGTGTGAATGTGAAAGGGTGGCACTCCTGACAGTAAGGGGTGTCACCCTCGGCCGTGGTGGTGAAGTTAACCCCACGGCTGTATGAATGACGTGTGAAAGGTGTATGAATGGACAGTGACATCATTGGGGCCTTGACGCTGGCGTTGCTGCTCCCAAGTCCTACATGCTGGACTTGGGCTAATCCAATGCGATGTGCATGTGGTGTGTGTGATCTAGGGACATCAGTGGTGTACACGTGTGCATTGTCTGTGTGATCAATGTTTTGGTTTAGTGTCCAAAGATGCCTACGGCGAGGACCCTCCTGACTGCTCTTCCATCAGCAGACTGGGTCTCCTCTGGCAGGGGGGGGCTGTCTGGTTCGGGGGTCAGGTCATCACACATTTCAATCTGCAGGCCTTTTCTCATAGCAAAGTTGTGCAGAATGCAACATGCACCGATGATCTGACACACAAAGGTAGGGGAATACAATAGGGTCCCCCCAGACTTATCCAGGCAGCGGAAACGGGACTTCAGGAGCCCGAATGTTTGCTCCACCACTGCACGGGTTTTGATGTGTGCTTCATTGTATTTTCTCTCTCCTCTGGCTTGGGGGTTCCGGAAAGGAGTCATTAGATGGGGTCCCAGTGCATATGCAGAGTCACCTGGAAGGGAAAAGACAGGAGGATGTTAGTCATGCATGTGCCACTTCTGTTGTGCATCACGGGAGGGGATAGTCATGCCTGCCACCCATGTCACTCACCAACCAGCCAGCTGTCCCCATACATGTTCTGTTCGAATTCTGCTGGGATGGGGCTCTGATTGTATATGAAGCTGTCATGGCTGGACCCGGGCTATCACCTGTACGTTGATGGAATGCCAATGCTTCCGATTGCGGTATACGTGCTCTGTGGCACTGGGGGGCTGGAGTGCCACATGTGTGCAATCAATGGCCCCCACAGTGCGTGGGAATCTGGCAATGCTGTAGAAATCTGTCATTGCCTTCAGCCGCAGCTCCTCAGTGGTGGGTCTGATGAACTGGTTGGACATGCGTCTGAGGATTGCAGGGACAACCTGGTGCACACATCTGCTTATGGAGAATTGTGACATCCCAGCCACCACTCCACTTGTACGCTGGAATGATCCACTTGCAAGGAAATGAAGTGTTGCCAGTACCTTCACCAGTGGCTGCACTGCTTGTGAGCGGTGTGTCTTGCTGGTGATGTCATCCTGCAGGGTTGTGGTTAGTTCAAGTATTGCAACAGGGCTGAATCTGAAGAGGCGATACACCTCCTCATCCCCCATGCCAAAGAGGCTCATACGTGTGCGGTATATCCTCTCACGTGCCCGCCTCCTTCGTTCCGGGAGACACATCAGTAGTTCTAGGACCACGATTGCCCCTGGCATGTTGGCACACAGAGGTGTTGTCCTTGCAAGTGGGGGTGCTCAGCTTGCTAGTTTCGTCGGTAACGCTGCTGTAGCTGCTCTCCTGCTGACCTGTGACCGTCTGGACTAAAGATAAAGCAGCCTTTTGTAGAAATAACTTTGCGCCGGACGGACGAGATACGCGCGGCGCATGTAGCCAGCGTATGGTGCTAATCCGTTCGCGAATTGTGAAATCTCCCTCATTTGCATATTTGCAGGGGAAATCAATAGGCGCGACTGATGCGCCAAACGAAATTATGCGCTGACGGGACTCTGGCGCCGGAAAGTTAAGCCGATCGGAAATGGCCCGTTTTCCGGCGCATCTAGTTTGGTGGGTACGGCCACATAGAAACCACGGCGCATCTTCACAGTTACGCGGCGCATATCGAAATACTCCAGCGCAACTCTACCTGAATCTGGCCCATAGTCTATCCAAGATGACTAGATGCTGGTGAAGTGGTCACAGGTGCCCCTACAGGTGGCGATTCAGTCCTCCGCTTCCTTTATTTCATTCACCTTACGAATCCATTTCTCCCTGCCAGGGATTTGTGCTTCCAATATATTAGGTGCAGGCATTTAGCCCCATTTGACAAATTAGGTAATGCACTCTTTTTATATTGGCTAACTAGCAATGGGAGGAATGTGCAAGAGGAAATGAATCGGGGATAGAGGGACATCCAGGCCAAGAATGTCCTTAATCTGGGACCGAATACCTTACCAAAAGAGCTTAATTCTAGGGCACTCCCACCATAGTTGCAAAAGCATTCCCCTGTGACCACAGCCCTACCAGCACCAGTCAGAGGTAAAGGAGTAAATTATTGCGAAGTCTGCAGGTACACGGTACCAGCGTGACCTGATCTCATATAAGTATTTGAACACCCTGCTATTTTGCAAGTTCTCCCACTTGGAAATCATGGAGGGGTCTGAAATTGTCATCGTAGGTGCATGTCCACTGTGAGAGACATAATCGAAAAAAAATAATCCAGAAATCACAATTTATGAATTTTTAACTATTTATTTGTATGATACAGCTGCAAAGAAGTATTTGAACACCTGTCTATCAGCTAGAATTCTGACCCTCAAAGACCTGTTAGTCTGCCTTTAAAATGTCCACCTCCACTCCATTTATTATCCTAAATTAGATGCACCTGTTTGAGGTCATTAGCTGCATAAAGACACCTGTCCACCCAATACAATCAGTAAGAATCCAACTACTAACATGGCCAAGACCAAAGAGCTGTCCAAAGACACTAGAGACAAAATTGTACACCTCCACAAGGCTGGAAAGGGCTACGGGGAAATTGCCAAGCAGCTTGGTGAAAAAAGGTCCACTGATGGAGCAATCATTAGAAAATGGAAGAAGCTAAACATGACTGTCAATCTCCCTCGGACTGGGGCTCCATGCAAAATCTCACCTCGTGGGGTCTCAATGATCCTAAGAAAGGTGAGAAATCAGCCCAGGACTACACGGGAGGAGCTGGTCAATGACCTGAAACGAGTAATACACTAAGACGTCATGGTTTGAAATCATGCATGGCACGGAAGGTTCCCCTGCTTAAACCAGCACATGTCAAGGCCCTTCTTAAGTTTGCCAATGACCATTTGGATGATCCAGAGGAGTCATGGGAGAAAGTCATGTGGTCAGATGAGACCAAAATAGAACTTTTTGGTCATAATTCCACTAACCGTGTTTGGAGGAAGAAGAATGATGAGTACCATCCCAAGAACACCATCCCTACTGTGAAGCATGGGGGTGGTAGCATCATGCTTTGGGGGTGTTTTTCTGCACATGGGACAGGGCGACTGCACTGTATTAAGGAGAGGATGACCGGGGCCATGTATTGCGAGATTTTGGGCAACAACCTCCTTCCCTCAGTTAGAGCTTTGAAGATGGGTCGAGGCTGGGTCTTCCAACATGACAATGACCCGAAGCACACAGCCAGGATAACCAAGGAGTGGCTCTGTAAAAAGCATATCAAGGTTCTGGCGTGGCCTGGCCAGTCTCCAGACCTAAACCCAATAGAGAATCTTTGGAGGGAGCTCAAACTCCGTGTTTCTCAGCGACAGCCCAGAAACCTGACTGATCTAGAGAAGATCTGTGTGGAGGAGTGGGCCAAAATCCCTCCTCCAGTGTGTGCAAACCTGGTGAAAAACTACAAGAAACGTTTGACCTCTGTAATTGCAAACAAAGGCCACTGTACCAAATATTAACATTGATTTTCTCAGGTGTTCAAATACTTCTTTGCAGCTGTATCATACAAATAAATAGTTAAAAAAATCATACATTGTGATTTCTGGAATTTTTTTTTGATTATGTCTCTCACAGTGGACATGCACCTACGATGACAATTTCAGACCCCTCCATGATTTCCAAGTGGGAGAACTTGCAAAATAGCAGGGTGTTCAAATACTTATTTTCCGCACTGTATGTCAGCCTAGTTTTGGAAGTGGCAGAGCAGTTGGTACAGTTTGGAAACCATATGCAGTACCGGTTCTTCAGCTATCACAAGGTGTTCGAAGGGCATAAGGGTAGAGACATCCCTGATGAAGCATCTATGGATCTCAAAAAAGTGGTGGAGCTGCCGATACCTCCAAGAATCCACAGGGAAACCTCTGTGGCGATCTCTCAGGGTTTCGAGAGTCTTACCATTCTCCAGAAGCTTACCGCAGCTGGCACTACCGTCCTCCACCCAAGTACCAAAAAAGGCTATATGTTCCCCAGGAGGGAACCACAGGAACCCCCCAGCAGTGCCAACGAGGACACAGGGATTAATCGGATTAATGAGATCCCATCCTGTCAGAGCATGAGTCGTTTAGGTAGGGGCATTGTTATCATCTGCAAGCAATATAGTAATAGTCTGCAGGTACACGGTACCAGCGTGACCTGATCTCATATAAGTATTTGAACACCCTGCTATTTTGCAAGTTCTCCCACTTGGAAATCATGGAGGGGTCTGAAATTGTCATCGTAGGTGCATGTCCACTGTGAGAGACATAATCGAAAAAAAATAATCCAGAAATCACAATTTATGAATTTTTAACTATTTATTTGTATGATACAGCTGCAAAGAAGTATTTGAATACCTATCTATCGGCTAGAATTCTGACCCTCAAAGACCTGTTAGTCTGCCTTTAAAATGTCCACCTCCACTCCATTTATTATCCTAAATTAGATGCACCTGTTTGAGGTCATTAGCTGCATAAAGACACCTGTCCACCCAATACAATCAGTAAGAATCCAACTACTAACATGGCCAAGACCAAAGAGCTGTCCAAAGACACTAGAGACAAAATTGTACACCTCCACAAGGCTGGAAAGGGCTACGGGGAAATTGCCAAGCAGCTTGGTGAAAAAAGGTCCACTGATGGAGCAATCATTAGAAAATGGAAGAAGCTAAACATGACTGTCAATCTCCCTCGGACTGGGGCTCCATGCAAAATCTCACCTCGTGGGGTCTCAATGATCCTAAGAAAGGTGAGAAATCAGCCCAGGACTACACGGGAGGAGCTGGTCAATGACCTGAAACGAGTAATACACTAAGACGTCATGGTTTGAAATCATGCATGGCACGGAAGGTTCCCCTGCTTAAACCAGCACATGTCAAGGCCCTTCTTAAGTTTGCCAATGACCATTTGGATGATCCAGAGGAGTCATGGGAGAAAGTCATGTGGTCAGATGAGACCAAAATAGAACTTTTTGGTCATAATTCCACTAACCGTGTTTGGAGGAAGAAGAATGATGAGTACCATCCCAAGAACACCATCCCTACTGTGAAGCATGGGGGTGGTAGCATCATGCTTTGGGGGTGTTTTTCTGCACATGGGACAGGGCGACTGCACTGTATTAAGGAGAGGATGACCGGGGCCATGTATTGCGAGATTTTGGGCAACAACCTCCTTCCCTCAGTTAGAGCTTTGAAGATGGGTCGAGGCTGGGTCTTCCAACATGACAATGACCCGAAGCACACAGCCAGGATAACCAAGGAGTGGCTCTGTAAAAAGCATATCAAGGTTCTGGCGTGGCCTGGCCAGTCTCCAGACCTAAACCCAATAGAGAATCTTTGGAGGGAGCTCAAACTCCGTGTTTCTCAGCGACAGCCCAGAAACCTGACTGATCTAGAGAAGATCTGTGTGGAGGAGTGGGCCAAAATCCCTCCTCCAGTGTGTGCAAACCTGGTGAAAAACTACAAGAAACGTTTGACCTCTGTAATTGCAAACAAAGGCCACTGTACCAAATATTAACATTGATTTTCTCAGGTGTTCAAATACTTCTTTGCAGCTGTATCATACAAATAAATAGTTAAAAAAATCATACATTGTGATTTCTGGAATTTTTTTTTGATTATGTCTCTCACAGTGGACATGCACCTACGATGACAATTTCAGACCCCTCCATGATTTCCAAGTGGGAGAACTTGCAAAATAGCAGGGTGTTCAAATACTTATTTTCCGCACTGTATGTCAGCCTAGTTTTGGAAGTGGCAGAGCAGTTGGTACAGTTTGGAAACCATATGCAGTACCGGTTCTTCAGCTATCACAAGGTGTTCGAAGGGCATAAGGGTAGAGACATCCCTGATGAAGCATCTATGGATCTCAAAAAAGTGGTGGAGCTGCCGATACCTCCAAGAATCCACAGGGAAACCTCTGTGGCGATCTCTCAGGGTTTCGAGAGTCTTACCATTCTCCAGAAGCTTACCGCAGCTGGCACTACCGTCCTCCACCCAAGTACCAAAAAAGGCTATATGTTCCCCAGGAGGGAACCACAGGAACCCCCCAGCAGTGCCAACGAGGACACAGGGATTAATCGGATTAATGAGATCCCATCCTGTCAGAGCATGAGTCGTTTAGGTAGGGGCATTGTTATCATCTGCAAGCAATATAGTAATAGTCTGCAGGTACACGGTACCAGCGTGACCTGATCTCATATAAGTATTTGAACACCCTGCTATTTTGCAAGTTCTCCCACTTGGAAATCATGGAGGGGTCTGAAATTGTCATCGTAGGTGCATGTCCACTGTGAGAGACATAATCGAAAAAAAATAATCCAGAAATCACAATTTATGAATTTTTAACTATTTATTTGTATGATACAGCTGCAAAGAAGTATTTGAACACCTGTCTATCAGCTAGAATTCTGACCCTCAAAGACCTGTTAGTCTGCCTTTAAAATGTCCACCTCCACTCCATTTATTATCCTAAATTAGATGCACCTGTTTGAGGTCATTAGCTGCATAAAGACACCTGTCCACCCAATACAATCAGTAAGAATCCAACTACTAACATGGCCAAGACCAAAGAGCTGTCCAAAGACACTAGAGACAAAATTGTACACCTCCACAAGGCTGGAAAGGGCTACGGGGAAATTGCCAAGCAGCTTGGTGAAAAAAGGTCCACTGATGGAGCAATCATTAGAAAATGGAAGAAGCTAAACATGACTGTCAATCTCCCTCGGACTGGGGCTCCATGCAAAATCTCACCTCGTGGGGTCTCAATGATCCTAAGAAAGGTGAGAAATCAGCCCAGGACTACACGGGAGGAGCTGGTCAATGACCTGAAACGAGTAATACACTAAGACGTCATGGTTTGAAATCATGCATGGCACGGAAGGTTCCCCTGCTTAAACCAGCACATGTCAAGGCCCTTCTTAAGTTTGCCAATGACCATTTGGATGATCCAGAGGAGTCATGGGAGAAAGTCATGTGGTCAGATGAGACCAAAATAGAACTTTTTGGTCATAATTCCACTAACCGTGTTTGGAGGAAGAAGAATGATGAGTACCATCCCAAGAACACCATCCCTACTGTGAAGCATGGGGGTGGTAGCATCATGCTTTGGGGGTGTTTTTCTGCACATGGGACAGGGCGACTGCACTGTATTAAGGAGAGGATGACCGGGGCCATGTATTGCGAGATTTTGGGCAACAACCTCCTTCCCTCAGTTAGAGCTTTGAAGATGGGTCGAGGCTGGGTCTTCCAACATGACAATGACCCGAAGCACACAGCCAGGATAACCAAGGAGTGGCTCTGTAAAAAGCATATCAAGGTTCTGGCGTGGCCTGGCCAGTCTCCAGACCTAAACCCAATAGAGAATCTTTGGAGGGAGCTCAAACTCCGTGTTTCTCAGCGACAGCCCAGAAACCTGACTGATCTAGAGAAGATCTGTGTGGAGGAGTGGGCCAAAATCCCTCCTCCAGTGTGTGCAAACCTGGTGAAAAACTACAAGAAACGTTTGACCTCTGTAATTGCAAACAAAGGCCACTGTACCAAATATTAACATTGATTTTCTCAGGTGTTCAAATACTTCTTTGCAGCTGTATCATACAAATAAATAGTTAAAAAAATCATACATTGTGATTTCTGGAATTTTTTTTTGATTATGTCTCTCACAGTGGACATGCACCTACGATGACAATTTCAGACCCCTCCATGATTTCCAAGTGGGAGAACTTGCAAAATAGCAGGGTGTTCAAATACTTATTTTCCGCACTGTATGTCAGCCTAGTTTTGGAAGTGGCAGAGCAGTTGGTACAGTTTGGAAACCATATGCAGTACCGGTTCTTCAGCTATCACAAGGTGTTCGAAGGGCATAAGGGTAGAGACATCCCTGATGAAGCATCTATGGATCTCAAAAAAGTGGTGGAGCTGCCGATACCTCCAAGAATCCACAGGGAAACCTCTGTGGCGATCTCTCAGGGTTTCGAGAGTCTTACCATTCTCCAGAAGCTTACCGCAGCTGGCACTACCGTCCTCCACCCAAGTACCAAAAAAGGCTATATGTTCCCCAGGAGGGAACCACAGGAACCCCCCAGCAGTGCCAACGAGGACACAGGGATTAATCGGATTAATGAGATCCCATCCTGTCAGAGCATGAGTCGTTTAGGTAGGGGCATTGTTATCATCTGCAAGCAATATAGTAATCATGGGAGAATATACATTTTTACAATGAAGCCCATCTTGGTCCAATGAGCAAGATCTTGTTTCACCATGGCCAGTAATGGCAGCATATAATTGGCAGCATATAAAGTGTTGAATCTATTCATCAGCTGAATGCCCAAGTATTTTGGAGTTGACTTAGCCCAAGCAAATGGGAAGGCTGCTTGTAAATTTGTTGCCAGGGAGGATGATAGCTGAATAGGAAGTATCTCCAATTGTGTGTAGTTAATTTTAAAATTAGAGAGCGTTTTAAAATGCTTGAGCTCTCTCATCTGATTGGGCAGTGAGTCCACCCTGTGCCCTTTTGGGCGTAGGGTGGCTAATGAAATCATAATTCATGTATTACATGAGATGGGACATTAATAATAATTCATGTTTGCAGGATGTCTTGAGATATCACAAGTTGTTGGCTCTTCAATGTGTGGACACATTCTTTTGAAAGGTGTTAATTGCATCTGCTCTGACAGACCTTTTCATTGTGTGATAAAACTGTTTAAAGCCCTGTATTTACACTTAAAAGATTGGATATTCAAGATCACACGTCTCTCTTCAAATGTATTGAATTAGCATGTCAATTATGTTAGTAAAGGAATGTATTGATGCCCAGGTGTTAAGACCCTTCGCCGGAGACAGTGGGGTAGATTCATGTAGATCAGCGGATCTTTTGATCCGCGTGATCTATCTTGTTTACGATCCGCCTGCGCCAGTTTTTGAGGCAAGTGCTGTATTCAGAAAGCACTTGCCTCGTAATTAGCCCTGGCGGATTGTAAATCCCCCGGCGGAATGCAAATTCCGCGGCTAGGGGGAGTTTACTATTTAAATCACGCGCGTCCCCGCGCCGATCGTACTGCGCATGCGCCGCCGGCAAAATTTCCCGACGTGCATTGCTTTAAATGACGTCGCAAGGACGTCATTGTTTTCGTCGTTAACGCTATTAACGTATGGCCGTATTCCCGGACGACTTACGTAAACGACGTAAAAAATTCAAAACTCGACGCGGGAACGACGGCCATACTTAACATAGGATCCGCCGCACTTACCCCGCATATAGCAGGGGTAACCATCCGCCGGAAAAAGACGAACGCAAACGACGTAAAAAAAAAGCGACGGCCGGGCGTTCGGTTCTGAATCGGCGGTTCTCATCATTTGCATATTCGTCACGTAGAAAAAAAGAAGCGCCACCTAGCGGACGGCGGGAGAATGCAGCCTAAGAACCGACAGTGTAACTCACTTACACCAGTCGGCTCTAAGGGAGATCTATGCAGAACCTGATTCGAGGAATCAGCCGCATAGATCCGAGCGCCGGATCTCACAGATCCGACGGTGTATCAGTAGATACACCGTCGGATCTGTACATGAATCTACCCCAGTATGTCTTTCTAAATATGTGGGTTGAGGTCAAAACATTGTGTGATTGTATTTTGTTTGAATTCTATTGATAAAGGAATGTGATAGGTCTCGTCAGTATCGGTGCCGAAATGTCTGCATAGTAACTAGCCATAGTGTGTGATGAGACGTGTGGAGATTGCATTGTCCTGTGATTAACTTTAATATGTTGTACTGGATATATAAGCAAGCTAAGAAACCAATAAAGTATTCATTCATTTTGGAACTAGAGAACAGAGCAGAGTCTCATTATTCTGGGAAATGGAATGGATCATGTCTGCTGGATTGTGGAGTGTCGGATAAGCTTGTCGTGGGTGGATGGAAGGTCGTAAACGGTGGTGACTGTTACAATTAGCATAGGCCTTGAACTTGTGCTTCGCGTTCCTGACTCTCAGACCCTTTATATCCATTTATATCTACATTCTCCTGTACAGTGTAATAGAGGTTCAAGCACCAGGGCGAAATGAAGGGGTGATTGTCTCATGCCATTTGTGATCGAGAATCTAAAGAAGAGGAGCCTGTTGAACTTAACCTGCGCACTCGGGTCTGAATACAGGGCTATGATCCAGGTCAGCATATGCGCTCGTAGTCCCAGAGTCTCTAACACTGCTTTCAGGTAAGTCCAGTCAACCCGATTGAATGCTTATTTTTGCGTTGGTGTACAAAATCATATATGGTGATTAATCAGGACAGGTGCATGCCCAGTGAATATGTTGTATTGATCTAATTGAGTTGTCCCTAGCCTCTCGACCTGTGATGAACCCAGTTTGGTCTGGGTGAATAATATGGGGCATAAGGAGCTTCAGTTGGGTCGCTGGGATTTTCGGCAAAATTTTTATATCCACTTTTAGGAGGGATAGAGGTGTGTAACTTTGGGGCTTGGTAGGATATTTGCCGTCTTTCGGGATCACCGAAATATGAGCCTCTGGAGGAACGCTGTCTGCTATGGAGTTAAAGTAGCTAAACATCGAGTCAAACAGCAGAGGGAAGAATAACCTATAATGTGCTTTAGTAAACCTGTCAGGGCCAGGAATTTTCCCGTTAGGCAATGACATCACCATTGACGCAATCTCAAGGGAGGTAATGAAAGACTCCAAAGTAGAGCCCTGTTCGTCAGCCAGTGGCTGAAGACCAGAAGCGGCCAAATATTCCCGAATAGCAGTCAGTTTCGTCGCCAGTGCATCCGAAGATAGATTGGAGCCTATGTCATAGAGGGCCGGACAAATAATCGCGGGAAACCCGAGGCAATTTTAGAGGACTGAACCAAGACTTTTCCAAAAGAGGAATGCAGCCTGTGTATATACGTCTGTGCACGCTTCTTTCAAAGAGCCCTTGCTAACCTTCGGCCACATTTGTTGCCGTGTTCATAGTATTTATGTGACATGTATCAGAGGTGCCTACGAGCCTGTCGATCGAGCAGGTGGAAGAATAGTTCCCTTAAATCTGTCAGCCTCTTCAGTGCCTCGGGGGTCTCCTCCACGTTTATGCTTAAGTTCAGCCGGTTGGAGGGCTTGAAGCACTCTCTGGAAGTCAGCCTGATGTGCTTTCTTAAGCTTAGAGCCTAAAGAGATCAGCTCCCCCCTTACCACCACCTAATGGCCCTCCCAGACGATCCCCCCACTGACACCCTGAGATCTATTTTCCTTAAATGCTAAGCATGAGGGTGGCAGTGTCTCTATTTTTGTGCTAAAAAAAAGCCCAAACAGCTAAGCTGTGGGAAGTGTGCCAGGAGATAACAGCTCCACAATGTGGTGGAATAGGGTGACTGCTCTTTACCCTCTCCATGATGGCTCCCTCTGTGCCTTATCCTTACTTTCCTCCTCTGCTCTATCCAGCACCCAAGTCACATCAGTGACCTTATGATCATCATCATCCCCTCCATCCTCATTATCATTGGACACAACTTTGCAATACGCTGCGGCTGGGGGAATGCGACTGCCAATTTTTTGTTTACCAGTGTTCTCCCCTCTCTGTAGGCACATGTTACTACCTTCCTCAACCTCAGAACCAAGATCTGAATCAACCAATGGCTGTGCATTGTCAAGAAGCAAGTGGCTGATACTGTGCTCAAATAACTCAGCTGACTCCTTCATGCCTGATGCTGGGGCTATGACCGGAGCTAAATACAGGTTTGAATAAGTGCTGTTTTTAGCATGAAACCCATCACGTTTTTGTGTTCCTGCCATTCCTGTGAAGTTTTTTAATACTATAATAAAGATATTGAGGAGAGCAGCAAATTCTCTGATGTTTGCCTTTTTATTTCGCCTGTCTTACAGACGAGCTGTGCAGCACCCTTGATTCGCACAGACGACATGGAGGAATCAATTGCTCACCTGGAGGGGCATTATCTTGTTTTGTTTTTTTCTCTGAAAGACAATGGCTTCCTAACCTTGTCTCTGTGTTGACTAACATTGACTGAGGTCCAGTTAGTACTAACTAGCACTGAATTGGAGGGGAGAAACAGAGGGATGTACCAAATGCAAAGATAAATAAGTTGTAGTGGCTGTAAATTAACACTAGATGTCAGCATGTATAAGACATAATTAACAATATACAGCACAATGCAGTCAACAGAAAACACTTCATAGGTGAAACAGAACACTTTTCATCAGATGTGCAACATATTCGATTGGCTCCTAGTATTGCCTCTTCCTCTTCCAGACATTGTGCATGCTCCATGTCTGTCATCTTTATCCTTGCTTTAACACTTCATACGTCACTGATATGGAACAGGCATGCATAGATTGGAAAGGGCTGCAAGGGCAGGGACGGTGATAATAATGGGGGATTTTAACTACCCAGAAATTGACTGGAATAATGGAATTTCTGGGACAGTTAAAGGACAAAAATTTAAAAACCTATTGCAGGACAATTTTATGGTCCAGTTTATTGAGGCCCCAACTAGGAATGATGCTCTGTTGGACCTGGTAATCTCAAACCATGCAGAGCTCATTACTAATGTTCAGATAAAGGAACACCTGGGTAGCAGTGATCATAACATGATTTCGTTTAATGTAAACTATAAGCAAGAAATACATACAGGAAAGATAAAAACACTTAATTTCAAGAGAGCAAATTTTCAAAGCATGAGGACTGCTCTCCAGGGCTTGGACTGGGAGGGAATATTGGCACCGATGAACACAGAACAGAAATGGGAATTCTTCAAAAAGACTCTTTGGAACCTCACTGCAAAGTATATTCCCATGGGCAATAAGTTTAAAAGGCTACAGATAAAACCTATGTGGCTCACGGTTAAAGTTAAAAAAGCTATAAACAATAAGAAAATAGCTTTTAAAAAATATAAAAATGAAGGAACACTAGTGTCGTTTAAATGTTACAAAGAATATAATAGAATATGTAAAAAGGAAATCAAGGATGCAAAAATTCAAAATGAACGACAGATTGCAAAAGATAGTAGGACAAACCCCAAAAAATTCTTTAAATATATTAATAGTAAAAAGGTCAAGTCTGAGCATGTAGGCCCTTTACAAAATAATCTAGAGTGGGTGACTGAGGACATAGAGAAGGCAAATTTATTAAATGCTTTCTTCAGCTCTGTGTATACAATGGAGAATGGGGGAGCTCATGTCGATATAGGGGGTGGGAGTGACACAGCCCCAAATCCACAATGGCTCAAAAGTGATATGGTCCAGAAATATTTAGACAGAATAAAGGTGGATAAAGCACCTGGACCAGATGGCATCCACCCACGGATCCTAAAAGAATTGAGCTCTGAAATTTATTTCAAAGCCACTGTATCTAATATTTAGGGACTCATTAAGGACAGGAATAGTACCACTGGATTGGCATAAAGCCAATGTGGTGCCCATATTTAAAAAGGGAACAAAGTCTTTACCTAGTAACTATAGACCTGTTAGTTTAACTTCTATAGTTGGAAAGATACTGGAACGTTTAATAAAAGACCACATGGATGAGTTCTTGCTGGAAACAAACTATTTAAGCAGCAGACAGCATGGATTCATGAAGGACAGAAGTTGTCAGACAAACCTGATTTCCTTTTATGAAGAGGTAAGTAAAACCCTGGACAGAGGCGTGGCAGTGGACGTGGTATACTTGGATTTTGCAAAAGCGTTCGATACAGTTCCCCACACACGGCTCATGTGTAAGGTAAGGTCTACAGGATTAGATATATCAGTTTGTAAATGGATAGAAAACTGGCTGAAAGACAGAATTCAGAGAGTTGTGGTTAATGATTCTTACTCTGAATGGTCCAAGGTTATCAGCGGTGTACCCCAAGGTTCAGTGTTGGGTCCCTTACTTTTCAATATATTTATAAATGATATTGGGTCTGAGATCAAAAGTAACATTTCTGTTTTTGCAGATGACACCAAGCTATGCAGTGGAATAATGTCCTTGCAGGATGTCTCCAATTTACAAGCCGACCTCAATGCTCTGTCTAATTGGGCGACTAAGTGGCAGATGAGGTTTAATGTTGATAAATGTAAAGTTATGCACTTGGGGGCTAAGAATATTCATGCATCATACATGCTAGGGGGAGTACAACTGGGGGGATCTGTAGTGGAGAAGGATCTGGGGGTTTTAGTTGATCATAAGCTCAATAATGGCATGCAATGCCAAGCTGCGGTTTCCAAAGCGAGCAAAGTCCTTTCTTGTATTAAGAGAGGTATGGACTCCAGAGATAGAGATATCATTTTGCCCCTGTACAAATCATTAGTAAGACCTCATCTGGAATATGCAGTCCAGTTTTGGGCACCAGTTCTCAAAAAGGATATCGGAGAACTGGAGAAAGTGCAGAGAAGGGCAACCAAACTGATAAGAGGCATGGAGGAGCTCAGCTATGAGGAAAGATTAGAAGAACTGAATTTATTCACTCTTGAGAAGAGGAGAATAAGGGGGGATATGATCAACATGTACAAATACATAAGAGGTCCATATAGTGAACTTGGTGTTGAGTTATTCACTTTAAGGTCAACACTGAGGACAAGGGGGCACTCTTTACGTCTGGAGGAAAAGAGATTTCACCTCCAAATACGGAAAGGTTTCTTCACAGTAAGAGCTGTGAAAATGTGGAACAGACTCCCTCCAGAGGTGGTTCTGGCCAGCTCAGTAGATTGCTTTAAGAGAGGCCTGGATTCTTTCCTAAATGCACATAATATAACTGAGTACTAAGTTTTGTAGGTAAAGTTGATCCGGGGTAAATCCGATTGCCTTTCGGGGGATCAGGAAGGAATTTTTTCCCCTCCGGTAGCAAATTGGATCATCGCTCTGCTGGGGTTTTTTGCCTTCCTCTGGATCAACTGTGGGTATGGAGTTGGGTGTATGGGAGGATGTACTGTGTTTTACTTTGTTTTATTTTTTTTATTTTTTTTATGGTTGAACTGGATGGACTTGTGTCTTTTTTCAACCTGACTAACTATGTAACTATGTAACTATGTAAGATTAGGAGTCCCTACACATCCTTTGCACATGCTTGTTACAGGTTCATGGCTTGCGAGGAAAACAAAACAACCCAGGACCTACAAAAACAGGTCAGCCATGGCAGCTCTCATGTTAGGTTCCATTAAAAAGGTGTTTTGGCTGTAATTTAATTAAGAATTTCACGGATTTCAGGCAGCAATTAACAATGTTTGGGGGGGGGGGGGGGGGGTTGGTTTGAGCTCTGCGGCATATTACCAAATGCTCAGTAAATGCGTGCTGGAGATTGCGAAAAGCCTGTCCATTGTGATCTTCAGTTCTCCAAACTAGCGTTTATGAGCTAATAATTGATTTTTTTTTTAGAGAATGTTATGACTCTGGTTTCTCCTTACTAAAAATACAACCAGATTCAGCATTATTCGGAAGATAAAACTACAGCCATAGGGATTTATCCATCCATAGAAACTGAAATCAAGTGGTTGGTGGCCATAATGAGTTAAATGTTAGATATGTGATTGGAATGTAACTTTGAGGGTCCATCTTTTGTCTCATTATTCTGTCTTAGCTCAGAGATTTAGAAATACTTGGTTCCCGTGTACACTATGTTACATTATTAACATATTTCTGCAACAAAGCTAGGTAAGTAGGTGCAGGTCATGGTGATATGATTCTCTGGAAAAAAACATACTGGCTGTCTATGACAGTGAGCGCACAGAGTGGCGGCCTTCTCAGATTGAAAAACACTGCATGCTTGTAAGAAACTGAAAAAAAAAGAAAAAAAAAAAAAGAATTTAAATAGAGATCTATAGAATACACTTTTTTTAAACATAAGAATTGTAATAAAATATATATAAAAAATAGATATTTTTGACAATCCAACATAAGCTTACCTTGACAATTTTCTTTCATGTTGTGAGTGCGGCCTGTCAGCTGGCCATCTCTTTCCACAACCTCCTGGCTTCCCTGCATGCTTTACAGCTTCTCCTCCACTGTTTACTTTTAAGGTCTAGGGACTACATATCCCATTGTACCTTGTTGCCTGCAAGCTTGTAGTCTTGTACTGACTCAGCCTCCTAAAACACCTCCTCTGTAGTTCAAAAGGCAGGCTCTGTAATATGTGTGACACAGCAGTGCCTGCTCACAGGGCATAGTGAATACATGTCACAGAATTCAAGGAATTAAATGTGTTGGTATCTTAAATAAGTAAGTTTACAAACTTCAAGATCATTTAGATCAGGCATCTCCATTCTAGACTGTGGCCAGTGGCAGTGGAATTTTTTCTGGCGTTAGCGAGCATAAATATATAAACACGTTTGGTATTAAGGGGATGAATAATGCCCTTTTGTTGGTATTATTGGGAGGTATAGTGCCACATTATTGGTATCAGTGGGAGAAATGGTGCCCCATTGTTGGTGTCACCTGGCAGAATAGTAAAATGGGAATAGTGCCCCATCATTGGTATCAGTTAGAGGAATAGTGCCCCAAGGGTCAGTTAAGGGCAATCAAAGAGCTGTATCTGGACTAAGGGGCACAGTTTGGAGACCACTGATTTAGATGAATAGAAGCTGGGTAGAAATAATTAAAATTGAACCTGGAATATAATATATCATAATTTTTGGATTAGTGTGTGTTGTCTTAACCTTGTTGCTTTAAATAGATGTAAATACTAGGGATGCACCAATACCATTTTTTATACGAGTAGCGATAAAACAATTTTAGTTCTCGCCAATACCAATTAGGGATACCTACTGAAACTGTTTTGTTTATACTTCAGCTGTCAGCAATGCTACAAAGCATTGAAAAGTTATTTACAAATGAAATCATTATTTTGTTTTACATTTGCGCTTTTCTTAATGTGAAATGTGTAAATATAATATGTTAAAGGAGTAAAAATATTAACGAACAAAGCAAACAAAAAAAGTTTTAATTATTAATAGTTCATAAAATAGAAGTGAACAAAAAAAATCATCAGGAAAATTACATGGAGAAGGTGAATAAGGAGTTAATTAACGCTGATTTGAGTAAATTAAGGGTTAATAAAAGGTTAAACAGAGGAACCTTTAATAAAAAAACTAAAACATTCTTTTTAACTTGACAGGTTGCTCTAAACTGACTTTATCTGCAGATCAAAGTTCATCTCTTTGATCTGTAGATGAAGACAAACTGTAAGATACAAAAAGAAACAATGGCCCGGATTCACAAAGCACGCCAACGTAACTCGAGATACACCGCGTAAGTGTAAATATGCGTCGTCATATCCATGCGCCGTACTCATAGAACTAAGATACGCCAAAAAACTAACTTCATCCGACCGACGTAACTTGCCTACGCCGGCGTATAGTCGGCGCATATTTACGCTGGACGCATTTGGAACTCCCATTGACTTTCGGTGCAAATATGCAAATGAGGGAGATACGCCGATTCACGAACGTACTTGCGCCCGGCGCATGTTTTAAGCGATTTGCATAAGTGTTACGTCTGGCGTAAAGTTATTCCTCATATAGGAGGCGCAACTCATGCAAAAGTATGGACCAGGGATTGAACGCCGTTGAAATTTACGTCATGTACGTCGTTTATGTAGTATGTGAATAGGGCTGGGGGTAGGTTAAGTTCACGTCGTAGGCAGTGATTCAACGTATCTTAGGCAGTTATTTCACTGTGTGCATGCGCACTGGGATGCATCCAAGGTACGACGCATGCGCTGTTCATTTTTGGTACTTGTTTGAAGCTCTGCCCATCATTTTCATGGGGTCACGCTTCATTTAAATGTATCACGCCCACTTCCAGCCCACTTCCACCTACTTTGACTTACGTCGGCTTACGCCGACGAATATACGCTACGCCGACGCAACATTGGGAGCATTTGCTTTGTGAATTCCATGCTTCCCTCTCTGCGTTGCACCGGCATAGCGTAAATAAGATACGCTACACCGGCATATATAAATGCGCCGATGTATGTGAATCCGGGCCAATGTTTATTTTTTTCTTTCAGCTGAGCGGCTGAGCAATGTCGTTGATAAACATTGTCCGGCTGCTTTTTTTTTTTTGATAGCTCCAATTGTTGGAACTTCAGTTTACATTTCAGCTACAACAGAGGAACCCCACTGACAGCTGAATGAGTTATTGGTTAATAAGGATGCGGACTTGCTGGAATTGTGCAACAAACTTGTGAAGCCTGGCAAGTCTAGCAATAGCTTAGCAAGTCATTTTCAAACCTGCAGCTTTATTGCTTGCTATCTGGGATACTGCCATGCAAGGAAACTACAGCTGTCCCATATAAATATATAAAGACAGACTGATGTACTATTAAAAAAAAATAAGAATTAAAAAAAAAAATACATAACTGTGTGAAATGTCTGCTTTAAACAGCCTCAAAACTCACCCATCTTCCAAACTACACTAATTATTTAATTACTTCCATGTGCAGCTACTGCTTAGTTATCTTTTAACTTGTATTTTTGACAGAGTGCTGGGGAACAAGGGGGCTGATTTACCAAGCCTGTGCGCCATGACTCATGGTGCACAAGCAGGAGTAAAACTGTTTTTGACATTTACAAAAGAGATACACTGCCAGTGCAGTGTATTTCTTCATTTACTAAACTGCCTAATGCGCCCAGGAGAGGGCGCACAGCACGCCAGTACAGAGCTGGCGTACGGCATTTAGTAATGTAAACATCGGGGATTTGGGCGGGAGTTTATGAAGGGGAGGGAGGGGGGTGATGCAGGGGAAGTGTAGTGACATGTGTTTGAACGTGTGTGGCGGGCCGAATTGAAAGCGAAAGTGACTTTTGAGAAACGATCCCCGTGCGCTTGCAAAGTACGCCAGAACCTCTGAATTTTCATTTGCATACTGGGCATGCGCAGAGGGAAATTTCAGGGAATGCCGTGCGCCGCGTCATGCCATGTGACATCACAGGGCATAATGGGAATGTGATGTCACATGGGTTAAGGTCACATGGTGGCATAACCACGCCCACGCCCTATGTCAATATAAGTCCGTGCCCACCGCTCTGTCGGCATTTCAGCGCCGGACCTCGCCGTGTCAACATCGAATGGAAGAAGAAGCCCTGGCCCCAGCGGCGGAGCCAGGCAGAAGCGGAGGTCGCCGAAGAAGCCCGCGAGTGTCACCCAGCGGCGGAAGATAGCGACGAGAAGCCCGCCGCCCTCCCCCATAAGCAGGAAGCTTCATGGTGAAGGGGGCGGCGGCGAAAACGACTAGAAGTCCGGGGTGGGATGTGCGACCCTCACCCCGGCCGAAAACTTCGAAGCCCGCTGCCCTCCCACACAAGCACGGGAGCTTTGTGGTGAAGGGGGCGGCGGCGGAAGACGGCGACACAGCGACGAGAAGCCCGCCACGTCGAAGTCCGGGATGGGATGTGCGACCCTCATGCCGGCAGAAAACGTTGAAGGGGGCGGCGGCAGAAGACGGCGACACAGCGACGAGAAGGCCTGGCCCCCGCGGAGGAGCCAGGCAGAAGCCGACGAAGCCCGGAGAGTGGCGCCCTCCGGCGGAAGACAGCGAAAGAAGCCCTGGCCTCAGGAGAAGCCAGGCAGAAGTGGAGAAGCCCGAGGTGGGGCGACACCCCCGTTGTTCTCCGCTGTTTTCGGCCGGCCCCCCCCCCGGATGTAAAAGAGCTTAATTTTGGGGTGGGGGCCCGGCCGAACATGGCGGAGAGCATCGGTGGGTGTTTCCCCCCCCCGGCAGAAAACGGCTAGAAGACCGAGGAGTGGCGACGCCCCCGTTGTTCTCCGCCATTTTCCTCCGGCCCCCCCGGATGTGAAAGAGCTTAATTTGGGGTGGGGGCCTGGCCGAACATGGCGGAGAGCATCGGTGGGTGTCTCTCCCCCCGGCGGAAGGCGGCGGCGAAGACCGAGGAGGGGTTTCGCCACCCGTTGTTCTCCGCCATTTTCCGCCGCCCCCCCCCGGATGTAAAAGAGCTTAATTTGGGGTGGGGGCCTGGCCGAACATGGCGGAGAGCATCGGTGGGTGCCCCCCCCGGCGGAAGGCGGCGGCGAAGACCGGTGCGGGGCTGGAGCCCCCCTGGCAGAAAATGTCTAGAAGACCGAGGAGGGGCTCCAATGGGCTGGTGGTGGGGGGTCCCGGCAGAAGACCCCCAGAGCTGACTAATAAATTATTTTATTCTGTGTGGTTTATTTGTGTTTACACTTTTCCACCCGGTGAATGGGTAGGTGTACGATGTACCCCATACTCATTCACATAGGGTGGGGGGCCAGAATCTGGGGGCCCCCTTATTATAGGGGGCTCTCAGATTCTGATAAGCCCCCCGCCCGCATACCCCGACAACCAACGGCCAGGGTTGTCAGGAAGAGGCTCTTGTCCCTATCGACATGGGGACAAGAGTGCTTTGGGGTGAGGGGGGCAGTGCCCCCCTCCCCCAAAGCACACACTCCCCCATGTCGAGGGCATGTGGTCTGGTACGGCTCAGGAGGGGGGGGGCGCTCGCTCGTCCCCACCCCCATTCCTGTCCAGCCAGACTGCGTGCCTGGGAGAAGGGTTTGGTCTGGATCTGAGGGGGAACCCCACGCCGTTTTTTGGCGTGGGTTTAACCCCTTATGTTCCAGATCAAATCTAAGAGCCTGTTGTGCACCTGGAGGGGGACCCCCACGCCGTTTTTTTCTTTAAATTTGGTGTGGAGTACCCCTTTATCCCGGTCCTGTCAGGGGGGGGGGAATGCCTGCTCGTCTGTCCATACAATGTATGAACAGCGATCTGTCATTTCCCCTAGTCAGTCCCACCCCTTTATAGTTAGAACACACCCAGGTAACATAATCAACCCCTTCCTCGCCCCTAGTATTAACCCCTTCCCTGCCAGTGACATTTTTATAGTAAGCAATGCATTTGTATACCATTGGTCGCTAGAAAAATGCCAAAGCTCACAAAAATGTGTCCGCCACAATGTCGCAGTAGCCAGAAAAATCAATGATCGCCACCATTACTAGTAAAACAAAAAAACATTCCTAAAAAACCCATAAAACCAACCCCTACTTATAACTTTTGCCCAAACCAATCAAACGCTTATTGCGATTTTTTTGGAACCAAAACTATGTCGAATAATACGTATCGGCCTAAACTGAGGGCAAAAAGTTTTTGAATATATTTTGGGGGAGATTTATTATAGCAAACAGTAAAAAAGTTGTCTTTTTATTTACAAAATTGTCGCTATATTTTTGGTTCAAGCAAAAATAAGAAAAAACGCAGAGGTGATCAAATACCACAAAAAAAACAAAAAAAATAAATTTTGTTGGGGGAAAAAAGAGGACGCCAATTTTGTTTGGGGGCCATGTCGCACAACCACGCAATTGTCAGTTAAAATGACGCAGTGTTGAAATGCAAAAACTGGCCCCGTCAGTGACCAGTAATAGTAATAGTCTGGGGCTCAAGTGGTTACAAATTAAGAAAACACTAAAGTTAGCCCAATTTATGGCCATAATGTGAAAGATGATGTTACACCGAGTAAATAGATACCCAACATGTCACGCTTTAATATTGCACACACTCATGGAATGGCGCCAAACTTCAGTACTTGAAAATACCCATAGGCAACACTTTTTTATTTATTTTCAGGTTACCAGTTTAGATTAACAGAGGAGGTCTAGTGCTAAAAGTATTGCTCTCGCTCTAACGTACGCTATGATACCTCACATGTGGGGTTTGAACGGGGGATAAATATGTGGGCGGGACTTACACATTTAAGGCCCGCCCACATATGAAAACATCCTTCAAACCACACATGTGAGGCATCATAGCGTGCGTAAGAGCGAGAGGAATACTTTTAGCACTAGACCTCATCTGTAAATCTAAACTGGTAACCGGAAAAAAAAATGCTGCGTGTTCGCTTCTGACTGCGAGCTACTAGGGACAGGGGCGTTTTAATTATTATTATTTATGTTTGTTACGTAAAAATTCTATAAGACCTCCCCTTCAGCTTGTAAAGCATCAGTTCAGGGGGACCAAAAAAAAATTAAACACCTCTAATGCTTTCATCCGCCATTGCAGATTTGATTCTGGTACTGCATTTCGAGTGAACTGGGCATGCTCGAACACTTAGAAAAATAAGCTGGTTGTCTGAGCCTGAAAATGACATGCATCTTTCTGAGCATGCTCAGAAAGCTGTTTTTTTGGCTTAGTAATTTAAGGACATCCTTAACAGGTGTAAGCAGTTACAAGTGCACACAAACTAGAGGCTGACATTTCTTCATGTGTTTCCAATTGGTTCATTAGCACACATGTTATAAAAAGCGTGGATAGTGCAGATGTCAGCTGCCCCTCAGAGGGGGCAGAGTTGCTGGCTGGAAGTAATGGCGGAGTGAAACAGAGATGTTTTGGAGCAAGTTCTGTATTTTTTGATGTTTTGTCTGCTACATAATTTTGCTAAATGTTTCTCAAGATGTTAATGACTAATGTTTTAATCCTGTGGGTCTATCCTGTTATTTCAAAAGCATGATTTATTTTCCAATGACTGTGAAATAAACGTTGGTCTTTTTTGTTTTTAGTTTTTTTTATATTTTTTTGGTGTGTTTATTTGTAATTTTTTGTTTTGCTTTCCTTGTTTTGTGGACCAATAAAATTACTTTCAAATTTTGAAGTTTGTTTTGTGATATTTTTTTCATGCTATGGATTTCAACCGCTGCAGCTGAAATAGTTTGGGCCTAAACCATCAAGTGTGATTTGTCTCTAAGCTCTTTCCTGGTGTGTATGCATGAAATGTTTAGTCACCAGAAAAGGCAAAGCGGTAAGTATTGTTTCCTAGAATTTATGTCCAGACTGACTTTTTAAAGCACATGTGCAAGATGTAGGAAAAGCTGCAAACATGGCCTGTTGGAGGGGGGGGTGGTGTATTGGTGGAAATTTTTTGTTTATTCAGACACGACATTAGGTACCAAATTTACAAATAACGGGGAAACATCAAGAAAATCTCACACTGCTTACAAACATTTACATATACAAGATAATCATTTAAACAACTATAACACTCCTATAAAACCAACATTGAATTTACAAACCTTGAAAACACAGACTAATAACACACAACCAATTCACCAGTGCTAACCTCTATCAGGTTGGGCAAACTTTTATCACCCTCCATTATCCGGCTCATTGCACTTTGGGTCACTATTGGTGCATACCCATAATTAAGGTCCATAAGAAACAAAAGAAAGAATAACAAAATACTATATATGGCATATTTTACGCGGATTAGCCAACTACCTGCGCAAGCCTATTGGCATCAACTGCAGAAACCTACAGCCTCTGCCCCATCTGGCCACTGCACCAGGTCATAGCTAGCCAAATCCATCAACAGACCACATATCTATACATCATAAACATCGAACAAAATCCCGCTATATTAACCGACTAGTAAAATAACAAATTACTCTGCGGCACCCGCACCCTCATCCTGCTTAGAACAGGGCACAGAACCCACTCCCGCATCACTCATTCACACCTTTTTTACTTTTTTTCTTTTTCTTCTTATTCTTCCTAAGCACTACCCAACCAGTATCACCGGCTGCTGGGCCCACCCCACTCATACCCTCTGAGGGCTCTTCACTTGACCCGGCCTGAGGTCTTTTCTGTGACCCAAGGGCCACCTCCATATCCTCCTGGGTTACTGCACCACCCAACGCATGAGAATCCACCCGGGGGGGGGAGAGCGGGGCAAAACGGGAAGAAAGCGGGAGGGGAACAGAACAAGAATGAGAGGAGGGGGCAACAGGAAGAGAAAGGGAAGGGGGGGGGAAGGATAGCACAGACTGGCCCCAACACCCCCCCCCAGGGGGAACCACCAAACCCCCCTCCTCACTCCCCTCTACTTCAGAATCGGTGTCTAAGGCAGAGGAGTCCAGCAAAAACTCAGGAGGCCCCCCAAGGAAAACCCCACCACCTCCTGACACTCCACTCCGACCCGGAGGGTCAGGGGCTACTGCACTAACCCCCGCCCTCCTCCTGATGAGACCCTGCCTTTGAGGCTCCTCACCCCCCTCTACCTCAGAATCAATGTCCACTCCACTCTGACCTGGAGGATCAGGGGCAGCTGCACCAACCCCCGCCCTCCTCCTGACAGAAACTTGCCTCTGGGGCATAGGGGCAGCCCGACCACCAGATCTAGAAGCACCCGCGGCCTGCCCCCCCCCACCCCCCTCCATCTCAGAATCAGTGTCCGAGGTGAAACCCTCCGACACCCCAGATTCCTCTTGCACATTACCCCTATAAGCCTGCGGACATTGACTGAAAGGGTGACCTAACTCGTTACAAAGATTACATCTAATATGGGCACACCCGTCCGCCAGGTGACCCCTCCCACCACAGCGCGTGCACTTCACAACAGTGCATTCAGCGCTCAAGTGAGTGGGGGACCCACACATAAAACACCTTTTAGGCTGTCCAGGATAAAAAAAAACAAATTCTGTCTCTCCCAATGAAAGCACTCCCAGGGATATGAGCCATGCTATTTCCCTGCCTTTTCAACTTAATCTTAACCCCCCAGGCCCCTGTCCAGATCCCCCTTTCATCCACCTTCTTCCAAAGGGGGCACTGGAGCTGGCCATGACGGGTCAACCAGGTCGCAATGTCTTCCGGAGGAAGGGATTCATTGCGTACCAGGATGGTTACATTTTTGACCTCCTCCTGCCTAGACAGGGGGGTCAAACAGAACTTGGACCATGGGTCCTGTCTTTTAACTAGTTCATAATTCAACAAAAACATTTCCATAACGATGACTGACATAAAACTAAAATCAAACTCTACTGAACCTCCCGGATGGATAACCGCAAAGAGGTCAGACGCCCTTACTCCCAGAGAGAGGACCATATCGATGACCTCTCCTCGGGACGGGCACTGACCTTCACCAATAAACTTTAGTTGCACCACATTCCTTCTCCTGCGTTCTGTACCACCACCTCCCCTGGACCATGCCCCCTCACCCCGCTGCTCTTGCGCAGGGGGAACCCTGAAATTGCGGGCACCGAACTTGCTGTAAATATGATCCAAGGGAGCACTTAACCCAGCCACTTGGGCATAAGACCTGCCCTCCCTCAAAGCATTGAGCAAGCTCTCTTCCTGAGAGGTTGTGATAACTCCCGCAGGTTGGGGTGCATCAAATGGACCAACCCCCCTCAGGACCTCCATTGACGCAACCTGGGCAGTCTCCTCATGACTCGCTGCCCTCCCCCTCACTACTGAAGGACCCGAAAGGGGGCCCGACCCCAACACAACTTCCTGTACCTGAGCCAATTGAGTATCATCCATATTAAAACCAGAGTCCCCCATCTCTTCACAGGCTCCATAGGAACCTACATGGACTTCTGTCACAGCTGCAGACTGGGAACCTTCTAACTTTCTAATAAAATCCATTGCCAAACAATTATCATCTAAATGTCCCGCAGGGTGATCCCCCCAAACTGGAGCCTGTTCAGAAGGGAGACCCGCAGATGGGGAAGTACTCACAAGTCCCTGGGTATTCTGTTCCAAAGCTGAGGACCGGACCTGGCCGGGAAATGGAGCTCCGGGTGTCACCACAGCCACTTCCGGTTCACCCGCTGACGGCACTTCCGGCTCCGGGTCACGTGCTGACGTCACTTCCGGTTCCGGGTCACGTGCTGACGTCACTTCCGGTTTCGGGTCACGTGCTGACGTCACTTCCGGTCGCGGCTCCGTCCCAATCACGGGAGATTCCCGCACAGCGGAAATGCCCTCCAAGTCACTGCTGATTGGTCGTCCAGAAACAGGAGGCTCCACATGGCGTGGCGTGCCCTCTCCCTCGGCAGCCATTGCTATCCTAGCCATATCTTCTTCCATACTAGATGTCATACAGTCCATCTCAACTGGATCCGCGGTAGATGCCTGCCCCTCACCCTGTAAACCCGCAGCGGTCGCCACCACAACGGCCGGCTGACCCTGCTGTAGGCTACTTGCTGGGTTCACAGAGGCCAAAGCACCCCCGCTTCCAGGAGCAGGCTTATCACCCTGATCTTGCTGGGAACCAGACACACTCTTCACGGTGACCAAAAGACCAGGCGGAAGACGAGGAAGACTCACCACGGGGTTAAAACCTCTCTCACTCACGCAAGTACCTCCTGCTTCGTGGGACAACCTCCCACTTGATGTTGTACCCCCTTTCTTCACAGGTTGGGGTCCGGCAGGTGCCCGGGCGCCCTCAGTGGTACTCTCCGAGAGAGTCCCTGAGGTCTGAGGTTCCACTAACAGAGAACCCCCAGCCCCCTCAGCTACTAATGCTGACTTGCCTCTCCTTGCTGCCTGCTTGCTCTCCTCAGAGGAACGTTGGAGCTCCCTCCTGATTGGAAGGAGGAAAGCATTCTCTGCAGTCCCTCTGGAACAGAGACACATAACAAGACCCCATAACTGGCCATTCTGCTCTTTCAACAGGTCTATTGCTTCCTTGAATTCGAATCTTTTTGAGCTACTAGCCCGATCTCTTCTGTTCCTTAAACTGGCCAGCACTGTAATCCTGGAATGGAGAGCTTGTGCCGCCTTCTGAATCAAACATTTGGTTTTGCTGCGTCTTCTCAGCATTCGCTGATCATCCTCCCCTTGCTGGGGAAAAGTCCAATCTGCCAGCTTGGACTGGACCGACAAAAATTGCTTCTCTTCTTTATTTAAATCCCCAAAACTCGGGAGATCCACGGTCCTCAGAGGTACCGGGCGGGAGGTGAACTCCCCTTGCCCAGGAACAAGCCCCTGGCCTGGGCTTGATGAGGCCATAGCCTCCCCTCTCCTCCAGGGTCTGGTTCTTCACAGGAGCTGCTTCAAAGACACAACCTCTTCCTTCAAGGCATTGGTGGACAGGCTTGAAGTGCTGATTTACAGCGCTGTGCTTGAAACTAGCACAAGACAATCCTATTCTAATTGTGGGTTGTTTGAGGGAAGCCAATTGAGTGTTAGAACCCCTGCTAGTGTTTTTAGGTTGGGCGTTGTGTCCCTTTTCTTAAAATTGGCTTCACTTCCTGTCACACAGCTGAACAGGAAGTGAGGTTAAAACCCTACCAATGGTCTTTTCTTCGGGACACAGGTCAATCTAACTAGTGTCACCATTAAGCAAATTGCACTGCAGTGTACACCCCAAATGATTAGTTACTTTGGGGTTTAACAATAAAAAGTAGGCAAGGGAGAAAACAATCATGGACACCACATCCCATAAAGTACAATGAATAGGGAGATGGGGAAAAAAGGGCAAAAAGCCCCGGGACTTTAAACAGTGTCCAAATGAGACATTAAACTCAAGTAAAAAAAATATACAAAATGTATTTAATTTAAACATTCAAAACATGAAATAACATGATAAAATGAGATAAACAGTTGATGGTCCATAGAAGAACCAGCGTGGCTCACAATAAAGGCCACTGAAATCCTTGTACTCGGCAATTGCCCAACATGTTTCGCCCAGGGCCGGGCTTCATCAAGGGCTTGGTACAGGGAAAGACTATAAAGTAGATAGAAAACACACATTAATTAAACAATAAACAATAAAATCATTGCTCATTGAAATAAATGGGGTTGAATAGAACCAAACCAAAAATATGGTTGAGTATCACAAAAAAAGCTATTAAACAGTAAACGTTTTGACAAAAAAACGATAAACATGGGGTAAATGCATAGTGTTAACAACAAAATAGCATGCATGGAATTTGCATAATAGCAATATAAGGCAGACACCACTCACCCTGGGACCTCAGCTGAAATCCAAGTGTATCATAAACCAATTATGTTTAAAATCGAGGTAGAAAAAATGTGAATCCTGATTACTAATTCGCCAGGTGGAAAAAAGGGGGAAGCAAGAATTGACCCTCAGATTCAGTCCAGTATCACCGAATAAAAAGGCTGCAGTAAGAAAAAGTGCATGTATTAGGAAGGGTTAATTAAAATCAACCAGATATTTGAAAAATAAATAACAAGGGAGCCATTGAATGCAGCAAGGGGATCCCCCCAGATGCATAGCTTAACCTTGAAATTGATCAAAATACCTGGTTATTATACGCTAGTAGGGTCACAAAACTGAATGTAGTTGAATGCAAAAGAAAAAGATCCAAAGCCACTAAGACCTCAGCAATCTTCTATTGATGGTTAAATCTTTGCCAGGGCATAACAGCCCAACCTAAAGAGACATCAATTGGGTAAGTATAAATAAATAATAGAAAAACAAAATCAAAAATAGTCCATCATGTAGGTCTAAAAGGAACCTGCATGAAGCAAAATAATACATCTACCTTGGGCGTCTGGATCCACAGCAAACAAAATGCTGAGGGGAACAGCATGAGTTCAGGGATCTGGTTGATTTTAATTAACCCTTCCTAATAAATGCACTTTTTCTTACTGCAGCCTTTTTATTCGGTGATACTGGACTGAATCTGAGGGTCAATTCTTGCTTCCCCCTTTTTTCCACCTGGCGAATTAGTAATCAGGATTCACATTTTTTCTACCTCGATTTTAAACATAATTGGTTTATGATACACTTGGATTTCAGCTGAGGTCCCAGGGTGAGTGGTGTCTGCCTTATATTGCTATTATGCAAATTCCATGCATGCTATTTTGTTGTTAACACTATGCATTTACCCCATGTTTATCGTTTTTTTGTCAAAACGTTTACTGTTTAATAGCTTTTTTTGTGATACTCAACCATATTTTTGGTTTGGTTCTATTCAACCCCATTTATTTCAATGAGCAATGATTTTATTGTTTATTGTTTAATTAATGTGTGTTATCTATCTACTTTATAGTCTTTCCCTGTACCAAGCCCCTGATGAAGCCCGGCCCTGGGCGAAACATGTTGGGCAATTGCCGAGTACAAGGATTTCAGTGGCCTTTATTGTGAGCCACGCTGGTTCTTCTATGGACCATCAACTGTTTATCTCATTTTATCATGTTATTTCATGTTTTGAATGTTTAAATTAAATACATTTTGTATATTTTCTTTACTTGAGTTTAATGTCTCATTTGGACACCGTTTAAAGTCCCGGGGCGTGTTGCCCTTTTTTTCCCCATCTCCCTATTCATTGTACTTTGGGGTTTAGTAAAGGCAAAGCCGCTCTGCAGTAGAAGCGTAGGCAATGAAAATCAGAAGGGAAGCACTGATGGTTTTAACTTCCAATCCCGCCAAGTTTTTATTTTTCTTCCTTGCTTGTCCACTTGTAGTGCAAAGTGGATTTGCCTTTAGTAAATGGACCCCAAAGTCCAAGATCCATACTAATTTGGGGTGTACACAGCAAAATGCAATTTCCAAAATGGGAAACTATTTAGATTGATCTGTGTGTCCCCAACAAAACATTACTCAGGTTTTTCCCTCACTTCCTGTTTGGCTATGTGGCAGGAAGTGAATGAATTAAGTAGAAAGTGACAACATTTGTGAGGTGTCTTTACCCTATCAGGGGTGCAGGCATCCCCAAAACAAACAAGAAAATTGTTGATTTAACATTGGGTGGTGTTTGTGGGGGTCCCTAACACACATTCATACATATTAGCAACGCTGGATCCTGGCCTATTGGCATGGTTATATTTTCTTAAGCCTCTCAATAAAATGATCTGAAATTTGGGGTTAAACTGGAACTATAATCATCACTTTTATTTTTTTGTTTTCTTTCATTTTGGATAGAGTTGGGGGGGGGGGGGGGGTTAGAAGCTCTGTCAGTTTATTTTGTATTATCCCTGTCCGTTTGGGGAGATTGGCCTTCACTTCCTGCCCCATAGCCAAACAGGAAGTGATCGAAAACTAGGCAAATTAAGGGACTCCTGTGCCCCCGACGCCCCCCCCCCCACCGAACTTGTGTGTGTCCCCTGAAAATTCCTGGGTGGGTCATAAAAAAACAGGGTGTGGCCTTGACAGGAAGGGTGGGTCATTTTTCTATTAGGGGGTGCCAAAATTTGGTCAGGCCTAGGGCAGCACAAAACCTAAATATCCTACTGCATATTAGGGCTTATTTAGACAGGATCCAATTTACAGCATGTTTTTAGATTGTGGGAGGAAACCCGCACAGGGAGAACATGCAAACTCCAGGCAGATAGTGTCATGGGCGGGATTCGAACCAGCAACCCTTTTGCTGCTAGGTGAACATGTTACACACTACACCACTGTGCTGAACAAACATGATCAGAGCTAAAAGCATGAGATGTTTTTTTTAATTTATTTTTTCCAATCCCATGCTTTCCAGCCTGGAGGACATATGTGGGGTCTAATTGACCCCGCCTCTCTCTATAAAGAGGACTTGTCACACACTAGTCCTATTACAAGGGATGTTTACATTCATTGTAATAGGAAGAAAAGTGAAAAATAATACAAAAAAGGGACAAACAAGTGCAAAAATAAAAATATTAAGTAAAAAAAAAAAAAAAAAAAAAAACTACATTTAAATGCCCCTGTCCCTAGTAGCTCGCACTCAGAAGCGAACACGCATGCAAGTCCCACCCACATATGTAAACACCCTTCAAACCCCACATGTGAGGTATCATAGCGTGCGTTAGAGTGAGAGCAATAATTTTAGCACTAGACCTCCTCTGTAACTCAAAACTGGTAACCTGAGAAAAAAAGTCAAGCGTCGCCTATGGAGATTTTTAATAACGAAGTTTAGCGCCATTCCATAAGTGTGCGCAATATGAAAGCGTGACAAGTTAGGTATCTATTTACTCGGTCTAACATCATCTTTCACCTTATCCCTAAAAATTGGGCTAGCTTTACTGCTTTCTTATTTTGTCATTCATGAAACAGGTGTTTTTTTTGTAAGCCAAAAAAAAAAAAAAACGTTTTAAATTTTTTTGGCGCAAATACCGTTGGAAATTTGTAAGGAAAAATGGCCGCCACTTTATTCCCTAGGGTGTTTGTTAATAAAATATATATAATGTTTGGGGGTCCTGAGTAATTTTCAAGGAAGAAAATATAATTGTTACATGAAGGAGAGAAGTGCCAGAATAGGCGCGGTATGGAAGTGTTTAAAGTGCAACAATAAAAGTTAAAAATTCCTTGAAATTTCGTACCATGGGGGGGGGGGAATCAGGGCCGCCATCAGGAATTATGGGGCCCCTTACACAGCTTCAGTCATGGGCCCCCTGGAGCAGAGAACAGGGGGGATGCTGCCGCCTGAAATTGAGAAGGGGGGGCTGCCGCAATTTGATAAGCTGGGGGTTCCTTTACAAAAAAATAAATATAGAAAAATATATATTAAAAAAGGGTGGTAGCCATTCGGGGGCCCTGGGGACCTCTGGGCCCTTTAATAAAAATAAACCTCTGGGCCCTTTAATGAAAAATAAATAAAAATATCTATCTATCTATCTGTATATATATATATATATATATATATATATATATATCTATATATATATATATATATATATATATATATAAGGGGGTTGCCTTGGGAGCTCTGGGCCCTTTAATAAAATATAACTAAAAAAATATCTAAACAAAAATAACATGGAGTGGGAGCTGTGGTGGCTCAATGTGATTGGCACTGCACTGACAAGCCGTTCACCTCTGCAGCCAAGGGTTCGGATCCGGTCTCGACTACATGTGAATTGAGTTTGGGGGTCTCAGCCTGGCTCCCTGTGAGTGCATGCAAGGTATGCCTGTGCTTAGTATGCCCACCCCCCCCCAAAAAAAACACCACACTTGCACGCACACAAAATTGGTTTAACACGCACGCACTTTGGCCATGAGGTCTCCTAAAATAAAGAGAGGCGAAGGACCTACAGGGCTGGCTGGGTAGGCTAGACTCCCTCATAGGGGGAGTCCCTCTGTCCCATCGGGCTCCCAAGTGGAGCAGGTAGGGTGGGGTGAGTGGGAGGCCCCCCCTCACACCTGCCATTGCCACCGGGGGCATGGAGAAGGATGGCGATTGCCTCTGGGGGGAGGGTCTGCCTACTCCCAAGTCCAGCTCCTCTCTCTCGACTTCACGCACAAATTAGACTTTAAAAAATAAATTAAAGAAAAAAAAACAACCTGGGGAAAATATTAAATGTTTATAACATTTTTATAAGCAAAAAGGTTGTCATCTGGGGCCCTCTGGGCCCTTTCATAATAATATTATATATATATATATATATGTTAAAAAAATAACAAAAAAAATATAACAATATATAATTTTTTGTATTTTTTAAAAAAAAGGGGGGGGGTTGTCATCTGGAGCCCTGGGGATCTCCGGGCCACTGGGGACCTCCAGACCCCTAAAAAAAACATTGGCCCTTTAATAACAAAAAATATGGGGGGTTGCCATCCGGGGCCCTGGGGGCCTCCGGACTGCTAAAAAAAATTAAATTCCAAAAATTGGCCCTTTAATAAAAAATAATAAAAAAATAAACTAAAAAATATATATAAAAAAAAAAAGAGGGGGGTTACCATCTGGGGGGCTGGGGGGCCTCCAGGCATCTGGGCACCTCCGGACCCCCGGGCCCCTTACAGGTGTACTGCCTGTACCCCCCTGATGGCGGCCCTGGGTGTAATGTCAGCATGTGAAAAGTGACATTCTGAAGAAAAAAAGCCGTTTAAAACTGACTCGCCGCAATAATGAATTGTCGGCTCCTGCCAATTGCAGAAGAATTCATTCATAAAAAACACCAAAAAAAAAGCGTGGGGGTCCCCCCAAATTCAATAACCAGACCCTTTAGGTCTGGTATGGATATTAAGGGGAACCCCGCCGTCAATTTAAAAAAAAAATGACGTGGGGTTCCCCCCAAATATCCATAACCAGACCCTTCAGGTCTGGTGTGGAATTTAAGGGGAACTCCACCCCAAATTAAAAAAAAATGGCGTGGAGTCCCCCCTAAAATCCACACCAGACCCCTTATCCGAGCACGTTGACCTGGCCGGCCGCAGAAAAGAGGGGGGGACAGAGCGCGGCCCCCCCTCTCGTGAACCGCACCAGGCCACATGCCTTCAACATTGGGAGGGTGTTTTGGGGAACCCCCCAAAACACCTTGTCCCCATGTTGATGAGGACAAGGGTCTCTTCCCCACAACCCTTGCCCGGTGGTTGTGGGGGTCTGTGGGCAGGAGGCTTATCGAAATCTGGAAGACCCCTTTAACAAAGGGGCCCCCCAGATCCCGGCCCCCCCCTGTGTGAAATGGTAATGGGGTACATTGTACCTCTACCATTTCACCAAAAAAAAAAAAGTGTCAAGGGTTAAAAACGACAAGAGCCGGTTTTTGACAAGTCCTTTATTATCTTCTTTCTTCTTCTTTTCTTCTTTCCTTCGGGTATCTTCCTCCATCTTCTTCTTCTTCCTCTGCTTCTGTCTTGGGTCTTCTATTCCCGCATCTTGCCCGGAATGTTCTTCCATCTTCTTCTCCTTCCGCTGTCCTTCTCGTCCGCATCTTCTTCTTGTTCTTCTTCGCCGGAGCCGCCTCTTCCAATTGAAATCCCCGCTGTCTGCCGGACCATGCCCCCCTCTGACGCCACGGGCAAGCTCTTAGGAAAGTCCCTGTGTGGTGCCTGTGTGTCAGAGTGGGGCGTGGTCACATGTCAGAGGGCGGGCAATTCAATTGGAAGCGGCGACTCTGGCAAAGAAGAAGCCGCGCACAAGCTTCCAATTGAATTGCCCGCCCTCTGACATGTGACCACGCCCCCCTCTGACGCACTTGCAGCACACTCCTAAGAGCTTGCCCGTGGCGTCAGAGGGGGGGGCGTGGCCCGGCAGACAGCGGGGATTTCAATTGGAAGCGGCGGCTCCGGCGAAGAAGAACAAGAAGAAAATGCGGACGAGAAGGACAGCGGAAGGAGAAGAAGATGGAAGAACACGCCGGGCAAGGTGCGGGAATAGAAGACCCAAGACAGAAGCAGAGGAAGAAGAAGAGGATGGAGGAAGAAACCCGAAGGAAAGAAGAAAAGAAGAAGAAAGAAGATAATAAAGGACTTGTCAAAAACCGGCTCTTGTCGTTTTTAACCCTTTACATTTTTTTTTTGGTGAAATGGTAGAGGTACAAGGTACCCCATTACCATTTCACACAGGGGGGGGCGGGATCTGGGGGGCCCCTTTGTTAAAGGGGTCTTCCAGATTTCGATAAGCCTCCTGCCCGCAGACCCCCACAACCACCGGGCAAGGGTTGTGGGGAAGAGACCCTTGTCCTCATCAACATGGGGACAAGGTGTTTTGGGGGGCACCCCAAAACACCCTCCCAATGTTGAGGGCATGTGGCCTGGTGCGGTTCAGGAGAGGGGGGGCCGCGCTCTGTCCCCCCCTCTTTTCTGTGGCCGGCCAGGTCAACGTGCTCGGATAAGGGGTCTGGTGTGGATTTTAGGGGGGACTCCATGCCATTTTTTTTTAATTTGGGGTGAAGTTCCCCTTAAATTCCACACCAGACCTGAAGGGTCTGGTTATGGATATTTGGGGGGAACCCCACGTCATTTTTTTTTTAAATTGATGGCGGGGTTCCCCTTAATATCCATACCAGACCTAAAGGGTCTGGTTATTGAATTTGGGGGGACCCCCACGCTTTTTTTTTTCGTGTTTTTTATGAATGAATTCTCCTGCAATTGCCGGGAGCCGACAATTCATTATTGCCGCGAGTCAGTTTTAAACGGCTTTTTTGCTTTGGAGAATGTCATTTTGTGCAGAGACAGTTCTAACCACGGGAAACATGCGCTTTTTCACATGCTGACATTAGAGCCCCCCATAGTACGAAATTTAAAGAAAAATTACACTTTTATTATTGCACTTTTAGCATTATTAAAATCACTGCTCCCGAAAAAACTTCCGTTTTAAAAAATATAAAAAGCATTGATACATGTCCCCTGGGGCAGGACTGAGGTCCCCAAACACTTTTTAGGACAAAACTTGCAGATTAGCTTTTAAAATTCACAATTAAGATTTCCCCCATAGACTTTAACAGGGAGTTTGGCGACGGCTTTACTTATCAATTGCATTGCGCTGCTGCTGCGGCCGGTTCATGCGCCTAATTAAGGCTTCATCCAGCGCACAAATTAAGGCATGAACCGGCGCAGCGCAGCTTCAATAGTAAATCACCCCCACGGTGTCATTTCTTTAGTGTTAGAGGAAAAACAATAACTACAGGTGTTGTCACATAAAAAGATATAATAAAATATTTACAAAAATTTCAGGGGTGTACTTACTTTTGTGAGATACTGTATATATACTCTGCATTCAGTGTAGACTATATATACAGTGCAGGCAGTCTAGTATATATTAAAAAAAAAAACAGTGCAGTCAGGGTAGAATATATATACAGTGCTGGCAGTATAATATATATATATATATATATATATATATATATATATATATATATATTAGGGCTGTGAAAATTAACGATTAATTCCTCGATTAATCGTTAATTTCTTTGATCGATCAAAATAATTTTGATCGGTACGATCCGTGGATTGAGCTCTGCTGTCTCGCCCAAAGGAAAGGCCGTGGCTTCGGCCTATCTTGGTACACCCGGCGGCGGCCTAGTAGCGGCGCGGTGACATCATCATCACCCGCCTGCTTGTGACATCGGCGGATGGGTCTGCCTGCTGTCCTTTCTATTCTGGTAAGAGCAGACAATCTTCCCATATTTACAGTGGGGGAGATGTGGGGAGATGTGGATATTACAGTATGGGGGAGATGTGGGCATTACAGTGGGGGGAGAGATGTGGACATTACAGTATGGGGGAGATGTGACCATTACAGTATGGGGGGAGATGTGGACATTACAGTATGGGGGAGATGTGGACATTACAGTATGGGGGGGGGGATGTGGACATTACACTATGTGGGGAGATGTGGACATTACAGTATGGGGGAAATGTGGACATTACAGTATGGGGGGGAGATGTGGACATTACAGTATGGGGGAGATGTGGACATTACAGTATACTGGGAGATGTGGACATTACAGTATGGGGGGGATGTGGACATTACAGTGGGGGAGATGTAGACATTACAGTGGGGGAGATGTGGACATTACAGTGGGGGGATATGTGGACATTACAGTATGTGGGGAGATGTGGATATTACAGTATGGGGGGAGATGTGGACATTACAGTGGGGGGAGATGTGGACATTACAGTATGCAGGGAGATGTGGACATTACAGTATGGGGGAGATGTGGACATTACAGTGGGGGGAGATGTGGACATTACAGTATGGGAGGAGATGTGGATATTACAGCATGCGGGGAGATGTGGACATTACAGTATGGGGGGGAGATGTGGATATTACAGTGGTGGGAGATGCATTTGGACATTACAGTGGGGGGAGATGTGGACATTACTGTATGGGAGGAGATGTGGACATTACAGTATGTGGGGAGATGTGGACATTACAGTATGTGGGGAGATGTGGACATTACAGTATGGGGGGAAAGATGTGGGCATTACAGTACGGGGGGAGACGTCTACTATAACTAGATGCCGACCAGCCGCCGCAGTTCTACGGCGGCAGGTTCGCTCTCCTGCGCGAGAGCCCGTAGCTCTACGTCGGCTCTCGAAGCGGCCACTGACTCCCGCGCGGGTGACTGGGGACCCGCGATCGCTCGTTACAGAGCGAGAACCGGGAGCTGTGTGTGTAAACACACAGCTCCCGGTCCTGTCCTGTTCATACATTGTTCATACAATGTATGAACAGCGATTAGTGATTTCCCCTAGTGAGTCCACCCCCCTACAGTTAGAACACACCCAGGGAACATACTTAACCCCTTCCCCTAGTGTTAACTCCTTCCCTGCCAGTGGCATTTTTTTTTGTAATCAATGCATTTTTATAGCACTGATCGCTATAAAAATGGCAATGGTCCCAAAAATGTGTCAAAAGTGTCCGAAGTGTCCGCCATAATGTCGCAGTACCGGAAAAAAAATGCTGATCGCAGCCATTACTAGTAAAAAAAAAATATTAATAAAAATGCCATAAAACTACCCCCTATTTTGTAAACGCTATAACTTTTGCGTAAACCAATCGTCCGGGGCTTAAGTGGTAAAGTGACTGACAGTCAATATACTAAATACGTTTAATAATTAACCACTTAAGCCCCGTACCAATATGCTGCTAAATGCCCAAAGGTGTTTTTACAATTCGGCACTGCGTCGCTTTAACAGACAATTGCGTGGTTGTGCGACGTGGCTCCCAAACAAAATTTGCATCCTTTTCTTCCCACAAATAGAGCTTTCTTTTTGTTATAAGAAAAATCGAATGAACTACATTTTAGTCAAACATTTAGGCCAAAATGTATTCAGCCACATCTTTAGTAAAAAAAAATTGCAATAAAAAAAAAATTCACTGGGAGCGATTCAGAGGGGGCGGACAAAAACTAACAGCCGCCCCCAATCCCGGATCGCCCCCGACCCACGTCTAGGCAAGGACGTACAGGTAAGTCCATCTGCCCGTACGTGCCATTCTGCCGACGTATATGTACATGCGGCGGTCGTGAAGTGGTTAAAGTTAAACTAACTTTCTACGTTTTTCTTAAAGTTTAATAAAAAAAATTGTAAAAACTGTATGTGTGTTATAATTAATCGGACACAAAAACCATACCAGGCTACTTGCCCTCAACATTGGGAGGGTGCTCTGGGGTCCCCCCCAAAGCACCTTGTCCCCACAACCCTGGCCCGGTGGTTGTGTGGGTTGGCAGATGGGGGTCTTATTGGAATCTGGGGGCTCCCTTGTTAAAGGGGGCTTCCAGATTCAGGTAAGCCCCCCCCCCAACCGCAGACACCCACAACCCCCAGGCAAGGGTTGTGGGGAAGAGGCCATTGTCCCCATCAACATACCAAGCGGCCTGGTATGGTTCAGGAGGGGGAGCTTGCCCCCCCTTTGCTGTCCTTCCAGGTTGCTTGTTTGAATAAGGGCCTGGTATGGATTTGGGGGGGCACACAGTTTTTTTTAAATAACAAGCTATTGTCAAAGAAAAGGCATGTGAAGCCAGGCACCACCATGGGGACATGTACCAATGCCTTCTTTATGCTAGGTTCACACTAAGCTGTGCTCTGAAAAGCAATCTGCTGGATCGCTTTTCACTAGAGGGTGGCTAAGCTGCCGCTCTCAGGCATTCAGATAATAATCTTGCCACCTCCTGAATGTTTTTTTTCCCCAGAGCAACACTTTGTAATGGGGATAGTTTGCCACAAACAAGAGCCACGTGATTGGCTCATGTTTGACTTGAGTGGCCAATCAGGCAGATGGTGCCATCTGTCAACTTGGCATACAGAGTAGATTTTTACACTTAAAATGGTTGTAAACCTCAGACATGAAATATGAACAAAGCATATCTCTCTATAGTGTGTATTTGTCTCAATTAAGAGCACTAAGGGGTTTATTTACTAAAGGCAAAAGACTGTAGACTCTGCAAGTGCAGTTGTTTTAAGTGAAAGTAAACCCATCCATAAAACGGCACGTGACGAAAATGTAACACTCCCATTGGTTGTTCTCTCAACCAAACTGTCAAACCATCCAATGGCTGGTGTCATAACTGATCACATGTGCAGCACCAGATTAAACAGAGGCCAATATGGTAGCGTCCTTGGCTGAAAACAATAGGGGAGCTCTGCTGACTTCCATCATCCAATCATGTGCAAGCAAAAATGCAGTTTATTTTTCATTGTCTTTGCACGTAAATGGGCATTCTTTGGAAAGTAAAGCCTTACCTTGTTTATTAATCTCTGGAGCAACTGCACTTGCACTTTCTATTTGCCTTTAGTAAATCAACCCCTAAGGTCGCGTACACATGATCAGATCTATCTGCTGAAAACGGTCTGCCAGACCGTTTCAGCAGACAGATTCGATCGTGTGTACGGGCGGACAGACAGATTTGGCCAGCCGACAGATTTTAAAGCATGCTTTAAAATCTGTCTGCTGGGAATCCGTCCGTCCGATATGTCTGCTGGTTAGTATGCTAACCAGCAGACATATCTGCTCGCACATGCGTCAAATGGATTCGACGCATGCGCGGAAGTGTTTTACTTCCTAGTGCGGTGACGTGGCGGCGTCAACGTCACCGCCACGTCACCGCGCTGTCTGCCGGCGGAGATTATGGTTTGATCGTGTGTACAGCGATCAAACCAAAACAGCCCAGCAGACAAATCTGTTCAAATCGGTCTGCCAGACCGATTTGAACAGATGTATTTGGTCGTGTGTACGAGGCCTAAGTGTCACTTTTGTCTGATGCTTCGTTCCTCTGCTATCAGCATGAATCACTTCTGACAAGTTTTTCTGACACCCAGAGAAAAAAGGTGACAGGGGAGGGAGCTCCAGATAATTTTCAGCCTCAGCTCTGTTCCTGTGTGCTGTGTGAAGGTGGATGTGTCCTTTTCCTTCAATCAGCTCTCAGAGCTCTTCTCACTGAGCTCTGCAGAGTGTAATTTCTGCTCTCTGCCCTCTTTTTTTTCTGAACCCCCAGACAAACTTTAAAATGCAGGATTTACTGTATTTCAGGTATGCTTTTATCAGGAACTGGGGACTGAGGTTTTCCTTTACTATCAGTATAGGTCTTTGTTAAAGCTGGGGTTCACCCAAAAATCAACTTTCTAACATTAGATCCAGCATACTGCTAACATCTGCAGTATGCTGGTTTTATTTTTGTACTTATCGTTTTATGAGCCGTTGTTATCTGGCACCGAGCGGGGATTGCTTCCGGGTATAGGCGTTCCTAAGCCAAGAGGAGTTGATTGACGGGCTGCTAAAGTGCGTCCCGCCTTCCGAAAATACCCGAACTGACACTCGGTTGTTTACGGCGCCTGTGCAGTCAGCTCTACACGGCAGGAGCAGGCGCCGTATAGCGCCGTAAACACCCGAGTGTCACTTCGGGTATTTTCGGAAGGCGTGACGTGCCTTAGCAGCCCGTCAATCAACTCCTCTTGGCTTAGGAACGCCCATTCCCCGCAGGATTCCCCGCTCGGAGCCGGATAACAATGGCTAATAAAACGATAAGTACAAAAAAAAAACAGCATACTGCAGATGTCAGCAGTATGCTGGATCTAATGTCAGAAAGTTGATTTTTGGGTGAACCTCCGCTTTAATGAAGTTAGTCTGAATTTGTTGTGATGAAGTTCTGTTTTACCGGTGAACATGAAATCTATATTTTTGACCTCCCACATCATTTTAATTGAATCAAGTATCTAAAAGTGATGAGCCCGCTGTAAGAATAAAATGTGTTACCACATTCCTAAAAAATGAGATTATCTGTTTTCTGGTATGTGTGATTAGCTTTTAGATGTTAATGCATTTTTACTAAAAAAGAGTTCAATTGCAAGAGTTCAATATAAACCACTCAGAGTGCAGTGCCTTCCATTTCTTCTTCCAAGAGCCGCCGCTTGAATTCTTCAGTATATTCAATTTAGGCAATAAAGGAAGCCTTCACTATGATGGTCTAACAGTCACTAAAATGATAGAGCATAGTAAATAAGTAGGCACAGAATTAGGGAGTAAGTGTAAGCCCAATTAAAACTATATTTTAGCTCTAGGTGGATTCTGGAAAGCTGATTTGACTGATTTTGTGTCTGTTTACAGAGACTTAGCCCACATTCACATCAGGGGATTTCGCCATGCGATTTGACATGTCAAATCGCTGGCTATTGCTGGCACTGGCACTGTCCGAATCGGTAAGATGCCCAGGTTTGGGAATCGATTCCCAAAAGTAGTTCCTGTACTACTTTTGATGACTTCAGGGGCAATTTGAATAGACATCTGTACATGAACCCACACAGATGTCTGTCAAATCACCGCAGATGTCGAACTGCATTGCCGATTTAAAATCGTGCAAGTTCAGCTGAACTTGCACGATTTCAAACCCACTCTCAATGTAAACCTGGGCTAAAGCTGTTTTTATTTATTTCATTCATATTTCTTTTACAAACGTATTTATTTATTTAATTTAACTTTATTGCTATCGCAAGGGGACTAAGACACACCCTATGTGATAGCATCTGGCAAGTGACAGGTACGCTTTACGGAGACATCACGGGTCTGTTAGACACCCAATGTCTCCATCTACCCTTCAACGCAACTAATGAACCACTGTGGATGCAGGCTGCGGGAAAGGAGGAAGGCTTTGAGTTTAAAAAAAACATACTTGAATAGGTTTTATATTTTAAATCAAAGTTTAGTGTCACTTTAACATGACATCTCCCACTGGTCAAGGTCAATAGGATGCATAGTTATAGTAACATTTTTAAATGATTTTCATTGACACTTTGATTTATGAGTTGGAGTACCAAATTCAGTAAGTCACAGCAGCAGACAATGTACTCTTATACACTGGAGCAAGTGCATGTAAACATTCAGTGGTTAAGAGAGTCTACAGGAAATCAAATGTGCTGAAATGCAAAAAGTGGTAAAATTTTTATGGACAAAAACATGGCAATTGTGTATGATATGCACTGCTTTAGAAAACGAAAAATAATCTACTGTAGTTGGGGTTTACCATCTATATTAAGAATGCAAGGCTGTCCCTGGCAACAATGTATGCCAGAGCCAGGCATTTATTTGTAGCTGGTCTTCTTTTAATTGCCAAACTTAGTTCCAGAGTTTTCAAAATGAAAGCCATTGACTTCTACATTTTTTGGGGGGATTTTTAGTATTACAAAAGTGCTTATAAATGCTTTTCAGAATTTGAGGAAATGGGGACAAAATGCTACCAGAACTGCAGAGAGTCTGGATACATCTTACTGACCACCTTCCTTCCTCCTTCCCTCATGCTTGTCAGGTCTGCTAACAAATTTACATAGCTGTCTGAGCAGGGGAGGGCTGGCAGGGGGGGCAGGGTGGAAATCTCTCCCTGGGCTGGTGATACTATGCACAGCCACCGGCCGCCACTACCAAATGCTGTTAACACAGGTCACGGCCGCTGCTCACCTTCCACTGTGCAGCCCTGCCTGTGTCAGCTCTGTAGTAGATGGCTGCAGGGCTGAGCTATGTCTCGTCTCACACATAGCTCAGCCTCAGCACACACCAACGCTGACATCCCCTTCTCTCTCTGCACAGACACGAGGACTCTGATGTAATGGGAGGCTCTGTGCAGACTCGGATGTAGGGGGGGGGCCTCTGTGCGGACTCTGATGTAAGGGAGCCTCTGTGCAGATTCTGATCTAAGGGGGGCCTCTGTGCGGACTCTGATGTAAGGGGGACTCGTTGCAGACTCTGATGTAAGGGGGGCCTCTGTGCAGACTCTTGTGATCATGAAAAATCTTAGACTGTCTTCCTCGATCCATCACTTTTCCACGCTCTATGGGCCGCTTGACTGGACTTGCCCCCCAGGTCTAAGGCTGCCAGCCCTACCCTGTGTCTGAGGCTCATGTAGAAGTGAAACACATTGGCTTGATCATCTGATGTTTTAACAAGAATGATAAACTTCTATGGAATGGCGGTAACTCATGGCACTCTCATCCATTTAAACTTTGTTCAGCCATTCCTAGAGACCCTGTGGGATACCCAAATGAAAGAAAGCTGCCTTTGTTAAACTGGAGATCTACAGTGACCTTCCAACTTTGGCCCAGCGCAGCACTCTTAGACATCTTTCCGAGGCTTATGTGGGGGAATAGAAAACCTTGTGTGATCAATGTTATCCCTAATTTACTCTAGATGCTGGTTGGATATGTCTGCAGCCCCCCCCCCCTAGCTTACTAACATTACTTATAAGGTTCACTAAGTGCTATAACCAGCATGTTTACAGCATTTTTACAGTCAGGCATATGTGGAATAATTGCAGTGGAATTCTAACCAAAGTTATGGTCACATTTATCTAAAATCATCCTTAATTTCAAGTCAGTCTGTGTTGAGGTAAGTTTTACTAAAATGTTCCCAAACACATCACTGTTCTTCCAGAAACAGAACACAAGTCCAGATTGACCATTTGGCAGTTCTAATCAGAAGGGATAGCGTATATCAGAGAATTTATAAATACCTTTATTGGCTTCTCAGTGAGACTGTGCCAATGGGCCCACCAAAGTAATACAACTTACAGCAGCTTATACAAATAATACACTCAGTGCCATCATGTTAATAGAAAATGTTAGCGCTGAACTCCTCATATGCAAATTTTTACATTTGGAAGAAAGCTTGGGCCAATGTAAGTATGTGCCATTCCTGTGGGATACCCCTGGAAGCTGGAAATCACTGTAGTAGGCAAAGCTGGCTTCTGGGTCCCATGCTATGTGGCTACAGTTTACTGAGCAGAGGGAGTTGCCTGAACGGTACGAGCGCCATTTTCTCAACGAATTGAGCGTTTTCTTTGCTTGAATACGGTGGAGATTGTGATGTTAAGAACCCACCTCACCACCTCATCCATTGTAGATGGCATGACACTTATTGAGAAAATGCAAAGTGTTCCCTAAATGGAACCTATGCTGAGAAAGCAACCTTTTGTGTTCACAGTGCAGCAAGGCAACTGCTCGTCATGGTAACCAGAAGCTAGTGGAGATCACTAGAGTAGAAGTACCTAATGCAGTGATTTGCAGCTTCCATGGGGATTTAACAGGTATAGCACATACCGTATTTATCGGGGTATAGCGCGCTCCCGCGTATAGCGCGCACCCCTAAAGTGGCCCCCATTCCTGTGGAAAAAAAGTTTTTTATACTTACAGTTTTGGTGTCTTGCGCGGCGTCCATCGGCAGGTTCGAGTGTCCTCTTCGTCGGGTCCGGCGTCCTTCTGCGGCGTCCTCCTCGCTCGATCCTCGCTTTCCCATGCCGATTTTGAATACTGCGCCGGCATATACCGAGCGCAGTACACTCGGGTATAGTCGGGTAGACTCGGCTCCTCTCGCGCTGACGTCCTGGACGTACAGGACATCACCGCGAGAGGAGCCGAGTCTGCCCGACTATTCACGACTGTACTGCGCCTGCATATACCGAGCGCAGTACACTCGCGTATAGTCAGGCAGGCTCGGCTCCTTTCGCGCTCACGTCCTGTACATCCAGGACGTCAGCGTGAGAGGAGCCGAGTCTGCCCAACTATACCCGAGTGTACTGCGCTTGGTATATGCCGACGCAATTTCCAAAATCGGCGCGGGAAAGCGAGTATCGGCGTATACCGCGCACCCACGATTTTGCCCTGATTTTCAGGGCAAAAAAATGCGCGGTATACGCCGATAAATACGGTACATACTTACATTAGTCCAAGCTAGTAGTTTACTTTGCTCAGCAAAGGTTGGTTGTATAAATAATTGTAAAGGGTATATTTTACATGCTAAGGTGCAGTTTGCTGTCAGTTTGACCCTACAAATGGTAAAGCGGATACATGTTTAAGAGTACATTCACACTATGTACGGTGGCTGGTGCTTTTCTATGTACTCAGTACATAGGGCAGTCTGTCACAAAGACCATAATTGCTAAACAGTATGTGGTTTACCAGGTGCGCGGGTTTGGCACATTGGATCAGATGGACAAATTCTTATGTTGGGTTTGGTCGGACTAGCTCTATAGCAGAGACAGACTGCACCCAAATGGAGAGGGTGCAGCTCTGTTGGGGGGAAGATGGCCAAAAAGTTAGAGGGACCTTTAAAGTAGGCGGTGGGGAGAAGGATCAGAGAAAACTATTCCAAGGAGCTAGGGAGGATCATGGGTGCTACTGTGGTCAGTGCTAGTAGCTAGAGTGCCTAGGACCAATGCCACCAAAATTAAAAGGCATGTTCACAAATGAGGAGCTTGGTGAATAAAATGACAGAACTGGAACTACTGATACACGAGGAGGATTTCAACTTTGTGGGAGTATTATAATCCAGGTTTGACAGCTCACATGACTGGCTTGTGACCGTCCAGGGGTACTCCTGTATCAGAAGGACAGGAGGTGAATACCTATGGCTGGAGTTTGGGGGGGGGGGGTGGGAAATTAAACGTGGGTGCATGCTACAGGCCTTCTAACCTGAAGGATAAAGAGTAGACCAATCTCTTCTCACAGATATAAATGGTGGCAAGGAAGGGCAATGTTATTATCATGTGGGGCTTCAAATGTATGGATACTGACGGGCAGATGGAACTCATCTTGACTTGCAGGACAATTTCCTGTCTGCCTGACCTACTACTTGCAAACAACACAGAACTGATTGCAAGCATGGAAGTAAGTGATAACTTAGGAAACAGTGATCACAAAGTGAATATGTTTACTGTAAATCATAGGAAAAGGAGACACGAGGGTAGGACAAGAACATTTAATAAAGTGCCAACTTTACCAAACTGCGCTCCAAACTTCACAACCTGAAATGGAAGGATTTTCTAGACACAAAAATCACAGAGGAAAAGTGGAGGTGCTTTAAGAACATATAAATTACTGACATCTGCCAGTATATTTAAATGGGCAAGAAATATAAAATAACTAATGTTAAACATGGGTGGCTAAATTTGAGTATAGAAAAGCATATTAAAGAGAAAAAAAATATTCTTTGAAAAATATAAGGCTGAAGGGGTCACTATCTACATTCCAACACCAAATGGGAATGCAATAAAAAAATGTAAGAGCACAAAAAGGGTAGCAAAAATAGACCACGAGAGACAAATAGACGCAGAGGGAGAGTAAAAAGAAAGAAAGTTATTATTATGAACACAGCACGAAATGTTCCCTTATGGCTAACAGAACCCGATATACAAAAAAGACTGGAAAAACTTAATGTGAATAACTCACCAGGACCAGATAGCTTACACCTGAGGGTCCCCACAGAACTTAGCCAGGTTATTTCCAGACCAGTCAAGGGAGAACGAAGATTTGAAGTCCAAGGACCACGGCTATGAAACGCTCTACCCACGAACATCCGCATGGAAGAAAATATACTTAAGACTCACCTCTTCTGAAGGATCAGGGCAACACTAGATGCAAAAAGCGCCTTTTGGCGATTTTGTTCGCATTTGTAGCGCTATACAAGTTATTCACTCACTCAGTCAGACCAGTCAGCCTAACATTAATAGTATGTAAACTATTGGAGCGGATGATAAAGGACTACATCCAAGAATATGCTAATAAAGGTAGCATCATTAGATCCCGTTAATGAAGTCCAGCCCCTGGATGTAATGCATATGGAAGTAGGAGCCACGTTGATGAAATCGCCCACGGTTATCTTCGGATCCAATCATGTTTTTATCATAGAGTGTATTGGATGCTTTTTCCATGTGCTGAAATCTGTAAGTTCTTTTAAACTTTTTTAATAAAGAAATTTAAGACAGAGAGCACTATTTCTCCTTTCATTTTATATACAGGAGTTGCGCAGTTCGAGCCTGCCTTCTAGTATTCAGATCCGTTTCCAGCTATTTCCCTAGAAGGGAACAGCACTAGTTAGATAACTGGTGAGGTTGAAAAAAGAAACAAGTCCAGCAAGTTCAACCTGTGTATGTGTTTTTATGTTAATGTTATTACTTCATTGTATACCCCTGTATTTTGTGGTTGTTTAGGTGCCCATCTATTAGTTTTTAAATTATCGATGCTCCCAGCTGAAACCACTGCTTGTGGAAGAGAATTCCATGCTCTTACAGTAAAGAACCCTCTGCGCAGTTTAAGGTTAAACCGCTTCTCTTCTAAATTTTAGTGAGTGTCTTTTTAAGTAAGTAGTTTGAGTAGAAAAGTTTTCTACCTATTTTGGGGTCAACAGTACGGTATTTGTACATTGAAATCATATTCCCTATCAAGCCTATCTATTCCAGAGAGAAAAAGTTCAATGCTTGCAATGTTTCCCCATAGCTGAAATCCTCTAGTCCCCTTTTTAGCTTTGTTGCCCTTCTCTGGACCCTCTCTAGTTCCAGCACATTCATTCTGGTGTCTTCTGGTGCCCAGAACTGGACGGCATACTCTAGGTGCGGCTGGGCCAGAGTCTTGTATAGTGGGATAAGTAAAGTTGCATTCCAGTGCTGAGCCTGTCATCTACTAGGATCCCCAGGTTATTTTCCATCCTAGATTCCCCCAGAGGTTCTTCCCCTAGCGAGTAAATTACATTCATATTTTTGGCACCCAAATGCACTATTTTAAAATTTTCAACATTAAACCTCATTTGCCATGTAGTTGCACACCCCATTATTTTTTTTAGATCTTATTGCAAGCTTTCTACACCCTGCATAGAAGAAGTTATTGCCCTGCTTAGCTTAGTATCATCTGCAAATACTGAGATTGAGCTGTTTATCCCATCTTCCAGATCATTTATGAATAAATTAAATAGGATTGGTCCCAGAACAGAACCCTGGGGGACCCCACCTTCCACACCAGACCATTCAGAGTACTCCTTATTTAATCACCACCCTCTGGACTCACCCTCATAGCCAGTTTTCAATCCATGGACTCACCCTTTGGTCTATGCCGACAGATCTTAATTTGTGCAGTAAACGTTTATGGGGAACTGTATCGAATGCCTTTGCAAAATTCAGATACACCACATCTACAGGCCTTCCTTTATCTAGATGGCAGCTTACCTCCTCATAGAAGGTTAATAGATAAATAGATAAAATCTTGTATATAGTCCCTTAACATCCTCCAAGAGCTTACAAACTATTGATGTTAGGCTAACTGGCTTATAGTTCACAGGGATATATCTTGACCCTTTTTAAAATAGTGGTGCTACATTGGCTTTTCTCCAGTTAGTTTGTACTGTCCATAAAAAATTAGGAACAATGGTCTGGCTATCACCTAACGGTGTTCCTTAAGGACCATCGGGTGCAAGCCATCAGGTCCCAGTGACTTAATAATGTTACATTTTTCAAGTCTACTTCTAATTTTATCCTCTGATAGCCATGAGGATGTGAAGATAAACATTGCAGACTTGGTTACGAAATCCCCCCCCCCCCGCCCGTTTCCCTTGTAAAGACTGAGAAGAAGAAGAAATTTAGAACCTTCGCCATCCCTATGTCTTTTGTAACCAGATTCCCTTCTTCATCCTTTATGGGGCCAATATGTTCTGACTTCCCTTTCTTACTATTTATCTACTTAACCACTTGCTTACTGGGCACTTAAACCCCCCTCCTGCCCAGACCTGATTTTCAGCTTTCAGTGCTCTCAGCCCGCGTACACACGACCGGTTTCCTCGGCAGAATTCAGCAAGAAACTTGTTGGGAGACGTGTTTTGCCGAGGAAACCGGTCGTGTGTGTGGTTTTTCATCGAGGAAACTGTCATGGAACTCGACGAGCCAAAAAGAGAGCATGTTCTCTTTTTTTTTTGACGGGAGTCAAATTTGGCTCGTCGAGTTCCTCGTCGGGCTGGTTTCCGACGAGAAACTCGAGCGTGTGTATGCTAAGAAACCCGCTCATGCTCAGATAAAAGTAGGAGACAGGAGTAAAAGTAGCATTTGTAATGGAGATAACACATTTTTCAAGCTGTAATAGACTGAAAAGTGCAAATAGTCTTTTACCAAACTTTTACTTAACACGCAAACACATGAGATTAGCAAAACCAGCCCCAAGAGTTTTGCCAGTGGAATCGAACTTCCCCTGCCGTCCTATGTGTTGAAGTCACCGCGTTTGAGAACGACGAGATTTTGTCTTTAACGTGTGTACACAAAGCAAGCTTAAATCTACCAAACCTGGTTGAAATGCCCTAGTCCCCAGGATTGAAGTCAGTGGGCTAGGGCATTTCGACATATCTGTTTTTTCAAAGATCTTTTTAATTATTCAAATAGTTGCTCCTATCATTGGATGTCTCTTTACGTCTGCTGTTATTTCCGCTTCTGGAATCCAACTTAGACCATCTAGTGGTATTTCCACTGTAGTTTGTTCTATTTTTATCCATGGTTTCCTATTTTGCCCACACCATTCTGTTACTCTGACTAAGTGGGCTGCTTCGTGGTATTTTACTAGGTCTGGGAATCCAATTCCTCCTTCCCCTTTGGGAAGTGATAAAATGGCTCTACATATTCTTGCAGGTTTTCCTGCCTATATAAATTTCAGAAAACTTGATCTTAGTTCCCTTAGAAAACTTTGTGGGATCTTGATTGGCAAGGCCTGAATTAGGTACAAGACTTTTGGTAACACATTCATTTTTAATATATTTGTCCACCCAAACCAGGTAAATATTTCCTTGTCCCATCTCACTAGGTCTAGTTTTATACGTCTAGCCAACGCTACATAGTTAACTTCAAATCGTTTATTTAAGTTCTTTGTTATTTTTGTTCCTAAGTAGCTTATGTGGGAGTCTGTCCACTTGAAATCAAATTGTGTTTTTATCTGTTCAAGTAATGCCACATTTGTTTCTATTCCTATTGCCTCTGATTTCCCATAGTTAACTTTAAAATTTGAAAGTTTTCCATACTCTCTTATTTCTGCCAATAATATTGGTAGGGAAAAAACAGGGGATGTTATAAAAAAGATTAGGTCGTCCGCATATGCTGCCACTTTATGTTCTTCTTTTTCTATTTTTAGTCCCCTTATATTCTGGTTTGCCCGTATCTTCCTTAAGAATGGTTCAATTGTTAAGATAAAAATGATCGGCGACAATGGGCAGCCTTGTCTTGTCCCGTTCTGGATAGAAAGTGGTTCGGATATCTTACCCGCTATACTAACTTTCGCACTCGGTTGTGAATATAAATTTGAAAACCAGCTCAACATTCCCTCTCCTAATCCTATATATTGCAGCATAGCTTTTAAGAACGTCCACTCTACTCGGTCAAAGGCCTTTTTGGCATCACTAGATACTAATATCATTGGCTTCTTTTGTTTTTGTGCCAGGTATATCGCATTTACCACCCGCTGCGTATTCTCTCTTCCCTCTCTCCCTGGTGTAAATCCCACTTGGTCTGGGTGTATGAGGTCTGAAATATGTTCAACTAGCCTTAAAGCAAGGATTTTGGTAAATATTTTTAGGTCTACGTTCAGTAATGATATAGGGCGGTAGCTAGCACATTGTGATGGGTCCTTACCATCTTTTGGAATAACTATTATATGTGCCAGCAGTGATTCACTTGGTATTTTCTTACCCTCTCGTAGTGAGTTGTATGCTGCTATAAATCTTTGTGTCAATTTCTCAGAAAACATCCTGTAGTATGATAGGGTAAACCCGTCTGGTCCTGGTGCCTTGCCCAGTTTTAATGTTTGTATTGCTTCCGCAAACTCCCCTATTGTTATTGGTTCATCTAATTTTCTAGCTATTTCCTCTGGTATTTTTGGCAGCTGAGTTTCTTTAATGTATTCTTTAGCTCTTTCCAGTTTCTCTTGCTCCTTCTCCACAGAGGGTTTCTCATTCAATTGATATAATTTCTCATAATATTCTTTAAAACTTTTTGCTATCTCCTGCGGGGTATTTACCATTTTATCTTTAGCTGTCTTTATTTGCGTAATATGTTTAGCTACATGAGTTTCTTTTAGGGCATTTGCTAGCATTCTACCTGGTTTATTACCATACTCATAAAATGTTCGCCTCCCCCTTATTAGTTTAGCTTTGGCTTTGTCGATCAGCAAAAGATTCCGTTTTTCTCTTATTTCCTCTAGTTCTTTTTCTAATGATTGGGCTTGGTTTTTTTTATGTACAGTTTCTAACTCTCCAATACGTTTAAACATCAGATCTATCTGTTCATTTAATTTTTTTTCCTATGTGCTCCCATTGCAATAAGGTGGCCTCTCATTACGCACTTATGCGTTTCCCACAAACAAAAGGGGGTGGTTTCACCTATGTCATTCGATGTGAAAAAAAATTCTAACTCTTCAGTAAGCTTCTTTTTATATTCGTTATCTTTTAGTAAAGTCTTGTTTATCCTCCAGTGTCATTCCTTTTTATTAACCTCTCCCCATTTTATTGTGCAATCTGTAGGAGCATGATCTGAGAGCGTAAAAGTTCCGATGGAGACATTTACTAGTACTGGCACCACATTCTGAGGGATGAAGATATAGTCAATCCTAGTATATGTCCTATATCTAGCAGCGTAAAACGTATAATCCCTTTCCTGTGGATGAGCCATCCTCCAACTATCGATCAATTGCAGTTCCTGTAACAGTTTTTTGGCTTTTCTTAATTTGATATATGACAGATGAGAGATACCTTTAGAAGTGTCTTTTATGGGATCCAGAGCCATATTCAGATCCCCCCCTATTATCAAGATTCCTTCTCTATGTTGGTGGACCTTTTGTAGAGCTATTTCCAAAAAGTTTATCTGGTCAGTATTCGGTAAATATATATTCACCAATGTGACCTTTTGTTGATTCAGAAGTCCTTTGACTATTAAGAGACGTCCTACATTGCCCTAATCACCGCAGATTCTCTCCAGATCATTTGCTTGGATATCAACACAGACACTCCACATGTTTTAGGCCTCGTACACACGATCAAATCTGTCTGCTGGAAACGGTCTGCTAGATCATCCCAGCAGACAGATTCGATCGTGTGTACGGGCGAGCCGACGGATTTGGCCACCCGACAGATTTCAAAGCATGCTTTGAAATCTATCGGGTGGGAACCCGTCCGCCCGACATGTCTGCTGGTTAGTACACTTACCAGCAGACATGTCGTCTCGCACCGGCGCCGAATGGATTCGGCACATGCGCGGAAGTGTTTTACTTCCTGGTGCGGTGACGTGGCGGCGTCAACGTCACCGCCACGTCACCGACACGTCAGCGCGCCGTCTGCTGGCGGGGATTTTGGTTTGCTCGTGTGTACACGCGAACAAACCAAAATCCAAAGAGACAGATTTGTTCAAATCGGTCGGTCCGACCGATTTGAACAAATGAATTGCCTCGTGTGTACGAGGCCTTAGAGTTCTGTGATGTACTATGGTATGCTATAGGGAATTTGCGGTTCTTAAGGTCCGGGATTTTATCCCCTTTAAAATGTGTTTCTTGTAAGAAGATAATCTGTGATTTACGTCTGTTAAGTTCCGCTAGCAGTCTTATTCGTTTTTCCGGGATGTTTAATCCTTTGACATTGTACGTCGTAAATGTTATTTTAGTCATGTTTTGTGCTGCTAGTTCAGCTTTTCCAGCACACGGGGGAGAGAGGGAGCGCCACGGAGAAAAAAAAAAGAAAAAACAAAGCTGCCGGAGGGGGAGAGACAATCGACTAGGAGAGAGAAAAAAACAAAAAACCCTCCCCTACCTCCCCTTTACTTCCCCACGAGGGAACCCCTTCCTCGCGTCTGTAGCCTCCTGGTGTCACTCCGAGGACCAAGCTGCCACAAAAAAAAAAAAAAATTCCCCAAAACGCCTCCGACTTATCCTCCACCTGTAGGAGAGGCATTTAATGTGGGGGTACTAGGAAGCAGAACGAAGCTGACGCCAGGCGTCCCTAAGCAAGGCCCTCCTTCTTTAACTCATTCTATTAACTTGTGTTTCTCTCTCTTTTATATTCCTAATCTTACAGCTTTTTAATGTAATTTCTCCTCCCTTCTGCCCCAGACCCTTTCCTCCCCTTCTAGATAACTTTAGATATTTAAACTTATCGTGTCTTTTCATTTCCCTCCTGGTTCAACAAATCAATCTTGTTAAATAGCGAGAGGTTACAATGTTAACGGTATTCATTTACATACTTGTATACTTGCATACTTGTATATAAGAAAAAGAAAAAAAAGGCCTCTCCAGTACCCATGTATATGCATATATATACATACACATACATACACACACACATATACATATCATTATATATAAACTCTATGTTCAATTACCCTTCTTGTTAAACCTTTATTCCTTCTATGGTCACCTAATCCTATTTACCTCCTTTCCCACCTAGGTCAGGATCTCCTCCCCTCTCCATAAGAGATGTCCCTGCTACCCCTATCGAAGTCCTATCCCCTCGAGTGCCCCCCCCCCCAATTCAATTACCCTTACCTTTAACTCATACCCTTCTAATTGATCTATCCTCTTTATATTCATGTGTAATATTACTCATTATTACTCGCCACTCTGTGATCCCATATCGTTCTCATTAAACTCCTAATTCCCCCTTAACTTCCTGTGAGTCAGCAAGACTTGATGCAGGCCTTGTTAATTATATACAGTGATTAACACTACCCCCTCTTAGGGTTTAGATCCCATGAGTACCCATGCCCTTGCCCCCCCTCCCCCCTGTAAATAAGAGACCCCTTAAATGTACCCACTATTATACACTTAAGCTGAATTCCCTCCTTGGTGGAAAAAAAAAAACACACCAAAAAACAAACAAACAGATATGTGCATGAATTGAGTGCATGTGATCAACACTCCCCCCCCCTTCCCCCCCTCCCATCCCCCCCCCCCAAAAAAAAAAAAAAGGAGAAAAAAAAAACAATTTGACCATAGGTTATCTTTGTCATATATCCTATCTAGGTACTATTAGACAATTTTGCCCCTTTCTTTACTGGGAAGGAGAAAAAAAAAAAGCTGCGAAAAAAGGGAAAAAAAAATGGGAGGATCACGACAAGGTCTAGGGCAGAGAAAGATAATTACCCAATATATATATTCAACAAAAAAAAAAAAAAAGAGAAAGAGATTAACCAGTCTGTTTTTGGATTTCTTCATTGGCCTGCTGGGCTCCAACGGGGTCCAGCTGAGCTGGCTTTTTATACTGTCTTTTCTGAGTCCTTGTATCTCTAGCTGTTGTATTCTCTAATTCAATCCAATTTGGAACTTCAAAGGCTTCAGACCCCAAAAACTGAAATACTTCTGGTAGTTGTGCTGGTTCATATAGGTTAAATGTTTCATCATCTCTATTAATTGTCAGGGAGAGTGGATACCCCCATCTGTATGACCCCCCTTTTAATCGTTTCTGATCTAATAGAGGTTTTAATCTTCGCCGTCTTTCTCTCGTTTGGCGACATAAGTCAGGGAATATCTGAATTTTATCATTATTTGACTCTATGGGTCCTTTCAGCCATGCTGCCCTCATTATCTCCTCTTTTGTCCTATAGAAATTCACCCTACAGAGGACATCTCTTGGGGGTTCTTGTGGCCATTTGGGCCCTGTGGGGACCCTGTGTACCCTGTCAAGCTCTATATGATTATCGAGGGGGTTGCCAAGTAACTCATTAAAAATGGACATCACTCTCCCTCTTAGATCGGTTGTGGAGATTGCCTCTGAAATACCTTTCACCCGTAAGTTGTTCCTTCTATTTCTATTATCGTTTTCTTCTGCTTGTAATTGTAAAGTTATCAGTCTCTGGTGCTGGATCCTAATTGTCTCCTCCAATTGATCTAACCGTGCCTCAGTTTGTCCTTGAGCGTTTGTGCAGATATTAATCTTTTTATCTAGCACTTCAGTACACACCCGTATCTCCTCCATCTCCTGTTTCAGGGGGCCCAACCACTTGCTCATCATTCCTTGGATATCCTCCTTAGTAGGTAAAGCACTTAACAATTTTCTAATATCCAGCTCTTCTCTCAGATCTCTCTCCCCACTCCCCTGTACGCTTAGACAGGTGACTTTATCATATCTTTGTGTCGCGCTGCTTCTATCTGTGCTTCTATCAGTGCTACTGTCATTTAGCCCTTCATTTGAGCCCTCTGCTCCTTTTATTTTAAGGCTATCAATCAAGGTGTCTTGATCGCATCTATGTGCCATTTTATCCATGCTTTTATCCATACTTGCTTCAGACTCTGATAATATACGCTGTACAATGTTTATGTCTGATGGAAATATCAATGGAAACGATAATTTACTCTGCACAACTCTTCTCTCACCTGATTTATATCGCTGCGTCTCCAGCTGTTCTTGTGGCTGCACCCTCACCTGACGGACTTGCTTTGTCTGTTTTAGCTGGTTCCCTGTTGGCAAGTGGTGTTGTAATTCACTGTCTGCTAACTCCTCGGTGGCTGGGTGGGATGTTACCTTCGATCCACTGCTTCCCACTTGGGACTGCAGACGAGTGCTATAACAATGAGAGGGGAAACTCAGCCCTCCAGCCTGTTTCTTCTGCCCCAGCATGGATCGTTTCACAGTTTAGGCAGATCCACTCCACACGTTTGGATACCCAAATCCTCGGGTGTCAAAATCCCAGCGTGAAAATAGTTGCGGGTCTGGTCTCCCACGCTCTGGTCTGTGCTTGGACCCTCACGAGGCACTTGAGGTCGGTCTTCTGCATCCGGGTCACAAGAAATTACAGTTTTATATCTTTATGTTTGAAGCCTGAAATGTGGCAAAAGGTCACAAAGTTCAAGGGGGCCGAATACTTTCGCAAGGCACTGTAATAACCTTACAGGAAGATCTTGATAAAATAAAGGTGGCAAATGAGATTTAACCTCCCTGGCGTTATGATTCTGTCTGGAATTTTGTACTAAAAGTGTTGCAATTGTTTTGCAAGGAAATGTGGTGTTATGTATTATAGGCCTGCAATTCTTAGTAAGTACTTACTTAAATCTATCTAAACAAGAGTCTAATAGGCATCCCGGGTATGATTTTTTTTTATTTTTTTATTAAAAATGATAATATAATAAATAATTATAAAAAATTATAACAAATAATAATATAATTATAGTAAAAATTATTCAATAATGTAATCAAATCAAAATCACTGAAATTTGCTCAGTTGCAGAATTTTTGCTGTCATAATTTTTTTTTTTTATGACGAATTTCCCCACAAATCGCTATCGCTAAATTCTGCAAGTGATTATAATTTATTATCGCTGTTTTTTAGCTGATCTAAAACCATTTTTTACATAAAGGGACACTTTTGGTTGCTATGGGCAATCTACAGTTTGCAGGGAGAAAGAAAAGTTTTTATTATATAAAATGACATGCAGGGCACAGGGCAGACCACTAGGGACATGGGGGGTGTGTATTTTTTACATACAGTACTGTAATCTATAAGATTACATTGTACTGTATGCATAGTGTTTGTTTACATTTTTGAATTTGGCGCCGTTCTCCGTCCCCGTGCGTCGTAACGTCGCAGGGAACGGAGCTCGGCGGCACACGGGGACGCTGTGTGAATCGAGCGAGCACCCGCTCGCTCACACAGCGGGGATGCATCGCTGGATCCACGGAGAAGGTAAGTAAACTGTCTCTGGATTCTGCGAGGCGAGCCCGTGTCTGACACGGGATCAGCGATAGTAGCAGCAAATTTTTACCCCGTGTCAGACACGGGAACAACGCCAGGGAGGTTAATAGTGCTAAATGTAAAGTAATGCACTTGGGGACTAAAAATATGAATGCAAGTTACTGTAATGTACTGGCTCCCAGTTGATGGCGCTGGCTTACATGTGATTTTTAAACAGAAGTGTGATTTTTAAACACATGTGGGAAGAGTTAAAAAACAGGAGTTTTCTTTTAACTGTTTCTGCTTGCAAGTGTCATTTGTTTCTCTCTTTTCTCTGACACTTTTTAAACAGGTTTTTATTTCTCTCTGCTAAGGGGAGTGTTTAATTGTGATCAGGTGAACAGGTTATTTTGTAGTTAGAGGGAGTGGAAGGGGCTTGCAGACAAGGAAGGCCAATCCTGTATTTGTGCATCAAAACAAATTTGCCAAGTTGGGTGAAGATGTGGAGGTGGCTAACACAGAGGTGGCAGCACTAGATGTTACTGCTACCCCTAACAGCCGGGAGAGCAACCCATCTAGTAGAAGTGGTGAGGGGAGTGCAGGTAGGCCTAGACAGTTGGTGGTAATAGGGGATCCTATAATCAGAAGGACTGATAGAATAATTTGTCGCCAGGATCGCCTCAACCGAATGGTTTGCTGTCTCCCTGGTGCCAGGGTTCGGCATGTGGTGGACCGGGTGGATAAATTACTGGGAGGGGCTGGGCATGACCCAGCTGTCTTGGTCCATGTTGGAACCAATGACAGTATACATGGAAGGTGGAGGCACCTTAAGAATCAATTTAAAGAACTAGGCTGCAAGATGATAGGAAGGACCTCCAAGGTGATATTCTCTGAAATATTGCCTGTGCCATGCGCAACACAGGAAAGGCAGGGGGAGATTAGAGAGCTGAATGCATGGCTAAAGACCTGGTGTAGGAAGGAGGGATTTGGGTTTCTAGAGCACTGGGATGACTTTTCATTGGGGTGCAACATATATGCTAAAGATGGTTTGCACTTGAATGGAAGGGGGTCAGCTGTGCTGGGGGAGAGGTTTAGGGGAATGCTGGAGGAGTATAGACTAGACTTGAGGGGGAGGGTCAACTAGAATTACATCGGGCACACAGGTCAGTTAGGGGTCAGACATTAATGGAGAGTGGAATGGGGATAGATGGAGGTGGGGTTATGGCAGGTGATAAGAAAGTTCCCATGTTCCAAACAGCCATTGGAAATTATAGTGTCATTTGCACTACTAAAAATTATATGAAAAACACCAGCGAAAAATGTAACAATACATTTAAGTGTTTGTTCACCAATGCCAGAAGCCTTCCAAGCAAAACAGGTGAGTTGGAAGCTCTGGTGCATGAGGAGAGCTATGATGTAATCGGTATTGCTGAAACTTGGCTTCAATCCTCACATGACTGGGCTATTATTATTCCTGGCTATGCTCTTTTTCGGAAAGACAGGGTAAAAAGGAAAGGTGGAGGCGTCTGTCTCTATGTGAGAAGTGACCTCAAAGCAAGCGTGAAAGAGGACCTGGTTGATGGAGAGTGTGATGAAGTTGAAGCATTATGGGTGGAACTGCATACAGATGTGCGTAGTTCAAAGTTAATCATTGGAGTTTGTTATAGACCACCCAATGTTAATGAGGAGGTGGAGACTCGGCTCCTTGCACAGATCAAAAGGGCTGCAAGGGCTGGGACGGTGATAATAATGGGGGATTTTACCTACCCAGAAATTGACTGGAATAATGGAATTTCTGGGACAAAAATTTAAAAACCTATTGCAGGACAATTTTATGGTCCAGTTTATTGAGGCCCCAACTAGGAATGATACTCTGTTGGACTTGGTAATCTCAAACCATGCAGAGCTTATTACTAATGTTCAGATAAAGGAACACCTGGGTAGCAGTGATCATAACATGATTTCATTTAATATTAACTATAAGCAAGAAATACATACAGGAAAGATAAAAACACCTAATTTCAAGAGAGCAAATTTTCAAAGCATGAGGACTGCTCTCCAGGGCTTGGACTGGGAGGGAATATTGGCACAGATGAACACAGAACAGAAATGGGAATTCTTCAAAAAGACTCTTTGGAACCTCACTGCAAAGTATATTCCCATGGGCAATAAGTTTAAAAGGCTAAAGATAAAACCTATGTGGCTCACGGTCAAAGTTAAAAAAGCTATAAACAATAAGAAAATAGCTTTTAAAAAATATAAAAATGAAGGAACACTAGTGTCGTTTAAATATTACAAAGAATATAATAGAATATGTAAAAAGGAAATCAATAATGCAAAAATTCAAAATGAACGACAGATTGCAAAAGATAGTAGGACAAACCCCAAAAAATTCTTTAAATATATTAATAGTAAAAAGGTCAAGTCTGAGCATGTAGGCCCTTTACAAAATAATCTAGAGTGGGTGACTGAGGACATAGAGAAGGAAAATTTATTAAATGCTTTCTTCAGCTCTGTGCATACAATGGAATATGGGGGAGCTCATGTCCATAATGGGGGTGGGAGTGACACAGCCCCAAATCCACAATGGCTCAAAAGTGATATGGTCCAGAAATATTTAGACAGAATAAAGGTGGATAAAGCACCTGGACCAGATGGCATCCACCCACGGATCCTAAAAGAATTGAGCTCTGAAATTTCAAAGCCACTGGGGCTGATTTACTAATGACTCTGCGCTGCGCCGGTACATGCCTTAATTAGTGCGCTGGATGAATCCCTAATTAGGCGCATGAACCGGCGGCAGCAGCAGCGCGATGTGATTGATAACTAAAGCCGCCGCCGAACTCCCTGTATAAGTCTATGGGGGAAATCTTAATAGTGAATTTTAAAGGCTAATCTGCAAGTTTTGTCCTAAAAAGTGTTTGGGGACCTCAGTCCTGCCCCAGGGGACATGTACCAATGCTTTTTTTATTTTTTAAAACGGCCGTTTTTTCGGGAGCAGTGATTTTAATAATGCTAAAAGTGCAATAATAAAAGTGTAATTTTCCTTTAAATTTCGTACTATGGGGGTCTCTAATGTCAGCATGTGAAAAAGCGCATGTTTCCCGTGGTTAGAAATGTCTCTGCACAAAATGTCATTTTTCAAAGGAAAAAAGCCATTTAAAACTGACTCGCGGCAATAATGAATTGTCGGCTCCCGGCAATTGCAGGAGAATTCATTCATTAAAAAAAGGAAAAAAAAAGCGTGGGGGTCCCCCCAAATTCAATAACCAGACCCTTTAGGTCTGGTATGGATATTAAGGGGAACCCCGCCGTCAATTTAAAAAAAAATGACGTGGGGTTCCCCCCAAATATCCATAACCAGACCCTTCGGGTCTGGTGTGGAATTTAAGGGGAACTCCACTCCAAATTAAAAAAAAAATGGCGTGGAGTCCCCCCTAAAATCCACACCAGACCCCTTATCCGAGCACGTTGACCTGGCCGGCCGCAGAAAAGAGGGGGGGACAGAGCGCGGCCCCCCCCCTCTCCTGAACCGCACCAGGCCACATGCCCTCAACATTGGGAGGGTGTTTTGGGGTGCCCCCCAAAACACCTTGTCCCCATGTTGATGAGGACAAGGGTCTCTTCCCCACAACCCTTGCCCGGTGGTTGTGGGGGTCTGCGGGCAGGAGGCTTATCGAAATCTGGAAGACCCCTTTAACAAAGGGGCCCCCCAGATCCCGGCCCCCCCCCTGTGTGAAATGGTAATGGGGTACCTTGTACCTCTACCATTTCACGAGAAAAAAAATGTAAAGGGTTAAAAAAGACAAGAGCCGGTTTTTGACAAGTCCTTTATTATCTTCTTTCTTCTTTTCTTCGGGTTTCTTCTTCCTCCTCCTTCTTCTTCCTCTGCTTCTGTCTTGGGTCTTCTATTCCCGCATCTTGCCCGGCGTGTTCTTCCATCTTCTTCCGCTGTCCTTCTCGTCCGCATCTTCTTCTCCTTCTTCTTCTTCGCCGGAGGCGCCGCTTCCAATTGAAATCCCCGCTGTCTGCCGGACCACGCCCCCCCCTCTGACGCCACGGGCAAGCTCTTAGGAGTGTGCTGCAAGTGCGTCCGAGGGGGGCGTGGTCACATGTCAGAGGGCGGCCAATTCAATTTGAAGCTCGTGCGCGGCTTTTTCTTTGCCAGAGTCGCCGCTTCCAATTGAATTGCCCGCTTTCTGGAACATGTGACCACGCCCCCCTCTGACGCACTGGCACCACACGGGGACTTTCCTAAGAGCTTGCCCGTGGCGTCAGAGGGGGGGGCGTGGTCCGGCAGACAGCGGGGATTTCAATTGGAAGCGGCCGCTCCGGCGAAGAAGAAGAAGAAGGAGAAGATGCGGACGAGAAGGACAGCGGAAGAAGATGGAAGAACACGCCGGGCAAGATGCGGGAATAGAAGACCCAAGACAGAAGCAGAGGAAGAAGAAGGAGGAGGAAGAAGAAACCTGAAGGAAAGAAGAAAGAAGATAATAAAGGACTTGTCAAAAACCGGCTCTTGTCTTTTTTAACCCTTTACATTTTTTTTCTCGTGAAATGGTAGAGGTACAAGGTACCCCATTACCATTTCACACAGGGGGGGGGCCGGGATCTGGGGGGCCCCTTTGTTAAAGGGGTCTTCCAGATTTCGATAAGCCTTCCGCCCGCAGACCCCCACAACCACCGGGCAAGGGTTGTGGGGAAGAGACCCTTGTCCTCATCAACATGGGGACAAGGTGTTTTGGGGGGCACCCCAAAACACCCTCCCAATGTTGAGGGCATGTGGCCTGGTGCGGTTCAGGAGAGGGGGGGGGCCGCGCTCTGTCCCCCCCTCTTTTCTGCGGCCGGCCAGGTCAACGTGCTCGGATAAGGGGTCTGGTGTGGATTTTAGGGGGGACTCCACGCCATTTATTTTTTACATTTGGGGTGGAGTTCCCCTTAAATTCCACACCAGACCCGAAGGGTCTGGTTATGGATATTTGGGGGGAACCCCACGTCATTTTTTTAATAAATTGACGGCGGGGTTCCCCTTAATATCCATATCAGACCTAAAGGGTCTGGTTATTGAATTTGGGGGGACACCCACGCTTTTTTTTTTCCCTTTTTTTAATGAATGAATTCTCCTGCAATTGCCGGGAGCCGACAATTCATTATTGCCGCGAGTCAGTTTTAAATGGCTTTTTTTTTTTTTTTTTTTTTTCAGAATGTCATTTTGTGCAAAGACATATTTCTAACCGCAGGAAAAGTGCGCTTTATTCACCTGCTGACATTCCCCCCCCCCCCATGGTACGAAATTTAAAATAATTATTCAAATGACGTGGGGGTCCCCCCAAATTCAATAACCAGACCCTTTAGGTCTGGTATGGATATTAAGGGGAACCCCGCCGTCAATTTAAAAAAAAAATGGCGTGGAGTCCCCCCTAAAATCCACACCAGACCCCTTATCCGAGCACGTTGACCTGGCCGGCCGCAGAAAAGAGGGGGGGACAGAGCGCGGCCCCCCCCCTCTCCTGAACCGCACCAGGCCACATGCCCTCAACATTGGGAGGGTGTTTTGGGGTGCCCCCCAAAACACCTTGTCCCCATGTTGATGAGGACAAGGGTCTCTTCCCCACAACCCTTGCCCGGTGGTTGTGGGGGTCTGCGGGCGGAAGGCTTATCGAAATCTGGAAGACCCCTTTAACAAAGGGGCCCCCCAGATCCCGGCCCCCCCCCTGTGTGAAATGGTAATGGGGTACCTTGTACCTCTACCATTTCACGAGAAAAAAAATGTAAAGGGTTAAAAAAGACAAGAGCCGGTTTTTGACAAGTCCTTTATTATCTTCTTTCTTCTTTCCTTCGGGTTTCTTCTTCCTCCTCCTTCTTCTTCCTCTGCTTCTGTCTTGGGTCTTCTATTCCCGCATCTTGCCCGGCGTGTTCTTCCATCTTCTTCCGCTGTCCTTCTCGTCCGCATCTTCTCCTTCTTCTTCTTCTTCGCCGGAGCGGCCGCTTCCAATTGAAATCCCCGCTGTCTGCCGGACCACGCCCCCCCCTCTGACGCCACGGGCAAGCTCTTAGGAAAGTCCCCGTGTGGTGCCAGTGCGTCAGAGGGGGGCGTGGTCACATGTTCCAGAAAGCGGGCAATTCAATTGGAAGCGGCGACTCTGGCAAAGAAAAAGCCGCGCACGAGCTTCAAATTGAATTGGCCGCCCTCTGACATGTGACCACGCCCCCCTCGGACGCACTTGCAGCACACTCCTAAGAGCTTGCCCGTGGCGTCAGAGGGGGGGGCGTGGTCCGGCAGACAGCGGGGATTTCAATTGGAAGCGGCGCCTCCGGCGAAGAAGAAGAAGGAGAAGAAGATGCGGACGAGAAGGACAGCGGAAGAAGATGGAAGAACACGCCGGGCAAGATGCGGGAATAGAAGACCCAAGACAGAAGCAGAGGAAGAAGAAGGAGGAGGAAGAAGAAACCCGAAGAAAAGAAGAAAGAAGATAATAAAGGACTTGTCAAAAACCGGCTCTTGTCTTTTTTAACCCTTTACATTTTTTTTCTCGTGAAATGGTAGAGGTACAAGGTACCCCATTACCATTTCACACAGGGGGGGGGCCGGGATCTGGGGGGCCCCTTTGTTAAAGGGGTCTTCCAGATTTCGATAAGCCTCCTGCCCGCAGACCCCCACAACCACCGGGCAAGGGTTGTGGGGAAGAGACCCTTGTCCTCATCAACATGGGGACAAGGTGTTTTGGGGGGCACCCCAAAACACCCTCCCAATGTTGAGGGCATGTGGCCTGGTGCGGTTCAGGAGAGGGGGGGGGCCGCGCTCTGTCCCCCCCTCTTTTCTGCGGCCGGCCAGGTCAACGTGCTCGGATAAGGGGTCTGGTGTGGATTTTAGGGGGGACTCCACGCCATTTTTTTTTTTAGTTGGAGTGGAGTTCCCCTTAAATTCCACACCAGACCTGAAGGGTCTGGTTATGGATATTTGGGGGGAACCCCACGTCATTTTTTTTAAAAATTGATGGCGGGGTTCCCCTTAATATCCATACCAGACCTAAAGGGTCTGGTTATTGAATTTGGGGGGACCCCCACGCTTTTTTTTTGGTGTTTTTAATGAATGAATTCTCCTGCAAATTCCAAGAGCTGACAATTCATTATAGCCGCGAGTCAGTTTTAAATGGCTTTTTTCCTTCAGAATGTCATTTTTCACATGCTGACATTACACCCAGGGCCGCCATCAGGGGGGTACAGGCAGTACACCTGCAGGGCCGCCATTAGGGGGGTACAGGCATTACACCGCCCGGGGGTCCCCAGGGGCCCCCAGGGGCCCGGATGGGAACCACCCTAAAACAAAAAAAACTATTTTTTTTTTTTTTTTTTGTTTAAGGGCTCCGAAGGTCCCCAGGGGCCCGGAGGCCACTAAGGGCCCCAGATGGCAAGCCCTTTTTTTTAAATAAAATATATATATTTAAAAAAAAATATATATTTTTTAAATATATTTGTTTTTTTTTTTTTTAAGGAAAGGGCCCAGAGGTCCCCAGGGCCCTGGAAGGCTACCCCCTTGTTTTTTAACTTTTTTTCGATAAATGTTATATTTAAAAAATATATATATATGTATTTTCTCTCTTTTGTATTTTTATTTGATAAAGAGCACAGAGGTCCCCAGGGCCCCGGATGGCTACCCCCCTTTTTTATATATATTTTTCTTTATTTCTTATTTCTGTCAAAATTTTTGTAAAGGGCCCCCCCGCTCCTCAATTTGCGGCACCACCCCCCCCCCCCCCCGCTTCTCAATTTCATACGGCAGCACCCCCCCCCCCGGTTCTCTGCTCCAGGGGGCCCATGCCTGAAGCTGTGTAAGGGGCCCCAAAATTCATGATGGCGGCCCTGTACACCTGTAAGGGGCCCGGGGGTCCGGAGGTGCCCAGATGCCTGGAGGCCCCCCAGCGCCCCAGATGGTAACCCCCCTCTTTTTTTTTTTGTATATATATTTGTTAGTTGGTTTTTGTAGGATTTTTTATTAAAGGGCCAATTTTTGGAATTTAATATTTTTTTGCAGTCTGGAGGTCCCCAGGGCCCCGGGTGGCAACCCCCCAAATTTGTTGTTATTAAAGGGCCAATGTTTTGGTTTAGGGGTCTGGAGGTCCCCAGTGGCCTGGTCCCCAGTGGCCCGGAGATCCCAGGGCTCCAGATGACAACCCCCCACCTTTACAAAAAAAAAAAAAAAAAAAAACATATGATATATTTTTTGGTTATTTTTTAAACATATATATATATAATATAATTTTGAAAGCTCCCAGAGGGCCCCAGATGACAACCTTTTTGCTTCTAAAAATGTTATAAACATTTTCCCCAGGTTTGTTACTTTTTACTTTAATTTCTTTTTTAAAGTGTATTTTGTGCGTGAAGTCGAGAGAGAGAGGAGCTGGACTTGCAATCGCCATCCTTCTCCATGGCCCCGGTGGCAATGGTGGGTGTGAGGGGGGCCTCCCACTCACCCCACCTGCTACACTTGGGAGCCCGATGGGACAGAGGGACTCCCCCTATGAAGGAGTGTAGCCCACCCAGCCAGCCCTGTAGGTCCTTCGCCTCCCTTTATTTTAGGAGACCTCATGGCCAAAGTGTGTGCAAGTGTGGTGTTTTTTTTGGGGGGGGGGGGGTGGGCATACTAAGCACAGGCGTACCTTGCATAGCACACCCACCGGGAGCCGGGCTGACACCACCAAACTCAATTCATATGTAGCCGAGACCGGGATCCGAACCCTTGGCTGCAGAGGTGAACGGCTTGTCAGCGCAGTGCCATTCACGTTGAGCCACCACAGCTCCCACCCAATGTTATTTTTTTGTTAGATTTTTGGTAGTTATTTTTTATTAAAGGGCCCAGAGCTCCCAAGGCAACCCCCTTTTTTATTATTTTATATATGTAGATATTGTAATTTATTTTTCATTAAAGAGCCCAGAAGTTTCTTTTTATTAAAGGGCCCAGTGGTCCCCAGGGCCCCCGGATGGCTACCACCCTTTTTAATATATATTTTTCTATATGTATTTTTTAGTAAAGGAACCCCCCGCTTATCAAATTGCGGCAGCCCCCCCCCCTTCTTAATATCAGGCGGCACCCCCCCCCCCTATTCTCTGCTCCAGGGGGCCCATGCCTGAAGCTGTGTAAGGGGCCCCATAATTCCTGATGGCGCCCCTAATTGCCTCCCCCCCCCCCATGGTACGAAATTTCAAGGAATTTTTCACTTTTATTGGTGCACTTTAACCACTTCCATACCGCGCCTATTCTGGCACTTCTCTCCTTCATGTAACAATTATATTTTCTTCCTTGAAACTTACTCAGGACCCCCAAACATTATATATATTTTATTAACAAACACCCTAGGGAATAAAGTGGCGGCCATTTTTTCGGACACATTTCCAACAGTATTTGTGCCAAAAATGTTCTAACGTTTTTTTTTTTTTTGGCTTTCCAAAAAAAAAACCTGTTTCATGAATGACAAAATAAGAAAGCAGTAAAGCTAGGCCAATTTTTAGGGATAAGGTAAAAGATGATGTTACACCGAGTAAATAGATACCTAACTTGTCACGCTTTCATATTGCGCACACTCATGGAATGGCGCTAAACTTCGTTATAAAAAATCTCCATAGGCAACGCTTGACTTTTTTTCTCAGGTTACCACTTTTGAGTTACAGAGGAGGTCTAGTGCTAACATTATTGCTCTCGCTCTAACGCACGCTATGATACCTCACATGTGGGGTTTGAAGGATGTTTACATATGTGTGTGGGACTTGCATGCGTGTTCGCTTCTGAGTGCGAGCTACTAGGGACAGGAGCATTTAAATTCCTTTGTTATTTTATTTTTTTACTTAATATTTTATTTTTTGCACTTGTTTGTCCCTTTGTTTGTATTATTTTTCACTTTTCTTCCTATTACAAGGAATGTAAACATCCCTTGTAATAGGACTAGTGTGTGACAGGTCCTCTTTATAGAGAAAGGCGGGGTCAATTAGACCCCACATCTGTCCTCCAGGCTGGAAATCATGGAATTGGTAAAAAAAAAAACATCTCATGCTTTCAGCTGCAATCATGTTCGTTCAGCACAGTAGCGTAGTGTGTAGCATGTTCACCTAGCAGCAAAAGGGTTGCTGGTTCGAATCCCACCCGTGACACTATCTGCCTTGAGTTTGCATGTTCTCCCTGTGCGGGTTTCCTCCCACAATCTAAAAACATGCTGTAAATTGGATCCTGTCTAAATAAGCCCTAATATGCAGTAGGATATTTAGGTTTTGTGCTTCCCTAGGCCTGACCAAATTTGGGCACCCCCCTAATAGAAAAATGACCCACCCTTCCTGTCAAGGCCACACCCTGTTTTTTTATGACCCACCCAGGAATTTTCAGGGGACACACACAAGTTCTGTGGGGGGGGACTTGGGGGGGCCCTTAATTTGCCTACTTTTTCGATCACTTCCTGTTTGGCTATGGGGCAGGAAGTGAAGGCCAATCTCCCCAAACGGACAGGGATAATACAAAATAAACTGACAGAGCTTCTAACCCCCCCCCCCCCCCACCAACTCTATCCAAAATGAAAGAAATCCAAAAAATAAAAGTGATGATTATTGTTCCAGTTTAACCCCAAATTTCAGATCATTTTATTGAGAGGCTTAAGAAAATATAACCATGCCAATAGGCCACGATCCAGCGTTGCTAATATGTATGAATGTGTGTTAGGGACCCCCACAAACACCACCCAATGTTAAATCAACTATTTTCATGTTTGTTTTGGGGATGCCTGCACCCCTGATAGGGTAAAGACACCTCACAAATGTTGTCACTTTCTACTTAATTCATTCACTTCCTGCCACACAGCCAAACAGGAAGTGAGGGAAACACCTGAGTAATGTTTTGTTGGGGACACACAGATCAATATAAATAGTTTCCCATTTTGGAAATGGCATTTTGCTGTGTACACCCCAAATTAGTAGGAATCTTGGACTTTGGGGTCCATTTACTAAAGGCAAATCCACTTTGCACTACAAGTGGACAAGCAAGGAAGAAAACTCAAAACTTGGCGGGATTGGAAGTAAAAACCATCAGTGCTTCCCTTCTGATTTTCATTGCCTACGCTTCTACTGCAGAGCGCCTTTGCCTTTACTAAACCCCAAAGTAACCAATCATTTGGGGTGTACACTGCAGTGCAATTTGCTTAATGGTGACACTAGTTAGATTGACCTGTGCCCCGAAGAAAAGACCATTGGTAGGGTTTTAACCTCACTTCCTGTTCAGCTGTGTGACAGGAAGTGAAGCCAATTTTAGGAAAAGGGACACAAAGCCCAACCTAAAAACACTAGCAGGGGTTCTAACACTCAATTGGCTTCCCTCAAACAACCCACAATTAGAATAGGATTGTCTTGTGCTAGTTTCAAGCACAGCGCTGTAAATCAGCACTTCAAGCCTGTCCAAAAAAAACACACCACCCCCCCCCCCCCCTCCAACAGGCCCTGTTTGCAGCTTTTCCTACATCTTGCACATGTGCTTTAAAAAGTCAGTCTGGACATCAGTTCTAGGAAACATTACTTACCGCTTTGTCCTTCCTTTTCTGGTGACTAAACATTTCATGCATACACACCAGGAAAGATCTTAGAGACAAATCACACTTGATGGTTTAGGCCCAAACTAGTTCAGCTGCAGCGGTTGAAATCCATAGCATGAAAAAAATATCACAAAACAAACTTCAAAATTTGAAAGTAATTTTATTGGTCCACAAAACAAGGAAAGCAAAAAAAAAATTACAAATAAACACACCAAAAATATATACAAACACCTAAAAACAAAAAAGACCAACGTTTATTTCACAGTCATTGGAAAATAAATCATGCTTTTGAAATAACAGGATAGACCCACAGGATTAAAACATTAGTCATTAACATCTTGAGAAACATTTAGCAAAATTATGTAGCAGAGAAAACATCAAAAAATACAAAACTTGCTCCAAAACATCTCTGTTTCACTCCGCCATTCCTTCCAGCCAGCAAATCTGCCCCCTCTGAGGGGCAGCTGACACGTGCAGTATCCACGCTTTTTATAACATGTGTGCTAATGAACCAATTGGAAACACATGAAGAAATGTCAGCCTCTAGTTTGTGTGCACTTGGAACTGCTTACACCTGTTAAGGATGTCCTTAAATTACTAAGCCAAAAAAAGAGCTTTCTGAGCATGCTCAGAAAGATGCAAGTCATTTTCAGGATGAAACTTCCAACTTCTTTTTCTAACTGTTCGAGCATGCCCAGTTCACTCGAAATGCAGTACCAGAATCAAATCTGCAATGGCGGATGAAAGCATTAGAGGTGTTAAATTTTTTTTTGGTCCCCATGAAGTGATGCTTTACAAGCTGAACGGGAGGTCTTATAGAATTTTTACGTAACAAACCTAAATAGTAATAATTTAAACGCCCCTGTCCCTAGTAGCTCGCAGTCAGAAGGGAACAAGCAGCATTTTTATTGTTTCCGGTTACCAGTTTAGATTTACAGATGAGGTCTAGTGCTATAAATATTCCTCTTGCTGTTACGCACGCTATGATACCTCACATGTGTGGTTTGAAGAATGTTTCCATATATGGGGGCGGGCCTTAAATGTGTAAGCCCCGCCCACATATTGAACCCCCGTTCAAACCCCACATGTGAGGTATCATAGCGTACGTTAGAGCGAGAGCAATACTTGTAGCACTAGAGCTCCTCTGTAAATCTAAACTGGTAACCTGAAACACATAAAAAAGCGTTGCCTATGGGTTTTTTCAAGTACTGAAGTTTGGCGCCATTCCATGAGTGTGTGCAATATTAAAGTGTAACATGTTGGGTATCTATTTACTCGGTGTAACATCATCTTTCACATTATGGCCATAAATTGGGCTAACTTTAGTGTATTCTTAATTTGTAACCACTTGAGCCCCAGAGCATATTACTGGTCACTGACGGGGCCATTTTTTGCATTTCAACACTGCGTCATTTTGACTGACAATTGCGTGGTTGTGCGACGTGGCCCCCCAAAAAATTGGGCGTCCTCATCCTCCCCCCCCCCCCCTAAAAATTTTTTTTTTTTTATTTTTGTTGGTGGTATTTGATCACCTCTGCGTTTTTTCATATTTTTGCTTGACCCAAAAATATAGCGACAATTTGGTAACTAAAAAAACATCTTTTTTACGGTTTGCTATAATAAATCTCCCCCAAAATATATTCAAAAAATGTTTGCCCTCAGTTTAGGCCGATAAGTATTCTTGGACATATTTTTGGTTGCAAAAAATCACAATAAGCGTTTGATTGGTTTGGGCAAAAGTTCTAAGTAGGGGTTGGTCTTATGGGTTTTTTTTGAATAATTTTTTGTTTTACTAGTAATGGTGGCTATCATTTGTTTTTTCTGTCTAATGCGACATTGTGGCGGACACATTTTTGTGAGATTTGGCATTTTTGTAGCGAGCAATGGTATATCAATGCATTGCTTACTATAAAAATGACACTGGCAGGGAAGGGGTTAACACTAGGGGCGCGGAAGGGGTTGATTATGTTACCTGGGTGTGTTCTAACTGTAAAGGGGGTGGGACTGTGTAGGGGAAATGACAGATCGCTGTTCATACATTGTAGGGACAGACGAGCAGGCATTCCCCCCCCCCCCCTGACAGGACCGGGATAAAGGGGAACTCCACCCCAAATTACAAAAAAAAAACGGCGTGGGGTTCCCCCTTCTGGTGCACAACAGGCTCTTAGATTTGATCTGGAACATAAGGGGTTAAACCCACGCCAAAAAACGGCGTGGGGTTCCCCCTCAGATCCAGACCAAACCCTTCTCCCAGGCACGCAGTCTGGCCGGACAGGAATGGGGGTGGGGACGAGCGAGCGCCCCCCCCCCTCCTGAGCCGTACCAGACCACATGCCCTCGACATGGGGGAGTGTGTGCTGTGGGGGAGGGGGGCACTGCCCCCCCACCCCAAAGCACTCTTGTCCCCATGTCGAAAGGGACAAGAGCCTCTTCCCGACAACCCTGGCCGTTGGTTGTCGGGGTATGCGGGCGGGGGGCTTATCAGAATCTGAGAGCCCCCTATATTAAGGGGGCCCCCAGATTCTGGCCCCCCACCCTATGTGAATGAGTATGGGGTACATCGTACCCCTACCCATTCACCGGGTGGAAAAGTGTAAACAAAAAAAAAACACACAGAAAAAAATAATTTATTAGTCAGCTCCGGGGGTCTTCTGCCGGGACCCCCCACCACCAGCCCATTGGGCCCCGGGCTTCGCCGTCTTCTGCCGGGGGGGGACACCCACCGATGATCTCCGCCATGTCCAGCCAGGCCCCCACCCCAAAATAAGCTCTTTCAGATCCGGGGGGGGCCGGCCGAAAGAAGCAGAGAACAACGGGGGCGGAGCCCCTCGGTCTTCCAGACGTTTTCTGCCGGGGGGGCTCCAGCCCCGCACCGGTCTTCGCCGCCGCCTTCCGCCGGGGGGGTACACCTACCCCCCCCCCGGTCTTCGCCGCCGCCTTCCGCCGGGGAGAGAGACCCCCACCGATGCTCTCCGCCATGGTCGGCCAGGCCCCCTACCCCAAACAAAGCTCTTTTACATCCGGGGGGGGGCGGCGGGAATGGCGGAGAACAACGGGGGCGTCGCCACTCCTCGGTCTTCTAGCCGTCTTCTGCCGGGGGGGGGAAACACCCACCCATGCTCTCCGCCATGCTCGACTGTGCCCCCACCCCAAAATGAAGCTCTTTTACATCCGGGGGGGGCCGGCCGAAAACAGCGGAGAACAACGGGGGTGTCGCCCCACCTCGGGCTCCTCCGCTTCTGCCTGGCTCCGCACGAGGCCAGGGCTTCTTTTGCCGTCTTCCGCCGGAGGGCGCCACTCTCCGGGCTTCTCGACGTTGTCTTCCGCCGCGGGGGCCAGGCCTTCTTCTTTGCCGCCCCCTTCGATTTTTTCGGCCTGGACGGGGGTCGCACATCCCATCCAGGACTTGGACGTGGCGGGCTTCTCGTCGCCGTTTTCTGCCGCTGCCCCCTTCACCACGAAGCTCCGTGCTTGTTTGATGAGGGCAGCGGGCTTCCGTCGTCTTCTCCGGGGCGAGGGTCGTACATCCCACCCCGGATTTCCTCGCCGGCTTCTGCCTGGCTCCTACTGGGGGCCAGGCCTTCTTTTGCCGTCTTCCGCCGGAGGGCGCCACTCTCCGGGCTTCTCGACGTTGTCTTCCGCCGCGGGGGCCAGGCCTTCTTCTTTGCCGCCCCCTTCGATTTTTTCGGCCTGGACGGGGGTCGCACATCCCATCCAGGACTTGGACGTGGCGGGCTTCTCGTCGCCGTCTTCTGCCGCTGCCCCCTTCACCACGAAGCTCCGTGCTTGTTTGATGAGGGCAGCGGGCTTCCGTCGTCTTCTCCGGGGCGAGGGTCGTACATCCCACCCCGGATTTCGTCGCCGTCTTCTGCCGCTGCCCCCTTCACCACGAAGCTCCGTGCTTGTTTGATGAGGGCAGCGGGCTTCCGTCGCAGTCTTCCGCCGCGGGGTGACACTCGCGGGCTTCTTCTTCCATTCGATGTTGACACGGCGAGGTCCGGCGCTGAAATGCCTTCTGAGCGGCGGGCAAGGACTTATATTGGCATTGGGCGTGGGCGTGGTTATGCCAACATGTGACCTTAACCCATGTGACAGTGATGTGACGTGACATCACTGTCACATGGGTTAAGGTCACATGTTGGCATAACCACGCCCACGCCCAATGCCAATATAAGTCCTTGCCCGCCGCTCAGAAGGCATTTCAGCGCCGGACCTCGCCGTGTCAACATCGAATGGAAGAAGAAGCCCGCGAGTGTCACCCCGCGGCGGAAGACTGCGACGGAAGCCCGCTGCCCTCATCAAACAAGCACGGAGCTTCGTGGTGAAGGGGGCAGCGGCAGAAGACGGCGACGAAATCCGGGGTGGGATGTACGACCCTCGCCCCGGAGAAGACGACGGAAGCCCGCTGCCCTCATCAAACAAGCACGGAGCTTCGTGGTGAAGGGGGCAGCGGCAGAAGACGGCGACGAGAAGCCCGCCACGTCCAAGTCCTGGATGGGATGTGCGACCCCCGTCCAGGCCGAAAAAATCGAAGGGGGCGGCAAAGAAGAAGGCCTGGCCCCCGCGGCGGAAGACAACGTCGAGAAGCCCGGAGAGTGGCGCCCTCCGGCGGAAGACGGCAAAAGAAGGCCTGGCCCCCAGTAGGAGCCAGGCAGAAGCCGGCGAGGAAATCCGGGGTGGGATGTACGACCCTCGCCCCGGAGAAGACGACGGAAGCCCGCTGCCCTCATCAAACAAGCACGGAGCTTCGTGGTGAAGGGGGCAGCGGCAGAAGACAGCGACGAGAAGCCCGCCACGTCCAAGTCCTGGATGGGATGTGCGACCCCCGTCCAGGCCGAAAAATTCGAAGGGGGCGGCGGCAGAAGACCCTCAAAGTTCAAACCACCTTCACCAGGTGAATGGGTAGGGGTACGATGTACCCCATACTCATTCACATAGGGTGGGGGCCCGAAATCTGGGGGCCACATTATTAAACGGGGCTCCCAGATTCTGATTGGCTCCCGCCCGCATACCCCGACAACCAATGGCTAGGGTTGTCGGGAAGAGGCTCTTGTCCCGTTCGACATGGGGACAAGAGTGCTTTGGGGTGGGGGGGCAGCGCCCCCCTCCCCCAAAGCACACACTCCCCCATGTCGAGGGCATGTGGTCTGGTACGGCTCAGGAGGGGGGGGGCCGCTCGCTCGTCCCCACCCCCATTCCTGTCCGGGCAGACTGCATGCCTGGGATGAGGGCTTGGTACGGATCTGGGGGGGAACCCCACGCCGATTTTGGCGTGGGTTAACCCCTCACGTTCCGGACCAAGCCGGAGAGCCTATTGTACCCCTGGGGGGGAAGCCGCGCCGGTTTCACATTTGAAATTTGGCGCGGAGTTCCCCTTCAGTGTCAGCGCAGCCCGAGAACAGCTCGGAGCTTGCCGTACGCCGCTCCAGGCAGTGCAAACACTGCTACGCCGCCTGGTATTTACCAAGGATTTCCCGGCGTTCTGAAGAGGCGCGCGGTGAGCTCCGATTTTTCCCTCTGCGCATGCCCAGTATGCAAGTGAACCTTCCGAGGTTCTAGCGTACTTTGCAAGCGCCCGGGGATCGGGTCCCAAAAGTCACTTTCCCTTTCAAATCGGCCCGCCACACAAGTTGAAACACATGTCACTACACTTCCCCTGCATCACCCCCCTCCCTCCCCTCATAAACTCCCGCCCGAATCCCCGATGTTTACATAACTAAATGCCGCACGCCAGCTCTGTACTGGCGTGCTGTGCGCCCTCTTCTGGGCGCATTAGGCACTTTAGTAAATGAGGAAACACGCTGCACTAGCAGCGTGTTTCTTTGGTAAATGTCAAAAACAGGTTTACTCCTGCTTGTGCACCATGAGTCTTGGCGCACAGGCTTGGTAAATCAGCCCCACTGTATCTAATATTTAGGGACTCATTAATGACAGGAATAGTACCACTGGATTGGCGTAGAGCCAATGTGGTGCCTATATTTAAAAAGGGAACAAAGGGCCAGATTCAGGTACATCTGCGCATTATTGGACCGGCGTAGCGCACTGCCTTTACGTTAGACTTGCGCAATGTAGCCGCGTAATCACCCTATTCTCGTAGCTTTTACGCATAAAATTGCGCATGCGTAACGTTATTTCAGAGGCGTAAGGCGGAGTAATACAAATTGGGAAGGACGTGGGCGTGTTACATTGAAATGCGCAGTGACCCCATGCAAATGAAGGGCCGTCGGCTCACGCATGCGCACTTGAAGGAGACCATGGTCAGCACCTCTGTACGCATTCTCACAACTCGGGAACAGCGCAATCAGTGAAATTGGAAGTAGACCCGGGCAACTTTGCTGAACTACGCAGACAGCATAAATAGCCAGACACAAACACACTTCCTTTGCAAAAGTACATCCCTTTGTATCCCTCCCTATACAGCAAGGTGCTTTTGTTTATTAGCGTTTGTTTGTTTGTTTGTGACGTGTCTTTGAGATATTTGGGGACTGTTTTGCAGAGTGATTTTTGTCTTTTATGTGTTTTCTTTGTTGTTATTTTGTTTAAATTATATTTTTGCTGGGCATTTTTTATTTTTGCTCGTCATTTATTTTATTTTTTTGGTTCTGTTTGTGTATGATTTTGGAATGTGGGGGTGATATTCCTGCGGGAAAAGGGGTATCCCCCTTATTTGTGGTGGAGAAGTGAAACCCAGGTCTGTGTGAATGGTGTATGAATGTACAGTGACATAATTGGAGCCGTGGCATGGCGTTGCTGCTCAAAAGTCCTGCATGGTGGGCTTGTGCCAATCCAATGTGATGACGATGTGGTGTGTGTGTGCTAGGGACCACAGTGGTGTGCATGCATGCATTCTCATTGTGCCATGATTAATGTGTGTGTTTAACGTGCAAAGATGCATATGTGAGCTGGCATGAGATGGGGTCATGAGATGGGGTCCCAGTGCATATGCAGAGTCACCTTGAAGGGAAAAGACAGGAGGATGTTAGTAGTGCATGTGCCCCTTGTGAAAAATATTGCATTTTTTTAAAAATTGACGCTCTATTTTTGTTTATAGCGCAAAAAATAAAAAACCGCAGAGGTGATCAAATACCACCAAAAGAAAGCTCTATTTGTGGGAGAAAAAGGACGCCAATTTTGTTTGGGAGCCACGTCGCAGGACCGCGCAATTGTCAGTTAAAGTGACGCAGTGCCGGAAGCTTATATTTTGTCTGGGCAGGAAGGGGGTGTAGGTGCACAGTAGGTAAGTGGTTAAGAAGGGCCTGGATTCTTTCCTAAATGCACATAATATAACTGTACTAAGTTTTGTAGGTAAAGTTGATCCGGGGTAAATCCGATTGCCTCTTGGGGGATCAGGAAGGAATTTTTTCCCCTCCGGTAGCAAATTGGATCATGCTCTGCTGGGGTTTTTTGCCTTCCTCTGGATCAACTGTGGGTATGGAGTTGGGTGTATGGGAGGATGTACTGTGTTTTATTTTGTTTGCTTATTTTTTTTTATGGTTGAAAAGGACAACAAAGCTGGTAAGGGGACTGGAGGACCTAGGTTGTGAGGAACAACTAAATAAATTAAACTCTTTTACCAGGAGAAGTTACGATTGTAATATACAAATATGTAAGTGGGGATTCTAGCACAGGGAAATAACTATTCAGTCTCAGATCACTTAAGAAGACACAAGGTCGCTCTGGAATATGTATGTTATATTTCTTATGCTCAATAAAAACGTTTTGTTTGAGAAAAAAAGAAGACACACGGTCAGTCAATGAAGTTGGAGATGTGGTTTAACCTTAAATTACATAGGGGGTTCTTTACTGTTAAAGCAACAAGGATGTGGAACTCCTTACCACAATTGATGGTGTCAGTGGGGAGTGTCAATAATTTAAAAAAAATCTGGGCATCTTAGCGTACGAAATATACAGGGATATGGGAAATGGTAGAGACATAAATACATACACACTCATACACCCACACCCACACAGGTTGAAGTGGATGGACTAATGCAGGGATCCTCAAACTACGGCCCTCCAGCTGTTGTGGAACTACACATCCCATGAGGCATTGCAAAACTCTGACATTCACAGACATGACTAAGCATGATGGCAATTGTAGTTCCTGAACAGCTGGAGGGCCGTAGTTTGAGGACCCCTGGACTAATGCCTTTATTCAACCTTACCATACTTATTTGAGCCTGATGTCGAATTCAGTGATGTGCACAAGAGCAGAAGCTCTCCCGAGTCTCTGCCTCATCATTGGCTGAGACACAGCAACAGGAGCCATTGGCACTCGCTGTTCTCTATCACAGCCAGTGAGGAGGGAGCGGGGTCAAGCCATGTTCTGTGTTTCTCATAGACACACAGAGGAGGCTCAGGAGCGAGCACACACCAGTGCCCCTAGAGCAAGCAGCTTGCTATTGAGGCACTGAGCTGGGGAAAGGTGCCTGGAGTTCCAGCAGAGAAGAGGGGGATCAGGGATGCTCTGTGCAAAACCAATCCAAAAAGCAGGTAAGTGTCAGAGCTGGTCTCCTGCTATTTACGAGCAGCTCTTTTCTTCCAGTGCAAAGTGACTGCTCAGCTGCTGGATAATTACCAGCCCCTCATTCTTTCCACAGTGACTCACCTAGTTACCATCTTGCCTGATTAGTCCAGCCTATCTATATCCAGCTCATTTTGGCTATTTAAACAGCTTTGCTCATTTCATCCGTGCTCTTGCATGGCCTTTGATCTCCAGTGTGTTACTGTGTATGACTTGGCCTTGCTGACTTCTCTTCCGATTCCTGTAACTGATTTTGCTCCTTACTACGCTTGCTTCTGCCTTCCTGACCCTGGATCGTCTGATTACCCACTCTGGCATCCAAACCCTGGCTTCAATTTATTGTCATGCCCGAGTGCCTCAATGGTCAGTCCGCCCCTGGTTGCGCCTCATCTATGGGGAATAATTTTACGCCGGACGTAAAACTTAAACGCACCTCGCGTAGCATGTGCCGGGCGCACGTACGTTCATGAATCGCCGTATTTCCCTCATTTGCATATTTGAATGCCTAATCAATGGGAGCAGCAACATGCGTTCAGACGAAAACTGCACCCACGCTACGCCGGCATATGTAAGCTATGTCGGCGTAGGGTGGCCAGTTTTTAGGCGTATGTTGGTTTGTGGGTCCGACACACAGATACACTGGCGCACATTTGCACTTACCGGCGCACATTTGCACTTACCGGCGCAAATTTCCACTTACGTCGGCGTAAGTGCTTTGTGAATCTGGGCCTATGGATGCAAATGCTGGACCCGGGGGCGCACCTACAAGGTAACCCCTTTGGGAAAGCTCTTTCCAGAGGGGGTTATCTGATGCAGAGAGGAGCTGAGTCAGCCGCCGAGGGACCCCAGAAAACCTGGATCGGGGCCACTCTGTGCAAAATGAGCTGCACAGTGAAGGTAAGTATGGTATGTTTGTTATTTTTTTTTTTCAAACCTTTAGTATCATTTTAAGGCAGTTATGAAGTCAAAGGGGGTCTAACCCAGCACTAGCAAGGTGTACCTAATAAAGTGGCCGCTGAGTGTGTGTATTTGGATTAACTGTTAACCTGGAGTTCAGCTAAAGGAAACATGTACTGATAGATCTATGCAGGCCACCATTGCTCTGGAATTGTAACTTGCCTGGATGTCTTTCCTGTCAAGACTATATAAGTCACTGACCCAGAAGAAACATATAGTTGAAGCCAATGAATCAAGCAACAACCAAGGAGTCCGATTGTGGTTAGGCCTGTGAAGCACAGAAGAAGAAGAGCATTGCAAACATCTCTGACACCAGCTTATCAGAAGGAAATAATGAAAAGAAAAGGTTTGCCTAAGTTGAACGTACACCACTCGAATTTTGGCCAGTTCCTGACGGCTCAGCTGAAATTTATGTATGGCCCTGCCAGCACTGCTCCAGTTGACAAAAGGTCTATGGGTACCTTTAAACAATCACCCATGTTCTATTACTTAATGTTTCAATTGAACAACCAAACCCAGTGTCTCTGCAGTGTTGTGGGTGTGGTGGCTGGACAGAATAGCCCCTTGTATGGGGAGGTTATGGGATGGAGACGGGTTGGTCCCTCCACCCAATGTCACTGAATGCAGCTGATGAAGCCAGCTAGCCCTTTTGTGATCTCTTTCGTACTGATGAGCTTTTAAAGCTTTGTCCCTAGCTAGCCGCCCATGCAAGTGGGCTGGAAAGAGGAGGGCCTGGGGTGAGGTGTGCTGCACAAAGACAAAAGTGGGTGTCACATAAAAATGACAAGTTTGTGTTTCTGTTTTTTTGTGCTTGTGTAGAGTGAAAGGCAGACACAGACAATGTTGATGCTGCTGGGCTGTGTGTCCCTGTTTATTCCTGCACCTGCCAGTAACTTCTCTCAGCTCTCCTCCCGTACCGCATAATTTTCTTCAAAGGCGTTCATCTTGCTTAAAAAAAGGAAAATAAATATTTACTAGGATCTGCTTACATGCTTACAGAAGTCTAAGGCCGCATTAACAAAGCCAGTTCTCGGTTTAGCGTTTCTAAACGCCAACAAATAATCTGGGAAGTATAATAAACAACATTTATGCCTCCCAGAACACCTTTTCCTATGTTTAGATGCAAAAGGCAAAAACTAAAAAAGTAGGAGCGGGCATGCTCTTTATTGCGGAAGAGATGCGCAATATTTTCTCTACAAAAAAAAAATAATAAAAAGTAGCTGCCTGTTCACAATCCTTTGCATGCACAGCGCCAATGGGGTAAATGACTCTCTGCATGCGGCACTGGCCAATCAAGATGGTCAAAGAATGGCATAGAGGTGGAAAATGGGTGAATATTCTTGCCTTTCGTTCTGCTTTTAGGGATATTTGACATTAGAGGCAATCAAATGCGTTTTTTTAAATGTAGTACGAACACATACGCAAAAAAAAAAATGTATTTCAATGATCCTAGTTTACACCACTGCAGTGCTTTCATGTGCGTTTAAAAAAAAGGAAAAGATGCCGTATTTTTTTAACATGTTGTGATATTGGGGTTGTTTAGCTCTCGTGGTATGGGCGTTTTTCAGTGATTCACTCCAGCCAGGAAGTATGTTTAAGGGCATGGTAGCCCATTTTTATTAAAAAGGCAAAATAAAAGTCCAAACAATGGTTTCCCACGCAGGGGGTTCTTCTCCATCAAACATACAACAGAAAATGCTAGCCCACCTGGCTCTCTGTAGCAGTACTTCTGCAGCAATACTTCGCACGTTTTCCTGGTCGCCTAGACCAGCGGAATCCTCAACATAGATGCTTCCCGTCAGCATCTACAACTCTGCCTCTTGCAGTCACTGTTCTGGCTGTCTCCTACAGCCTCAGACTTCTGGAGACCTGCTGTCTCCAACTGGGAGCCATGAGATCTTCCTACACAATGATTATAAAGGGCTGTGCTCACCTGAGCACACACCCTGCTGGTCATCCACAAGATCTGGAGACAGGATTGGAGATTCCGTCCCACCCAAGACACTATGGAATCTCCATACTACAGAGCCCCATGACAAAGTACCAAAACCTGAAGAAAGTTGCTAAAGCAATCTTCTCCAGTCCACATCTACGCTCTGTAGTCTTGCACCTCTAAAGTGTGCAAACCCTGTGTCCAGTTTACAGTGACAGTAGCTTCTACTGTTACAATGTGTACTGGAATGCACATAAACACACATAAATGCTTGCAAAAGCATGCAAATACATGAAATACAAATAGTAAAGAAAATGCAACAAAAATGCATTATAAATGCATGTTAATGAGCTTGCGGAGCTGCACACTGCACAATATTTTATTTTCTCTAAACGCAGCTAAACTGACTGTACATAGAAACAAAGAAAAAATTGTGGAGTTGGGACTTTAGATGAGGCATAGTGGTGTGTAAATAGAATAAATTGAAAGTCATCGTTTCCTAACGTGTAACATACCGTATATATTGGCGTATAACGCACACTTTTTTACCCTGAAAATAGAAGGTAAACTGTGCCTGTGTGTTATACGCAGGGTGCTGTAGAATGTTTTTTTTCCTGAAACTTTTCTCTTAAAGTTAGGGTGCGTGTTATACGCCTGTGCGTGTTATACGCCGATAAATACGGTACTTATAAAATAATAAATCAGTAACTAAAATACATTTATGAAGCAAAAATGTGATCATAAAAGAGCAATTCATAATAATCATCATTAATTTAATAACACATGATCAATAAGGGAACATAATTATTGACATACAAATATAATAATAAAAACATCATCAAATAATAAAACACATAATTCATACATGGTAAACATATATGTAATAGATACATGATGGAATATATTTTTGATTGAATAGGCTTATATAGCGCATCCATGGATGTGTACTTGATGCGTTTTGCGGTTTACCCCGCTCGTCAGGAATAAGATGCATAAAGGGATTCTAGAATTTAATGAGTAAAGAAATACATTTAGGTGGTTTCTGTACCTAAACCGACTGTACCTAGCTCCAGGTGAATGATCTGTGTGAATGGCACCGTTAAAAAAAACATTACATACATTTATATGCATTTAGTATTTTACTAAATCCAATAGGGTCAAAGACTTCACAATTCAAATCATATAACTCTTCGGGATCAAACTAAAGATAAATAAAATAGAAATCATCTTTTTTTTTTACACAAATATAAAGTATCTCACAGAAGTACACCCCTTACATTTTTGTAAATATTTTATTATATCTTTTCATGTGACAACACTGAAGAAATGACACTTTGCTACAATGTAAAGTAGTGAGTGTACAGATTGTATAACAGTGTAAATTTGTTGTCCCCTCAAAATAACTTAACACACAGCCATTAATGTCTAAACTGCTGACAACAAAAGTGAGTACACCCCTAAGTGAAAATGTCCAAATTTGGCCCAATTAGCCATTTTCCCTCCCCGGTGTCATGTGACTTGTTAGTGTTACAAGGTCAAAGATGTGAATGGGGAGCAGGTGTGTTAACCTTGGTGTTATCGCTCTCACTCTCTCATACTGGTCACTGGAAGTTCAACATGGTACCTCATGGCAAAGAACTCTCTCAGGATCTGAAAAAAAAAGAATTGTTGCTCTACATCAGGGATCTCCAAACTACGGCCCTCCAGCTGCTCTGGAACTACACTTCCCATAAGGCATTGTAAAACTCTGACATTCGTAGACATGACTAGGCATGATGGGAATTGTAGTTCCTGAACACCTGGAGGGCCGTAGTTTGGAGACTCCTGCTCTACATAATGGCCTAGGCTATAGGAAGACCATACAGTGGTTTAACAGGACAGGTTCCACTCAAAACAGGCCTTGCCATGGTCAACCAAAGAAGTTGAGTGCACGTGCTCAGCGTCATATCCAGAGGTTGTCTTTGGGAAATAGATGTATGATTGCTGTCAGCATTGCTGCAAAGGTTGAAGGGGTGGGGGGGTCAACCTGTCAGTGCTCAGACCATATGCCATACGCTGCATCAAATTGGTCTGCATAGCTGTCGTCCCAGAAGGAAGCCTCTTCTAAAGATGACGCACAAGAAACCCCTCAAACAGTTTGCTGAAGACAAGCAGCCTAAGAACATGGATTACTGGAACCAACTCCTGTGGTCTGATGAGACCAAGATAAACTTTGGTTCAGATGGTGTCAAGCATGTGTGGTGCAACCAGGTGAGGAGTACAAAGACAAGTGTGTCTTGCCTACAGTCAAGCATGGGGGTGGGAGTGTCATGGTCTGGGGCTGCATTGGTGTTGCCGGCATTGGGGAGCTACAGTTCATTGAGAGAACCATGAATGCCAACATGTACTGTAACATACTGAAGCAGAGCATTATCCCCTCCCTTCGGAGACTGGGCCGCAGGGCAGTATTCCAGCATGATAATAACCCCAAACGCACATCTAAGGGCGCGTACACACGATCAGACCGGTCTGATGAAACTGGTCTGGAGACCAGTTTCATCGGACCAATTCGATGGTATGTACGGTTTATCGGACCGTTGTCCGTCAGACCAAAGTTTTAAAACTTGCTTTAAAATCTGTCCGGACAGATTCGATGGTTAGTACGCAAAAGCACCGGACCAAAAACCCGCGCATGCTCAGAATCAAGTCGACGTGACCGCGTTCTGGTCTGATCACACATTAGACCATCAGACCACTTTAGCCTGGTCCGATGAAAACGGTCCGTCGGACCAGTTTCATCGGACCGGTCTGATCGTGTGTACGTGGCCTTAGACAACCACTGCCTTGCTAAAGAAGCTGAGGGTAAATGTGATGGACTAGCCAAGCATATCTCCAGACCTAAACCCTATTGAACATCTGTGGGGCATCCTCAAATGGAAGTTGGAGGAGCGCAAGGTCTCTAACATCCACCAGCTCCGTAATGTCATCATGGAGGAGTGGAAGAGGACTCCAGTGGCAACCTGTGAAGCTCTGGTGAACTCCATGCCCAAGAGGGTTAAGGCAGTGCTGGAAAATAATGATGACCACACAAAATATTGACACTTTGGGCCCAATTTGGACATTTTCACTTAGGGGTGTACTCACCTTTGTTACCAGCGGTTTAGACATTATTGGCTGTGTGTTGAGTTTTTTTTGAGGGGACAGAAAATTAACACTGTTATACAAGCTGTACACTAACTACTGTAGTAAAGTGTAATTTCTTCAGTGTTGTCACGGTGAAACTGCTTTTTTTTTGCAGTTGGTAGTTTTCTTGTATAGGGGTATAGGGCAGGAAGATTGTGTCTGGAAACATTCCCTGGATTTCATAAACAGCATTTTAGTAATTCTTTGGAAATCTGTTTAAAGGTAGAGCAACAGATGGCAGAACTAGCATCATATTAATATGGGACGGTAAGGTGTACATGAATTTGTTGCAACTCTGACAGAATGGTGGTAAGCATGTCTTCTACAAAGTGGCAGATTTTCAGGCTGAGTTCACACTTCCAAAGGTTCTTCAATTCTCAACAATATAATTCACATTATATTCAATGGTAGTTATTTACACCTAAGTATGTTGCTTGCAATTTGAAAAATCACTTGAGCTTCTTTGGGGCATAGTTGCACATTTTTGACCCCTACATATTTTTTTGGGAGTACCTGAAATTGCGCAGAATGCATATTCTTTGCTGAATGTATTGCCTTATTTTCACCTTATAACTAGCTAAAACAAAAACCACTAATGCCCTGTACACACGATCAGAGTTTCCGTCAGAATAAACTTGTTTTTCCAACGGAATTCCGCTCAAGCTGTCTTGTATACACACGGACAAATTTCAACCGTCAAAAACGCGGTGACGTACAACACTACGACGAGCCTAGAAAAATTAAGTTCAATGCTTCCGAGCATGCGTTGAATTGTTTCCGAGCATGCGTGTTTTTTTCTCCATCGGAGTTCCATACAGATGGAATTTCTGATAGAATTTTTTTTCCTTTAGAAAGACATGTTCCCTTTCTAACGCCGTCAGATGGGGCATACACACGATCCGATCCGATGAAAAAATTCCGTCTGACTTTTTCCATCGGAAATTCCGATTGTGTGTACGAGGCATTAGTCCTCTTGCACACTGCAGTTTGAAAAAGCTTAGTACAGCTTTTTTTCTACTAATCTAAAATTCAGCCCATTAATTACAGTGTGCCTATTAGGGGTGCAACGGATCGTCACCGATCTGTGATCCGAACGGGTCACCCCACTCGGATCGGCACACCCCGTGATCCGCAGAGCGCTCCGGAGCCTCGGCCTAGGAAAGTCCCTGGCTTCGGCCTAGCTCCGGAGCGGTGGCCATCTTTCTCCACCCAGCTTGCCAGAGCCCAGTGACACGCCTCCCCGCCTCAGTGCGCTGACTTCTGTGCCCCGCCCTCCCCTGTAAATCTCCCTCAGACCATTCCCAGTGCAACATTTCCACCCACACTTCTCTCCTCTCAGAGTGCAACACGGCACCCAGTCTTTGCTCATGCACTAAGCTCTCTGAGACCTTTCCCAGTGCAGCACTTCCGCCCACACTTCTCTCCTCTCAGAGTGCAGCACGGCGCCCAGTCTTCGCTCATGCACTAAGCTTTCTGAGACCTTTCCCAGTGCAGCACTTCCACCCACACTTCTCTCCTCCCAGGCGCTCAGTCAGCTGATCGAGTAATAAATAAAGCTGGTTGGTGATAGCATGTCGATAGGCTGGTTACCATGCAGGTTAGCCCCTCTGCCGGTGTATGGACTCTTTCTCTGCCAGGACTGCATGTCCATGTGCTACAAAGCTGAGTTTATTTCCAGAGACAGCCTTAAGGGCTCCTATATGGAGCCTGGAGAGTGCTGGACATCTTGTTACACCCAACAGAGTTTTACATTCAGTTTTTTTCATCACAAAACGGAGCTTATTTGCTTAAATAGAGTGTATGTAGATCTGACGTACTGTTTACATGTTAAATTTTAAAAGCCACAGCAAACCTGCTGACCTCACCAAATGTGAAAATCGGAGGTGTTCTGTCACATTAGCAAATAGCAAGCATGTGAGGTCAGCAGGTTTGCTGCGGCTTTTAAAATTTAACATGTAAACAGTCCGTCAGATTTACATACACTGTATTTAGGCAAATAAGTTCAGTTTTGTGATGAAAAAAAATTAATCTAAAACTCTGTTGGGTGTAAACAAGATTAGTCTTTTTTTTCTTTATCACTGATCCGAAAAATGATCCGATCCGTGACTCCTGATTCGAGGATCGATCCGATCCGTGAGTTTTTTTATCCGTTGCACCCCTAGTGCCTATGCACACAGGCGTGTAAACAACTGGCATGCATTCTTCATAAAAAAAAATAAAAAAATTATGTTCTTTAAATGTAACTCAAAGACTGTCCTTACTATATTAAGGGTTCATCGAGCCCCAGTTAAATTGTTTGCTCTTGTACTCCGCCCAGACCCATTGTGTGCGAGATGCAAGGGAGCTACTGGGGACCTGATACATCTCCTTTGGCGGTGCCCAAAGTTGCACTGCTTTTGTTTCTATTTGTTTTTATTCAAAAAGTTTTTTACATACATACATTTCACATTACATTTACAATAACATACATTAAAATCATATTTAAAGAGGAGCTCCAGCCGCGGAAATTTTTTTTTTTAAAGTCAGCAGCTACTAACAGTGTAGCTGCTGACTTTAAATAAGGACACTTACCTGTCCTACTTGCCCGCGCTGACGGCCCCCCCCCCCCCGATGCCGGTCCCACGATCGCTCCGGGTCCCGCGCCGCCATTCACACTATGGGAAACAGGCAGTGAAGCCGTACGGCTTCACTGCCCATTTCCTACTGCGCCTGCGTGAGTCTCACGCTGGCTTGTGAATGGGGCGCGCTGCTCTCTGAGAACACACACAGTTCCCAGGAAGCAGCGCGCCCCATTCACAAGGAGAAGAAGAAGAATAAAATACACCGCGGTTCAGGAAGAGGCAGATTACGGACTTCCGCATAGCAACAGCTATTTCGGGTGAGTATTTATTTTTTATTTTTTTCAGGTTATTTTTTTTTTTTTTTTTCAAACAACATTGTAAAATGTTGTTATCCTGGGTGGAGCTCCGCTTTAAATACATTTAAAGTCTACTTAAGTATACACAACATAACTAAAATAATAAAGACAACATTGTCGAAATCGATCAATCCTACCCCTTTTTCTTTTTTCTTTCCTTTTTCCCCCTCTTCTCTTCTCTTTTCCTCTCCCTTCTGTTTATCTGTTTATTCTCCCTCTACCCTTCCTCCCCCTCCTTCCTCCAAACCGAGAGAAAAGAGAAGAGAAAGAAAGAGAAAGGAGAGGAGAAAAAAAAATAAAAAAAATAAAAACCTCTTATTACCCACCCAAGTAAAAAATCTGTGTATTTAAACCCCTAGTTGATGCCCTATGGCTCCTAAACATCTATTTTTTAGGGGGGTTGATATCCCCTTTTTTGTACATTCTCCCCTCCTTCTGTGATTGTTTTAGTGCTTTTATGTGATTTACCCCATCTTTCTTCCTGTGATTAGTTCTATTATTTTCCCCTTTTTCCCCTCCTCTTTATTTAGGGGGAAAAAACAATTTAACAGTTCTCCCCTTCAAATCCACTTGTAAAAAATAAAAAATAAAAAATAAAAACACCAACATTTTTCCCCCTTTCTTGTGCGTTCTCCCCGTGATCCCTCTCTTCTGTAATTATTGCACTGCTTTTGGACTGGCATAGTTTACACCATCAACAATGCTTTTCAAGTAACTATCTCTCTTGAGCCTAAACTCTGCTTATTAGGTATACTGGATGAGGTCATACCAGACAAACACATCACAGAGGCGGTGTCCAGACCACTGTTCCAGGCTCGAAAGCTGATTTTGTAACATTCGATCTCTCAAACCTCTCCAACTTTAGAGATGTGGTTAACCAATATGGGATTAACTTTGAGATATGAGCACTTGATATATCAGCATAGAGGCAACCTGTTAGATACTGCAGCTTGATTTGGTTGTCAGCGGGCTGGCCAGTGAGTAAAGCTTGATATTATCCTTGGTTTTGTTGATATCATATGTTGCCTTCCTATGTTACTTACTGCAAAGGCCAGTTATAGGTGGGGGTGGTGGACATCGTTTTTTTTGGTAGTATTAGTGCTATATTGGTCAGGCAGTGCACTGACACCTTTGCAGACATTGTGTGATTTGCTGGGTGTTCAGTGTGCCCCTGTAACTTTAAGAAGGGGTGGCTCCCGTCAGTCCACCTGACCTCCACCTATCCATCAGAATGCATATGCTTCCATTGTGGAGTCTCTCATAAGCTAGAGATAGGACCACAGATACCAGGGTGCCGTGACAAGGCTCTGTGGCTTACGCATGTATTTGCAAATGTGTGCAGACTAAACCCCTGTTTTATACTGTTAAGCCCCATACACACGATCGGAATTTCCGATGAAAAAAGTCAGACAGACTTTTTCCATTTGAAATTCCGACCGTATGTATGTCCCATCAGAGTAATTCCATTGGAAATTCAAATGAATTCCATTGGAGTTTACATAGAGAACATGTTCTCTTTTCTGCGATGGAATTCCAATGTGAATTTGGTCGGACAAAGGTCCAATCGTGTGTACGGGGCATTAGATTCGGTTGTCAGCGGGCTGGCCGGTGAGTAAAGCTTGGATTTTTCCTTGGTCTTGTTTATATCATAGAGGCAACCCAACCAGGTTCAATACGATCTGGGGATGCTGGCTAGCTACTCCTGGCTTGGCTCCATTTGACCTAATTCTTGATAGGATATTGACGTAACAAGGGAACTCAACAGCTTGCGTGCAGGGGTGCCCGACCAGTGGCCCAGGGGCCACATGTGGCCCGTGGAGCTCTCTGATGTGGCCCGCGACCTCCTGCTCTATGATGGAATAAAATTGAATAGAATACTGTTATTAAAGGTACGTTTATTACTAAAATCACAGTGTTCTGCAGTGGTTACTGGGCTGCTTTCAAACTGATGCGCAGGTGCAGAGCAGTTCATCTGGGGGTTACCTGCACTGAGCCATAGACTTCTATTACCTGCAAGTTTGGTGAGCTTTTTGAAAGTGCACCACACCTATGGGATATCTATGGGAAGTCTATGGCAAAGTGCAGCTAAACTGCAGGAAAGCCACAAGTGAACCCGTGGTGCGGGTAAATAGTGTAAAAGCAGGCTTAGGCCCCTTTCACATGGTCAGTCGGACTAAATCGGACCCTCCATTCACCTCTAAGGAGTGGCAGATGTAAATTGTCTGTTTACAAATGCCTACCTCCAAATGCGATCTGCTAAAAAAAAAGAGTAGAGTGGGCTCTAGAGTAGAGTAGAGTGGGCTGCCTTCAACCCGCTCCGCTCATTGTGGCCCAGGGCCAGTTACCAAGTCGCTTAAGTGGCCCTTGCTCTTCATAAGGCTGGGCACTCCTGGCTTAGTGTGTCCTCACTCTTAGGCCCCGTACACACGAGCAAATGAATCTGCTCAAATCGGTCGGACAGACCGATTTGATCAGATTTGTCTGCTGGCTGTTTTGGTTTGATCGCTGTACACACGATCAAACCAAAATCCCCACCGGCAGATGACGCGGTGACGTTGACGCCGCCACGTCACCGCACCAGGAAGTAAAACACTTCCGCGCATGCGTCTAATCCATTCGACGCATGTGCGGGCAGATATGTCTGCTGGTTAGCGTACTAACCAGCAGACATATCGGTCCGACGGGTTCCCAGCAGACAGATTTTAAAGCATGCTTTAAAATCTGTCTGCTGGCCAAATCCGTCGGCTCGCCCGTACACACGATCGAATCTGTCTGCTGAGGCGGTCTGTCAGACCGTTTTCAGCAGATAGATTTGATTGTGTGTACGCGGCCCTAGAGTGATTTTAATTTAAAGTACTGGGAAAGAGATATGATGAGAATGTCTTCCTAAACCATATCTAGGGATGCATACGCTGTGAGATAAAATGACTAATGGCATCTCAGGCCGTGTACACACGGCAGAGAACCTCGACGGGCAGAACACATCGTTCCGCCCGTCGAGGTTCTCTGCCGGCCGTCGAAATCGGCGACCCGCCCCTCGGGAATGGCAACCAGCCATTCATCCAGGCGGGCCGTCGAGCAAATAGAGAGCGTGCTCTCTATTTCTGCTCGACGGGCTTCCCGACGGGAAGCTCGCCGAGAGCGTACACACGGCCGAGGTCCTCGCTGGAATGCAGCTTCCAGCGAGGTTCTCGCTGGTTTCCAGCGAGAACCTCGGTCGTGTGTACGCCGCCTCAGGTTCAATCTGTTTTATAAACCTGCTTTGGCTATGTACAAGAACATTATTCTACTTTGCATTGTATAAATGTAATACTTCGGAATGTGCATTGTTTATTGTACTGGTAAAAGTTGTTATTAAACTTTATTCTGATTTAAAAAAAAAAAAAAGTTTTCAGGGCTTTCATGAATAAAGATCAAGGTTTCTGACTACATACACACCACTGAAATGTGATGAAAATGCCTTATTGAATCTCTTTCACTGTTCCCTGCATTTGTTCTTTTAATAACCTGAAATTACACTTTGCGTACAACATTTCTTTTGCATATTCCAGTTTTGTAATAGATGTCATTTAAAGCTGTGTACACACGATCGGTCAAACCAATTTTCATCGGTCCATCAGACTGTTCTCATCGGATGGACCGATCGTGTGTACAGGGCATTATAGTTCGCTGACTGTTAAAGCGGAACTAAAGCACCTGTTCTTTAACTTGTTCAATTAAGCTTTGACTAGAAATCCTGGAAGCTGATTGGTTTCAATGCAGAGCTGCACCAAATTTGGCCATCTCCAGTTTTAGTAAATCAATTCCTCATACCTCGTACACACGCTCCGGATTTCCGACTGGAAAAAGTCAGTCGGGAATCCCAATGGGAAAAAGGAGGGCAAGTTCTCTTTTTTTTGCCGTCGGTTTTTGGCAGTTTTCCCATTGGAAAAACTGCGAGGGAGCATACACACGGCCGGGATTCCCAGTCAAAAGCTCTCATCACAGTTTTCCCGTCGGAAATCCTGGCCGTGTGTACGAGGCATTACTCTCTTCTGTAATAAAACTTTCTTTGACTTCCTTCAAAGCTTTTTTTTCCTAATTGTACCATGTGTTCCAGCTATCTGTACGATGCTAGGAGTAGGAACCAGGACCTAAGATGTTGAAACTTAAATGCTCATGCCTAGGAGGTGCACTATATTGGCAAAAGTATTGGGAAGCCTGCCTTTACACGCACACAAACTTTATTGGCACCCCAGTCTTAGTCTGTAGGGTTCAATAATGAGTTGTCCCACCCTTTGCAGCTATAACAGCTTCAACTCTTCTGGGAAGGCTGATCACAAGGTTTATGAGTGTGTCTATGGGAATTTTTGACCAGAAGTGCATTTGTGAGGTCAGGCACTAATGATGGATGAGAAGGCCTGGCTTGCAGTCTCCGCTCAAATTCATCTCAAAGATGTTCTATCGGGTTGCGGTCAGGACTATGCAGGCCAGTCAAGTTCCTCAACCCCAAAATCTCTCATCCGTGTCTTTATGTACCTTGTTTGTGCACTGGTGCTCAGTCATGTTGGAACAGGAAGGGGCCATCCCCAAACTGTTCCCACAAAGTTGGAAGCATGAAATTGTTCAAAATGTCTTGGTATGCTGATGCCTTAAGAATTCCCTTCACTTTGTTGTCAGACAAGCCCAACCCGTGAAATACAACCTCACATCATAATCCCCCCTCCTCCAAATGATTTGGAGGGGTGGCTCAATACTTTTGGCAATAAAGGGTGGATGAGCAGGTTGCTTTATGGTATGAGGCTCTCAGGAAGCATTGAGAAATATGTCCACCCTGCTGTATGAGGAGCTCTGTGGAAGAGTATTACTAAGGGCAATTCTGGGAAAGACTCAAAAAAGTAGGATTCCAGGAAAATCTTGTATTTCTTTTCTGTTGTCTTTTTTTTTTTTTTTTCTCTGCTAATTTCCAAAAGCATGAAATATCAAATAGGAAAAATAAAATGCTAAATTTTTTTTTAAAAGATCAGTCAATTAAGAAAAGAAACAGTAACACCTCTTTAAGAAAACAGAAAAAGTGACATTTTATAGGTAAAGAAATGCGACATTTTAGAGGTAAAATAGTAGATAGGTAACTTTCCCTGTTACTCTATAGACACAATAAATTGGATTTCTTCATGATAACAACACGGCAACAAAGAAGAGTAAAATTCTAAGCAAAATTAATGGCTTCAGATTTTTGAAACAAATCTACTTTTAGCCTGCAGCTAATTTTGAAATTGCTCCCTCCGGTGGTCACAAACAGCATTACAACAGTTTAAAAGACTGTAAGCTAGTGGAAAAATCTTGAATGATAGTGAATTTGATATAAGTTTGTGGTAACAAAGTGTAAATCAAAGGAAATAGGTAGGATTATTCAATAAAAAAGTGACAAGTGATTTGTTCTTAAAGGACACCTAGTAAATGAAACACAAAGCACAAGCCGCTGAGCTGTTTATTACTGAGCCTTACATTGCAATTCTTCTGCTTTCTTTTACTATTAGAAAATAAATGCATGCCCCGCTCTTCCTAGAGGTACCAGACTGAAACGCCCTGTACCCCGGCTACAGAGGTACATTTACCTTAACTTAAGCAGAATTATCACACAGTGAAATTAAAACTTGAATTTGCTCTAACCATAGGTATGCGATTTCAATTTTTTGTTGCTGACTGGTGAAAAAGCATGCATGTTTGGGTTATCTGAACATGTCATTACTCTTGTATAGGTAGGAAAAACAATAGTGAAATTGCACCGTAGTACTTTGCATTTTACAATTTCGTGGCACTCTGATTTCTGGGATATTTTGGCGTTTTGGCAGCCCGTTACTTTCATTGGACTGTCTTAATGCAACTACAAAACATATTAAACTAGGTACAAATGTATGCTTACAACAAGAATATGTGAACTAGGCCTTCTTTTGCTTTTACCAAGGAAACAATCCTTGGCCCAATGAATTAGGACTCTTGCACAACTTTGTATAACAGTTATGTGTGTTGTGCCATTCATTTTCATTTTCAAGTTGCCATCACATCCAAGTGCACCAAATATCTGATTTTTTTTTTCCCAACACAATGCTTAGTAGTTTGTTTCCATATGTTTCAGCACACTGAATGCACAACATTGGACCGCCTTAGTGCCTTGGTATACCACTCAAAATGAATGGCACTGTAATATGGTAATATGTGCATGCTGCAGTACTGTGCAATGTGGGAACACATGCATTACCCAGATAGCAAGCAATTGTGCCACAAGTTTGAAAATGACTTGCTAAACTTTTGTTAGACTTGACAGACTTCTCAAGTTTGATGCACAATTGCAGCAAGTCCACATTGCATGACTCCAGATAAATTTTCTTTGCAAACTTTCTGGAAGTCTGCTGCAAGATCTGGTTCAGTTATGTTGTGCAATGATCATCCCACCACAGGGGTCACTGTGGATACATTTTCACGCTGTAGACTCACCACTGCAACTTTGCTCTTGCTAGAGACTTGCCACGCAAATTTGCTACAAATTGGAAAAGTGTCAACTAGAACTTATGCTTAACGTGCTCTGTGAAAATGTGAAGCAAGTTAACAAGATTTAAGCCTCATACGCATGATTGGATTTTCCGCAGACAAAGCGTAGGACTTTTGTCCGAAGGGTGTTGGCTGGGAATTTGTCTTGCATACAAACAGCACACAATTGCCGGCCAAAAAAAATGAAACAACGTGGTTGTTGAGCTCTTTGATGACACCGTTTGGGCACCTTCTGCTAATGTTGTGTTTGGTGAGAATTTCTTCTTAACATGCGTGTTTGTACTTTGGACTTTTGGAACTTGTGTACACACGATTGGAAAATTCGACAACAAACGATTGTCCATGGAAAATTTTAAAACCTGCCATCCAACATTTGTCAGCGGAAAATCCGACAACAATTGTCCGATGGAGCATACTAACGGTCAGATTTTCCCCCAACAGCCTGTCATCACACAATTGCTATTGGGGAAAATTCCCTTGACCGTCTGTCCTCTTAACAAAACAGGAAGTGAGATCAAAACCCCTAACATGAGGAGTAATACCCTCTAAGACAGCTTCAGTCACAGTGACAAACAGGGATAGTGAACCTGCCTAATGAAGGTACAGACAGAAATTTAATTCTAACAAGGGTTCTAACTCTTCCCTACTTTGGCTTTAAACACACATTAAGAATTCACTGTCTCTCTTGCTGAAACTCTGTGAGCTGCAGTGTCTGGGAAGGAAGTGTGTGAGACACAAATAAAGAATGATTTGGCCCCAGTCAGGAAAGCTAAAGACACATTTTTGTTTGCTTTATAAGGCTTGTGCATCGTATAGTAACTGGATTTGGAACGTATTTGCACTGTCATGCCGGTGTCTTTAGTAATCCCTAACTTGCTAAAGCACTGAATATCATAAACAATTGACCAATTTATTTTTCATGAAAAATACTCTTTTTACCTTATTTTCATCCAATTTTTCAGGTAGACCAACTTCCTGGTAGTAACACTGTTGGACTATGGCTACACAGTGTATGCTGGTACAACTACTTGAGATCGTTTACCGATTGAGGCTCTGAAGCAGACGGCACAGTCTGGTGAAACCGGTCAGGCATTCTTTCTGACCATCTCTCATGTTGTGACTCTGAGGCCTCGTACACGCGAACGAGGAACTCGTCGGAAAACACACATCGTTTTCCTCGATGAGTTCCTTGTCAGGCTTGTCGAGAAACTTGACAAGCTGTCTTTGCGTACACACACTGTCAAGACCAAATCTCCTCGTTCTCAAACGCGGTGACTTCAACACATACAACGGCAGGGGAAGTTCAATTCCACTGGCACAACCCTTGGGGCTGCTTTTGCTAATCTCATGTTACTGCGTGTTAAGTAAAAGTTTGGTGAGAGACGATTCGCACTTTTCAGTCTGTTACAGAGTGACAAATGTGCTATTTCCATTACAAATACAACTTTTACCAAAGGTGCAAGGGTTTCTAAGCATACACACCAACGTGTTTCTCATGGAAAACCAGCCCAACGAGGAACACGACGACTCCCGCCGAGGAAAAAGAGAACTTGTTCTTTTTTTTTCTCGCCGAGTCCCTCGACAGTTTTCTCGATGAAAAGTATACACACGACCGTTTTCCTCAGCAAAAAAGCTCTCCCACCAAGTTTCTTGATGGATTCTGTCGAGAAAACCGGTCGTGTGTACGCGGCCTTACAAGCTATACCCTATGGACTCAAGGCATGGCAATTTTATGATGAAAGGGAATCTACAGCATCCTATTATTAGATAACTACCGTATTTATTGGCGTATAACACGCACAGGCGTATAACATGCACCCTAACTTTAAGAGGGAAGTTTTACACAGGCACAGTTTCCCCTCTATTTTCAGGGTAAAAAAAAGAGAGTGTTATACCCCAATAAATACAGTACTTTTGCACTGTATCCTACTGGGACAGTGATGCTTGCAGGATATACATTGTGGAGAGATCCCACAAGTTCAACATTGCCAGCAGTGCTTTTTTTCATAGAGCTTGAATCAACAATACAGTGCGAAGGAAGGGATACTAGGTTGCAGAGTGTCCTTTACAGCTGAACATGTATACTCATGCCATTGACATTGACCCTGTTCCTAGTATCTGAACCTCCTCTGGACAACTGTCACCAATTAACAAGCACTAAGCCAAATATCAAGGTTCCTCTGGGCTATCCCCCTGTTTTGTTTTGCCTACGTTGGTTATGTAATTTAATTTGGGACTTGATCCACGTTCATCACACATTCCATAATCTCCACATTTAATTAGTCTTGCAGGAGACCACGCCATTGCACCATGGTGTTAATCCATTG